>CM061532.1:214017910-214631405 GCA_030545055.2 Neoaliturus tenellus
CTGACGTATACGAGAAAGAATGAATGAGAAAAATGTATTTCTTCATATACAAAGTCTTTGGTTTATTCTAGCTGAAACAGCAAACAATGTGTTTCGTTTGTTAGAATTAGATGATTTTTGTCTATAAAATGTCGGGCCTCTTTATAAAACCATACCTAATTCTTTTATATTCACACAAAATTTATATAATAGGACAATGGTCCCAAAACAGATCATCTGATAAATAGTTATTGGATTAATGATGGAAGGTAAGTTAATAATTACTTAAACTGTTCAAGACTGACTAATAAATCATTAATTCAAGAAGCAATGACGAAAAATATACTGTAACTTAGTTTGATGTACAAAAGATTTCCTTAAACTGTGAAATTGGAATTAAAAGTACATTTTACGTTCATTTGCAACTTTAATTAGGAAGGTAGTTCTAATTATGTTCCTTTTGAAGAAACGTACCTGTCTAAAAATATAAAAATTCAGTAACACGGCATAAAATTGTAACAGAGTTAAAAAGTAACAGGATATTTTGTTTCCGAACGTATTAAAGTAGATATGTACAACTCACCATCTTGAGAAATCCAGTAAAAACGACGGGGCACGATGGGGTTGGTATTATATATGTTCAGTAGTATGTGTGGACGGTGGGTTTCACCTCATATTTTTTAAGCAATTCTTGATAGCCACCAATTATACAATAAATAAAGTAGATTGTAATTAACTTCAGAATTAAATAGTTTAAAATTTATGTTTTGAAACCTTAACTTTACAGTGCACTACCTGATCTCGTTTCCAACTGCACAGGAAAGAATGAAGTATAATCTACTGAAAGACATAAATCTCGGCAATAAACACACACGTGTTGCAACAATCAAATGCCAACAATCGAGTGTTAAACGGCCGCCATGTTGGACATCAGCTGTTTTCATTAACTTCAACAATGCCTGTTTATAGTTACGTCAAATGTGATTATTTCAGCTCTCTCATAAACGATTCGGTGTTACAGAAACTGTTTTGTTATTTATAAACTGTTTATTCTTATAACGGGCCTTGGACTACTTGTATTGACAGTCTTTAAACGGTCGACACAATAGCTATAGAATTAGTTGTCTTCTACTTAAGAGGGAACTTCAAAGTATTAAACAGTGAGAAACTTTATTACAGGCCAATTGCTTTTAATATTAGTCGATTGAAAAATTCTTCTGGGTTTTTGGTTTTCCAGAGTAGCCTTCGAATAGAAATTTAAAAATACGTAACAAAAGTGGTAATCATTGTTTGATCATCATAATATTTTAAACTGTGATTATGTATGCACAAATATTAAGCATGCCTAGTTAGCTCACTCTAGATGCACAGTTAGAACTTATAAAATGAGTTTGGTAGGGTTTAACTGTAGTTGCTTTTACTTCTGTTCAGTACATAATGAGTTACGATTTAACTTTTTAATCGGGTGTGCTGGTGAGCATCATATCTTGCCATTTATCATTCTCTAATTTTTTAGAATGTGACACTGGAAAACCCCCTTTTGTAAATGTGTTACTATTCATATTTGGAGCGAATGTCTTAGTACAGTTATCTTGATATGAGTCAGTGCGTGTATTTACTAAATAATTTGACTAGAAAACAATTTTTCCGTTTCCGTTTTTAACCCATTCTTTTCTAAGACATTAGTCTTTTTTCTCATTTTTTATTATTTAAGTGTACAAACCATGATTTGCAAAAGATTTCCGGCAATCCATATTATACCGGAATAAGTGGAATAGTATAAACTATTTTGTAATCATGAAAAGAATAATGATTTGTTTTTAGAAGTGATACCAATTTGAATTTTAGTTTGGAAAACGGCATCTTTGTTTCATTACTGAAATAATCTAGTACTTGAGTCGGTTGTGTGACTTATAATTGTTAATTTTTGCTAACAAAAATAATTTTTAACTTATAGAGAAATTTGATATTTATAAGTTTTTTTTTTTACTGGGAGACATTATTCATCTATCAACAATGTCTGATCTTCCTGTCTGCCCAAACCGGGGTTCACCAGTGACTCACGGATGACTAAAGAAAAAACTTATAAGCATATCTACCGCCAAGAGACCGCAGACAAGATGTTTTGTGGTTGTTGCTCTTTGTCTGGCGGGTTTGTATTCAGCTGATTGTCTCTTTGACCTTGAACATCAGCTGATTGACATGCACCTGACATAACCTTAACTCGACACTCCATCGCTGTCACCTTGCCCATCGCCAAACAGTTACTTCCTAATCTATCACAACTAGGACGACATGTCGAAGAATAACAGGAAGATGATTGATTGGTTGAAAGAGAAAACAAATGAAAGGATGACACATACTCGATGACGAACGAATGAAAGGGGGCCAGTCAAAAGTGTTTTTTTTATTTTATTATTTTTTTTTGTAGTCTTAATATATAGGAGAGGCAGAATAATAATTAGGGACTAAGGATGCAAAGATGTTAACGGATTGGTTGGGATGGAAATCGTTGTGTGTCGAAATTAAATAATTGGGTACAAAAAGACTTTTCCAAATAGTAGAACTATTTTTGCTCATATCGACGCCAGTAGTATTTTTATTTTGATATTTGTTCTATGTTACTTAAACACTTTTGGGCAAAGCGGTTCAAACCTATAAAGTTTTATGATCACCCCGAGAGTTAATTTTTCAGAAATTAGTATCCTTAGTCTCTTTAGACCACCTAACTTTGTTGCAACCCCCAAAAATGTCAGTTTTCTTCAGAAAAACAAATATTCTTTTTCCAGGGAAACGGATATCGCGATCAATGTAACATAGTTAGTTGAACCAACACAGTTTTGAGTACAACCCATCCTTTTCGGACTAACTTTAAATTTCATTACTCATAAATCCAACCCGTAACTAATTTATTCTTGGTTGTCTCATAGACTTTCCTAGAAAGTCTGTTTCAACTAGGCTGTAATGTAAGCTAACAAAACAAGATTACTTTTACTACAGCTGTCAATTTGATAACTCTAATGTTACATGTATAAACGGCGCTAGCTGTTGATCTGGGAAGTCAATTGTTGAACATCTGTTGAAGTGAGTCACTCAAATTCTGATTCAGATGTGACGAACCCAGAGAACAATGGGCCGCCGCTCCGGTTATCAGGGCAATTTACCAATAAACTTGGAGTTAGTGGGTCAGGCACTTGCAGGTCGTGACGGTCTCTCCAGTATCACATGCGATGTGTCTACGTTAGCAGTTGTCAAATCAGTGTCATGTCCAGTACCCGGGGGAACCGAGAGAATTTGCACAGTTTTTTTTGTAGAAATAATCTAAATCACATTGTTGAAATGCCGAGCCCAAAAAGGCTGGTTTATTTTCACGACGAGTTTATTCGCTCTTTTAACTACTCATACAACTATTTCGATCGCTTTGCTCACTCGCCTTTAAGTTTTTTTCTTTTTTATACAAGTAATGCTGCACTTAAGAATACATCACTATATTCTTTGAAACGCATGTTGAAATTGTACACGGTTTTTACACATGTCGTTATAACTCAAAAGTTTTTAGCTGGGTTTATCCTGGTTAAAAATCAGCAATACTTTGTTTTTACTTTTATTAAATTGCTGTTCTTTACATTATTTTTATTTATTTGAACAATCATAATCATCAGCAGAAAGTGCGACTTAAAAACTGATAACGTATTTTTATTATTATAGTATTATTAGGGCCTACTCTCACTTACCAGAAGGCTAAATAAAAATTCATACCACATGTTTTATACTCGAGCAAGTAGGTGATACTTTTCTTTTTGACAATTCAGGGTTTTAAGTGTTTGTGTAGCATTGATAAAGACTAGTTTAATTCCAGAAGTATAAGTTATTTGCTTTCCTAATACTAATTTGCCTAAAAGGTAATTTCATTTTTAGTTTACAGAGAAAAACTTTCTAAAGATAAGTATATCTTAAATACAACCAGTAATGTCTCAATGTCTCAGGGTTGTATACTGCAATTACGATTGCCATTTTAAAAATAGCAATACCACTTGGCTTAGTTTGCCTTCATTCTCTGCTTCAAATGACCTTTGAAGTGGAGAAATTTGAAATCATAAAATGCCTTGCGTACATGCGCTGAACACATAGTAACAAACTGTCTATTAATTGTGCGTAGGTTAAAAGAAAATAGTGAAAATCCTGGAACATGGACACATCAACCGGAAATACCCAAGAATCTCTCTGAATGAGTATAGCAAAGCATTGCTAGTATTTCATTGTTGCAAATCATGCTATTTAAACTAGGGGGCAATTGTTTTTCTGATGTGTCTGTAAATTCTACGTAAATTGATGTATCGTTATATACAGTAATTTGAAAGATCCATGAAATAGAAATGCTTGCGGAAAGGAGTAGGCCTAATTTGTCACATTTCTTATTTATTACAGTAAATTCAAAGAAAAAATGGTATTGTTTGAGTGAATAAAAACACTTGCAATTTCATATTTGGACCCTATGTAAAAATGCGATTTTCATTATCTTTTTCTGTTTTTAGTTTTGGGGGGGGAAGGGTAGTGATATAGCGAAACAATTTCATAATTGTATACAAATATTTTTGACAAAAACTTTTCTCATCTAATTTTTATGGATGAATCATTTTAAAGTGAATGCGAAACAAAAGACATAACATCTTAATTGGTCCTTCTACGTTTATAAATATATGACAAGTCACAAATTCATAAAAATACAATCGGTATATTTGTCTATTAAATTTGGTTACTGATTATTTTAGTACTGATTATTTATAATAAATTTTTTGTAATGGCAAATTTATTAAATATCCCTTCTGTCTGCCGGCGCCGAGGGAGGTCGAAGCGCAGATCGGCGAGCAACAAAGACATCGGTCAATTTCTTCATCTTCCTCCTCAGTTGCAACTGTGTACACGCTGCACGTGCGGCCGACCGCTCTACTTCGCGGCCTGGAAGTTACATTACAAGTCTGCGCCGATTTATGTTGTTATATTTTTCGTAAAGAAAATATATTTACTGTCTTTTGCATAGCTAAATAGGCGAACTCATGGACTTACTACTAAATTTACAGCTAATTGAATTTATAATTAAAGTTATGGCATTATTTTGTTATAAGACAACAAACAGTTTAACGACACCGTGGCTCTCTGAGAAAAATGGTCACTGGATTATTGAGACGGTTAGTTTAAATCTTAATAAAATAAGCGGAAACATCTCAATAACATATGATGACGAATTCAACGAGGATGGTGATGTCCGTGTGCCGAAGTCACATTCCGACATTCTCAACTGCAACTGAGACTGCAACCTTGCGAATGAGAATGTCAAATCGACGAAAACACAACTGCACCAAACCTACACAGTGTTGCCCTACTGACCACAAATCACTGAGATTATTAAAAAACATCTCATTAAAAATGATTTAACTGGAGATAAAAACATTTCTAAAATAATGTTTTTATCCAATGTTTGGACTTTTATATCTAAAGTAACAAAAATAACAAGGAATAAAAAATAAAGAGAACCGGTTTGAAAGTGCTGTAATCAGGAAATATATATATATATATATATATATATATATATATATATATATATATATATATATATATACACACACACTAGGGGTACCTGTGCAGCGCAATGCGCTGCATTTATTAGGGTACCTGGTGATAAACTTTGCTCCATGGTAAAACTTTGAATAACAATTTCACTATGGTGAAAATCAGATAGAACATTATTGGTGTTTCAACGATCGATCTTCATTACCAATTCTCTAACTTCCCAATGTGATAGTGTTGAGATGTGGTACTCGTTCTTTCAGGTCTAAATTAGCTAAGATTATGTAGTTGTTCTTTTGCCGATATGTCTTAGGGCCTTTGTCTAAACCCTCCTATAAAATATAGAATAAATTCACAGATGTTGGATCCACATAGTTCATCAAACATAAAACGTAAATGACAACAGAATATAAATAAACATATCATTACTCCCCGGTCCAGTATGAGTTATGCAGCACTCACTGCGGCTGTTTTTGTAGTACTACTGTATGAGGCAGTCAATGACATAGTGAATGAGTCCACATTACTATTTAGGTATGTCTAAATCCTCTCTAACTTAACTTTCCATGACATTACAAAATTTAAATAAAGAAATCACAAAAATTAAGAGAATCTACATCTTTGTGGGTGTGGTCTATTTTGTTTTAGTAACATTTTTATTTTGGTTAAAATTTCTCTTTATAAAAATCATTTTTGTGATAAGCTTGTTTTCTGTACTGGAGGTAAAAAACTTTTAAATGTTGTCTTTTACACAGGTTTTTAATTAATCAATCAACATTTATTCGGCTGACAATTAAGAAATTGCATTAACCTATACATCGTAAACATATCTATAATACCTAAAATTAATTTAAAATTTATAATTTCTTATTTTATGTTGTAAAAGTCTTCATTGAATAAATGCTCTTGTCAATAATATATCTTCTTAATTTCTTCTTAAATGTGTTTGTGTCTGAATTCATATTCTTAATTTCAGTAGGAAGGTTATTGTAAATTTTAGTATAGTTTTATTTAATATGATTTTCATAAAATGATGTTCTATGATAAATGGCTGAAATTTTATTAGTTTTTCTGAGATTCATGTTTGTGTTATTGGTTTCTATAGTATGAATTTTATGTGTAATGAATAATATGTGTAGCGTTCTGCTTAAAACATGTTTATAATAGTAAATAAAAAGGTTATTACACTTACAACCCTTTTCCTTATAGTTTATAGCAGTTTGAAAACCCATGCACACAAAATTATTTGTTACCTTTCATTATTGTTTCAATACCAGTCGGACGACCAATAAGACCAAAAATGAATTTTTTTAGGGTTAAGTTACAAAATTTATTTTTGTGCCCAAATACGCGTTAATAAAACTTTCAAGCAAAATCTACCAGCTACATTTTGAAAAGATTAAAACCTCAGATTAGACACTCCTCGTATTAAAGTATAAAATTGTGTTGATATTTCAGTACCAGCAGTGGTTCAATTTGCTTCTATTCAGCTTTTAACATATGTGTTTGTTTGTTTAACTATCAACAGCTGTTTTTTTAGCAATTCAATATAAATTGTTCCCCATGTTAATCTTATGGACAAAAAATGAACTTTGTAGTATTGAGGGCTTCCCGTGAGCTTCAGAATTAAAATATCAAAAATCTAAAACCTTAAAACAAAACTACGAACTGAGACCATTCTTTTGACACCTCAAACTTTAAAATTGGTCCAGAAATAAGGGAGGAGTAGTGATAACAAAAAAAGGACATCACGTATTATATATATAGATTCAAGAGCCACTTGGTTGTCTTGGGCAGGTTTTACCGATCCGTTGGCGCTGGCGTCATACGCTATACGCTACTGTCGAA
The DNA here is from genome assembly GCA_030545055.2 of Neoaliturus tenellus. Taxonomy (NCBI): domain Eukaryota; kingdom Metazoa; phylum Arthropoda; class Insecta; order Hemiptera; family Cicadellidae; genus Neoaliturus; species Neoaliturus tenellus. The sequence goes on from CM061532.1 coordinate 214,025,306, forward strand.
CTGGTTGGGAAAGTTGGCCGCCGACGTTTGGTACCGTGGTGGAGTAGTCAATGAGCTACAGTTGGCGTCCGTGTAGTGTGCCAGTGTGCGTGTGTGTGTGTAGTACACTAACAACACTGTGTCTCGATTGGATGATGAGTCATCGAACCAGTTCCACTGACGACGTTCGTGAGATGCCACGGACAACCGGTTTAAAAATCCACAACCACAACACTAAACAAAATATTTCTTGGGGTAATGCAATAATTGTTTTATATGAATTGATTATTTACAACATTTAAAACTTGTAGGCATATATTATCATTTTTAGTTTTTAAAGCCGTTTATCATCAAGAGATGGTTTACCCAAGGTAAAACAAAGTAACAAATTTTATATAGTGAAACATATAAACGCGAAAATAGCATATACATAAACTTAGAAGGAGTGACCTAAAAGTTGTCAGTTGTAGTTTAAATCATTAATTTGACATATTAGTAGTGTAGCTAGTTTTAAACCAATTTATTTAAATATAAAAATTTTCTGCCGACCGGCAGTATGACATGAGCGCTCGGCACGGGTCGGGCAGTCTCGGGCTGCAGGTTGCAGCGCGGGTGGCGTTTGGCGCGCTCAATGGAGCCTAATCACCTGAGTAATTGTTTGATGTAACAATGTTTTATCAGCCGTCAAACTGATTTGACGAATCAAATTCTACTAATTTGATCATGAAATCACTCTAAAATGGGCGCTGAATATAATTTCTCACAGCTAAACACTGTCTATATCCCAAACAATTAAATTACAACTTTAGTGTCAATACAAATAGAATGTAGGGCACCTAGGAAAACTTTTGTTTTAAAACAATACCAAAGTGATGGTATCAAATTGACACTGTTCCATTTCAAATAAATCAATAAAATACATCAAATATATTTGGTGCTGTAAAATGTTTTACCATGAGTTAAACATTATCATGAACATACGGCATAGCACGCCTTAAATCCATTAACGCCTTCTAATGTACCGCTTTTGAAACTGAGATGAAAAAACTGTTACTGATCAATAAAATATGTTTGGTACTATTACAATTTTACAACTAATGAAAAAATTACATATTTAATCCTGTAGTTTTGGTGGTCACTGATAATCACAATATTGGATTGGTCGCAGTGTCATCCATGTGATAGTCCAAATTAAAATGCTCGATATCGACCAACCATTACACTATACGGAAAATACGTCAATTAAATTAAAACCATTTCACGACTAAATAAACATGTAAGCCTCCAAATTTCGACATTGATATCGTCAAACAGTAGCAAGTAAATTAAAAACTCTGCAGACTGGGGAGCCTGGGCACTTCTCTTCTACGCATGTTGCGGTTGAAGAGGGAGCGGCATTTTATAGCTAATGGTCGCAATCGCTTCTTTGAATTAAAACAAACACTGTCTGATTACGATTGCATTTGGAACATCTCACACGAAACTTTCCATGACTTCTTACGTTTTCTATGTGGATGACGTCGTTTAAGGAAATTAACTGTCAGGCCAACGTAATGTTCTGAGATTCAGAGATGAAGAGAATTACGTGAGATCATCCTCTTTGGTACAGACCTTTCTTGTCTTGGTGTAAAGGAAATCTAGAGGGTATATACAGTAGTAGAAATTTCCATTCATTATAAAAAAGCTTTCACGTTAAATGGATAAAGGGAATGAATCATCGGACATAAAAAATTTTAAACTTGCGCACGGTTCTTTGAGTATAATTTTATTTTTATAGGTAAAAAATACATTAGTGTAATTTGATACTCGCGGAATACTACACAAATCAAATTTCTCTGATTTGTAAATGCATAAAATTTAAGGGAAATGCATTTTAATTTCCGAAATAAACAATACAGTACTTTCTCTGTTAGTGAATCTATATATATATATATATATATATATATATATATATATATATATATATATATATATATATATATATATATATATATATATATATATATATATATATATATATAATTCCGTAAGCGAATCGGTCCCCACGAAATATCTCGAGTTAGAAGAAAGATAGGGTAACGTATGATGGCTCATTTTAAAGCTTGAGGTCCAAGGACGCAAGGAAAAATACCAGAATTCCCAAAAGTTACCTGGGCTTCGCCCCAATAGACCTTGAAGTTCCAATGTTAATCTAATGGGAAGAAGATTTTTATATATGCACGTGTGATTAAGCAGATGTTCCAGTGTATATTTTTTTATCATAAACTCAGCTGGTTACTGAGCAGATATATTGAGTTAAGATAACCATATAATTAGAACTTTTGAAAAGTTACAATGCACTATAAAAAATGAGAACACTTATAGTCATGAACAGATTACGGATTTACAGGAGATTTCATCTTGGTGACCCCATCTGTGTCATTATAGGAAAAAGGAGTAGAATAATTTTTATGCTGAATATACCAAAGTTAAAATTGGCTTAGACGTGGCATGTTTATAATGGTTAATTAATTGTCTTTACTCAGTGAATGTTTAGATATTATGTTACTGCTTTATATATCGGCTATTTAGTAGTTATTTAGGAATATTTTGTTTGGTTTTATCAATTCACTGCGTCTTCCTTTATGTATGTTGTAGGGGAAACAATAAACGCCCGTTAATCCATAAAGACGGGTAGCTTTTCATAAGCAAGATAAGCGAAAACTAACAAAAGGCCTATATCAATCAATATTCTACTTTATTAACAAACAGGCAAAAATTGACTTCAATCAAAGCACTGGGGATGTCGGTGGCACGGAGAGTAAGGGGACACGGGGGGAAATAAGGGTCAAGGCGGGAGGGCACGGAGGTACGGGGAGGAACGGTTGAGATGGCGGCACGGGACCATGGAGTGCAAAGGGATTTCGGGGATATGAGAGCACGAAGGGCACGAGGAGTGTTGGTGGCACTGGATATGGGGGGGGGGGGGGCATGAGGGGCACGTTGGAGGCAAGGGAGAAATAGGGGCACAGGGAAGAACGGCGAGCATGAGGGTACAGGAGCATGGAGGGTGAAGGGGTGTGGGGGCATAGAGGGCACTCTTTGGAGGCATGGGGATGCACTGGGTCACGTGCGGGGCACAAGGGTTCTTAGGGGCGTTGGTGGCAAGAGGGGTGGATGGGCATGGAGGTACAGGGGGGTGCGGGGACACAAGAGGTACTAGGGGCGTCGGTGGCAAGAGGGGTAGATGGGCATGGGGGCACAGGGGCCATGGGGAGGAACATTTTTCTTGGGGGCACGGAAGCACGAGGATACGTGGCGACGCGGAGGTGGGAAGGCACAATGGGCACCAGGGGAGTTGGCACGGGTCACGGTGGGCAGATGGGTATGGGGGTACGGGAGAGCTTTGGGGGACATAGAGAGTATGGGGACCACAGGGAAGAACGGTTGTCGGGGGCACATGGGTTAGGGGGGCATGGGGGCCAAGGTGGAGTCATAGGGATATAGGGGGCACGGGGAAGAATGGTGGAGATGGGGGCACAGGGGTATGGGGGCATGGTAATAGGGGCACAAGGGGTATTAGAGATGTCGGTGGCCAGAAGGTGGTTGGGCATGGGGGCCACGGAGGAGGAATGTGGAACATAGAGGACATAGGGGCCACGGGGAAGAACTGCGGGCATGTGGACACGCAAAAATAAGAAGTACAGGGCCATGGGGGGTACTCGGGTCCCGGGGGCATAGGGGGTTACAGGAAACACAGGTCAGGAGAGGTGAACGGGGGCACATGGAGGCATAGGATCACGATGAATGTGGGGGGAATGGGGGGAACAGGGGTCCAGTGTGAAGGAGTTTACAGTATTTATGGGCTTAAATTTTGTATTGAACTATATTATTTAATTGAGTTACAAACTCATCATGTCATAGGTAAGGTTAAAACTATTTTTACCGCGTCCGGTAGTATAATAGTGCAATAATTTTTCTTTTTTCCCCCAAAATGGACTACTGTATTTTAATACAGGGGAAATTTTTGTTAAAGTACTAATTTGATACCGCCACAAAGTTTCGTCAAGATTTTAAAATATTTTATTGGAAAATCTAAACACCTATTTTATTGGAAATTCACACTAAAACTTGAGAAAAATACAATAATACTGCAAGGAGGTGATAAATTGAAACTTATTTGTGGAGACAACATCACCATTTTGATTTTTAGGGGCCTTTGCCCCTACAAGCCACTAGTTTGTCTTAATTTCCAACACAACTTAATTAATTTGTAACTTGAAGCTTATTAGCTTATTTGATATGGAACTTCATTTATTTGGGTTATTTTCATAAAAACAACAATCGCAGCACACTTACATGTTCTTATACCACAGAGAAATAATGTGATTTCGTATTGAATAAGCAAGTTGCTGCTGCCATATGCCAGGGTATTATTTGTGATTTTTGTAAATTCTCATCTATTTTATAGCCACTAGTGTATAACTTACTCATTGCTAGAGCAATTTAGTTTATACATTGATAAAAATAAACTTGTTTTAGAAAATACGCAATATTTAAAAGATAATAATTACAATAGAAAATATCCGATAAATTTAAGCATTATCGCTCATTTAACCACGCGTTTCATGGGGAAATTATTAACTACCTTTTGTAATTGAGATCTTATGATAATTGTTGGATGTTTTAGGTCAATAAAATACTAAATTATCGCCTAAAATGTTGAATTCTATAAAAAGACGAACTTTGAAGAGATAAGTATGAGATATAATGGGAAGAGGCCAAGTACTTAGTTTATTTGTCACCTATGTTAGAATTGGAGGGAGTGCGCGTTCGACCTGCCGAGGATGAAAGTTGCCGGGTCAGGGACAGGCGGCTCCCGTGGGAGAACCAGTTCCAGGAACAGTGACTCGGTACTCCAGGAACCACCCCCGGGTGACGTCACGGGATGGGCATTAGTCACTGGTACTTCACGGTGATATACCACCAGCGGGACGATAAAACGGCCGGCTTGACAGTTCCATCAAGTTTTGTAGACCAAATAAAAGCTTTCGACTGTTTAAACTGCAATTCACAAACGTAGATTACTACGCCGCGATCCTAAAACTAAACACTCAATCTATCCTTGAAAGTTAGAAGTAATTAAGCTAATTATAAGTTTAGTCATAAATTTTGGGGAAGTTTAAACAACTTCACCTCAATTCAAAGCTTCCTTATCACTCAATTTAAAATAGGCAAAAACACACCCTTCTCAACTATTTAGCATCGCGTCAGCGCTCCTCATCAGCAAAGAGTCTTTTTCCATGTTGTGATAACAAAATATCACCTTGCGTAAAGGAACGTAAGAACACCATTCTGAACCTTTTCAATAGTTTCAAATACGAAGTATCGGGGCAAAAGAACTGATCTTGACTAACTTTTCTGCCGACGGCCGGCGCGGCTGCAGTGATGATAACGGGTGATAGCGGCGGCGGCGGCGGCTGTGACCTTCACTGATGATAACCGGAGTCAGCTGTGACTCACTCTCTAGGCCAATGACACAGTGTGGGCCCTACAGTGGTGCACCATGTTTACGTTCTTCGTGTTTCGCAAACAGTTAAAAAAACTCTATCATAAGACATTATTTAAAACAAAATCTTACAAATTTCTTCCATTACAAAATTTTTAGCTGATTTTATGAAACTTTTACTGTTTTAAAATCACGTGGAGTCATAATTTCGAAGGCTTTAAAACTATCTTTGTGAAAGCAAAGTTGAATAAAATTTTAATATCTATATACATTATTTATAACATTTACCAAGCGATGGCCTTCTGTTAGATGACTTCTGTCTCTCCAGTAACCTCTGCTGTAAAACTTACAAATTATAATATTTAGGTTAGTAGGTTGGATGATCAGTTACCATATCATACGGAATGCGAAATCCGTCTTGCAGGTAACTGTAAAACAGCAATGTAGTGGGAAAAGTTACCGTGCCTCCCAGAATATATTCCTTACAAGATATGTTCGTAAAAAAGTGTTCACTAATTAAACTAATTTACACCCTTTTAATTCTCCAGTTATACTCTGCCGCTACTCAAACCTTACAACACCAACAGGTAAAGAAGAAGCGCACTTGTAAAACAATAAATCATTAAAACAATGGTTACTGGCCGTCGGATTGCGATAATCGCTTATAATTGCGGACATATCGCCGCAACTCGCGTTTACATTCCCGCGTCGCCGACATCCTCGCAACCGGCCATTTGATGTAAATAACATTTCCACACCGCTCTCTGTGTGGCCACCCGATGATCAACCACCGCAGAAATGCACGACTGATGCACGACTGTGCATAATACACGCGTGATGACGAATAATCGAATATCGCGTTCAGCGCCGCCAGGAGCCGGCTGAGTCACTTTGTTTTCACAGTCCAAGGTCGACAGCGCTTCAGATGCCAATGCTAGAGCTACGGATATTCAAATTATCGCTCCTTGGCAGGACGAAGGAGCGATAAATATTTACAAGAAAAACCGTGGCCTAGGTCACTAGCGGCATGGAATAGCGAGTGGGGTGGAAATCGGTTCCAAGCATTACAGGAAATCTGTTGTTATTCCCTACCTGTTTTGAGTTAACTGTTATTTTATGATAATGGGGTATGTGTCTATGGTTCCCAGTGACTGTTTATGTCTACCATCAAGACCGTGTTGTCGTCGTTGAGAATGTTTGACAACCTAGTCGCTAAAAAAAATAATAAAACTGTTTTCTGTATATAACTTTTATATTTTTTATGGACACGAACGATTTTACACCAATCACATGTGTATATTCCGGGAGAAAAAAAAAACTGTTTCTGGGATACAATGCTGTTTAGAAAACATAGGTATTTTTTTAATAGAGAGCAACTCATAAAAATGGCTGGGTATAGCTGTGTGGTTATAGTATTCGCCTTAGAATCCAAAGGTTGGCGGCTCGATAATGATAATAGCTTTTTACTGTTTGATTCCGGACCATTTGTCATTGGTCTCTTAATTAATGACGCTTTTTAACAACTAATCGATATTAGATAGTAACAAGACTGGGGTTCGAACCATTCCCCGTCAAAACGTCAAAAATGCCACTGGCGTAGATACACCAAAGATGAAAACAAATGATAATAGACATAAAATCTACGGTTATTGTGACATATTTGTGAATTGATTTTGACCAATGACTCACACTTTTATATGAGCTAACGAGATTTCGTTTTAAAATCAAGAACCGAAATTTTGGAGAAGTTTAAACATTATGACTATTTATTACAGTACCGTATTTGTTTTACAGTATTTGTGAAGTAATGGTTGCTACTCATATAGCTGCAAAAGAACGATGAGCCTCCTTGATTCAATACCAATTTTAAAAATGTTTCCGTAATAATAAAATAGTTTTAAAATATTATAGAAACAAAAGAGTCTTAAGTATTTTATAAAAACGTCTGAGAACAAAAGCCCTAAAGCCTTTCACCGTGGCGCATAATCTGACTGCCTACTCACGATATTTTTGTGTTTAGTAAGCTTTAGCTATAATAAACAATCCGTCAAAACATCAAGTACTTTTTTGCTTTTTCTAAGCCTTAAATTTCTAATTATTCCTTTTTAGTAGACCACTTTTCTATTAAACTTTAAATTACTCAGGTGTTTTTAAGGGTCCGACGCCCCACCTGAGTACTACAATGCAGCAGTAATTATTATTGATTATTGATTTGGATGGAAAAATTCATCATTGTTCACGTTCACGTTCATCCACTGCAAAAGAGGTTCGTTTTCCTTTTGCCAATCACTTGACCAATTCCAGACATTTTATTTGTGGGATTTGTCACGTGATAGGCAAAAACGTAAACAAACCGCTTTGCGATGAATGCTTCTGAACGCCCTCATTATTGAAGAAGAACATATGATTAAAAAGGAAGCAGGATTAGCCCAAGGACTGAGGGAGGAGGAGGAGAAACTTATATCAGATCTTTTCCTTCAAGGGAATCTTGTCCTGCAGTTAAAACCACTGGAACAAAACAATGTGGACATATTTTAATTACGGTTGAATCGAAACGCACTTGTTGATAACAATAACAACTGTTCACAGCTAAATATGATAAATTTAAATTTGTCCAAAATTACACCTTCAATACACATCATTCTACTGATCTACTGACCATATTGATGATGTTAAAGACTTTTTTTGTAATTTAGTACTACGTTCTTGTATGATACATTCAGTCTGAGCAAATTTGATAATCAGTTTACCAATCAATTATATATATATATATATATATATATATAAATTTCAAATTTCTTTTTTAATAATTTAAATAAAAAAGTTGTGTAGTTTTCTTGATGTGATGATATAAAAAACAAAATTAAATCGACACATGTTACTCGAGAAATTACAAAACTTAAGTCCCACAAATTACATAACAAATTACAAAACTTTTCCCACCATACTCAAGTATATTAAGTTTACAAGTCACTAAAAATCTATAATAGTATAAAACACTTACTGCATGGTTTATTAGAAAATTTCCAATTCTGTATTAAAATAATAGGTCCTAATAGTACATTACATTTTAAAAATCTATCTTTGTCTTGCTAAACATGAATGCCGTAAAACTTCCAGGATGAACGTCCAAAGCAATCTACCTATAAAAGATTGAAATTAGCCAGAATTACTAATTCCCAAAAATTGCATTAGCGGCCGGGCGGAGGTGTTACAGTTTACGATGGCTCTATGGCATCGCTTAACTAAAGATTATCTCGCAGCCGCTGTGGGGGCGGGGCGGGGGATTCAATATTACATGAATTCAACTGATGGCCCTTTATCGGTCCTTCGAGGCCCTTTAGGGGACATTTATGCCCCCACCGCTTGGCTCTGTGTTCACCCCTACCCATAACGGCGCCGCTTGTTTCTTACATGTCATTGTAAGGTGCCCACACTCTCCTGTGAAACGCTTTAGCCACTCCAACTCTGAAATTTGATGTTTTTGTTCATGTATATTTTATTCATATGCATTATCATTTTCAGGAATGTGTGTTCACTTTGTATTCAGTGATATTTTATTTTATTTTGGATGTATTTACGCCAGTGGAATTTTTTACGTTTTGACGGGGAACGGTCCAAACCCCAGACTTGTTACTACCTAACATCGACCAGTTGTTCGAAAGCATCATTAATTAATAGCCAAATGACAAACGGCAACTGGGTCTGGAATCGAACCTTGAAAAAGCTAGTAACTTTTCTCAGGATCGAACCGGCAACCTTTGGTTTGTAAGGTAAGCACTATAACCACTCAGCTACCCAGCCAGTTAACTGATATGTTTGAGTTCTAGAAAATGATGTTTGTTAAGTTTAAGTTTTGTATAATTCCTGATATATATCAACTTACAATGTGTTTTGTATATTTTTATTACTGTTGTTTAAAAATAAACCTGTGTTTCATTTTTGAAATTTATAAGTTGGTAATTTCAACAGAATGTTACTCTTGCATAAGAATTCTACTGGCCTGAAACTTTTTAAGGGCTTCCCCTTTTAAGGGCGATTGTTCATTTGAGGGGAATTCTGCAAATCTTCACATCATTCCTTTTAATTTGACATTTAAACCATGAAGATTTATTCAGTAATTATTAACTGAGAACTCAGCGTTTTAACCTTGTACTTTTATATAGGATTTAGTAACTAGGGACAGAGCTTTTTCCTAGGTTATAACTCACAAAATTATTTTGTGGTAGTAGTCTCAGTCACATTCACAGAAATTAAGAGCCCAAAAAAGTATTCTTATTTCTAAACGAGCCATTACCTCCACGCACTCGCTCCCACTACGAGCTCGTACGCTTCGCTCATTCTTCTTAACGAATAAAAAATGTTTATACAGCTACTTCCAACTGGAACAAGTTTAGAACCAAAAGTTCATAAGCTTAAAATGTAACATAGAGGCTTCACTTATAATGTTGTTAGCTGTTATCAGCTATCAATGTGCTTTTACTACTAGCATCAGGGACACCGAGCTTATGCACGGCAAACTTATTATTCATCACTTTCCTTTATCATACAAAGCTCGTTTACTCAGCTCGCTCGCGCTCTTCCGCTTTAAGACGAGCTCGTTCACTATGCTCACTCGCCAGCTCGAAGTGTGCTGCACTTCTTTATAAATTAGGTGAACCACAGGGAAAAGATGCAACACATTGGTGTATTTATACAGTTGTCTGCTGATTTTTGTTCAATTTAGTAGCTAAAAAAAATCTCCAAAGGATAAAATAGAAACATCGAAGGGCTGTAGGACGGAACCGGATTTTTCCCGGACATGGAACCAGCTCCACTCGATTTCCCATAGTCAAAACCTACATGTAAAATCCTTGGAGAGAGAAAATTCGCCTGTTCAAACAGTTTTTGTTTTAAAGTATACGATAAAACGAAATCGCATAATTATAATTTCAACAAATTACATGATTTTTTAAAATTTACTTTATATTTATTAATTAATACTAAACCCCATACTGGTGATTTTGTTTATTTATATAAATACTTAATGTAGGATTTTCATTAAACATTTGGGAAAAGACTGTAAAAGCTCCTATATCAACACCACCATGTTGTCTACCATTTTTAAAATATGCAGTAATTTATACAAAATCAGCAATCCATACCATTCAACCGGGTTGTCAAATTTTCCAAAGCTACCAGATCCCGTTTTTTTAACAATTTGAAATTCTACAGAAAAGTTCTTGGGGCCTGTTTCATAAAAAGTGACAGGTTTGACAATTCCGACAATTTGAAAAATTTGTAAAAAAAAATTATTATTTGTAAATTATACTATTTGACAGGTGACAATTTTAAAATTGTAAATTGTCACATGTTTTTTTTTTATATCTTTTATTAAAATTGACAATTGTTGCTAAAACCCATGTAAAAAATCTTTTATGAAATATTAATCCGACATATTTATCAAGACATTGACATATTTGTAAAAAATATTGAACATACAATTGTAAATTTTAAAACTTATATGAAACAAAAAATTGTAAGATTGTAGATTTGTTAAATTTACTTGTCACCTGTCATTCCTGCCATTTTTTATGAAACAGGCACCCTGGTCACTTCCATTCAAAACCAACTATAATCTTTTTAACTGAGTTAAAAGCTAATTCATACAAAGTACTCACTAACATTGTTTGTAGTTTTCCATGAATTTAACAATCGGCTAGAAGAAGACGTCATAGTCTAATGTGCTACACCCAAAATCTATTAAAGTTATTACAATCATTCTAACATACGCACAGTTAGTATAATAAAAAATGCCTCTAGTAGACGGGGTAAAACCATCAATAACTGCTACTATTATAGAAAAGAATGGCATTAAAAAAATAATTATGTTTTAATTAACTATTCTTACATTTTTAATTTTTAAATATACAAAATAACATAACCTTATCCTTTTTATACAAAATACATAAAAAACAGGGGCACCAGAGGCCCTACCGGTTGTAAGACATGCATACACACGCTCCTGCTAACATCCGCGTCAAAGTCTCTCACACATGTTCAAGTATAAACTATATAATGCTGTAATTTTAATATTCATTTTAAAATCTGTATTCAAATTGGTTATTATAATTGTTTAGACAAATGCAAATAAAAGAATCAAATAATTATTAAGGGGCTGGTCTACCCCAGCCAAAACAGCAACAATGCCGAATGCCGCCTCGCGGCCGTAGCGCTAGGCGAGTTTGATGGCTGCAGAGGTTTACGGGGATCGTGTTTTAAAATTAACCAATTAAGATAGAGATTGGCTGTTAACTTTTTCTAAAAGTAGAAAAAAGAATCTAGTCGGATATCTTTTTAGAATTTTTAAATAAAATTTCTAATTTGACTAATAACCAGGGCCGCCGAGAGGGGGGGGGGGGAGGCAGGGGGGGCAGGGGGGGGGGCAGTTTGCCCCGGGCCTCAAGAGATAGGGGGCCTCATCTTCAGGTGTTTTTTTCCTTTTTTTACAATAGCAAATTGTTTTTGCTGCATAGCTTATGTAGTAACACCATATATGTATTTTTAAAGACCTATCAAAATCATCAAACCGTAAAAAAGTATAGCCTATGATATAAGTAGTGAGCAGCCTTTATGAGTCTCCGCGGTTTGAAGCTCTGTGTCTTTGCCCCGCGGCACCGCGCCGCTATTAGGGAGCTGCGCCACTAGTCCAACTGTTGACACGATGTTGTGGTGCGCCCTTATCAGTGCAGGTGTGCAGGAAGTATGGTATTACATCCAAAAACAAGATTACAGTTCCTGAATGTTTCGTAGTTTTATTGAAATGAGCGTGGTTTCTTCAGATTATTTCATTAGATGTTATTACTGTTGTAAAGAAAATAATGTAATTAAACCATTTTAAAATAAATTGTATTTAAAATGTTCCCTGTAAGCTTATTCATTTCAAAATACTAAGGCCTAAAACCACAAGGTAGCTCTCCAATAAGGACTCTCGGACCCAGCCAAAGTGCATTTTTTAAATACAATATTTCATGATAATACTGAATAAATTACCAAAGATATGAATATAGAAAAATATGTATATTGTATCTGGTTTAGCCACAGACGGCGGGCTGAGATATGGGCTGATCGGGGGGGGGGGGCCTCACACCGGAACTCTGTCCCGGGCCCCAAAAATTCTCTCAGCGGCCCTGGTAATAACTGTCTAAAGTCATCTGTTTTTTAGTTTTGTAAATGCAGAGGTTTACGGGGATCGTGTTTTAAAACTAACCGCTTAAGATAGAGATTGCCTGTTAACTTTTTTTTAAGTAGAAAAAATTATCTAGTCGGCTATCTTTTTATAATTTTAAAATAAAATTTCTAATTTCAGCTATAACTGTTTAAATAATCTGTTTTCATCGATTTGTAAAAAAACCAACCAACTTTTTCAACTTTTTTTACCAACTTTTTCAAGTAAAACCCTATTAAAATGTTTGACTATTACAACATTTTTCGTACTGGAGTATTTTATTTTTACTACGTCAAATTCTAAACAATACGTCGAAACATTGTGGAAGTTTTAAATATTGGACTAAAAGCAGTGGTCATATTAGCTGTGAACCAAAGAAAATGGACATTTTGTCTGTGCACATAAAAACTATGGACCTAACAGCCGTAAATCCATAGCCTACTTGATTATACATAATGACTAAGAAATTATGTACAATATTTAATCACAACGATTTAAATATTTTGTGTGAAAATAACATATTAATTGGTGGGGTAGTTGTTATAATAAGAGTAGCAAAATTTAAATACTGTAGTAATTTTGAGTAGTAGTCTAATTAATAGCACTTTGCTGATTTAATTGAAAAATGTCTGTTTTGCTGTATATTTCTTCGTCACGTATTCTGAGTTAGGTTAGGCCCCTTTTATGCACGGCGTCGGGCGACGGACGTCGGGCGCGCGTCGGACGGACGTCGGGCGCGCGTCGGTCGGTCGTCGGGCCCGATAGTTTCCTATAGTTCTGCAATCTATGAAATTACCAAAACGTTTCTGGAAAAATCCAAAATTCTAACACTTTGTTGACTGATACACTTTAAGTTTTAATTATTTTATCATATTCACTCAATATGATCATTTGACTCTTACCATTTTAAAATTAAAACAAAACACGTACCTTAATGTAAAGTACTTAGGCATTTCTCAAACCACAATTCAACGCCCATTGATCCTTTTTCACGATCACGATCAGAATGTTTTTATGATTTGCATACACGCTCAGCAAATCAGTAAATTTTGTAGTTTTTTTACATTTTAAATTACTAATGATAGTAAAAACCAGCAATCAATTTGTAATAGATTTTAAGGTTTGTAACGCTCCTAGCAGAATTTTTAGACGCTAAACAGTTTATTACTTAATTCAGCACTAAAAACAACCTCTTCAATGAGAAACATCAATGCTATAGACATAGGCGAACTGCCTTCCCCCATCATACAAAAACGACGCCGGTGAGGCGCGCGCCCGACGTCCGCCCGACGAGCGTCCTTCGACGTCCGTCAAATGACGCCGTGCATAAATAGCTCCATATGCTGTAATGTATTTAGACAACATTTTCGACGAGCGCCCGACGGTCGTACTCTAAACACCGACGTCGGGTTTTTGAGTACGCGCGTCGGGCGAGCGTCGGGCGTCGTGCATAAATGGTCCCATTTGCGCCAATGCATTTTCATTCCGACGTCTTTCGACGTCCGTCACACGACGCCGTGCATAAAAGGGGCCTTAGTGGCGTCTCATAGAAAATATTTATTTGACGTTAAATAAATATAAACCTTTTGAAGAAAATTTAACATAAAATTAACATCAAAATTTCATATACAAAAAAATGTCACTTACGTAAAAAACTATATTACAAAAAGTTATATTTTTGCGAAATATATTTTTTATGCGGACGTACAAACAAATCCATTTCTTCCGAATGACAGATTTTTAAGAAATTTAAATAATGTTGGGGAAACAATATTTCACCTGTGTCGGGATATGAACCCTCGACACCTCACTCAATGTTGATGCTCGACTGTATGCAATAGTGTTCTTACTTATAAATTTACAGCTATTCCTTAACTGGCGCACTTGGAGGAAATTTGCAAGTCAAAGTAAAAAAGGAGACCCAAATTTAAAAGGGTCAAAAATAGGTTTTATGCTTTTCCCCCTAAATTTTTAAAAATTAACAATTTTAACTTAAACTATTTAAAATACTTATATTCTGGAAAATCAACAAAACCTTTGATCTTGTTTATTTATTGTCGTGAATGTACATACCAAATTTAACAAAATTTTTTATGTACATTCATTAGGAAGGGTTAAACTTATATTTGCTTATAAACCCATATGGCGGCAAACCTACGTACTTACCCCTATGGGGTTTACGGGGAAAATAAAATAACACCATAACTTGATAAAATTTGGTATGTACATCCACTACGTAGGGTTTACCTTATTTTTACCTACAAACCCCATATGGCGGCAGACCTACATCACCCCCATTGTTTTTATGGGGAAACAGAAAATATACTAAAACTCGCCTACGGCTCGATGGGGGCTCCGCCCCCATGCCCCCTCAGGGGTTGCCCAGAAATTCGTTAATTGTTGTTTAAGTCACATATAATGAACAGAATACATATAAATATAAGAGTTTGTAAATGAGCAAAATAGCAAAATAAATGAGTTTGTCATTTATTTATAACATAAATTAACTCCCACGTCTGCAGAAATAACCTAAATTTGAACTTATGCAACTAACTCAATCTAAGGAATGAAAATATATTCGCCTACGGCTCGTTTTCAGAGACTCTTTCCCCAAATCCCCACCCTAATTCCCCCGAATTCTATAAAGGTTAATGGAGTTGTGAATAAATTTATTATGTAGGTATTGTATAAGTATTTACTTAAAATTATAAAAGACGTATAAATAAATATATAAAAAAAAATTAAATGGATTAACTGCATAAAAAATGTGCAGTAGATCATCGAAAACTATGAAAAATTCCATTAAAACAAAATAATTGGAAATCTTAACAAAGTGGATAAAACTTGCCAAAAAACCCTTTTATTTACAAAAATACTATTCAGTTACTATCCTTCAATTAGTTGTGTTGAAATTCCAGGGAATAACATAACGATCCAGTAATATTGAACATTCAATGATAAATACATAATGTAATATTGGCATTCATTACAATTCCTTCATTTCAGTTTTTAATGGTGTAAAACTTTTAAATTTACCTAATTTCCTAAAAAATTACTGTCAAGGCAAATAAAAAAACTTCGAGCTTCTAAATACAATAATACAGTAGTTACTAACAAAAGTATGTTAAATAATGGTTAAAATATTAAAGTTACCATACACATCAAAGGATGTATGTTTTAGCCGTAGGACCAGGTCAGTAAATAACAATCAAAGTAAAACAATCAGTTGCTTGATATAGCAATTCGTTCCGACTCACTTTCAAAAGAAGAATACGTGATATTGAAAATCATCATGATAATTTTTAAGTTTGATAATTTAATTGATATTGGTACTGTGCAAGATATGTCTATGTGCAAAGTGAAGGTTCTGAGTAAAATACGTCTACATGGGGTAAAATTCCCCGCAAAAATAAATAAACACTTAATTATGTTTAATTGTGTGGACTGGGGGGCAAAAATTCATAGAACCAAACTTGTAGTAACTTGAAAGATGTTCGCGAGGATTGCTTTAGATGTTATAATTTGGCCGCTAGAGTAGAAAAAAATAATGTCATATTTATTTTGGGTAAAAATGTTTGGTCGCTAAATTTTGAAATCAGATAGTTTTCTGGGGCAGAAAATAAAAAAGCTTTTTTATTTTAAATGAAAATACTGTACTGCCACCCTTTTAAATTAAACATTAACTTAGTACGCACTAAAAGATAAATCAATTTTGTAATCTGCTATTATAGTTAAAATTTTAGTTGAATTGTAAAATTTAAGTACGCACTAAAAGATAAATCAATTTTGTAATCTGCTATTATAGTTAAAATTTTAGTTGAATTGTAAAATTTAAATTATCATGCTATCAGGTAAAGTCAATGATGTACTTCCTAATGAGTTCGTTAGAAATTAAGTGCCATCCCAAATAAAGAACCAATTTTTGGGAGGACTATCATGCAAATATGATACTGTCTTGCCGGGTGTCCCATACCAACCTTGCACCTCTTTTAAAATTGTACAAAAAAAAAAAAATCAAATTGTGCCGTTGTAGGTAAACATATTTTTCTCTGTTGATTGACACTGATTTCAATACAGAGGAGACCAGACGTAATTTTGAAGCAACTTTAAAATTTAATATTTTAAACCCTAATCATACTGATTTAGAATAATAAATAGCATGACATTATTTTTTTAACTGGGGAAAATTTAACATATATTACGTCTGAACATTTTACATATGACAGAACTTACCAAACATGTAAATGTCTAAGAACCTCATTTAAAATAATATACCATCATAAAACATCAATTATCACGTGATTAGTTTTATTAAACATTTAAATAAATGTTCATTAATCTCCGTCATGTTGTAAATTTAATAAAAAAAATTTTGGATCAAACTGACAATTTTTGTTGGAAACGTATTTAAAAGAGTCTAAGACATTTTTGTGCCGAGACATTTTTGCTTAACCTAAAATGCCCAGAGAAGAATGAGGAAAATCTAAATTTCAACCTCAAATATTCAATAAACTGCTAAAATTACGCGTAAAAGATCAAATTGTAAAGTTTTCTTAAAAACCGTGTAAAACTAAAAAAAAAAATTATTTAAAGTGAGGGTTGTATTTGACATCAGTGACTTCCGGTCCGGAGAGGTAATTTCAGATACACCCTGTACATTGAAATTACTCTCGGTGGATATACCGCTTTACCTATAAAGGCACAATTGGTTATTGTTATAAAATTTCTTAAAAAGGGTGTTTCGGTAATCCGCGACTCCCAGTATGTTGGCAATTTCCTCAATAATACAGGTCGGTAAGTTTAGTTCTCGCTTGGGAATCACTCTGTAGTAAGTGATATATAGGAGATCTACTTTAGCGACATTTGACGAATTTCTGATACCCCAATGAGTCAGTTACACATTCGGGAGTATATAATTTAGATTCCGCTGGGATACTGAAGCCACACTTAACAACGTTTGGAAAAAACTCGTGAAAGATGATGGAGGATGAGGGCAACTGGGATTGTTTATCACAGTTCGCCCGGGCCATCCTCCTGGAAAAGAAAACCGATCTAGAATGCGAAGTGGCACAAACATTGATAATTAACCGAGCGACTGGATATGGAGCAAGCCCCACGGGCGTAAGAAATATTTAGGCCTAGCCTTACATAATGTGATCAACAATTCCAGGTTAGAATCCTAAAGAGTAGAGGAGGCTTTTTAAGTGGGTACCGTATATCCGTTTTTAGGGGAGTCCCACACTACAAGCTGGCCGTACCCGTGTGCGCAATTGCATTTTTTCTGCCTCTCCCTAAAAAACCAAGAGATTAGGGATATTTCTAAATAAACAAGTAAAATCTTGCATATATAATATTCTTTAAACTTTTAACGACTAATTTATTTCTAGATTAAACAATAAATTTTGAATTAACAATTTTTTACAAATCCAGACTTGAAATATTTTGCTATTATTTTCTATGGTTATGTACAATAAAGTATAGGCCATCAACTATTAAAAATTTTAAACAAATCCTTCTTTTGTGGGTACTAAGTTCTTCATCAATTAGTTAATAAATACGGTACTTTTAGAAATTTTACATTTCGAACGAAAATACCTTTTTTGGCGTATTTTGGCATGTGGTCCCATTATTTTATCAAAAGTAACACAATTATTGATAAAACTTCAAAATACCGTACCAGATGCTAAAGCGACCCTCGTGAAATATCTGCGGGAGGCTCGGCACGGGCGTGCATCATTTGCGCATCATGCGGAGAGCCAGGTAGAAGGGATGCTTGTTTTGCGCATCGGGCTCCAGGGGGCTCTTAGGTAAATGCATCGTTTGCGCACTGCAGGATGGTGGAAACGGCATTATTTTTATTTACAATGTTATTAAAAACTCATGTCCGTGTTCAAATGGTCTTTTGAATGATTAAACGTGTTTGGCATAAGACGTAAAAGTTTAAAAATTAGCAAAACAATATTCAACAGAACAGAAATAATGGCAAATAATCGGGCACAGTACCTCGGCCTTGACCGTACATTAACAATAATTGGATTTCATGTTTACCATTTGTAGTACTTGTTTCTATTGCAAGAGTGAATTTTATGAGTGGTTTTATTCTGAAGAGTTAGTATAGGAGATGCTGCTATCTACAGTTAGAATAGAGGCAAATTTGCCATAGAAACAATTCATGCAAAACATTTCAGCCTGAGCAATTACAGTAATACAATCCGCACCAACCATACATTACTTGACTAGGCAAATCATTACATTAACTACTTATATTTGGATTTAAACACAAACCCAAATTTAAATGTAAATATTTAAATGTAATATTCAATTTAGTAACGTTGTAGATATACATCGCGTTTGTGTGTTCGCGATGTGTGAATGGTTGATACACATGTGTATTGTGTGGGGGACGACTGTTTGCGAATTTTTGTCGACAGGCTGAGGCTACCTGGACGGGACGGTGCGCAAATGATGCAAGGGTATTAGGCGACCCTTCGAAATATTTTACAGAAGGATTAAAAAGTGCGCAAATGATGAACGACCTCACAATTGCCTCACTTTCCGAATCCATGACTCAAGCGTCTTAGCAGAAAAAGACACAATAGCTTAATTTCTCGCTAAGTCAAACCTAAAATCTTGTCATAATAGTAGGCTTAGAGGAGGAGCAAGGCAACTTTATGGACAAGTCAATGCAACGCAGAGCTGAGCTGTGTTAATAACAATCAAATTTGACACGTAACCAAATTGGACATGAGGACTGTTTGGAGGTGTCGCCTGTGCCGAGCGGTCGTTCATCATTTGCGCACTTTTTCCACTTTTTTTTGCGCATGGATTCGGAAAGTGAGGCAATTGTGATGTCAAAAGAAAAGGTTGTTAACCTTCCTTTGGGACATAAACAAAATTAAAGGGGGATTCTCACAAACCGTATTTAATACAGTATGTTTGAAAAAAATGTTGTAGGTTAATGATATTTTGACATAGTGACTTTTAACATAAACATTTCCTTTTTCCTCAATAGACAAAAATATTCTGTATTTTGTTTCCAACCTAATAAAATGTACTGAACTCGAATTTTTATTTCATATATACATTTTCATTTATTAATAGTTTTATAGAAAATGTAAAACAAAAAAATTAAAGTGATTAAAGTATTAAAATATTTAAAGTATCCAAATAAATTAAATTAATCTTTGAACGTTAAAAAATTAAAATTAATCATATGAAAATTTATGAAAATTATATAATAACCCGTCATGTACATATGCATTTCTAAGGCTTCAAGCTCTCCAGCTGTCTCTGTATGAACAAAATGATCTTCCTCAGCCGGTGCACTGTACTGTATTGCCAAATCCCATTTAACTACACCCCGCCTTTTCTTTTCTACCTCCATTTTATTTACATTCATTAAATTTTGCATGAATATAATTCATTCCTGTCACACCCTCCCCTATGTAAATTCTACCTTGCTATATAATTAGTTTGATGTTATAACCATTGTTATTGTAAAGCCCATAGCCCTCCTCAGGTGGAGCAAAAGTCCTTACAAATCTCCTAAACTAACATATAAACTAACAATTGTTAAAACTAAAGCTAAAATGTTATTCCGTTTATTTATTTATTTATTTATATCGTACACTTAAAAACATTCGACATCATCATCTTATGTAAAGTGATTATAATTGAGAATTACTCGTATGTAGGCCCAACCTGGAAATAAATCAAATAAATTACAATTAAAAAAAAATTGTATTTCCATGAATTGTTGTTAATTTTAGACTAATGTTAAGCTTGTGTAAGTAGTTGGCTACAAAATATTTCATACTAAATTAAAATCATAGTAATAACTCTTTTACAACAAGTAGCATTATTTCATTTACAAAACTGAACTTTGAAATGCTTTGTGTTTAAAAGTGACTGAAAGCATAAATGTAATTATTATAACTACTAAAAAGTTAAATAATAATAATACTGTAGACCGTAGGTATTAAATGAGTAAAAAACAACAACGTTCGTCCTATCTTAGATCGTAATAGTTTCCCGGCACCGTACCGGTAACGGTTTCTTCAAAAGCCACACACGTTTTGACAAATTGTTACCAACATACTCCACATATAAATCTGGTTGATATTAAATACTCAGCGTACCGAAATGTAGATTCAAGGAAATCCAAATGTCTGAGGAACACATACGTTGAAGATTTCCGCGCTGGAGGTTACGTCAGCTGGTTGGTGATATAAAAGCGCGGGAGAGGCGGGGCGGCCGGTCAGTCAGCTGAGAGTGTTCGCGCGCGCGGGAAGCTCGATCAGCTGATCCTGTCGCAGGAGTTGGTGCGCGCTAGCTCTGCCATAACCTTAAAATCCGCACACCCACCTCGCCGGTCATGTGTTAACAGTTGCATTTGTTTGTAGCTTTAACAGTTTCGATTAGTTTAAATAAATAAACACTCAGAGACAATGCCAGTGCTTAGTAGTTTTACTTTTTCACCTTCAAAAATGTTCATTCTCCTGAGGTTCGCTGTTTTGACGATAGTTTTAGCAATTTCAAGCACGGATGCGATACCAGTGGCGAGTGACAACCAGGCCATGGTGAGTACTATTTAATATTATTATATTAGAAAAGTTAAATTAATAACATCTCATTATGGTGCTTAAAAAATCAATGAAGTTTCAAGAATTTTGTATAATAATATTTTGGAAAATATTTTTTTACTGACTGAAAACTTAGTGCATATAAGTAGTGAATTGGTCTAAATTTAATAAATCCTCACAATTGCAATATTTTCATTAGACAAGCAAGCATTGAAAAAGTAGTTGGTTGATTAGATGTCGTTTCTTTTCTTTTCTACTTTAAAACACATAAGTACATTACCATAATGGGTGTTACGTAGTACACCTATAATAGATCTAATGTGTACAGTATAGTTAATTCATAATTCATATGACAACAATACTAATGCTTTTAATAGTAAAAACTCTTGTTTAGTTTTGGTTTAAACAATATTTTGTATCATAAACTTTGTAACTTATTTGTTGCGCTCAAGAGCTAAAAGACTTTTATAGTTGGGGTCTGCTCAAATCATATATTCGAGTGTGATATTACTTTTATATTTGTTATTTTTTGGTCATGCACGATACTTATATCGTGATGGCAGTGTTTGTCACAATTCAATTGACCAGAGTGCACTTATCTTAAAAGATAGCAGGTTACCGATTAAGGCATTCCCTAAAGTAAACAGTTATTGTCAATAACGACGCCGGGTCTTTTGTAATTATTGTTGTTGTCGCTGTGATCTGTGATGACTGTGATCTGGCTGTGTTTCCTGGACTCCCACAGTGACGAAGGTCGGAGCAACCGAACCGAAACCTCGGCATATTGTCATACGAAACATCCTATCATTACAACAACGATTCCTGGCATTTGTGTACCACCCACGTGTGTGTTAGTGGCATATCATTTTTTGCTACTTTAATTTCCTGAAACCATGTTATCTTTGGCAGATCTCTCTATACAGGAAAATACAGGAAAACCAGCCAAATGCATACGATTTCTACACAACATAATATTTTTTTTTGCTGAATTTTACATACAGCTAGGCTGAATTCTGATTGTTATAGGCATACTATTTTTGCATAAATGCTTTTCCTTGGGAATAACATTGAATCTAAAAGTATGATTTCTATGGTTAGTAATATAGTAATTACCAGTACACATCGACGAGTAGTTTATTGCAAAAAGTACTATTTCTCAAGAGAAATTACTTAAAATTGTTTGAAAAATCAATGACTGTAGCCTACACATTGTCGTTATTGACATTAACATTATTGTTTATT
The DNA here is from genome assembly GCA_030545055.2 of Neoaliturus tenellus. Lineage (NCBI taxonomy): Eukaryota > Metazoa > Arthropoda > Insecta > Hemiptera > Cicadellidae > Neoaliturus > Neoaliturus tenellus. The sequence goes on from CM061532.1 coordinate 214,047,804, forward strand.
TTATTTGTTAAAATAGGTACTGTTAGAGGTGGGTTATAAATTATATAATTGGTATGGTGTTTTAGTCCTTCATAAAACACTGCAAACTAGATTTGTTATGGTGTATAAACTTATTGTTTTTCATAGTTTAAATTTGAACTTATTAATAAAAGTTTACTAGTTAAAACTAACGTTGCATTAACCCCAATTGTTGGTTCTTCTGTTAGCTTTTCTGTTTCCTGAAATCCCCGAGTTCAAAACTTACTAAATAGTAAATAAACACCAGAAAACGGTTTCGGTGACCTGGATATAAATAATATTGTATGAGGCTTGGAATTACAAACAATTTATCGACATAGTTTTCTCCTAGAATACCACCCTTCATCTTAAGATAATTTAGGTAGTCTACAATGTCAGAGCGGGTAGTAGGTTCTCAGAACCGTGCGTCAGTGCGTCACTCATTGACAACTGGTCTACTACGTCTGAGTCACTCCCCCGATGCGCTACTGTAGGCCTACTAGCGTGACTGGCGACTGGTGTCGGTGTGGTACCAGCCGCCCGCCGCGCCGCCCGCGCCCGCCACAACCGTCAACACTCATTCATCTCGCCGCCCCTGGCCTTGGGTTCCGCGAAAATTCATCAACAGTTCGACATTGACGGTTTTACGCTACCGGTGATTTTCCGGTGAGGGATTCAGAAATGAATTACCGTACTGGAAAATTGTCGGTGAATCAGAGCTTTAATTGTAGAAAGCCGTGTTCTTCAGGCTTCACACATAGCATTGTTGGAATTAATTTGAACATATATAAAATAAATTAGTTGGTAAAATAAATAAGTTTCGTTTTTTCACATTATTGGCCGTCAGCCATACTAAAATAAATGTTTTTCATCGTAATGTTTGAATTTACCACACTATTGCACTGCGATTAAATTAAGGATTACCAAACATGCACACTTATCTATGGCAACGTTAACTATAACCACATTGGTAAATTCAACAGAAATGCTTGAATAAATATAACATTACTAATGCTTGATACCTTTTATAATAGGCTATATAAAAAAAACTATTTACTTAGTTGCCAAAGAGAAAAAATTCTGTTTTCCTTGTTATAAAATAATAAAAAAAATTCTTTAAACTATAACTAGAAACATACTAATAAAACACAGGCTAGTAAATGATTTAATGCTATGTAACGGAGCATTGGATTGTGGTACACATTTACCAAGGTTTTGGCTTGTGAGGATTGGCCAATTCGTACATTGGCTACCTATGCAAATAGAATTTTTTGAAAGATGTAAAGAACATAATGCAGTAGGCCTAAAGCAAAATAATCCTTCATCAAAAGTTTGTCCAGCACTTGAAAGAAAATCTTGGCCACATAATAAACTTTGACAACTCTTTAAATGTTGCTAGGGTTTGGGAAGAATATTTTAGTGCTGAATAGTATTTATTTATTTATTTTTAAGTGCTGCACGTCTTAGTGAGTTTGTGTTTATTTTTTATTTTTGAAGATTTTGACAATCATCAATAGCATGGGCATGATTTTGATGCTTTAACTGGAAGATTTGTCGCTGCAGATCGTCGGTGGTAATCCACCTTAAACATGTTCGGCATGAAACAAACTGTCATTTTGATATATTCAGGCAACTACAGTTAGTAGTTTAGGCAAAACTAAGTAGTTTTTGACGTACCGGTATCTATTGCATTTATGGTTTCGTTTGTGTTATAAAACAACCATATACATTTTTTAAACGATTTTTTATTTTTAGAATAATTTATTTTACACACTGATGGTAGGCCTAATCCGGGAGAAGACGTAGTCAATTCCTATCCCGGTCGAGAGAGTGAGCCAGTTGATACCCCCGCAACTTGCCCACGACTCGCGCGCGGCCATCTCCTTTTGACCTCTAGGCCAGAAACAAATGTTTCCTTCGATTAACTCACAAGTTATGCACCTTTCGCAAGACTTGTAATGTGAAATCACAATGCTGTAACGGATTCTTAACACTATAAGTTCACAGAGTTTACGAATATCTGTAAGCTGTCGTTCTGCATTATTAAGATAAAATTGAAATAGTGGTACATGTTCATGATGGCCTAAAACAACACGATTGTATTACTACCTTAATACTGGTTAACAATACTGGCTATACACTATAGTGTTAAAGGCACAGCACATTTTTCAAAGGATAGCAGCTAGGAACAAGACGGAACAGGGCAAAGACAACTTCATTACTAAAGCCAATGAGATAATCTCTTATTCAGTTGGATCTCACAGTTTACATCATTCGCTCAATGTTGATCATGATGACTGTCACGACTGGATAATATTCTACTGCTCATCCTGCCTTATGCTCAGCAATCTCTGTCATACTTTGAGGTAAAGATCGGCGCAATTTATTACAGAACATTCCCACCAAAGCTTATATTAATAATTAGAAAAGTTCAGTTTATAAATCTGAGATATATGTCAGAGCTTTTTAAAATTTTCAGTTAGGCTACTTTGAGGTTTACCCTACTAAGACTTGTTAAGTATCATATCGACTTCTAAATTAATTTTCAATTAAACATTTGAATGAATCAGAATAGAAATTACAAAGTTGCAATGTTTTAACAATAAATCAATAATGTAGTAAAAACATTGTATCTAAAATGTTGCATAAAAACTCATTGTTGTTTTAGTATAAGCATCCCTAAAACGAAGAAACCATTTGTCATTATCCTACTTTTAATTTAATTGTAAACAGTATCAAGCCATGAAGTATAGCTTAATAGATGACTTAATGAAAACAATCTTTTTTTTCTTTGCCAATTACTTGAGCAATACTCGAAAAAAAAATTAATAAGCGACATTTGAAACTCGAGTGATGGATTGTAATGTTAGTGAAAACTGAACATGAGAGATTTAATGAACAGATGTATAAATATGGCCCAATTTATATAGGGGAAAAAGAATTCTTAAAAATGTTTATGTTTGAAACCCATGGCTTGAAACACAATATCGTTGTAGTCTACGTTTCCCAAGAAGTTCGCCTTGAACTCTGACATCATGAACGCACCTGCAGCACGGTTATGAAATTCTTTCAAAGCTCTTCGTAATTGTAACCAGGGCCGCATTTAGCTAAACGGCGCCCCTAGGCACATAAAACAGTTGCGCCCTCCCTGCCGCAAAACCGGCCACGAAATATAAATAAAGTCACGATTATTTTTTTCGATACTTGTAGTTTCAAAATGACGGCCACTTAAAGTCCAAATATCTCAAAACCGGCAAATTGTTGAAAAAAGTTGACAGATGTATTAAACTAACTAACACTAACGATACCAAGATTCTACAGATCTAACAACAAATAACGGAGTTATGCACTACGGCGGCATGCCTCGGACGGGCGTCATGGCACTGCCCGCAGTTTTTTGAGCGGTTGCGCGTATTCGCACATATTCTGTGTTACTAGCGGACTCCCGGCGTTCCGGCCATCCGAACATTCCGTCAAAAGAGATCAGTCGTTTTAACAACTTAATTTACTATTGCGAGCTGGGTAGAACGATGAAAATAACGTACCGTCCGTCTCGGAGAGCCGCCACGGTTGGGACGGTAGCTCGGAAATGTCCTGAGATTCCTTCTCCCGAATCTTTTGCAAAATTGCGGTAGGTGCGAATCGTCCGGGAGTGTCCGTTGCGTGCCGTATCGCCGTAGTTCGCGCACTCTTATGAGTTTCAATATTAAAAAATTTTAAATTGCGGTGCTGTACCGCCCATCCGTCTGTGCCGTGCCGCCCTTGTGCGGGCGTAAATAAGCTTTGAAATAAAATAACTTTAATTTGCATGAATTACAATAAAATCGAGGTTTTTATACAGAAAAATCTGAATAGCTCAGTTACTTTTGTTAAATGTTTTGTCTCCTGTAAAATATTGTTCAACTTTACCGGATTTGAAATATCTGAGTTAATTTTTTTTAATGGTGACATTTTTTTTTTATTTTTGGAAATATTTTACCCTGGAAATGAACATTGGTGTGATAAAATTTAATGCCGAATATTGAATTAATTTTATAGTGATCCGTTACGGATATAAAAATTAAGTGTAAAAACAAAGTGGCGGATAGAGGCTAAACAGAGCCGAAAAAATATAGGCCTACTACAAATTTTAGATTTTTATTTTGATGTGTAGAAGTAGAATACAAATATGCATAGTCAGTGACGGGGGCGGGGTTTAATGACATACTGTATACACAAATATATATTGTGATATTTTAAATAAAACAAATCCTCTAAAATGTATAGTGTCATATTATACTTCGCAGTAATTGGCATATAACCTGTCACTGGACTTCACTTCTTTAATCTTCTTCACTTCTTCAAAAATTCAATTTTGAAGTGAAACATTGACAATACCATATTGTATTGAAAGAAAAATGTGTATAACCGCGGGTTTTAAATAAATAATAACTGTTGGTACGGTCAAAACTTTATTTGGATGATGTAAAAAAACTATTTATTTCGTTTGGCCGCCGCCGCGCCGCAAAGCAACGCAGAAAGTTCTGCACGAGCCTTGCGTTGCGTCACCCTATTTCGCAGGCGTTTACACGGCAACAATTATGCGTATAACACAAAATTTCCCCTTTTTAACCTTTCGAAATTTTGCGCCCCCAAAAATATTGCGCCCTAGGCCTGGGCCTAGTGGGCCAAGCGGGAAATGCGGTACTGATTGTAACTATTCACCCTATTTGTTGACACAGTTTTTTGACAACAGATGTAAATGGAACATTGAGATATGTGAATTAGTTTACCTACCTTTTTATAAAACAAACTGGATAAAAATTTAATAGGCCTAAGATTTTGCAGTTATACCCCAAACACTACCCTTTTCATCGTTGTAGCTGACCCTTGGTTAAAGCTTTGATGTACACCGTCCACCAAGGAACAGCCAACTCGTCCCAGTAATAACTTTGACGTAATCCTTAGCTCAGAGTCAAACCTGTAATTATCAGCAATCAAGTGTTTCAGGTATCTTGTTGAGTTTCCAGAAATTTTCACTTTGTAATGTTTCCGAGTGTTACTTTATTACATCGATTTGGTTTATGGCCCTCCAAGTTAATCACGAGCAGTGAGCAATAGATGAATCAAAGCTTGGGGTTAAAACAATAGCTAATAAATAATCTTACTATCAGACGCTAAAATCTGCGGTTGCGTTGGGCCAGAAGAATGTTTGGAAGAGAGAGGTTGTGATGTGAGATAACAATCCTGTGACATGTTACTCGTATAATAAATCTCTGCAATGCGCATTGCTCTGAGACATCCAGGCTAGACAAGTAGGCCCTACCTCCTCCTCGCTAGAGATGTTATTATCAGCTGTTTATCTTCTTCTTCCTCTTTGTACCATCAGCTGTTTAACTTCTTCTTCCTCTTTACAATCACCTGTCTGCGATGTTTACCCTGGTCACGAGTATCTGCAATTATTTTACCATTACGTACACGCGAGGCCCGCGCCGGCGCATTGTTTCGTCTGTCTAAGCTTAACCTTTTTTATGCGCATTCAATTGTTTCAGTCACGTGCAAACGATTTAAGATGAAAGTGGAATCTTCCGGTAAACAAGCAATTTAATTATGTATGGAATAAACGGCGAACTAGAGGACTTTATAGGTGCAGCATGTTAAATATTTGTTGATTTGCTTTTACTAATCGTTGATGGAAAATGTCCGCAAATATCTACTTAACAATAACAAAGATTTGTTGCTGATCATAAGTGATACACCATTGGCACATTTTTTCGATTTATTTGTCTATTAATAAATAAATAAAAGTGCAATACAGATGAGAAGAATGTGGGTGCAAGGAAGGATGACGAACTTCAAAGAGGGAAAAGTTATATTTTGGTTGAATAGTTTTAAGCGTTTGGTTCTTGAAATAAAGTAACCGTAATAATAAAGTTATTCTCTGTCGTAGTTATCCTGTGTCCAGTTGAAAGAGCCAATAGTGTAGCAAACTGAACCTAAAAGGACACTTAATAATGTGAATAAATTTATGTAGTTTGTATCACAGAAACACGTATTTAACTTTTATGTGAACATTTATAACTTTTATAGTTATTAAAATATTTTATTTTATATAGGTAATCTAAATATGGTCTAATTCTAATAGAAAGAGTGTAAAATTCAATGCTGAATACAGTATCTTCAGACTGAGAGTGGGTAACTAATTGTTTACAAAGCAGTCGTAATAGCGTATTACTAAATCTTGTAGAGGCCTTCGGTATTATCTGGGACACGTCTCTTTACATTTGCTCCAATTATCTTATCTACCATTTCCTCAAATATCTGAAGTCTAGAGTTAAAATAGTGATTAAACCCAGAAAACCAATACACTCTCTTGTAAAATGTCAAAATTCCCAATTAGTTATTGGTGACAACATTAATTGTACAATTGAATTATGCAGAATCGCTACTACAGTACAAGAACTAATTAGCAATAAACTGACAAATATGTTCAGATAACATGTTTCTAGAACATACTGCAGCGCCTTAAAACATGAGGGATAAGATACAAGTTTTAGCAGACAGTACAGACATATTTTATCAGCGACCTGAGAAGGGTCATCGTTCACTGATGAGGGGGTTAAGGCCCGTTGTCCCTGAAGCGACTCTAGCGATAGTCGCTGAGCGATAGTCGCTGAGCGACAGTCGCTCCGGCACTGGTAGCGTTGTTTCAAATGGGACCGTTGTCCTTGAAGCGACTGCGACTGCGCGGCTAGCGACTATCGCTCAGCGACTATCGCGGGTCCGGTCTGGGGGCAGGTTCAGTCGCAGTCGCGGAGCGATTGGTGTCATTTTTCACGTGTTTAGTTGTTATTCGTAATTTCTTCAATGAATACGGAACTGCAATGAAGATGAAAAGCTTCCTAAGGCGTCTTTTATATTAACTAGTGTGCTTATTGCTTGAAATCGAGCAATTTAATTTAAACTATGACGTGTTATTGTTAAATTTATTGCGTTTAGTTTTCCGACCAATCCAATAGTGATTAATTTACCCAAAACTACACATATTTACACCTGTACATTAAAAGAGTTTGAATGCTCAACTTAATCCCATTATGCCTAATAATATTCGAATGGTAAAATTTCACATTTTAATTTTAGATATTGCCCTCAATTTTTTGATTCTCATCAATTTTTGGCGAAACCAAGTACAGATAGACCCTATCCATCCAACGACACAAAAACTTCGGTTGAGAATTATAGGTCCATTAATATATATATATATATATATATATATATATATATATATATATATATATATATATATATATATATATATATATATATATATATATCCCTTTAGCCAGCGTGTTAAATAAGTATAGATATATTAAAATAGCCTTCTTGTCTAGTTGAACAATATGTCATGAGTTCAACGGGCTCAGAACACTATTCATGCAGCAAATAATATTTCCATGACATCTTCGTCATAGACATCCTCACCTGAAAGGTAATTTTTGTTTTACTTCTGCTTCAAACTCATGGTACATTTAAAACTCGCAATTCAGCATAACAATGCACTAGAATCGCTCTTGAAAAATCGCTTCAGGGACAACGACGTGATTAGCGACTATCGCTGAGCGACTATCGCTCAGCGATTATCGCTCCGCTACTATCGCAAGAGTCGCTTCAGGGACAACGGGCCTTTACTTACCAAACGTAACGTCATTGTAACAGCATTTGTGAACTAAACTCACACTGTCTAACTATAGGCCTTAAGCTGAAAGAAATTACCATGAACTGTCTAATAGATAGTAATTAATTGATATTTTAAAGGTGTTACAAGGCTTTTTAACTTTTAAATAAGGTTATCCTTGAATAACCGTGCTTCATTAATGATGCAGTTTTAAGTGATGGGAAACTGAATATTTAAAATACAAATGTTTGAACAGTTTACAAACACTGAATTACATGCTAAGTTACATAACAACAGGAAGATATTGTAGCTAATTTTGGAGATACTGACAGGCTAGGCACATTATTTTCCTGAAGGCTAAACTGCGAGATCATTCTACCAAAGTGACTCTCCGCCATCATATTATGTACCTACTGTAATTATTCGTGATCTGATAGCTAATAGGGATGAGTAGGCAGAATTGTTGTTACAAAGAACAAAGCCGAGGTAAATTGGTTTTTCACTCAGAACTGAAAATGTTACGGCATAATAACGTAGGAACCTGCCGACTGGTGATGATCAATTAGTAAACTGAGTAACCTTTTTCGTTTTTGATCAGTGTTTTGAGGACGTTTTTACAGGAGCGAAATAATAACCCAAGGAGCGTATTTAAAAAAAGCTAAATTAATTTGCGGATAAACTTGTACCCTCGATTACCTTCGCTACACCTTATGTAACACGTTTGATCATCTTTTTAAATAAAAGACTAAAATTAATATCCAGCAATTTTGTAGTAGTCTTATATATCTTCTAGTAATAAAAATATTGCTTTTATTTGCCTATTAATTGGCTATTTTTTTACAAACTTGGAAAAAACATTTTAGAACGGAAATATCTTCTTCGGTCGTGAGTTAGTTCTCCAGGGATAAATCTGTTCTAATTTTACTTATACGATCCTGGACGACCAAAAAGGTGTTAAGTGAAACGTGCGGGAGGGACGGGATAAGTTTGGTAAATAAGAGATGAGCCAGGCTGCTCCCCTGAGTGAGCCCGTGCCGCCGCCTCCGCCGTGACTGCTGCTGCTGCGAGTTACCTCACCCGAGGTTATCTCTGGAGCTGTTATCTCGACCGGAGATATCTCAAGAGGCGTTATCGCAGCGTCACAGTCGCACCCGCGCTCGTTGATTCCAAGGCGGCCGCGGCGCTGTAACGTAGATAAGCGCCTTCACAGTCAAGCCACTCTTCTTGTTTTTATCGTTTGTTTTTAAAGCATTATTGGTAGTTATAGGTTCATAGGTAATTATAGTTAATAATATTGAAGTTCATAAAAAGAAATTCAAGTTAACAGTTGTCTTTTTTAGTTTAGACATGTTATGTGCAGGCAATGACTTATGTAGTTAATACCAACAAACACATGATTTATGGAAACATTTACAACGAAACCCGTTTTTAGTTATTTAAGTATTGCATGGCAGTGTTAACACTCGTATTTCCAGCGTGTTCATTTAATTTTTAAATGCAGAGGCCAAACGTCGAGGCCTTTGAACAATGCAAGTGTTAACGAAAGTCTGTTTATTTTGCTAATACCCGCAACACGAAACACGTTGACAGGGTTTAATGTGGTCTTCAATTTTCGTACATAATAATCTTAAGCGGTGAGAGCCACTCATTCCCACTTTGTGTTTACTATTTCACGCTGATTCATACTATCAGTTCTCGGATTTTCCTATTTATCACAATGATAATTTATCAATGTGAGGCGGAAATGTGTTGTAACTTGCCATGACTTTACACCGTAAGCGGTGAGCTATACTAATAAAAGTCAAGCTTTATATTGAGGAAAACCATTAATGCTTCGTGTATGTAGAAATCGATGAAATCGAATAACCACTGAACGTCAGAAAGAGATTTAATGAATTTGTATAGTTTTTGAAACAGAAAATTTCACTAAGTGTTAAAAAAAACAACGTTGCTTCTGAAATTAGTGTTGTTACTTACAATGTGTCATTGGATATTGCACTTCCGTGTTACATGAGGTTTCATGTATTAAATGTCCGTTTTTGTTTAGTTGTTCTAAACTGCAACCGTTCATATACATTTGAAGGTGAATAAACGCCTCAATCAAGAAAATTTCCACATTTTACGTAACGTTTATTCATACACGATTTTTTTTTACTTTATTTTTCTACATATTATCAGTTCTTGGCAGAAGAGAGGATTTAAATTGTACAATTTCTTTTTAGGGCAAAACATTGCATGTAGTATAGTAAGTTTTGCATTGATATGTCGGGTCAATGTCTTAAAAAACAAACAAACAAAGAGCTCTTCTTTTCCTCAAATCAATTTGGTTTCCACGACCACTTGCTCCATTCACGTGATCCCTGGGGAGCCCATCGCTGTTCCTGTGTGTTACCGCTGCCGCCCCAGCCTTGGCGCAGACGGAACCCTCCGCGCTCCGCCCTCCGCCCGTCACGGAGCCGTCCATCATGCAGATCGTGAGAACAGCGATATTACCGGTCGAGCGTGAGTCACCGTGACGCCGCCCCATCGGCACGCCATCTGACGATGCAACTGGAAAACTCCTGGCTGAGGAAAACAGTCCCATGGAAATCTTTGGCGGAGTTAAAACTTGCGGATAACTTTTCGGTGGAGTTTTGCACATTTTTCTCGCTCCAAAACCTTCAAAAGTAAATTTATAAATCTATGTTTTTTTATCTGTATAAATGGCGAATTAGAGAATCAAGAACAAAAGTACAATGACCAGTAGTATCATTGACTATATATACACTCTATATAGTAAATTCTAGTATCTGACCAGAAATCAATTTCCATTTAGAAATAATTTAACAAACAGTTTCTGGAGGTAAATATATTGGAAAGTGATAAAAACTGTAGACAAACTCTATAAAATTATGGTCGTGAAATATCGGATACATTATAGTTTACGGGTGTATATTGGGGGTTCGGTAACATTCTGTCCCAGTAACATTTTGTCCTAACTCGAATTTCTTGGAAAACCAGTAACATCTTGTCCCAATCTTTTTTACAGTTGATTAAATCAGCTAACGAGGTAACATCTTGTCCCAACGAAAATTTGACAAGGGTTGAGGAACGCAGCTCAGGTAGTAAGAGCTGATCAAGTCCGAGCGGCATGCGGCCGCATGGAGCGCCGGCCTGGGAGGGGCGCAGATTAAAATTACTGTGTTATTTGATAGTTACAAAAATTAACGCCTTGACAACCGTGTATAGCCTATAATTCGGTAGTGTGTGTCAAAATAGCGCCAAAGTTCGTGGACACACAGGACGGCTAAACTCCAAGAAATCTGTTCCATTTCACAGCCGCCGGCTGTATTTTGAGAGTCCGAATACAAGACAACAGCGAAATAGCCGGGCTTGTGAGACTACCATGTTACTCATTATGAAACCCATGTTGAATCTTTAACGCGTGGATTCTAATTATTAGCCCTTATCATCATTCTTACTAAAGCTTTTGTTTTTAAATTCAAATGCAATTCTACAAATTGATTAGTTGTTTTATACTTTTACATAACTGTTATTTATTTAAACATTAGGTACCTGGGAGCCGAGCATTTTCTCGGTAAACACTTAAACAATTCTGTATTGTAATATCAGTTACAGACAGTGCGCTAAAGTAACAAGTAGCAAAAGATTTGTTCAAAACCAAGGCGAGCTCGTTCGCTTCGCTCACTCGAATTTCAGACTATTTCATTGTAGGCGGGTTCTGCACTCCGGTGTATATTTGTTGAACCACATGTTGAATTTGTAACACAGGGAATCTACCTATTCCCTAACAGCTAATTTCATAAAAGTTATGAATTGTTTTATTTTAAAATGTAATTGCAATTCTACAAACTAAATAATTGTTTTATACTTTTACATAACTCTCATTTATGTCAATATTCATAATCAGCAATATCAAGTACGATCTTAAACTATTGTTATTATAGTACAATTTTATAATTTACTAACTGGCTTGCAATCGCAAACCACATATTTACACTTTGACAGTTCATTTCGCTGTTTTCATTGTTTGTTTGTTTGTTTGTTTGTTTTGATTTTTAACTCCATTCGACCAATGTTAAAAGATTAAAACGTCAATTTATGATTATTACGAATTAAGATTTTTCCTGACATAGACACCTGTATTTATATTATTTTTATCCCAGAACTAAGTTATTTGCACAAATTTTAAGAAAATCGTTCGAGCCGATTTTGAGATACGTGTGCAAACATACATTCACATATACATACATACATACAAACATACCTTACTCGTATTAGAGTATAGGATATTGGAGGCCTACTATGAAAGGCTGTACATTCATTTGGAAGTAAAAATTCAATATGAACTTTTTATGCTCTTTACATCCGCTGAACATTTTTAAGGGCTGTTTCATTCCTTTGATGTTGGAAAATGCCGCTTTTGAATCAGGCCGGTGACGTAATCAATCTGATGTCCATAAGAATAACATGTACCAGCTGATCAGGCTAGTGACGTTTTGGGTACTAATTTTTACATCGATTTACCCGCTAATGAAACAGCCGTTGTCTATTACATTACATCAGTTTTCTCCAGTCCTGGTCTTAAACCACAAAATATGCGAGGTATTTCTGTTTATTAACATGTTTAAAATCCAGATGTCAGGAAAATATCATGTGGTTAATAATAGTATATTTCGTTACAAAGGCCGAAACACAATAATTAACCAAATCGAATAATATACATATTCTGTTTAATCCTAGTTGACACACAACTGTTGTGGTTCTTTTATATGGATTTTATTTAATGTTAAACTAAGAAGCTCTAGGAAATTTTCAATATTCAAAAAATGTTATGTTATCCGTTCATCCTGTGTTCTGCGAAGGACAAATAACGAAAAAATCCTGCCTACATCAAATTGTAACACATACATTCGGCCTGCACATTCTAAGAGGAAGGGGGCACATACCGAAATACCGTTCCCAAAGAATAGGATACCCTTGCTAATTCTCGTACACCCAAAACAGCTATTTTGTGAAAGTTGTCGTGCTACGTTTACAACATCCGTTGCAAGAAAAATCAATAATTTACCGAGAATTTATAATGTACAAATACATAGCATACTTTCCGTGCTTATTGGTTCACCTTTAAATCCTCGATGACCCGAATGAGACCAAGGAAATTAGAATTTTAATTAAATGCGGTCTAGACAATCACTCTAGGCAACGTATAAAATGTGTTGTTTATATAATAGATGTAAAACAGAAACAATTCTTGACTACATTTGTGTAGCTTTATGTCAGAAGTAAAAATATGAAATATTATGTCGATGAACTTTTGAGAAATATACTTCCCAAAAGCAATATGTTTTTATAAAAAATATATATTTGATATTTGGCGACCATTAAATACAAAATCAATGTCGTTCTGTCTTATTTAAACTTTTTATAGACTCTTAAAAGTGAAATACATTCCTTAAGTTAAGCTGTACAGATTAATTCATTGAAATTAAATTTAAAATGTATTTGTCCTTAATGTGTTCACAAACCATGGACATTGTATCAAAATAAAATATAAACAAAAACATGAAAAAAGTAGCTTCCACATGTAGTGTGCGGAAGTATGGCCTATACAAACCGGTATGTTTCAAGTTATTTGTTGACCGAATAAAATATAATTTTATTAAAATTTATTCAATAACAGTTTAATTTTATTAATACTACTTGGATTGTGCTGATACTTGTAATACTTTCCAATGAAGCGGCCGAACAGTGACAATGATAATCAATTGTTTATAAATAGGACGGTCCATGAAGAAGCGAAACATTTTCATTACCTGTAAAAAATTCACAAATATGTGAACCACGGAGAGAAGTTGTATTCCACGATGGAAACACTTAAAAATTACCCAAACTGTAATGAAGGTTTGAATTGTATATCTGCTCTAATGTTCAGTCACAACGATTCCGTAGTTTTAGCTGAAGCTTTCATGATCTTAGGGCCTTTGAAGACAATAAAGTAGTTTTGATTACATTTTGAATCCGTAGTAACTCGTATAGCCGCAATAATTACCAAGAAAACCAACTGATTGAAAATGCAGAAGACGAAAATACCATTCTGAATTCATTGGCATATGCTCAATTAAGGGAAGGAAGACCTGTCAAATAATTTTTGGGACAGAATGTTACTAGGGAGCAGGTAGAGAGTTGGGCATCTGAGGAATTTAGGACAAAATGTTACTGGGACAAGATGTTACGACACGGTATATTGGTTCGTGTTTGTTATAGATAAGCCAGCTACTTTTTTTGTTCTTGTTATTTTAAACTGGAATCTTTAAAAAAAAACATATAAATTGAAGTAAGACTATTTGCTTAGCATTTGTAAAAATTCACGTTTTAAAGTTTTACGGTTTTTTTTAGTTCTGCTTCCATTATATCAGACTGGTTACCGATGATCGCGGCGTACGAAATCTCCGCCCGCGGCTTCAACACCGGGCCTGCTACACGTATCAGCCAAGTTTACAGCGAGCTGCGGTGGTTAGGCTATGTTTGTTATGGTTGTTTTGCATTTATAGGTCAGCAATACTTTCACTTACTCAAAACAAATCATACGGTACTTTACCGAAGTCATAAGACCGTCTAGACACTAACCAGGCGTCGTGGCCTCGGGCGGAGATGCGTAGATCATTGGTTACATTTCTGGCTTTAAGCAAGCAAAACTAAAAAACCGTAAAACTTAGAATCGTGTAATTTTCACACAATGTTCAGTAAATACTCTTCTTTCAATTTGTGTGTTTTCTAAGACCGTGGTTCAAAATAACATTAAAAGAAATAGTGGCTTATGTATAACAAACAAGACATATATTTTAATATGTAAGTGGATGAGTTCGAGTTGGCACGAGTGGTGGACGGGTGCGATACGGAAGCGGCATGTAGCGTGCTGACTGCTTCCGGTGGTCGAGGGACCTTGCAGCCAAGGGCGCGCGCAGCGCCGCACAGCCACATGCATTAACATTGCCATCAACGGGCCACTAGCCACTAATTAGTAGCCACTCCGTGTATGGCTGACCGCAGATTTGGCGGCGCTGTACATGCAACTGGGGCTGGGGAGTTGAGGTGCAATGCATCAATGACTGCAGTGATGTGGAGAAGCAGTGGTCGATCAAAATGCAAATAGAGTGCAAATGACTCTGTTAGCGCCTAAACATGATTATGTGGCAATGCTTGAGGAAGTTCATGAAAAATAAAAGTTTTTGCTAGTAAAGTAACATCACACATAGACCTACACGTAAAAATCCTATTCAGTACTATAATACGAGCAATGTCTGAAGGGATATGTGTTCCACGATCTCGAAATCTAGCGGGTAGATTTTGCTTAAACTTTGCATTTAATAGTGTTTTGGCCCAAAAATAGGTTTAGAAACAGCCTCAATCCCAGGAAAAATCGAATTTAGTCTAAATTTAAGTTTAAAAATCGTAATTTTTAACATTGGTCTTATGGGTTGCTATTTTGGTAACGAAATAACAAATAAAAGTAAACAAAAATAAAGTAACAATAATGTTAAGCAGTTTTTTAACAACTGTTATCTGTGAAGAGTGTGGTGTAGATTTAATAGCTTAATTATCATGACACTATAACAAAAGTGAATTTTTACTCGTTTGCTCGTTTTTACTCGTTGGTTTTAAAGTTAAAACCAACGAGCAAGGCTTGGTTGACCTGGTACTTTAAATGATATAGCAATAAAAGGTATTTTTAAACTGCTTTGAAACATCAAGTAAGAAGTAACAAGAATTAATGGTTCCTTTTCTTCGACATCTTTAACAGAAGTTGGCATGTGTATTGCGTGTATTCTGTGCATGCAAGCATCAAAGTAATGGAATTCCAAATCACTTCAATAGCGTATGACAAGTGTTTGTATGTGTTCCAGATGTACCTGTCGCAGTTCGGCTACCTGAGCCCCGCCGTCAGGAACCCCCAGTCCGAGCAGATCCTGTCCGCCGACGTGCTCACCAAAGCCATCCAGGAGTTCCAGGCCTTCGCCGGCATCAACGTCACGGGTGAGCACTAGAATGGAGGATAAATAATTATTCATTAAGTTTTAGTGACATTATACTTCTGCTTTAACATTTTCAAACGTCTATCATAAGCTAATATTCATGCTTCTCCTTTTTCTGGAAATAATGGCTGCTGGGCTCGGCAGTGATATAATTTGGTTCGCTCTGACTCCTTCCTCCCTCGGAAGCTTGACCTCGTGTTCCTCCTGTCCACCGTAGACGTTTTGTCCATGAACATAGCTGAAACAGCCTCACACTCACACTCTCCCCTTCCTATCCACTATTTTTGGTGATAATACGTAATGTAAAGCCCTTGTATAAGATACGAATAATTTTTCTAATAATAAAAAGTCTACGAGTCTGCTCTGAACTGAAGTCGTTGATTATTAAATTGAACTAGGAACAATTTTAGTAGTGGCACCAAATACTTAATGGGAATTCAATTTTCATAGTTAATTGTGCGATGTTTCTGTAAATCATTCTCTCTTAACTTGAAATCTGAAACCTAAGATGACAAATATCACTTATTAGGCCCCCTACGCATTAAATTTTATAGTTATATTTTTCAGTATAACCCGATAGTCATCGGGTTACAATAACTGTTCTTTATTAAATTTTTTTAAATTCATTTTTCTGGAGGGTTCGTTATTTTTCTTTAGTTTATTTTCATTCTTACACTATGAAAAGAGTTATTCTAAGAATACTAAGAATTTGACGAATCTCAGGTGGCATTACAAATTTATTAAGACACCCTATTATGTAATGGCGCGGTGACGAGACCAGTATACAATTTGGGCAGTGGAAATATCGAACAGCATAACAAATATTTTTACATTTAATATGCATTAACATATACATGTATTAGTATGTTTCTTAAGCTGTTATATTTAAATAACAAATTTTTAATATTTGTCTTAAAGTAAAATTTATCGTTAAAATCACAACATAAATTTTAACTTCTTTGATATTTGATATATTACATCATATTCAAGCTAATTAATCTTTTTTAAATCTATTCTTCTATTGTGTAGAAGGATTTATAAACAAGGAATAATGTCTTGTAAAATGATTTGTTTTTTTTTCGAATTTTGTATCATTAGGTAATTAATATAAACTGTAGGAAAATGTACGTTAGTTTTATTGTAAAAATTTATATTGTAAAAATATAAAAATACAATGAACATTTACAATAAATACATCAATACATTCCTGGTTTATATCAAGTAATAGGTAATAGGAATAGAGAGAGTTAATTAAGGTAAGGTGGATTTAAAACAAATTATTATTTTTTTGTTACGTGGTGTCGTCATTGTTTGTTGAGGTACTAGTATATGTTAACGACTAATGGATTTAGGCAGCCGATAGGCCTGTAGGGACGAAACTAATAATTGATTTCAATTACGGACTTGTGAGCCAACAAGGGATGTGAAATTAATTAGTATCACACCCCTGACACCATAAAAGCAGAAGATAACACAGTAAACTGATTTAACAACTACCGATTTAAGACGCATTAAAACTAACAGTACAGTTAAGTGGAAGGTTGGTTACAACGCATTACGAAACTCTGATTGTGTCACTATGCTTCGTGTAAACATTATTGTAGAAGGGTATCTATCTATCACTATGAAAAACCAACAATCACTAAACATCCATATAGCGATTAAAATACTTCACAAGTAATTTTGCACATAATCATTTATGTTTTGTGAAATTAATTAAAAATTGTCTTATTCCATTAATTACAATCGTAGTGAATGAAACTGAAAATTAGTTACAATATTGTTTAGTTTCTACAGGAAAATTTAGGTCTTTTAGCTCAGAATGTTTATGTTAAAAAATGTAAAAACTCCCAACTAAGACTTAAAACGTTCTTATCAATAAATAAAAAATAAAAGAATATATAGATTTTATGTTTTAGCTGGATAAACAAAAAGTATAATCAAACACTCATTAAATAATTCTATTTAGTGTAAGACACTGTCCTGTTGTATTTAGTTTTAAATGTAATAATTTGACCCTTATTTAATAATTTGAAGTAGGTTAATGAATCATTTTATGTATTTAAGCGAAGAAGTTATTTTTATGAAGACTGATTTTAGAGTAAATTTAAACAACACTTGGGGGGAGAGGGGGGGGGGGGGTCGGTACAAATAGGTTTGGCTGCATTATGCTGTCTGCTCAGCCCAGCGCATCTCTTATTCACGGTGCAATCTGTGGCGTGGCGTCAATGACTTAAGCCTCCCGTTGACTCCGCTGACTCAAACAATAACGTTACCGCCCCTCGTAGTTTGAAACCGAAACGATATGTTTTGATAGGCATAATGAACATTTTTGCTTTTGCAAATAAATTAATATTTTGTCCGTCAATTAATTTAACATGGAAATTTGTTATTTACTATAAGGGAAATTGTTCCTTTTCGCGGATTCAATGTATAATTAAATGGGATAACTAGCATAACTATAGGTGCCATTATCTCCTAAACAATTTGAGGTATCAACACTAAATTTTTACCAGATTTTTATTATCTTATCTTATACTCTAAAACAAGCTCCGTTTGTACGGGCAAAGTTTTTTTTCGCTTCAAGGATTTTTGATTTTTTTATTGAATTTAGGGGTTTTTGCCTCCAGAAATCGATTGGCGGTGGTCCCATAGCTGAGAAAAATCCGGTTTTCGCGCTAGAGCCCTTCAAAGTTTCCATGTTATCCTTATGGAGATTTTATTAATTGAACAAAAAATCTCCATAAGGATAACATGGAAACTTTGAAGGGCTCTAGCCCTTCAAAGTTTTATTAATTGAACAAAAAAACAGCTGATAACTGTAGATATAAACCAATGTGTTACAAGAAAACTAGGTATACAATGCAGTTGTCTGCTTGCAATATTGAGCGGAGCGACTAATTTTTAAAATCAATAATAGCAAATGTTTTATAGGTAATTCAAGTGAGCTCGTTCGCTACCCTAACCCGTCGTCAATTTAGTTCGTACGCTGCGCTCACTCACCTTTTGCCAATTGCAATAATTAGGTTTGATAATTACAATGTATAAAAACTATATTCTGGAAATACTGTTATTATTTTTCCTTAACCAAACTAAAAGGTTCGAAATCTTTTGATCCATGGGTTAAAATGTGCTTTACTAAAATGGAAGAAGGCTGAAATTTTGTGCAGATAATTACCTTTTTACTACATGATTAAAACATACCTTAAAGTTAGAGCAAGTTTTCTTCTGCTGTTATGGGTTATGGGGTTTTGTTATTCAAGGATGCCGTGTACAACTCATTTTTAATTAAACCCTAGATTAAGCATTCTCCTGAAGGAGTAGGCCTACTCCTTGAAGTATGCTTAATTTATGATTAAACTTAGCACGAAGTTGAACTGTGTAAAATCAAGCCTGAAAAACTCAGAAAACTTGGACTCATCAGAACGTAAATCTTTTTCTTTTGATATTTTAAAATATCTCTCTTCAGATCTCTTTAAAAACATAGAAAGCTTTTTTTCCCTGGGTTCACGCAGCATTTCTGAAATTTGTACATCATCTTCCTCCTCCGCTAATAAATACTTTTAACTATTTGTTTTTTAATACCGGTACTCATTTTACAAACAGCAAAAACACCACTCCTTTCGCTACCAAAGACTACTCACTGGTCTAATAATCCCAACGAATAGACGTCTCTGGGAAAATAGCCACCAGCGATCGTCGCTGAGCGATCATCGCTCTAGCGATCATCGCGGAGCGACAGACGCACGAGACGCGTCTGGGAAAATAGGTTGTTGCTGGGAAAATAGGCGTCTTTAGGTTGTTCGCTGCGCTTACTCGCCACAAGTCTGCAATACTCTAATAATTTTTGACTACACAGGTTTGCTGCGACGGGGTATTATTTATGTTTACAATATATTAAATGGTGCGTCGTCCAAGATTTGCACCTATTTCATTCACGTACAAAGGTAAATAAACCACTAAAATAAACAAAACACCAATTTCACATAAAAATGATGTATTCACAAACAGCTGATAGTAACAGTCTGCAGTTAAATTTGGTCCTAATAACAGCTGTATAATCAACACGCAGTAAACAAAACAAATAAAATATTTCTCCTATTAAAATAACATGGTAACTTTAAAGGGCCGTAGGGCAGAACCCTTATGTCCGATTTGGACCATTTCAGATTTATACCTTCCCATAGATGGTTACTATGACCGAGCAAAATTTCGTGAGGGTCACTCCAGCCGTTCAGGAGGAGTACTTGTAAATAAAAAGCCAGAGTGTAGTATAGGAGCTTCGCTCAATTATGCCAAAGTGCAGCACCCGTCGGCTTGGCGAGTGAGCGAAGCGAACGAGCTCGTCTTCAAAATGGAAGCGGGCGAGTGAGCGGAGCGAATGAGCTTTTTGTGCGAGAACGAAAGAAATAATTTTACCGAGCTTAAGCTCGGTCCCCCTGGTACTGATATTAAAACATGTTGTACGAAAATATAATTACAGAACAATTATTTTCTAAAATGTATAAAAATAAATATTTACACGTAAAAATACAATAGGCCTAAGTATGTTTTATTTTTACAGGAATATTTTTTTAACGCAACCAACTTTCATTAAACTGCTAGGGTAATCTCATTAGGTCATCCAATAGAAGAATTGAAAATTTCATTGTGGTTTCTTTAATAGTTTACAAAATAAATTTAACCAAGCTAAGAAAAAACACAGGTTTCGGAAGTTTGCATTTAGGTAAACTTAACACAAAAATAATTGTCATACATTGTGCTTGTATTTTTTTATAAATAATTGAATGCATATATAGACTGTTATATGTATTACAAACGGAATTAAAACAGATTCATTTTGAATAAAAAATCAAAAATTATTTTTTGACCCCAAAAAGATGCCAACTCCTCAGTGATTTTGAAACAAACTCGGGTTTCCCGACATAAATTGAACTTTTTTAAGCAGCTTAGTTATCATTAGGTATAAAATATTATCAAAGAAAAAATTCCTTTGAAGATTTAATGTAATCATCAAGCCTAAATTTATCAAGTTTTATGGGGGAAGGTTTTTACACTGTATAAGGCGGTCCGCTAGCTTACAAGTGAAATGATTATTCCGAAATTTGAACTACACATAATGAATGATTGAACATCATCCTTTATTTTGTGGAAGTAAACAGAAAGATTAAATAAAAAATATTATAGAGTAGTTTTGGTACCGCAGGAGACATTATTGTATGAAATAACTCATAATGAAAATTATCAACTTCTTATTTGTCATTTTCCTACAGAGTTACAAAAACACTATGAATGTTTTCTTTCTTCTAATTAAATAAGTATTCTCAATGCTGTTTACAAAATAAATAAAATACATCCAACTATAAAAATAAAAATACTTGCTATAAAGTTATGAGATTTTATGGTTTTAAGTTAAATTGTAGGTTATACATTTCCAATTGCATCAACCCCGCGTCTTTGGTTGTTTAAACGAAGTGTCTATAACCCATAAAGGAACACAATTATCTGATTGATTGTTTTAAGTTCAATAATACTTCAAAACTTTTGAAGTACATCCTCGGTAAATATTTCAAAACATCGCAATTTCTAAATCACCCGATACAATACCAACATAACCATTCCAAGTGAACATCTTCAACAATCGAAACCGGCACCACCGGACAACAATGTCGGCAACAATTATCGGCCCGTTAGTCGGTCAACAATGCCGCATTATTGGGCAACAATGCTACTGGCCGCGCCGCCGCACCGCTGACCGGTGGCGAGCTCTGGCAGATTCCGCCGGCGTCCGAGCCCAAGGTCCCCGGGTCTTACACCCATTGTCCCCCGGCTTCCGTAACAGTCAAGGTCCGCGCTGCTGCAAGTTCAAGGATGCCACCGGCCCATCCTCGCGCCGGACGCCGGCGGACGGGCGGCATGACAAGTAGGAGAAGTCAAGTACAGGGCTCTTGAACTGACACATGATCTGTTCTGTTCAATCGCTGAACGTCTATCGACTATGTTGCATGCAAAATATTTTCTACATCCTACAGAATTCAAGGGGAGTTCCTTGAACGTTTACTCGATGCTTCTTTGTACATTTAGTGATGTCTGTATGTATATTTGATCTCGATGGACTTCAAAACTACTGGACTATTTGCCATGAAACTCAATACATATTTGAAAAATTTCGTTAAATATATTTTTTAGTCATTAGATTTCTTATAGCCCTCAGGGATTATCCCCAGCAGGACCGTCATAAAGGTATGTATATTGGAGAGTTATTGGTTCGATTTGCTAAAAACAATGCAGTGCAAGACTGTATATGTATTCATAAATGATTTTTATTTGTTTTCTTGAAGAGGATCAGCTGAAAATATTTTTGAGTGCAATGATAAATAGAAAATTAGTTTTTATCATTTTGTTTGAAAAAAAAAAACCGCATAGTGATCCTGGCTGAAACCTTGGAGACATCTAGTTCTCGTATATCACACTCACTATAAAACTAAACAAAAAGCAAAATTTTTGTAAGTTTAATCACTTATGGACTACTTTATAGTATTGTTGTGGTGCCAAATTCCCTGCAGGCAGTCATACCAACCTCCCGCTCCTTGACGTGAGGCGGTCGCATCGCGCCAGAGGCGCCAACCTTGTAATAATTAAGTATCCCGCTTTGTGGGGGTAAATGCAGTTACCTTCCACTGCCCCTCGCTCTGCCTCAATTTCCTCCTGCCACTAGTGTACATTATTAATTATTCCTGGGAACCGAAATTGAATGGAATTATTTGTTTGTTCCGTTTCAACATAATTTGGCAGATGTAGGACCAAATTACATTGTTGTCAGTTGATCTTACCCTTCATTCCAAGAATAAAAAATACGTGATGTAATATTGTTATTGTAGAGTTCGTTTTATGTCAATTAAAATTGTAGATATTATTTAGTTTTACTTATACAATACTAGTAGTTTTCATCACTAGGAGCAAAAGTGAGTCTTTTTGGTGCGCAACCGTATTTTAAAAACAATTAAGCATCAAAAAGACACTTTTGCTCATTTTATCCATCCAAAATAACCCGTCACAGGAAAACCGTATCGTGTTATTTTAACTCTTGCAAACGTTAATGTTAGTATGCAAGACATAACGCTAGCGCAAAAACAACTCAGACTACTTTATCGTTATTGACCATTGTTCCAGATTCTACGACGCTTTAAACATTTTGAAATGTATTTCTTGTCGATCAGAATCAAAGATTTCGCTCTGTTGCAATGGGTTTCTGAAAATAACACCAGTTGACCTTCGTTGTAGCTTGTTGGTTTCAATTGTTCGTTTTTAAAAGTTGTCAACAAGACTATATTGTTGTGAACCTGAAATGATGCTGTTAAAGATGTCGTGATATATAATTGTTTTTAATCTCAGGATTTTTGAAGGGACCGAAAGTCGTAGACATACCAAAAAAGTAGCATACTCCCAACAGAGAAATTCGTTAGTAAAAGTACCAGAAATGAATTATGAAGCATAAATTGCAGATTGAACTTTGATGCTTAATAAAGAGAAATTTCCTAAATTACTAGTGGTTTTATTGTTAAAAATGTTTGCTATTCAACATAAAAGCTTGAAATACTGCTTGAGTAATATTTTATAGCAATAATTCTTCATCAAGGGCGCCACTCACGATTCCCGGCTTCCTGATTAATGCTAACACCAAATCACCTGTTACACCGGAAATTGTTTCATTTGTGGGTGGAGCCCAATTACACAGATTTAATATTTAGCAATCAATTTTCTTTTGTTGTGCAGAATACTTTGAAAGCTAACTACACACTTTGTAAATTAATACCCCGTTTGTGTTAGCGATTAAACGGCCTATTTCACGCCAGTTGAGTGCAATAAACGAAGAACATGAGTAACTGTAAAACCGCTCGTCATCGCAGGTGTGCTGTGAATCAGTCCGCGGAGCGCGGAGGTCTGCTGTGAATCAGCCGCTGCGGAGTCAATGACTCAGCCCCAGCGGACCTCAGCAGCTGAATGAGTCTGTGGGCGTCAGCGTATCGAGTGTCTATGCGGTCAAATAACGGCTGATCTTTGACCTTGTTCTATTCGGACAAATTTGAGTTGCTTGAATCATCTCGGGGTGAAAGTCAATGTCACTCTGTTTGGGTGATTATGATTCACCATCCGAAAATATGACTCACTGTTTGATCAATAAAATGTTAGCAAGAAAGATCTAAAAATAAACGTGTACATGGGATTTATATGTGGGATATGATCTACTTATCTTATAATGTAAAGGCTATACTGTATATGGTACTGTGAGCCTGAAAATAGTCGTGAGCCTAACTTTTTAGTTTGGGACCTGAGACACAGCAATTACCATAAGACTATTCTCACGAACCTTACTATAACTCTCTGTGAGACAACATGAAGTTTTTTAAAAAAATATTAAAAGTGTTTGATGATAATATCAGAACAAGCTTTCTTTTCTTTACTAAATCGAATTCGTTCACATGAACCTCGCTGTCGTATCAATACTAATACCTAAAATATTCCTGTTTGTATTAATCTTTACTATTTACATACCCCTAATAAGACCTTTTTACTCAAAGTTATAATGTTGTCGTCAAGAATTAAAAAAAGCTAAATGTCCTTATAGCTTTCCACAAACAAATTTATCAACATTTCGAATTTTGTTTAAATTATTATCGCCTCTAATAGTACTTTATTAATATCTTTTTTCGTTCAGAAAAACTCATAATCTTCATTATATCTTTTTTGATTAAACATGTTTTCTGTCCTCAGGGGAGCTGAACCAAGAGACAGTGGAGCTGATGAACACGCCGAGGTGCGGAGTCAAGGACAAGATAGGCTTCGGAACGTCCTCCAGGAGCAAGCGTTACGCCCTGCAAGGTAACTGATAACGCGGGCTATTTTATCACTTGTGACTCATTGATAAGAGCTCTTCACTTGTTGCCTTTACCTTGATACCTTTGATGCCCATAGAGAGAAAATTAATACAACTACAAGTTGAGTGTAAACTGTATTTACTTTGTTCAACGTATTAAGCTCTTTTAAACGTACAATTTTCATATTAAATACATATATAGAAAGTAATTAACGACGTTATTTATGACAATCTTTAAAGCGTTTTGCTATGTAACTAGTAGTTTTCGGTCGTCAGGTTAGTTGTGCAATGAGTCACACCTCACGGAGTGTTAAGTCGCCGATCATCGCTTTTTATCCACTAGCTGCCGCGCCGACGCCGACGCGACGTAGTCAGCGGTTATGTTCGACCTGGATGGGCTACTCAACCATAACCTCAAACTTTCGATTAATGATGAAATTACACTTTTTATCTGCTTCTTAAACACTTTTAAAATCTACTTTGTGGACTTTGACGCTATACCATCATCAACTATGCTTAGATACAGTATTTTGGTATTGGCCAGCAAAAAATTAATTATTGTTAGCATTTCAGATAGGAGTGTGAAGTGAAAAACGCGAAAATTGACGTTTTCGACTTTGATAGATTTCCAGCAAACCACTCTTGGCGTTCGTCACTACTACTAGTAGAGAGGATTCACTTATTTAGCATACCACAAAACGTCACCAATTTTACAGATGTGTTCACTTGATAAACCGGAAAGAGTTACAATGGCGGGTGATAGAGCTGACTTCCGGTCACCGACCTTCGGTGTTCCATCGCTATTGAGAGTACGTTGCCGGTCGTCTCTGACATTGAGTCTGTAACGAAGGTGTCGGTTCGTCGGCCATGGGGTTTTGTGCCAAACACATGGCGTAATGATGGGAGAGGACGACACGTGGATTGTATAGTGAAACAGTCGAAACAGCACTACAATGCTTCGAATCTTTCACATACCTTAAAATGTCTTTTGCAGAATATTGCAATGCATTTTATTCTCAAGCAATCGGCGAAGGTTTGTGCAGTTATTAACCTTGCTGAATGTGAAAGAGCAGTGGAACACCTTGTGTTTTGTATTGTATTTTACACCTCATATTGTAAACGTTAGTCGAGTGTCATAGTGATCAATTACATACTGATGGCGTCAGTTACTCACAAAGTGACATTGCTAAGTCCTGAAGAATACTCTCCATTCTTTAAATTCTCACAAAAAGACTTGAATGCCTCAGAAATTACTTCTGTCATTTCTATGTAGTGATGTCAGTGAAGTCTCTTTTCATGACTCGGCACTTGTGGTATTTTGTATTTTTATCATCCAAGACGTTCATCATTGTATATGCAGTAGCTTAGAATTAATAATGACATCATGTAATTGAACATCGTATAGTTAACATTTAGACGGGAAATATTGTTGTTTATATATCAGTATGCATTTTTACTTTTGTAAGGTAACTGATTAGGACAACTTAATAGATTTTTCAATGATTTTATTTCTATAAAATTTTAAACAAATACCGTACCATACTATATAGATGATTGACACAGTTCAATTTTTATAAAAGGAATTAAAATTCGCCATACATGAATATTTTCATCACATTTATTTTATACGCCATTAAATTTTAAAAATTATAATATACACGGCTTTGTCTAATGACTGAAATTTACATTTACCACACATGTTTTATTTTCTTTTTATTCCATTCAGTACTTACATTGGAACTTCTCTTTATTCATTTTGTTCAAAATTTAATAATTTCCTCAATTTTACTTATTTATTTTGTTGTAATAAAAGGTTGATTTTTAAATTTTAAAATAATATCATTATTATACCCAAGAGCCTTATATAAAATAAACTTATGATCGCTCAGGCCTCCAAGGGCCTCAATCAGACTCATGTTTTCGATTGTAGTTTGAAATCTTCCTTCAATTGCAATGACTGTTTCAAAATTATGTATAAAATTCAGTGAGATCCTTCTTTTTAACTAACTTGGGTAATGATCCTTATTTATCTTATATGACCGTTCCAATTGTCATGGCAGGCAGCAGATGGCGAGTGAAGGACCTGACCTACAAGATCTCCAAGTACCCTCGCAACCTCGCCAAGTCGGACACTGACAAGGTGGTGAAGGAGGCGTTCGGTGTGTGGGCGTCGGTCACCCCCCTCACATTCACTCAGAAGAAGAGCGGCTCCGTCCACATTGAGATCAGGTAGTCTGGATCTCGGTAGACTGGAAGTAGCTGGCAGCCGTGGTGGCATGTGCAGATCAATCTGGTCTCGGAAGTATTCTTTTAAAATGAACCAAAGAGATTCCCTTAGGTGGAAGGGAGCTCTGGTGTTTACAACCCCCTTGAATTATCTCATGACTGATAATATTGTGGGTATTCATGAGAGTTTCATCCATGTTGATAACTTTGCTACATCATAATTGAAACAATAAGTTATATTTTTCATTTAATGAAAATTATCATAAACCAAACTATGCAGTAGAGTCCCGCTATGCCTAACCCTGCTGTTTGGAAAATCCGCCTTACCCAAACACATTTATTACCAATTGTTGCTATGCCTAACCCTGCTGTGCGGAAAATCCGCCTTACCCAAACACATTTATTACCAATTGTTGCTATGCCTAACCCTGCTGTTTGGAAAATCCGCCTTACCCAAACACATTTATTACCAATTGTTGCTATGCCTAACCCTGCTGTTTGGAAAATTCGCCTTACCCAAACACATTTATTACCAATTGTTGCTATGCCTAACCCTGCTGTTTGGAAAATCCGCCTTACCCAAACACATTTATTACCAATTGTTGCTATGCCTAACCCTGCTGTGCGGAAAATCCGCCTTACCCAAACACATTTATTACCAATTGTTGCTATGCCTAACCCTGCTGTGCGGAAAATCTGCCTTACCCAAACACATTTATTATCAATTGTTGCTATGCCTAACCCTGCTGTGCGGAAAATCCGCCTTACCCAAATACATTTATTACCAATTGTTGCTATGCCTAACCCTGCTGTGCGGAAAATCTGCCTTACCCAAACACATTTATTACCAATTGTTGTTATGCCTAACCCTGCTGTGCGGAAAATCCGCCTTACCCAAACACATTTATTACCAATTGTTGCTATGCCTAACCCTGCTGTGCGGAAAATCCGCCTTACCCAAACACATTTATTACCAATTGTTGCTATGCCTAACCCTGCTGTGTGGAAAATCCGCCTTACCCAAACACATTTATTACCAATTGTTCCTGAAATACTTAAAAATAGGGGCAATCCCAATGGTATAAGGATAATTACACAAAAATCTTCACTATCACCACAGTTTTTATGGTTTTTGATTGTTTTTGACAATCTTAATTATCATGATACATCAGTATTTTTCGCCATTTAATGATGTTCCATCTCTGGCGAATGCTTTTTCACGGTCCGATTGTTACTGAGTTTCAGTATCGTAACCCTGATTGAGTAAACTGCAGGAGTAATCTATTCAATATCTTGCATTATTTATGAATTCTAGCCATTACAAAAAAATCGCTTAACCAATCAGAGTCCAGAACCGATTAGTTCAGATTAGTGGGACTGAATAAATAATACCTTTTGCAAACACATTGGAAAGAAATTTGGTTTCAGCCTAAAGCTAATATATTGTGCTCATTGAGTTAAAAATTGTTGAGTTAAAAATTATATTATTTCTTTCTAATTCCTATATTTGAATTTCTTTGTCATTTTGTCCTTTCTTTTTAGCCCTCATATTTACAAACTGCCCTGTGGTATATAAACTAAAAGGCAAAGTCCTCCCAATCCCAAATATAGTTCATGTAAAATAAAACTTTATTGATAACATTAGTCCAAAATAAAAGTAGATTATTAATGAAGTTGTGATTAATGCAAGTTATACCAAGCCATATAAACTATGGAAGATCTGTCAGCTCAGTGTTTTTCCATAAGTACTTTTTATAACTCCTCATGCGTACTGTTAGCGAGTCATGAGAAGAGGCATGGCCACAATTCATACTAGTAGGTGTCTTCAAGTGACTCACTGACACGAACTGATATGACTTTCCTTTCAGAACTTGAATATTTTTTTTTATGAACAGAGCTTAAAAAAATTAAACATTTTAAAATACATGACACATGTTGCTTGTCAGGTTTGAGCGAGGTGAGCATGGTGATGGTGACCCGTTCGACGGCCCGGGTGGGACCCTGGCTCATGCGTTCTTCCCCGTCTACGGTGGGGACGCTCACTTCGACGATGCCGAGAAATGGACTGTCAACTCATACAGAGGTGTGTGCATTTAATTTTTAGCAATACCAAACAAAGCTTTGCTTTCTAATGCATTAAATAAATGCTAAAACTCGTGTATTTTGCGTTGGTTGACAAAAAAAGTAAAACTTAAAAATACACATTTTTATTTGCACGTCTTATAAGACCTGAAAACTAAAGTGATAATAATTCTAGAACACAAAATGTAAGTTTTTTAAGTAGGCCTAGTATTTTTAAATACATATTGGGGATTGTTGTTATAGGATTCACAAGAAATTTAATTCTATAGCCTAGTATGTTTCATGTTAAGATTATTTAGAAAATTGTTGTTGTACAATTATTATTATAGAACATGTTAAAATTCTGTGCCCTAATTTTTCTCTAATTTGCCATCCGGCAAATATTTATTGTGAGGCAGGAAGTGCTTACCAACATCTCAAATGGCCAACAATTTAGAACAGTCCATAACTAACATTTTACAAGATTAGATGCACAACTTAAAGCCGACAAAACAACATGAGTTACAAAAAAAATGTTCCAACGCCATTCTTACAAACTAGACTCGACTTCCAAGTGATTTAATTAATCAAACCAATTTAATATAACCAAGTAATCTAACAACAGACAGTTTTGTGCATGCTGGGAGCACATGAAAAAGTTGAGTGGTTGAAATTTGTATAATAAATCATCTTTACAAATGACATTATAAAGAATGTATACAATATAAATAAAATGTTATCAGGTTATTTACAAATTCTGTTTCAGTCGGATTCTATTGTAGATACTGTATTTAAATCCCAATGACACCAACGCCATCTTTCTGTTTTGTCTCGCTCAGGTACTAACCTGTTCCAAGTGGCAGCCCATGAGTTTGGCCACTCGCTCGGTCTCTCTCACTCGGATGTGCGAGCCGCTCTCATGGCTCCCTTCTACCGAGGCTATGAACCGTCGTTTGAACTTCACGATGATGATGTCGAAGCTATCCAGGTACTTGGAAACGTTGTGATGGTGTCATAATATAAAGTTGATTTCTTACTATAAAGTTGATGGTGTTATAAGTTGAACACATTGTTTGCTGGGTGGTACCATATTGTACCCTAAAGTCAATAATTACCTATTGACAGGTTCATTTATATATTGTAATTTATTGTTGTTTAATTGATTGAAGAAAGCAATAGAGCTCACTCAGCCCTTGATACAATAATTCACAGCCTAAGAACGTTCAAAAGGTAGAGAGCTTTAAAAAGTTTGATTGCATGGAGGATATACACTAAATTATGATGATGATAATATACCCATACTGTCTCATATTTGATCTATTCCAAATATTTTACGAGAATAAATTAGCCATTGAATTTAATATATGTAAAAAAATCTTAAACTAGTCTTTTTTAGTTTTTTAAAACTACTTCATGTAAAATCTTACAACCACCAAACACCAATAAAATACAAACTTTAAGCCACTGACATTTTATGGGTTTGCCATGTTAATTAGAGAAAATACCAAAACCCTGCACTTTAAAAAGGTAACTAATTCACTTGAAATACATAGTTCAAATACACCTTCATTTAATTCATTTTAAACAAAATCATCTACAAAAAAGTAAAACATTTTGTTTCAAAGCCAGATTTATTTTAAATACCTATTTTTTTATTTTTTCAAATATTGTAAAAGGAAACAGGTTAAGTATAAGCACAGAAAAGAGTGGAAGTACAGTATAAGTTGGATGTCAACTCGGGGTTAAAAGGGACTTTAAAACCATGATGCAGCACAATGCTCTGCCCTCGAGCGTACTTGTGTCTCTATGTAGCCATCAAAGACAGTTCTTTTTATGTCTTTTGTGCTTCTGGTGGTCTTACTTGCTTCAGCACTTGGGTTTTATTCTGACATTCTTTATTTTTTTATTGCTTTCCTGAATGGAGAAAGAGTAAGTTTTTACTTAGGTTGTGAGTTTTGTCTTACAACTTAATTCTAAATGTTACGATATTAATTAATGATCTCCGTCTGCCAGGCCCGGATTATCCACTAGGCCAACCTAGGCCATGGCCTAGGGCGTCAGCCAGGGGGGGGCGTCAAACGGGCCTTTTCATACTAAGTTTTAGAAATTAAAAATAAATAAATAAACTAACCGCAAATATATTTAAATTCTGTTTTTTTTTTCCAAAAAATAAATAAATTAATTTTTTTACTAACAAGAGTAAATAGAATATTCGGCTAAAGAGAAAGAAGAAAGATCTATTTAGGTGAACTAGATGACCTTCTAAGGTGCCGGGACCCTGGGGGCTCCTTCGTGGCGGGGAAGAGCGCAATTGATATACCGTAAAGAGTTTACCTGATTAGCGGTCAAGAGCATAACCTCCGACTGGCGGTAAACATCGCCCTCTAATATACGGTAAATAGCACCCTTGATCCGAGTTAAATCACGCCCTCGACCGGTGGTAAAGAGCGTCCCTGATCGACTGTAAAGAGAGCCCCCAATACGCGTAAATAGCGCCCGTGATCAGCGGTAAAGAGGGCCCCGACCAGCGGTAAACATTCCTCTAATCGAGGGTAAACAGCGCCCCTTTTGCCTTCTTGGCCTGTGCCTCTTAAGGTTTGCCTTGACCCTGGATTTTAATTTATTTCTGTATTACAATTATATAATATTTGATTTCATATCTTAAGGCTCCGATCTACCTGTGCACGACTGACCGAATGCCGCCTCGTGGCCGTAGCGGTAGGCGAGTTTGATGGCTGCAGAGGAATCAATTTTTAAAATGAACTAATTATGATAAAGATTGAGTCTTAACTTTTTCTAAAAGTAAAAAAGACTGATCTTGTTGGCTCTGTTTTTAGAATTTTTAAATAAAATTTCTATTTTTTTATTATTAACTGAAGTTTTTCATTAGTTTTGATGAAACTACCAAAGTGAGATTACCAAAGTGTAAGAAAGGAAATTTAGCACCGTTATTCTTCTTTAATATGACACCTTATAGTTTTAGCTTTAGGTCATCGAGGAAACATATGATTTTAGACACTTATAGCTGAAATTAGAAATTTCGTTAAAAATTTTTTTAAACAGAGCAGACGAGATCCTTCTTTCTATTTTAAGAAAAAATTAAGAGTAAATCTCTATCTTAATGAGTTAATTTTAAAACACGATTCTAGTAAACCTCTGCATCCGTAAAACTCGTTTAGCGCTATGGCCGCGGTCGCGAGGCAGCATTAGGTACATTAAAATGGTACATTAAATGTTGCAAAAAGGATTACGTTCCCGTATTGTGACAAAAATGATGATAATCACATTTGTTAAATAGTTCTGTGGTTTTATACAACAGCCAAAGTAATTAGAATCCAAACAAGCCCATAATTCTGGATTTTTTCTGGGGGGGGGGGGGGCGTAATTGTGACCTTTGGCCTAGGGCGTCAAAGAGTGTTAATCCGGGCCTGCCGTCTGCAGTTCCAAATTGTGACTATTCAGCTACATATGTTTCAGCGAATCTGCTACTAACAAGCTATACATGTATATGTGTTTTTTATTATTATTTTAAATCATCTAAGGAAGCTCATGAAGTAGATTAATTATTCCTATATAGCTTTATAATAGCAGAACGGCCGAAAATGTGTTGCACAATAAACTACAACTGTAGATGGAGGATATTAATTGATCTAATACTTAAAATATTAATTTCTTGACTAATTTTTAATAAGGAATATAAGTGAAAAGCAGATTTTTCAAATTAATACAGTTTTATAGTTCTAGGACCACAATTCTCAAAATACAGTAGACTCCCTCTTAACCGACCACCTTGGGACCACTCAGTGAACGTATGGATAACGAATTGATAACAATGATAACGAATTGGCCAGTTAAACCATTGACAATTTAACATCATTAAATTGTAGTCCTTCATAACCGGAATAAGATGAAAAATAACACTAAATACTATTTATGGAATTTATAGCTACCTACCCAAGTTATAACCATATTTTTCCAATGTACCGTAACAAAAAAATCACATCTAAACGTATACTGATACAAACATTTAAAAAATTGGTATTGTGATCCACTGGAATGGAGGTATACAAACATATTCACTTCCGGTGGCATTTACTTTGTTCAGGGAAGTTTGCTTAGGTTTTCTTCTGGAACTGACTTCAATATGAAGTGAAAAAATTGAAAGATAAAGCACATTTTGGCAAAACAAGACCGTTTTAAGCGGTGTTATGTTAAAAGTGGCCGGATAGGAAGTTGGTTCTGTGACAAGGTAGGTCGGTTAAAATATGGTCAATTAAGAAGGAGTTTACTATATAATTAAATAAAAATCCTTATAGAAATTAAACAAAAATAATATCTTATCGTTGCATGTCATGCAAATCTATATATTAATAGGCAAGCATGTTTCGTTTCCTCCTTTTCTCTCGGCTCGTGTGCATAGTAGGAGAAATCCGCGCATACCATTATAAAGGTGTAGTCCTGTAGATGAGCAGAATCCCATTCTAATTCATATCGGACGACAGGGCTACGCCCCACAGGCTTTCAAAGTTCCAATGTTAATCTTATGGAGGAAGGAGAATTGATTGAATCATTAGACAGCTGATGTAAAAACAACTGTTAGAAAACAGGAAGAACAGATGATTCAGTTATGAAATGTTTTTAAAATTGTTGGGTCCAGATTAACTCAAACTGTGATCGAATTTCGATCAGGGGGCAATCTCTAGTTATTATAATTTTGCTTCTGTATACATACAAGTTTTATGAATAGATTTGTAGTATCGAGTTTTAAGACTGTTAGCTCTTAGTGAAATTCCAAGTGATTCAGTCTATGAATACATTTTAACCCATATTTAAGTAGATCATAGAATGATGGATTAGTTGGTGTAGTTTAGTAAAACCAAATAAACTTTTCATTCTTAAATGGAAGTGTCTTACTGTAGAGGTGGATTGGAACTTCCTGTGGTAAATGAGACAATTTCCCAATACTGTAGAGGTCAACCTAATTAACACTCCATCCAATAAATGAATTCTATTTGAATACAGATCATGAGAAGAACCATATTAAGTGTGGTAGAATAAACAGTATGTAAAGACTTAATAATAATAGACTGTATACTAAACATTCTGGTACTTTTTTGGTACTTTAAGAGTAAGTTTATTACGAACACGATCTAAAACATTTGGTAATGCAGGCGCTCTACGGAGAGAAGGACTCGGACAACAGAGGCTCGGGTTCGGGCAACAAACCGTCGACGGACGCGCCGCCCGACGACGAGGGCGAGGACAGCGAGCTGTGTAACGACGCTTCCGTCGACACCATCTTCAACTCTGCCGAGGGCGTCACTTACGTCTTCAAAGGTACATCATTCAGCAGAATAGATTTATGACTGTGCAAATATTGGAATACTTGAATGGTCAAAAATTTATTTGGTAGTTGGAGTTATAACGGTAATTTTATAACGGAGTTATATGCTCGCTTTTACCATATGGACCAATATGCCTGTGCGTTGATTCTAAAACAGAAAGGTACCTAAATGTCAGGGAGGTATTGAGTCAGAAAGGCAAGCTAGAAGTGAACATACATTTTGCGCCTGTAATGTTGTTATACCCGGAATCAAACTGGAAATTTGGACTGTGACAAAAAGTCTTTATCATTAAGCTACGGAATCCAGTTTGTTTTTTTTAAATTTTTTGTCAGAAGATTTTTTTGTTAAATGCGTGTTTGATCAATTTATGTGTCTACATTTGTGTAATGAAAATGTAGTAATGACTGAACAAAATATATTACTCAGTACTGTCAAATGAGAGGTCGATTCCTCTGACTTTTCCATCATCTTAATTAAACTAAATAAATGCCTGGATAGTTGGAAGCTACAGACTTCAAAATATGTGTTTTTATTTATTTTATGCTTCATGGGTCAATTGGTGGTATAGTGGTTAGAACGCCGGACTTCGGGACCATGGCAGCGATGTCGTGGGTTCGAATCCACATTTTGCCAGTGACTTTTATCAGTACCATTCACCTCGTACTGTAGTGGCTCACTCCCTTACTTTGTCAAATACGATCCACACACAGATCAATAGTCTATGTGGATGGGCAAGGTAAGGTAAAATAAACGGTATCAGTTAACTGACACATACTTTCTCCCAACAATATAAAAAAGGTGTTAAAAGCTCCAAACATTAATGTCTTGATGACTCAGTCGGATAGCTACCAGCTAAGCAGCGCTCGTTTGACCCCACGCGCGTCTGTGACTTTTAACAACGTACTGCATTTACCGCTAAACAAAAAATTGAATTTTCTCCGCAACCACTTGACGTAGAGCAATAATTCAAAATACTGGATTATTTAGTTTTTTGAGCTTGATTTAATGGTGATAAGTAAAATTTATTTTGAGGCAACAGCTATTTTGAAAATTCAAAAAATTGATTTTTGAAACACTTTTTACTCCATAACTTTTGAACGCGCATTTTCTCGGAGATGCGGGTGGTGTCATTTTATTCGCCATTTTAAGCTTAATAAACCACAAAATTTTAATCAAAATCGTTAGAGCCGTTTTTGAGAAATTTTGATTTTTGACGATTTTTGAGGGTTTTGGGGGGTAAACTACCCTTAAAAATCAAAAATTCAAAAAAATGAAAAAAACGCCTGGAATTATCGTGGGTTTGGACCTACGTACCAAATTTCACCAAAATCGGACCATTGGGGCATTCTCTAGCTCTGTATACATCCTGACACACACACACACACACACACACACACACACAGACATCACTCCGAAAACCACTTTTTTGTACTCAGGGGGAACCAAAATGGATAAATCCACCAACAACTCAAATTCGAAAATTTTGACGAAAACAATACTTTCTCCATATACTATGGTATAGGGGGAGAAAGTAAAAAGGTCCGCCAACCTCTAAAAAAAAAAAAAAAAAATAAATAAATAAATAAAAAATAAAACTCATGTAATGTACTAAATATCAACTGGTTTAGGGATGTGGAAAGCCAATAAACTCTAAAGTTTTTAAATAAAAGCCTCTAAAATATCGAATTGATAATAGACCAATGGTAAAAATTGCATGTTGCCAGCCTTCACAAACTTATCGGTAGCACAAACTCTAAAATAATGAAGGTTTATTGAGGGAAGTCACACACCCAATGAATGTTTAATCCCATCAAATCTGAGACATCCCTTTCTAATCGATCTTCATTTCTAGGTCTGCACTACTGGAAGCTTACGGAAACCAGTATAGAGAAAGGTTACCCCCGCCTGATTTCAAAGAGTTGGATAGGCCTGCCAGGCAACATTGATGCTGCATTCACCTACAAGAACGGCAAGACATACTTCTTCAAGGGGTCAAAATACTGGCGGTACACTGGCAAGGTGATGGATGGAGACTACCCCAAAGAGATCTCCGATGGATTCACTGGCATCCCCAACAACATCGATGCAGCCATGGTCTGGGGTGGCAACGGCAAAATTTACTTCTACAAAGGTAAATAGGTTATGTCCGCAAGTCATTATGTGTTAAATATTCAAGTTGTTGTCTTTTGATCGGGAAATCCTGGAAACCCAACTTCTATAAAATATTTGGGGAATGCTGTTAAAATTTGGCTTCTGTTCCTAAATTTAAAGTTGTATTGTAAGAAGGCGGCGAGCTGCATTTGTAGTTTCTATTCTAGTGTTGACACGATTGAGATGGATTGAGATAATCATCTCCTTATTTACCATACAAGCAGGGCTGCCTCTACCACATCCTAGCTAGGTCCGAGGAGGCACCATTAATTGACAATGAAGAGCACTCTCGATTAGCTGTATGTAAAAGTGTTAGATGTCCTCAAGCAGTTGTAAAGATTGTCTTTGATCGATGGTAAATGTTGTCCAATGGTGGTATAGGTTGTCCCTGATCGGCAGGTAAAGACTCCTGAATGCTAGCCAAAATGGTTTCAGTAGTTGAGAACGAGTGCCGCCTATTGTCGGTGAAGAGCCCTCTCATTCGGCGTAGGCAAGCGCCCCTGATGGCTGGTGAAGAGCGTTCTGAATTGATGGTGAAAAGCACCTCCGATCAGCTGTGATGAGCATGCCTGATCAGCGGTGAAGAGCGTTATCAATCGCTGGTGAAAAACACCCCGATCAGCTGTGATGAGGGGCCAGTATTGGCTTCAAAGAGCTTCCCCATTGGCAGCGAAGAGCACCCCCAATTGGCAGTGATTTTTTTGACAAATAATTGTGTAAATTTAATTGACAATCAAATAGTATATAACTTATTAGTCCTTTATCACAAAACAATACTTACATATATATATATATATATATATATATATATTAAAAATAAAATAAAAATACCTGAGTACCCTTTTGATTCCATTTTTTATTTATAGACCAACATGTTTCGGCGATAATGCCATTTTCAAGGTCTTAGTACATAACCTAGTTCAGAAATATCTTTAATAAACTAATATTTTCTTTTCTAAACACATGATTCATATTCCATGTGTTATTTTTTCTTAGTTGGTGTAGTCTTCTTATCTTTATATTCTTTTATTTTGTCAAAAATCGGTATTTTTTTTAATCATACAAAAAACAACAAACCCTTAACAAAAAACTCAAAAACCTAATTGAATCTCAAAAAGGTAAGTCAAACTCAGAAAAACAAAGAATAAGTTGAAGTTAAATTTCCTCCTACCATAAAAAACATGACTGACATCCAATTTGACGAAGATGAAAGTAGCTTACTTGAAAAATCATTGAAGTACAACATCAATTTAGACTACAAACCTAACGTTATAACAGATGAACTTATTGATGTAGAAGTGGCTATAAAAAACAAGCCTTATGAAGTACAGGAATCTATAAGGCACACTTTCATTCATGAATTAAATAAAACTGGAATAGATATCAAGAATAAACATATTATCCAAAAGGGACAAAAAGAATTTAAACTAGCGCAATCAATAGGTAATAAGTTAAAAGAAAATAATGCCATTATCACTAAAGCAGACAAAAGTAACACAACAGTAATCATCAACAAAAATGAGTATGATAAAAAAGTTGAAGACTTCATAAAAAACAATACGTTTACATGTATGTGCAAAGATCCAACAAATGAATATAATAAAATTACAAATAGTGTAATCTCGAAATGTAAAACAATACCAAACATTGACAAGAATAAACTTAAAACTATAAACCCATGTGCTCCAAAACTAAGAGGTCAACCCAAATTGCATAAAGAAGGGATACCAATAAGACCAGTAGTTAACTTTATTAATGCCCCAACCTACAAATTATGCAAATTTCTAAATAACAAATTTAAAAGTAACCTCAAATTTGACCAAGAATACAATGTAATTAACAGCTTGGACTTAATAGAAAAGATAAAAGACAAAGAAATTCCAACAAATGCAATATTTGTTTCATTTGACATTACTAACATGTATTCTAATATCCCTACAAAGGATACATTACAAATCTTGAAAGAAAATCTCATAAACAATAGAATTGATAAGAAAGAAATCGACGATATAATAAAACTAACAAAAACCACCCTAGACCAAAATTATTTTGAATATAATTCAAAATTCTATAAACAAGAAGATGGACTACCCATGGGCTCGCCCCTCTCAGGAACATTGGCAAATATATATTTGAACAAACTAGAATCATCAAAAATCATTAATGAATGCAATCCTTTTAAACCAAATATAATTTACTGGCATCGATATGTCGATGACATTCTGTGCCTGTTCAATGGAAATGAAAAGAACTGTGAAGAATTTTTGGATTATTTAAACCAGATATCAGATAAAATCAAATTCACTATGGAAATACAAAGTGAGAAAATCAATTTCCTGGACTTAACAATTTTTAAATATGAAAAACAACATAAATTTAAAATATTCAGAAAATCAACCCAAACAGACCTGATAATTCCTATAACGTCAAACCACCCTTGGCAGCAAAAAATGTCCAGTTTTCATTATATGGTCAGACGCCTTACCACTATCCCAATGGATAAAAAAGACTATGACGAAGAAAAGAAAATTATTGAACACCTTGCCACCAAGAACGGATATAGAAGGAATATTATCAACAACATGATAAATAAAATAAGAAGAACATCATCCCAAAATAAAAAAGAAAATGAAGAATATCTGTGCATGCCATATAGCTCAACTTTTAATAAAGCCACAAGAAAAACCTTTGAAAAAACCCCTTTCAAAATAGGATTCAAAACAAGAAATAATAGTTTTGATATAATAAAGAAATTCTCAACACAAAAAGATAAGACGGAAAAATTTGATAAATCAGGCATTTACAAAATTACTTGCAAAGACTGCCCTAAATATTATATTGGACAAACTGGAAGAACATTCACGTGCAGATATAAAGAACATATACAAGCAATTAGGTCGAACAATCTAACAACCCAAAAGTCTAAATTTGCTGAGCACATACTAACATCCGACCATAGTTATGGAAGCTTGAATGAAAGCCTAGAAGTATTGACAATTGAAGAAAAAGGAAATAAAATGAATACTAAAGA
The DNA here is from genome assembly GCA_030545055.2 of Neoaliturus tenellus. Lineage (NCBI taxonomy): Eukaryota > Metazoa > Arthropoda > Insecta > Hemiptera > Cicadellidae > Neoaliturus > Neoaliturus tenellus. The sequence continues at coordinate 214,087,183 of CM061532.1, forward strand.
AGAATTGTACATCTACTTAAATAAATTAAAGGACAAAGACAATTTACTGAATATAATGCAAATAGAACAAAGAAACCTGATTTTTGACAAAATAAAAGAATATAAAGATAAGAAGACTACACCAACTAAGAAAAAATAACACATGGAATATGAATCATGTGTTTAGAAAAGAAAATATTAGTTTATTAAAGATATTTCTGAACTAGGTTATGTACTAAGACCTTGAAAATGGCATTATCGCCGAAACATGTTGGTCTATAAATAAAAAATGGAATCAAAAGGGTACTCAGGTATTTTTATTTTATTTTTAATAATTGTAGTAGCCCTCTTAAGTGAACTCAATTTCCCTATATATATATATACAAGTTAAGTCATAAATTTAAATTTTTCATAAATTTTTTTTTTTATGTAGGTGTGTATATATATATATATATATATATATATATATATATATATATATATATATATATATATATATTTTAAAATAACTTTTTACTTAGCTAAATCTTTTGGAGTTGGGCCTATGTATACTTCTCCCAGGGCGCCAGATAACGTAGAGCCGGCCATGTGTTGATGTGCAAAATGATAATCCAGAAATCTTTTAGAATGATGAAAAAAGATATAAGGTTTTCATATTTATAATTTAATTAATTAATTAGGATATGATTTATTCATGAACTCAAATATGTGAAACTTAAATAACAGCAGAAAATTTAAATGTAAATGGTTTCCAGAGAGTCCAATAATTTTAAACTAAATAATAAATACTTATATTACTTTTAGCCTTTTAAATTTTTTTCTTATCATGAGAATGAAATTACGCTGCCTCTGTAAAAAAACTGTTAAATTTGTACTTTTTATCCTGATTTTTTGAGGATATTAAAAACTCTTAGGCCACGCTGCACACGACTGCTACGCCACGTGAAAATCAACCAATGCTTTTAAATCAGAGCTTACACACTACAATAGCGCCATCTCTGCCAGACCTCTGCTACTGTAGTGCGTAAGCTCCCATTATAATCAGTGTAACTGGCTGGGTAGCTGAGTGGTTAAAGAGCTCGCCTTTGAATCTGAAGGTTGCCGGTTTGATCCTGAGAAAAGTTAGTGCTTTTTGATGGTTCAATACTGGACCCAGCTGCCCTTGGTCATTGGGCTATTAATTAATGATCCTGACAAATGAAACAGTTGATATTTGTCAGTAACAAAGCTACACCTTATCTGATCCATTAAGGTAGGTTTACACGTGAGAGTTTTTCACTCTCAGAGAGTTTCGTACTCTCAGCAGGTACTCGCAGAGGTGTTTACACAACCAGCGAATTTTCCAAGATTGTTAATCCCAGACAGTTTTCTGCGAGTACTATCAACAGCTGTATGAGATTTTTATGAGAGTAACTAACCACTCTCCGAGAGTGAAAAACTCTCACGTGTAAACCCACCCTTACAATCATCACACTCACCCCTTCAGTCATACTCACCTTAAAATACGCACCACAGAGTCGGTGTTTCAAATAAAATATCTAAAAAAATATCTAAAATATCATTAAAAAGCATTGGTTGGTTTTCTAGACACTTCAATGTGTATCAGGCCTTAATATTCTTGCATTTCTTCAAGTGTATGTCCTTCATTCGTTTAATAAACATCACTAAATATAAGGAAATGTCCAGTAATTTGGGTTTGGAATCAAGTAGACACCCTGATTGTTTACCTGACCACTTTAATTCAATCGCTGATTCTAGAAGAGTACATTTATTCGTGTGACTTCAGCATGAAATTATCGCCTTTTGTAAAAAGGTGAGTAGAATTACTATTGCTTAATTATTTCATGATTTAATGTTTTTATCAGGCTCAAAGTTCTGGAGGTTTGATCCCACGCAGAAGCCTCCTGTGAAGAGCACATACCCCAAGCCAATCAGTAACTGGGAGGGAGTTCCCAATGACTTAGATGCAGCCCTCCAGTACACCAATGGTTACACATATTTCTTCAAGGGTGGCAGCTACTGGAGGTTTAACGACAGAGCTTTCATGGTGAGCTAAATCAAGCTTTTATAGTGTAAATTATTACTTCAGATACATAAGTATTTTAAAAACGAATGTCATTTGGTGTGGTGCTTGCTTGTTACAATCCAATACATCAAAATTTAATATTAATAATAATTAAACACGTATTTTATACATAAAGTATAAGGTAGGCATATTTTCCCCTTCATTGTTGGTTGAAACCTTTTAAATTCCGCAAATTGTATGTTTCATGTTCGTAGAATTCATGTTTTAAAGCATTGTTCTCGCTTCACATACTAAAACCCTTATTGACAAATAGTTAATATGCAGAAAGTATCTCTAGATTAAGAAACTCAAAACATGATAAATCAGAGTTAATTCAAGCACATTATTCATTAATTCAAGAGTTAATTCATTTACTAACAAATTTGCAATACCAGTGTGTTGTATTTTTATGTATAGCAAAGTCAGCCCTTTAGGAAGTTATGCTATTAATTCTCAGTACTGGGTTAACCGAGCCTTGCTCATTGGTTTTAATTCACTTTTGTTTTAGTATCATCATTGACTATGTAAATTAACGTGAGTAGACTTCTCATAGCATAGGCGTGTGTGAAGCCTGTTGACGGTGGTGCGATCTCATGCGGCGTCCACGGAAGTACACGTAACATATGATAGATAAATCAGTATTACCACTCTTCTCAACCAAGGATGAAACATTTTATAACTAAAAGTTATGTTTATGTTTTGGTAAATTGTTTTTGCAGCACTGTAAAATCAGCTAAATAATAAGAAGATCGATGGCAGCGACTCTGGTCCCCCGAACTTCCAAATTTTTGCCTCAAACTGAGCATTGGATGAGAGGTCTATTCACCTAGTGTACATAGTCAATGGTATCATGTTATGAGGCTTTGAAGTTTACATCAGCTCAAGGAATCTAAAATAAATAAAGAGAAGGTAGGGGTCAAGACATTCAACGCCATCTGCACCAGGTGTTCTTTTGCACCTATGACATCACCATTTACTATTACTGGAAATGATAATGATGACATCATAGGTGCAAAAGAACACCTGGTGCATAGAGGGCATTGCATGTCTTGACCCCTACCTTGTCTTTAATTATTTTAGATTCCTTGCATCAGCTATACCTTTTTCACAGGTTACAGCTGTTTCAAAACCAATGCTTAAAAGTAGCATTCTTTTACTTTTGTTGTTATTTTGTTGCCTTGATGGCAACTCATAAAAGCAATGCTAAAAATTGCAATTGTTTTGTTTTTAACAAAAAACTAATTTTCTTGAGGTTGAGGTCTAAACTTATTTCTGGACCAAAACACTCTCAAATGCAAAGTCTAAGCATTGACTATGTACACTAACGTGAATCGACTTCTAATCCAATGTATTTTGTTTGATACAGAAATTTGGTAGGTTCGTGTACATGGCGCCAGATTTGCTGCAATCGATGTTGCCATTATTCAGCTGGATTTTTCAGTGCTGCAAAGACATTTCATCACAACATAAACATAACCCTCTATTTTAAAATGTTTCATACTTGATTGAGAAGAGTGGTAGTACTGATTTATCTATCATATGTATCTTGTACTTTAATGTATGGCGCGGAAGATCGCGCCACCATAAATTGGTTTCAAACATGCCTATGATATGAGAAGTCTATTCATGTTAGTGTATATAGTCAATAGTTTAAACAAAATGTACCAGCTATATTTCGAGATCATGGAAAATACATTGCCATAGACACTCCTCATATTTGTTCAACAAATAAATTTGAGACAGCCTCAACCCCAGGACAGATAGTTTTTTGTCTAAAAATAAGTTTAAAAGTTGCAATTCTTAACATTGGTCTTATAGGTTGCCATCAAGGCAACGAAATAACAATGAAAGGTAAACAAAAATAAAAGAATGCTACTTTTAAGCATTGGCTTTGAAATAGCTGTCGTTGGCACCTTCAAAACCTGATTACCCTGATACTAATATAAAATTTAATCAAAAACAACTGGCTGGGTAGCTGGGTGGTTATAGTGCTCGCCTTTGAATCCAAAGGTTGCCGGTTCGATCCTGAGAAAAGTTAGTAGCTTTTTAAAGGATCGATTCCGGACCCAGTTGCCATTTGTCATTGGGCTATTAAGTAATGGTGCTTTCTAACAACTGGTCGATGTTAGATAGTAACAAGACTGGGGTTCGGACCGTTCCCCGTCAAAACGTTAAAAAATGCCACTGGCGTTGATAGACACAAAAACAAAACCAAAAAAGGCTTGGTTAACCCGGTGCTGCTCATGAAAACGTTATCAAAACTGGCAATAGATGTAGACAAAGTAAAGAGTGAAAATATTCACGTCATCCTGTCTTGTGTTGGTACGAATTGTTTTAAACTCCTAGTGGAACCATTTTTAAGCAGTGCAGAACTTAATGTCAGTGTCATTTAGTCTTTAATGGAGTCATTAGTGGTCCAAAACTTAGAGTAGCACAAAGACAAAACCAAACAAGATCACTTGACAGAAGCACAGGTTTACTTTTTATTGTTAATATTAGTGATTTTGAGGCTTATTCATCATGAACCATGTTTTGTTATACAGGTGGATAGTGCAGACCCCCCATTCCCGCGACCCGCAGGCTACTGGTGGTTTGGCTGCCGAGCAGAGACTAAAGGCTCGTACACTGGTACGGTAGATATCCCTAGCATTCACTCAGAGCAACGGGACGAAGCTAGGCATAGGGATAACTCAGATGATGTTGGCGATATTATATTGGATGGAGGTGAGACTCAATCTCTCTTGCTTACCGAAATTGTTGAGTTGTTGTGGTCATAATGATTAATACTTAACACTCTCTCCACTTTTGTTAAAAACTTTTAACAAAATATTTTTTTTGAAGTCGTTTTAGTAATTTGGCTGCATGTGACATTAGAAAGTGCCATTATCCTTGTGATCCAAGATCTCATTTGTGTGTTTTCTCACAAATCTCTGGATAACATTATAGTTTGAATCTGAGAATATGAGGAATGGTCTGCCTCTCCAGTTCCTATCTGGTATTTTCTCCATATTTAGTCAGTGGCGGCTGGTGTGAGGGCTCTTTATGACTTTTATTTACATTTGATAACAAACAGTTTTCAGCACACAAATTGATTGATTAGCACAAAAACGTTTTTCAACAAATTACAAATAAGTTAACAGTTGTGAAGGCCTACGAATTTATTACATAAATGAAACCTTTAAAAGTAAGATCTTCTATTATTTCATCCAGTGGCGGATCCAGGGAGGGGCTAGGGGGGGCTATAGCCCCCCCCCCCCTTGGGTATCCTATTTACACTAGATAAAATGGGTAATTTGTTTTGTTGGGTTGCCGAACGTGAAAGTAATCCGTCCGCGCTGCGGCACCAGGGCCGGATTTAGGTATGGGCCACATGGGTCCGGGCCCAGGGCGGCAAATTTTAAGGGGTGGCAGATTTTTTTGGGATTAGATTAAATTAGTCTAAAATATCAAGAGTGGTACATGAAGATTATTTGGTTTCATTATGGTTTACACTGAGTAAAACAGCGAGGGCGCGAGCCGCGACTACATAGCTAATTATTTAGCATCATTAGACTGATCGTCTTGCCCCTTCAGCGTAACCACTCTGGCAAAAATAAAAATCCCGGTGGTCCAGTTTCCGGACTGAATTTCCCATTTCATTCCATTTATTGTATAAATATAACGGTTTATCCCGACGCTTGTGATTTGAGATGTTTGATCTTTAAACCCCCAGCAATAAGTTGTCTCTTGCTGATTTCCATTTTGGATTTTCTGACTCTATTTCAAAGTTTCATCGATGGTCATGACACGATATTTTTCCATTTCATTTGTAGGTCTGTTTACAAAGCAAAAACGTAGCTCACTATATTACGAAAATTGTGTTGTACACACTGTCGTCTCACATTTTAATATCGACTATACAATTGCCGCGTCCAAACGCTCTCTAGGATTCTATGTTTTTTTCTTTGTAGCTGATTTTGGTGATTTTATTTTGCCGTCTGCTTATGAACCAATTCATGGGTTGTGAAGATTCGCTGTTGTTTAGACACATTATAAATTAATTTAAGCTCTTATGTAGTTTTATTATTTATACAGAAATACTATTTTCTGTTTTTGCAGTACACAAATGTACGACCGAGAAAAATTTTAACATGGAAGGGGTTTTTAACTTTGTTATCAATCAAGTCACAAAAATTTAACTTTGAATAATCGTTTATTTTTCTTCTCTTTCATTATACTACTTTATTAAGATTTACCTGGACCATTAAACAGATAAATAATAAAAGCGATACCCTGAAAAGGAATCAAAAGATATTATAAATTCTCTGTTCATCCCAAATAACATGTAGTCTTAATTAGCATTCGACCTAGACACAGATATTGAGGTTAGGGCCTATAGCTTATGAAAAAATGATGTTATTATGTGAGGATATGGTTCTACAGTAGCCTATGCACCAAAATAAACAGTACCATATTAAAATTGCAAGATTTGATATATACTTAGTTCCACCAACATATAAACGTAGGTTTAAACTTTATTAATAACATAGTTGAGGCAACACTCGTATTGCCGTTCTTGAAGGTTTTGTATATCATTTTGGTAAAGATGGCAGATCAATTTCAGTGCTGTTTATTTTGATGCATATTGTACAATGAATATTGTTTTGGAATATAGAAACTTACCATAGGGTAAAATTACAAAAATGTACATCAATATTTGTTTTAAAAACTTAATCACTTGAAAAATAGTAATATCACTTAACTGCATTAAAGTATTATTTTAAGCCCCGATATTCTAAACATTTTCCCAGGGCGGGAACCCCAGATCCCTCCCTCCTCTTGTTGATGGGACTTATCCCCAGACCCCCAACTAGCTCCCCCCTTTGGCCTATCCTGGATCCGCCACTGATTTCATCTGATTGTGATAAGACTCCTATAAAAAAATTAATTAAAGAGTCCTATAAAGTAATTCATTGCTCTATTTTTTCATTTCGCTTTTTCCAGATTATTTTTCCTGATTTGCTAAATATCTATTTTTATCTTGAAATACTCACAAAAGGACCTGGAGTCTAAACGATTGATTAAAAGTCCCTGAATGATCACTTTCAGATGATCACCTTACTGGCTAAACGAACAAAAGGATTTAACAGTAAACATTTCTGTGAACCAACGTAAATACCAAACAACAAAGGTGTTTACTGGCACAGACAATGGAACTGAGTGTGGCAGCTTTGGTTGGTGGTTCACGTGCTCAGCTGGTGAACATTGCCCTAGAAGGTCGTTTTGAAAGCACTGGGAGTTGGTGTGAGCATGTGCACACCAGTGCGCTGTGTTCTCCGTTGACATGCAACAGCGCTGGGCCGCCTTAGCTGCCCTCCGCCCCATAGGCCGTAAACAAATTAGAGACACAATCATTGACGGTTTTGGATACGGTATATGATATACGATCTCTTTCTATCTTCAACATATGACCTACACTTGTATTTCTGTTAACTATACATATATAACAATAATAATGTAGAGATATTTATTTAAATTACTAGCTGTTACCCAGCATGCTTTACAATGCCAACCTGAGGAATTTTTGCCCTTGAAGTGGGCTTGTTCGCTATGCTCACTTGCCATAGGTTCATCCTAACGTCAGGTTTATTCTAACGTGAGATTCGTTTGTTACGCTCACTCGCCATCAGGTGTAGCTCATTCACTATGCTCAATCCCTGTCAGATTTAGCTCGTTCACTCGCCATCAGGTATAGCTCGTTCACTATGCTCAATCCCCATCAGATTTAGCTCGTTCACTCGCCATCAGGTATAGCTTGTTCACTATGCTCAATCCCCATCAGATTTAGCACGTTCACTTGCCATCAAGTTTAGCTTGTGGCTGGATGTCCTCACTCGCGGCAAGTCTATATATCCTCTAGTTTTTTATTACCTAGAGCCGCCATTGTAATCAGTCTGTATAATTCAATAACGAAAACAAACACAAACGACTGCAACAGTAACTATATGCTTATGGTTTTGTTTCTTTATCAGAAAGAATTTGAAATAACAAAAAATTCTTGTTACATTAAATTACTTAAATGTTACTGATTCAAAAGTATTTTCTAAATATTTTGAATGAAAAGTGTGTTTTTTTAACTGATATACAGTATTTGAAAAAATAAATGCACTTCATTTTCAAAGAAGTTTGAATTTTTCACTAAAAAGAGTTTTTATTAACCATAAGTAAAATTGGCTCCTCTAGGAGTTAAAAGTCAATTTGAATTTTCTCAACCAAGTTGGTGGTTTGTGGTTCTTATCAAGTTATTGATAGTTGAAAACAATATTTACCTCAAACATAAATTAGCAAAAATGGAGAGAGAACAGCTTTAACCAGAAAATAAATATTACCGTACAGATTTTGCCGCGTGCATGCTAAAGGCTTGGTTTTTTTGGCATATTTTACTAAAGCTACGGTACCCTAACAGTTCTAGTCAGTATAATTTATCACAGTAGGGGAACGAGTTAAGGTTTGGAAGTTAACAGTTTAAAACTAATAAGTAATATAACTATAAAACACATGTTTGTTTTAGATTTATATCATATTTTATATATAAAAAACTTTTATTTTAAAAATAATGTGCGAAAGTCAAGAATAATTTAATCTTAAATTTACATAAAAAGTATGAAAAATATTATTTGTAAAAAGTCATAGTTGAATGGAACAAAAGAGAAAAGTTGATTGATTTGTGCAAATTTTGGGGTGTTTGAAGTTAGAAAGTGCAAGACAGAATGGGAGAGGAGTAAAATCATTTACCAACAGAAGGGATCTCGATTCTTTGCTTAACATCTGCTTCAATATTTAAAACTCCATCACCCTTCTATTGCTTTTCTTTCAGGTCATTACATAATTGCCAAGTTTTAAACTTCTGCCAACTTAAAATTTTGTACTCTGTTATATTATTATTTATGGGTTTGAATTAATATCAAAGTAAATTTTATTATAATCTTGTTTTCTTTGTAAATATTGTGTATTTTGTATATATTTACGTATCACCTCCAACTAGTGTAAAATCGTCAATCCTGCATGAGACAGTCTATTGAATTACCATAAAATAAATTATATATATTTATTTCATTTAATATTTTTTTGTATTAAAAAAATCATTGCCTATGAATTAAAGAAGTAGGGAATAATTGATGTAAATTAACTTCCCCACCAAAAATTAGCTTCTCTTGCCACTTAAAAATTTAATATTTCTTACAGTTGAATATATTAGTTTGCTTGATGATTTTGCACTCGTAGAATAGATTTTGCATTATACATATTTTAGCTAACAATGTTTGCTATACATTTTGTTACCTATAATCAGTAAAATGATGTGGTTACTAGGGCTGGTTGTAAGTAATTATTTAAGAGTATGTATGGTCCGCTACGAGTATTGAGGGGTCACATGGATTGGGAATTGCATGATGGTTATACATGGGAATGGTGAGTTGTCTTTTGTATGCTTTATTTTCACCATCAACGCAGTATATTTTTACAATTAATTTTATTGCAGGATTTTGGTTTGTTCTGTATTATTTTACTTGCTTCTAGACACGTTTTTGTAAATAAATGAAAGTAAAATTACAATAGAAGATTTGTACATTTTGCACATACAAAAACTTTTAATGGTAATAAAGTATTTTTTATTTTTAAGTCTTATAAGGGATGTAGTTGCATTTTAGGTTGGAATTTATTGATCTTTGTCAATTTTATGAATGAGATAATTGTATTATTTGCTTGTGAATGCATTGAAAAACTCACATCTGTTGCAAGTTGCACCCCAAATGCACATGCTATTTTTATTCTAGAACAAGGCTCAACAAACTTTAAAAAAATATTCATTGATATGATTTATTTATAGTTTTTATTCTGTTGCCTTAATTTGATTCACAAAACTTCTTCTATGGGTTTAGTCTGTTTGAAAAAAATGTCTCATTCTGATGAAAATTTTACTGTCTCAGAATATGAAAATCAAAACTTGTTCAATGAAATAATGTTTTCATTACATTTTTGTTGAGCCTTGTACTGTATATTTTTATAAAGATTGATATTTTAAAGTGTAAGTTGTTAGTGCATGTTAAGTATATAAGTATAAAGGGAATTACTTCTTAATTCTATAAAATGGTCACAATCAAATTTTTACTTAAACCAATATGTTTTATTATTATATCTTTATCATGATGGCTTAAGGGCATTGGCCAGTACTATTAACTTAAAATTGTAAACATTTCTGATATGTAATATGTAAAGATACAATGATATTTCTAAAAATTACGAAACTTTGGCAAAAATGCTTTTCTTAGTATTTTTTACTCACATACAAAAAAGAATCGCATTTATAATATTGCGCAAAAATTGGAGTAATTAGCAGTCTAATGTGTAATTCTGAAAAAAAGCTTTATGAATAAAGACATTTTTATTTTATTTATTTATAATGTCACGGCTTAGATTTCTTTTCCAAGGGTAATTTTGTATGCAATCTGTGGTTTGGTATCTCATTGTTTGGGTGCTGTAACCTACTCTTTGGCTTCGACAATATTAAACAACTTTATACAATAACTGTTCACAATAAAAAAATCTCAACTCTTATTATCTACAAGTAATTAAATTTTAAGGAAGTTAATTGCCAGGTGTCTTTATACAAACAAAGTATGACAACATTTGAAAAAATACAGAATCATAAAATGGTCATTATCCTTAATGTTCTCTGTCCAAACTGTTCAATTAAAATATCATGCTAAATAATCTGGAGTTCAATTATTGTGACTGCTCCTACAATGTTGATTATTTATAAATATGGTTTTTTATAGAGGTGACTTGATCCTTAAAAATAAATTATATATTTTTCATGTCATTCATCATTACTATACAGTATTGCTATTTAAAACTGTAAATAAAAAAATTCATATTTCATATGTTTAATATTTTAGTTTCATTTTAAATTATGGTGTAAGAGCCACAGGAATATAATTTTCATAGATAAAATGATCATAACTTAAAAAAAAAACTTAAGTGATTTGGCCCCAGAATGCAAGTTTAAAAGTAAAAGTTAGAGTTGTTTTCTTGTGGGAATGATAAAAAAATGCAGGCTATTGTACAAACACCTAAAATTTTCAAATGTAATGTTTTGGGCATAAAATTATGTCTCATAAAAAAATTGAACCTAGAAAAACATGCTCTACTACACATCAAGATTGTTTAAATTCATGTAAATCTTGATCCGAGGAAAATTCTGATATAAGAAAGGGCTATTTCCATAATATTACAGAAAAGTACATATTTCACAGTGAGAATAAAATGCTGTATATGTGAGTTTGGAATTGGGAAACAGCAGAGTCTCACTATTCCGAACTTCGCTATTCCGTAAATTCTCCTAATCCAAACACATTTAGTCTAAAAAAATATTTATGTTTTCTTTACTTAAAGACGAGAGCAATCCTGATTGTCGATATTAACTTAAATTTACAACAATTAGATATGATTCCATCACTGTTATGGCCTGTTTTCTGTTGTTTGATCGCTTTTGACAAACTCAGTTACCATGTTCCATCAGTACGGTATTTTTTGCTGTTTACAGCAATGCGGTTTCACTGCTAGCAAACACTTTACTGCATCTGATTGCCATTGACTTTCAATATTGCACACAATATTCAATGCATTATTTGTGAAATCCTCCTACACCGAAAATTCACCAAACCGAACAGGGGCCAGTCTTGATTAGTTTGGATTAGCGGGATCGGAACAATTAATTTTTTACCCGAACTGTTAGTTTTTTCATTCATATTTTACGGTTGAACGTGGCCATCAATAATCTTGTTGCTTCAAGTGTTAAGATAAGCTTTATGGGGTGTTACGAAGAAGAAAATAATTTTCATAAGTGGATAAAAGTTGGGTTAACTAACTAACATCCATGGAATATGTAGCAAAAATGAAGGATTAACTGGACTCTGTTAGTTAATGGCTCAGCTTTTTGATGCTTAGTAAAACATCTAATTTCATAACTTCATACCATACTAAAAATTTATAACTTGCACATTTATTCCTAAGTACTGTATATTCAGCTCTATTTTGGATATATTTTATTATTTAAGAAAAAAAATGTTATGTTACGTAGTTACTAAAAATAGAACCAACTAAGTTCTTTGATTTTTCAAAAAGTTAGTGTCAGTACAGATTAAATCTGTTTGGCGATTATAGCATATTCTTTTAAGCATTTTTGAAATGACAAATTGTATTCCTTACTTTTGTATACTCAAATGAAAAATAAATATTTCATACTTATAAGATGAGGATTAAAATTCTAACTTTGTTTTCATCCCATACACTCCAGGTGAATTGTTTTCTTTCAGTCAATAAGAGCTTCAAACGATTGTTCTATCAACAATGTATTATATTAGAGTAGATGTGCAAGTTTGTAGAGGGTGATGGAAGGTGTTTGTGGTGTTGTAGCCCGCCGCAGCTAGTGCCTGTGTGTATATATGGTTGTACATACGCTGTATATACGCTGTGAAGCCCCCACCCTCGTCTAACTGCGGTGCGTTGTATGCTCCAGACTTCGCCTCTGCAGAGGGCCACTAGTGCAGCCATCGTCTAGACTGTGATCGACAACGCCGACTTTACGTCACGTACGATTGACGATAATGAATGGGTACACCCCAACTTCGAGATCTGTTAGTCGACTTTGTAAAGTTTGCTTAGTCCAGAAATTATTGTTTTGAAATTTGTTAACTTGACATGACTCATGTATGTGTGATATTTTTATATTTCCTGTCTAAGGAAGATATTGTAAATCGTGTGGTCATTAGTCTCTAAAAGACTACTGATTACAATTTTTTAATTTTCAATGTAAGGCCAAGCTGATTTAAATGGTGCAACTTTATTTAATTGTTACAATCATTGTCCAGGATCAGTTAAAATAATATTATTATCCTGGAAGATTACTAGTATCAGTACCATAATATGTCATTTGTAAATTTCACATGTAATTTGTGTATAGTTATAAAGTATTTAGCTCAATATGTATGTACCTTCTTTGGTTTTTTTAAAGTTTAAATTATTTTATCATAATACAAGAAAAACTAAAAAAATGTTAGTTAGCTTTAATTAGGTTATTGTTTAGTAGCTAATATTTATTTTTTGTCAATTAGCTTTCAAAAACTTGTTTTGTAATGTTTTAATTTGGATTATTAACATACTTACTAAAGAATTTTTCATGTTTTTACCTTTTTTCATGATTATTGTTCATGATCTGATATTTATTTAAATAAGTTTAAAGTGATCATGATAAGATTTAAACTGTATCCTTCCATTATCAGTAAAGATAATTTTTATTAGGAGTAATTTAGGTTTTGTATGTGCAAATTACTTTTATTTAACAGAACAAACCATTGTCCAAAGTGAAAGAATACAGCAGATTGAGAACGCTAACTTTGTGTTTTGCTTGGTAAACCTTTAGATGACCCTCCTACAGTCAGAGACAGTCCTCATCCTGACAGCCACAGTGGTGCCAACGTAACAACATCCCTCACCTCAGTCGTTCTTCTACTGGTAGCAACGCTTAGGATATGCTGAGGAAGAACCCTGCAGAAGGCTGTGTATAAAGAAACCCTAAAGACGGCTCAAAACATGTGCTATAGAAATAATTTAATTCAAGTCATCAACACATTTTTATTGGTTTTGTATATTATATTTAATGAGTAGTTTCTTGCAAATAGATTATGAATCAGTACTTTTAGATTAATGAGAGTACAGAGCCTTGAAAGGAAATATATGATTTCATAATTTCAATGAGTTTCTACTGCAGGTATGAAACCTGTGTGCTTCTTGTTCACCAAAACAAAGGGTCTTAGACTTCAGAGCAAGTTATGTTATGGGAAAGTATTTTTTTACAAAAATTTCAAAAATTATTATTTTTAAGTTGTTTAGTACCTATTACATTTGTGGACAACTAAAACTATTTCATTATAAAGGTTATTTCAATTTTACTAACATCTAGACCTAAGCCTGATGCCTAGATATAGTGTTTTTTTTTTATTTAGGTAAATTATTATAATTTTTGTATGAATATATAGGAATTATTTTTAAATTGTATATATTCAACTCATGAAGAGTTTACTGTGATACTTTTTCAATATATTTCTTATTGTATGTAGGATAATATTATGTATTTGTAGTAAGTAACAACTCTATTTTCCTAAAGTTGAGTTCTGTTAAAAAGTTTGGGTTGATCAGACTATTTACAAGCTACAGTAGAAGCCCTCAAATCTGGCCACTTCAGTACTCGAACACAGGCCGGATTTTAAAATGGCCAGATTAACCGGTGGTGTTTCTTAAACGAGCTGAACAGAGACTTGTATTATTTACATGTTTGAACAATGAACTCTAAAGTGTTTAGCAATGAAGGGTATCATACTTGTTTAATCAATGCTATGGATCGACTTTGTAACGATCATGATTTGTTAACGTTTGGACAACGGACAAGCGGTCACTAGCGATGAAACTGCTTTTAATGGACAACAATGGTCTTCTGTCAATGAAGGTCCTAACTTATAAATAAATGGGACTTGAATGGTGACGGTATCCATCTAGTGACCTTACTTCCATGTTACATCGACGATCGGTTCACGAATCACTCTTAAAAAATAACCATCGAATATAGAACACTATGTTTTAGAAGATATCCAAAACCGAACAGTCCTGAGAAATCGGTAATTGAACTGATATATTTTAGTGATATAAAATGGAACGAATTTCATGTTTCAAGTTGTGTATATTTTAGCCGTGGGAAACGCTCATGGCTGAACATTTCATTTCCGGAAGGCCATCCAAGGTCGGACCATCCAAGGCTGGGCTAGATGAGGGCTTCCTCTGTATTACTATTTTCGACAGCTGTAAGCCATTTTATAAGAAAGGGGCTACAAAAACAAACTTTTTGACTCAATTGAGCTTTTTTTACTCCAGGTCTTTCCTGTAGCTGTAAGAGGTTTTATTAAAAGTGGCTATACTAAAACCATTTGTTTAATATAATCTCACAACTCACAAAAATCACAGAGAGTCAAATCTGGAGTAGGGGTAAACCAAACCAACAATAGTTAGTTGATGTCAGCTGTACTGCCGTTCCAGAGATTAGGATATTCTTAAAATGTTATCCTAAATTGCTTATCAACTAGGCCTATGACAAAGCCAAGAGAACACTTAGCAATATGAAAAAATTTAGATTTTCTTACAAGATATATAAAAACAATTTACTAAATTATGTACTAAACAAATTATATATAACATATAATAACATTATAATATAAAACAAATAGTTTACTACGTTCTAAAATTTGTTTAATTTTTTTACTGTACCACATATTGTGTTATTGATACAAAGAAAAATTTCTTGTTAACTAAATTTAAAACATGTTTTGATTCAAATTAAGTCTATGTGAAAACAGTACACAATTGCTGAGTAGGAAACCATTTCATAATTTGAGATTTAAAAGCGTATTTCAGTTTTAGTGCAATTTTATTACACTCAGTCGATGGACTTTGCTGAGATATTACGCCCCAAGAGTTCAATATTGGTGAATGTTTAATTCCAATCGTGCACCAAATATGATTTACTGTTGCACCCTTATCTTCTTTTACTACAAAAATTAGTTGTTTGAAAGCCAATGATTTTCATATACCCTTGCACAAACCAAAAATATATTATTTTATTGTCAGTTTCCTTTATTACAAACCTTGAAATTACCTGAGCATTTAGTAATTTTTTTTATGTAGAAAGAAAAACATATTGTTACACAGTAATATCTTAATAATAGAAGTGTACTTAGTTTAAGTTTATAGTTTTATATTACTATTTATTTTTATTGTAAATTAACTATAAACAAAATAAAGGAATTGAACAAACTTGTAGTCTTTTTTGGGACAATTTCCAATTAACAAGACATTTAACTAATTTAATACTTTTAAATTAAACAATTTAAAACCCAAATGAACTCCAATTTTATATTTATTTCAGCCAAAACAAAATAGACTATTTTTGTGTGATTTTTTAAAACTTAAAAATATGAATAACATTAAAAAACAATCAAAACAATCTTCTCATGAAGTAAGGTTAAGTAGTAAAGTAAAAGTTTATTACAATAACAAAATAATATTTTAAATTTATAACTATAAATTTTTTTACCTCTGCTAACCCTTTTAAATCATAATAGAAGTTATAAGTTATTGTATAATTTATGTACAGAATAAGCACTTTGTTAGAACTTTTGTAATTATAAATTAGCTGTACACCAACGTCTCGGTTCAGATTAGATCATGGTTTAAAATAGTGTATGGATTCCTACCTCTTGAAAGTTCATGAAGATCCCCCCTAAAAGGTCTCTACCCTAAGTCGGTGTCAAACATATTCCATGATAAAATTACATGTCATAAATTTTACACATGTGACTGTTACAGTGGCGTCGTCCTGTAATCCACCTACTTGGAGGTCACGATTTGTGGATAGTTATGTGATGGCTTGTGGATGCGATATTCCATGGTGGGGATTAACGTCCACACAAGTGAATACCATTACGACCATCCTCATAATTAGACTAATTCATTTATGAGGTAAAAATTGTGGTTTGGATCCTACGTTAAACTGTAGGTCCCTAGATACCATTGGCTGTTGGGCTATAACAGTCCTGTCTAAGGAGAATGTCGGCCTTAGTCAGTAACAAGACACTAAAAGATCGCACCACAATCATCCTACACTCATCTATTATTCATACTTTGCTTAAACTACCTATTAAGTTAGGTAAAAGTACCATTTCAATAAAAGTATTAAAGGTATACATAGTGCCAAAGCCGTAGCCAGAAAAAAATTTGGGGGGGGGGGTTTGAGTTCTGCGCAACTATCAAACTTTTATTTTAACGCAATTATTAATAGGCTATAATATAATGTTAAAACATGATTTTTGGCGTTTTAAATATTTAAATAGTAGCCTACTTATATAACTACAATAATAATTATTATTAGCATTCAAGAAAATACAGCATTGATTATCATATGAACTAAATTCTTCTTTTTATTGAAGCTTATTGAACTTTAAACAAACATACGATTTAAAGTCGCTAAATGTCAATGCTAACAATATCACACCTAAAACTGATCATTTTTCAACACAATACATACCACAGTAGCCTAACTATATTACTCGTTATCAGCATATTTCTACTCCTTCCTCAGTCTATAATAAATACCCGGGGACCAAGCATTTGCTCGGGGAAACTTAAATAATTTTTCATAGTAATAACAGTAACAGACAGTGCCCTAAATGCCAAGTGCAAACATGCTTGTTTCTATTTAAGACGAGATTGTTCGCTCCGCTTCTTGCCTTTTATACTGTTTTTAAGTAGGCCTACGTGTGCTGCACTTTAATATATATTTGTTGAACCACATGTTGAATCCTTAACACGTGGATTATATGTCTATGGTTAACAGTTGATTTAATTAAAATTTAATTCTTTTGTTTTAAAATCAATTACAATCCCACAAATTGCAAAGTTGTTTTACCTTTCACCTAAATTTTATTTACTCATAATCACCAATATAAAGTGCGATTTAAAAAAAAAGGTAAATTGTATTTGTTATAGTAGCATTCAGTACTATAATTTACCAGTAACTGGATACCATTTAAAACAGCATCATGTTAAAAACTCGAACTCACGGTCTGTTCTTTGACAGTTGAGTTGAGTCAGCTGTTTTTTATTATTTCTTTGCTTAGATATTTAACTCAGTAAGACCAAGGTTCAGGGCCGCTTTCCCCAACTCAGTTTAAACTAATCCAGAAAATTGTCAATGTTAAATCATATGGCAACATCTGGTTTAATCTTGAGTTTTGGTTTAAACTAGGTTGGGGAAAGCGGCCCTGAGGGCAAAGTGTTACATAAATTGAGGATTATGACGAAATAAGATTTTCCCTAGCATTGAGACCTGAAATATATTATTTTTTATCTCAGAACTAAATAGGCCTAAGTCATTTCCAGATTTTTGGAAAATCGTTAAAAGCCGTCTGTGTGCATACATACACACTTACAAATATACCTTACTCGTATAAGATCAGAGTAACTTATAAGTTGGTTGGTTCATAACAAAATAAACTAAGGTATTTTTACATCGTTCTGTCCCTCCTGTGAATTCACATCGTAGGCCTACTTCAGTGCTAAACCATTCAGACGGCTTTGACCACAAGAAAAATTACAAGAAGAAATATTGGCTTGTCTTCTTCTAGCCTAATCATATAAATTTAAGGTTAAATCGAGGGCTGTTGATGCAGGAGCAGGCAAAATAAAAATATATTTTCACTGTTTTTGTTTTGTTTTACCTACCTAACTGAGCATTTATATCGTCCATGTCAATTAAACAGACGACACAAAGCTATATGAAGACTAACTCAAAGTTCACTATGTAAAACTAAACTGCACAGTACACACACGATCGGCACACGTTCTGATGAGGGAATTGACTTGCTAAGGTTATGTCAAATTCCCGATCATTCGTTTTTACACTCCCCCGTGAACCGCGATCATCCCTACATTTTGGCGTGCACTACTTGAACATTGTAATTAGACAAATAAGTATTTTTTACTTTGTTTTTAATTTTGTTTCTTGTTAATTTTCAAATTATTTAATTTTCAATTATTTAATTTTCATACAGTGTTTCTTATGGAAAAATTCTACATACTTTTTATTGGTCTGTTTTTTATTATTTGTGCCAAAATTTCGGGGGGGGGGGGTTTCGACCCCCTGACCCCCCCCCCCCCCCCCACTGGCTACGGCCTTGCATAGTGCTTATCCAAAGGTAGGCCTACCTTTACCAAGTCTGACTTGGTCACTTTACTAACGCCCTAAAACGGTCAAAGCAAACTTTTAAAAGTCATTACCATATGAACAAGCACCATGTTTTGAAGCAACTTTCGCTATATAATGCAGTTGGGCTAAGCTGGTGCATCTCTTATTCACGGTGCAATCTGCGGCGGCGGCGGCGGCGGCGTCAATGACTTGAGCCTGATGTCTCTGGCATGCTCGGGAAGCGACGCTTCTGATGCGTCCTATATGGGGAGTTAAACGCTGATATACAGTTGATTGTGGACATGTGGACTTCTTTGTTTCCTCGACTCTATTTATTTTTTAGTGATTTATGTTTATCTCCATCATAACAAGGCAAGACAAAATGTTTCACAACGTTACACACTTTAAGGCATTTCGTGTACATGGTGAATGAGGTAGGATTCAAAACTCACCTTTAATAATGGAGCAGCAAACTGTTTTCGTATGATTAAAAAAAAATATAGTACGAATTATTTTGCTTAAAAAGTATTTTTTAATACTCAGGAAAAGGCTATCACGATTTTAAAATTCACAATTAAACAATGAGCTGATGAATTATATGGATGTATGTTCGTAGTAGAAAAAATACGTAGCCCTATGGAGTTTCAAAATATTTGTCATAAAAATATCAGTTTAAAAATTCTTAACCATTCGTTAACACAAATAGTAAGAGACGCAGACTTACAATGCATTATTGCTTCAAATCCTCTGGTTAAATCAAATTAATTTGGGGGGGGGGGGGGGGATTTTCGAATACCATGTATTGTATGGTAAATGAATACTATTGCTGCTATTCTAATACAGTTTACAACTGTTTGTTTTTGTTGACTAACCAACAACACTTGAAGGCAGTATTAAACCATTAATGGGCAAATAATTATTGTTAAATAAGACCGAAAACAATGATTGATTACCTTACTATAGTACGAAAAATGTGAAACAAACTAAATAAAACGGCAAATATTCTGTAAAATGATAAGTTAGTCTATTCACATTCATTAGAGATAAATAATATCGTTAGGATTCTGGTAATATAATAACACACCTAAAGTTTTGAATTCGTTATTATTCATATAAGTACATATTGTCTTTCGTTTTTTAAACTTAATTTTTAACAATATTCAACAAAAATTCTGTCTCGTCTGTGCGTTACATAATTAGATCAAGGCAACCCAAAAAAGGGTGGAAGATTGAATTATTAAGATAAAATACGATTAAGATAGTAGCAAGTTATAAAATTTGAATTTTACTGTTAATAAAAGACGATTTTTAAATCATCATGTCTCACAGTAAACCACTTTCAATGGTGCAAAATTGGACGAAAGAAGCAAATAATAATTGTTATTCATATATTCTTTTTATGTTTGTTACCAATAATATCACAAACGGAAATCAATTGATATAATTAGGTTATACATACATGGATCAGATAATCTACTTCTTAAAACTCCGACTCTAATAGCACTAAATTCAACATTTTGTAGTTTGTAGCATTTTATGGACATGTCTAAACTACGATTACCATATAATTAGAATGTAGTAAATGTAAATGGTTAACGTTTCATATATTACCAGACTTGAAAGTAAATTGCTCTATTTAGTGACAAAATGTTATACTAATATACCTGGACTAGGCTACTAAAAACCTCGATGAAAAGTATTTCAGTACCAAAGTATAAACCAATATCTTCGTTACAACTTAAACTATAACGAGGCTATAGCTGAGTTAAAAATACATTGCCATCTATAAAACTGCATTTTCTTGTAACTAAAAAGGCAAAAAGAAAGCTTTAGAGCAAACCCTTAAAATATATTGTTTACAACAAAGCTTGTCTATACAAATATATTTTTACTCGGACAAATGAGCAGCACGATTGCTTAGATTGGAACTGTATTAGGGTAAAGCTTTCAAACTAATAATTAATTCAGAAATGAATTATTTTATTTACACCAATTATACACAGGTTTATATAAGTAAGATATGGGCATCTAGAATCGTACAATCTTAAATATAAAACAATTATTTTCTTGAAATATTCACTTAAGGAATCGCTTGGTCACATTAAATACACTATTTTAATTAGGATCGTATTGCAAGAACTCAAAAGCGTGCGTCTGAAATACCTATACAATATGAAGGAGCAAAAAGTATATAGGTCAAAAAGCACTCTCCGCCCTAATTCTGGAGGGAAATACCTATAGAACGGTCATCGGTGGATTGGTATGGCGGCACTGAATGGCGATGGGCGTTATCAGTAATATATAAACGCATTAGACGAGTGTTGCGTGTGTGCGGGTGTGGGTGAGTGCGAGTGTGCGGGTGGGTGCGGGTGTGCGCGCGGCGGCCGGCGCTGCTGCAGCCTCCTCCATGAATGAGATCGCGCCTCGGCTGGCGAGCAGTATCGACCTCGGCTCGGGTATATGCGCGACACCCAGCTCCACACTGCGCAGCCCGCAGCTCGACAACATGGCCGCCCGCCGTCTCGCCCGACACTCCACAACGGTATAGTCCGGGTGCGAGCGCATCGACCGAGCGACGGCTAGGTGTCGGATGGTGAGGGTGTGACTGTAGCGGCGGTGCTACAGGGTCGGGAGTGCCAGTGACGCCGAGTGAGTGACGGTGACGGCGGGGTGTGTCGGTGTCGGTAGTGACCTCGGATAAACGGTGCGCTGGATCGTCGCGAGGCCCGAGGGACGGCCGAGCATGAGCCTCGGCGATCCCGACGTTGGCGAGAGTAGCTCGGGGTGCGGGGCGGACCGCGGAGCCGGACGACGGTCCCGGAGGACCTCCCGGCGGCGAGGGGATCTGCCCACCGGCGGACCTAACCGAACGAGGGAGACAGCAATACGCTCCAGGTAGGCACCAGGCGACCCTACCTTACGTACCTCCGCGATGCCTAGCCTAGCACCGAAAAGGCCGACCAAACACTCGTGTGTCTATATGGATAAAAATGGCTACCCAACAAAATTTATGTCTAGACGGTCACAAATTGAGTTTATAAAAGTTATATGACCAAAAAAGTTTTTTTTGGTCTAAAGTGTTCACAATTTGATTTACAAAACACTTCGCTTTGTAACCCATTCTTCACGGGCGCTTTAAAGTCTACACACGCCTGAGAGGACTCTCATCACAACATATTCATTTTTAAGAATTTTATAAATAGCAGGTCAGATAAATGTCTGTAAGAGCAGAAATTTTTCAAAATGAAACTGACCCAAATTAAAACTATGACATTATCCACACACATGTATTTTAAATATTGTTATGGGCTCAAAAAAACCCTTTCTTCAACTTAAAACAATCTCTTAAAGTAGCTAAATGCCCTTTTAAGACGAGGTTACACTTATTGAATTCAAACAGTTAACTATATCTTATTGACCATAATCTTTGAGTGTTCACAAAGATGTATTATTTGTAAACCCATTTCTTCTAGAGAGGAATTGTTTCTTATATAGCTCCAGGAGAGGTACTGTGCCTTATTCAAGCACTGAACAATTGTAAATTACGCCGTAAACTTTACAGTTGTTAATTTACAAGTCAAAGTCACGTTTTATTAGACGAATAAAATCAAAATAAAAATTTAAACCCAACATTTGATGACCGACATGAACACGTTCAAGCCACCGCAACTGCAAGTCAGTTCGTCACCTCGGTTTTCATGCATTCCTCCAAACGCAGACGCGTGCTCTGTCGTACACTATGTACCTGTTACGATACACTTAAAAAGACCCCGGAAACAAAGTATATGTGGTAAACAGAGATCGTGTTTACTTTTTAATATAAATCAAGGGGGTTGATAATGTAGAGTTACAGGGTTATCTTGCTCGACCCACGTGACCTTGGCCCCCCACCACACCCTCCCACCCACACACGCGTACACACCCCTCGCACACGCACACACACACTCACACACACGCACACGGTACTACACAGCAATGGTATACTACTGTGTGTTGGGCAATGTCGGGATATGTCACGTGTTTCCTGTTATGGGAATAAAGATGTCTGTGTACCGCTCAACTTTGCTTACTGACTTGCAAAGTAGCCACAGCTTTACAAGTACATCTTGTAACTTGTATGAAAAAGGTTTAATAAAGTAGAATCATGCCGTCTCTTTAAATGTCACATGCCCCCTAAAAATATACTGGACAAACTTTAAAATATAAATAATATCTTAAAGCAATTCTTCACAACCTTAGTTAATTTTCGTAATACTGATTTTTTGTCCTTTAAAGTTACTGAACCTAACATTATTTTTATACCCAGTAAAGGTAAAATGCTGATTTTTATAGAGGGTAACCATTGGGTAGCTTTTAATGTAAATTTCTAAAGTGTAAAATTTTAAACCTAAATCGTATTTGCGTGCTATTTATTTACATACAATATTTATTTAGTAATGCATCAAACAATTTTGTTAATTCTCCTAGAATATTTAGTTCAAGAGAGTAGTTTATATCATTCTCTTTCGAAATATGAAAATAGTATTGGTAAATTAACGAGTAAAAATGAACATGCAAATAAGATTTCATTCTAAAGTGAATGGAAACTCTTAGTTTGGCTAAAGTTTTGGGAACTGTGTGTGCCCATTCAATGCTCAGGCTATGTGTTGTGATTGCATCTGTAATATGTAATAACTAGACACAAGTACTTATTGGCCCATAACCATGTGTGAAATAAGCATACATTCCATTGACTCCCACTACTAACTTTAGCAGAAAGTATAAGGCAATGCTTTGCAATCCTATACGATTAAAGAATGCATTTAAGGGTCTGGAGAGAAAACTATCGGACTACGGTCATTTTTGTGTCAATAATTTCTCATGGCTGCTTGATCATAGGAAACATATTGAATTGATGAGATAATGTCTAATAACCCCCATAAAAATAAACCTCTTCTAGACACATCTAAGACGTCACTTTTCGATTTGCTTACTGATCCAAATGATCTATAACGAACATTGAAATTCAACACAACTGCTAATTTACAAAGATGTTTTCTTAAGCAAAGTAGACAACCAATATTTAAGACAAACAAGAGTTATCACATGGATGCAAGCAAGAAGCAAGTAATTACAAAAAGTAATAAGTAAAACAAAATTTTGGTAACTTAACATGATGTAGGCCTAATCTTAACTCAAAATTCATACACGTTTGATCATAGGACTAAATTATCTTAATCATTTATAGATAAAACTTGTATTACAAATGTAGAAACACATCAATATAATCGTTTGATTCTAATTACTGTATTTTTACCCATATTTTAATATATTTACTATAATGTAAACTCTGTGTATAACAATACAATGCAATACACAACAATTGACTAAGACACTTAAGGTTTAGCGATTTTAATGTAGGTATCGCTGTATTACGGCAATAGTCACAATAACACCGAAGCCCAAGAACCTAATACTTTTTTAATTTGAGATCCCTAGAAGCCACAACCACGTTCGTTCAAATTATATTCAGTGTATGGAATATACATTGAATTTGATTGATCTGTATAGGCCCTAGTATAAAACTAAAAGGGAATATTAGGGATGCTAATTTTATATTATTAATCATCATGCAACATTAACTTTCTCTAAATAATCAACAAAAAAGTAACAAAACCAAAAATCAAAAATAAAAAAAAATCAAAAATCTCTTTATTGTGACATTAAACATAAAATACAAACATTTTGTCAGAAAAATAGTTCCACATGGGTCGAAGACCTGTGCGTGGAACGAGTTCTTATCATTATGCAATTAACAATAAAAAAGAGAGAAGAAAAAAAAGCTCAAGACAATGACTACAACTAAGGTGAGGTCTACAAAATAAACTGTAGTGGCTTGAATTCAATATCACATCGGTATTAATTTTTAATTTAGACTCACATTCATTAAAATATTACATTTAAGGAACACATTCAAGCACTTGGGTGTTTAACAAAACAACCATCTGACCCAACTTTTATGACCATCTCATAAATTCCCGATATATTTACGATGAAGCTTAGGCCTAAGATAAGAACATGGCCATAATGTAGTTTGAAGTAATATGAACACATTACCTAAATCAAATAAAGAATAAGCACATTTATATCAATAATAAAAACTCCATGAAACTCGCAGAACACTGAGCAGATTATCCATTTTTGACAGAATTAAAGAAATAAAGATAGACAAAAGATAAGAAATTAAATTGGTATTATACAGTATAGACACTGGCTTTCTAGTTTTAACTTCGTGTTATATTTTATTTAAACATCTATATATATAATACGTGATGCCCTTTTTTTGTTAACGCTACTCCTCCCTTATTTCTGGACCAATTTTAAAGTTTGAGGTGTCAAAAGAATGGTCTCAGTTCTCAGTTTTGGTATTTTAATTCTGAAGCCCACAGGAGGCCCTTAAAGTTCGTTTTTCGTCCATAAGATTAATATGGGGAACAATTTTTATTAAATTTTAAAATAAAACAGCTGTTGATAATAAAACAAACACACACATGTTTAAAGCTAGCTGAATAGAAGCAGTTGAACTACTGACTGAAATATCAACACAATTCCATACTAAATGCAAAGAGTGTCCATTTATGTGGAACAAATTAATTGTGTGTTTTACCTTTTCCCTTAAAATGTAGCAGGTAGATTTTGCTTGAACTTTGTAATTACGTGTATTTGGACACAAAAAAGATTACTAACTTAACCCCAGGAAAACTAATTTTATTGCACAAAAACAAGTTTGGAAATTGAAATTTTGGACGTGGTTCTTATGGGTTATCAGATTGGTATTGAAACAACAACAAAAGTTAACAAAAATTAAAACACTAAATTTTTGCACATCGGTTTTTAAAATGCTGTGAACTAGGAAAAGGGATAGTTGGTTGTTGGTCTAAATTTAATAATAGCCTGTTTACTGTGATACTATTGGAATTTTAATGCAGAATGTACGAGAAGATATTAAAACACCTGAGACTATTTAAAAGTGTTTCTCCTCCAGAATAGATAACAAGCTTATTGCAAAAATTGTTTGTATGAAGAAAATTTTTAACCAAAATATAAATGCCACATCAAATCAAAATGCAGCACCAACAAAGATGTGGATTTTCTTAATTTTTGTGATTTCTTTATTTAAATTCTGTAATGCCATGGAAAGTTAACTTAAAGAGGTTTTAGTTGGTTATAAATCGTAGGCTAATAGTGTGGACTTATTCACTATGTCGACTACTAACTCATACAGTACTAGGCTAAAAAACAGTCACAGTGTATGTTGCACAGGACCGGGGAGTTGTAATGAATTATTGATTTTCCTTTCACTGTCATATAGGCCTACGTTTTTTGTGTGATGAACTATCTAACATCTGTGAATTTATTCGAAATTTTATAGGAGTTTTAAGGCAGGGGATCTAGGACAAATCGGCAAAAGAACCATCACGTAATCCTAGCTAATTTAGAACTAAAAGAACAATTACCATAAGATAGGCCTATTAAAATACCTGTTATAATATTAAAAAATCTGTACATGCTTTTTTTACCTTCAGTATATTACAATAAGCTTACAAAAATGTTGTATGAAGATAAATTTTAGCCAAAATACCACATCAACAAAGACATTGTTTATCTCTTCAGTTTTGTGATTCATTATTTCAATTCTGTTTTGAATTGGAAAGTTAAGTTTTAAAGGACTTAAAGTGTTATAAATAGCATTAGTGTAAGCTCATTCGCTATGAAAAAGACTACTTTTCCATACACTACTACAAAACAGTCACAATGAGTGATTCATAACGTTTCCACATTACCGGGCAGTTGTCTAATTTTTCTTACAATTTACAATGCCACAAAATTTCAACACTATATCACAGTAATAAGTTAGAAAATAAGTGATGAACATTGATCGATCAAACGCTTACAAGATGGAAATTAATTTGCAGTATGATTTAAATTTTATGCAAAAAACTAAGTAAATTACCATGGAACATGGTTGATGGCCAAGCACTCTGAAATATGCAGCGCATTGCGCTGCACAGGTACCTCTAGTATGTTATACTAGCTGTTGCCCGTCACGGCTTCGCCCGTGATTGAATTTATTTTAGGTAATAAAATCTTTTTAAGGAGAAACGAAATCTACTTCCTTAAGAATGACATTGAAACAATGAAGTAGTGTGAGTGGAGCTCTGAAGGAATTTCGCAAAACCTGTTCTTGGTGAGAAAAGGTTTCTTAAATAGAAAAGGCCCTGAGAACCTATGAGCAAATAGGAACGACCATGTCAAATTTCAACCCCGTAAGCTCTACAGTCATATTGAAGTCATGTGGGGTGGAGCCCTAAAGATCTTAAAAAACCATATTTACAAAACCATTTCGTAGTGAGCACCTGTTAGCAAAACGGAACATCCATGTTAAATTTATACCCCCTAGAATCAATGGTAATTTTGAAGTTCTATAGGGTGGAGCCCTAGATGAATTTTAAAATTATTTCTTAGTAAGTAACTATGAGCAAAGAGGAACGTCCGATTCAGATTTAAACCCCCGAAGCCCAAAAGTAATTTTGAAGTCCTGTGGGGCGGGGCCCTAAAGAACTTCGAAAACTGTATTTGCAAAACTGTTTCTTAGTGAGTACCCATGAGCAAAGAGAAACGTCCATGTCAAATATTGATCCCAGACTCTCTAAAGTAATTTTGAAGTCCTGTGGGGCGAAGCCCCAAAGAACTTCGAGAACTGTATTTGCAAAGCCGTTTCTTAGTGAGCACCATGAGCAAAGAGAAATGTCCATGTCAAATATCGACCCCGGAGGCCCTAAAGTAACTTTGAAGTCCTGTGGGGCGGAGCCCTAAAGAACATCGAAAACTGTATTTGCAAAACCGTTTCCTAGGGAAATCCCATAAGCAAAGAGAAACGTCCATGTCAATTTTCAACCCCGGAAACCCTAAAGTAATTCTAAAGTCCAGTGGGGCGGAGCCCTAAAGTGCTTAAAAATATATTTGAAAAACAGTTTCTTAATAAGTATCTATAAACAAAGAGAATCGTCCATGTCAAATTTCAACATGTAGGCAATACAATATTTGTGAGCTTCTGTGGGGCGGAGCCCTAAAGGGGATGTTTAAAGCAATTTTTTTGAGCACCTAAGAAAAAAAAGATCACTCCAAATTTCAACTGTGCAGGTTTCCTAATTTGTATTTAAAATTGGCCATGCAGATAACGTTATATTGCAATTTTGAAAGCCTATGGGGCGGAGCTCTGAAGAAATTTTGTCAAATCATTTCTTAGTGATCATCTAAGAGGCAATAGGACCTATGTTTAAAGTTTCAAGTAAATACGTTTGGTATTTCCTGAGATTTCATGATGAGTCAGTCAGTAATCACTCCCCGTCAGGTTTATCTTGGTCGCTAAGCTCACTCACCGCAACTATCCACTATTTTTTATTACCAATCTTCCCTCATAATTTGAATGAGAACAGCTGTTTAAAAAAATTAATATTCCTTAATGTAATCATATGTTCCAATACAAAAATGTTGCTTCCATAAGAATAACATGGTAACTTTGAAGACGTGTGGGGCGGAGCCCTGAAGGAATTTAGCAAAATCGTTTCTTAGTGAGCACCTAGGAGGCAAGACGAACGTATGTTCAAAGTTTCAAGTAAATCCGTTTGGTAGTTCCTGAGATTTCGTGATGAGTCAGTGAGTGGGATTTCGCTTATATTATGTTACTAGCTGTTGCCCGCCACGGCTTCGCCCGTGATTGAATTTATTTGATAGGTAATAAAATCTTTTTAAAGAGTAATGAAATCTACTTCCTTAAGAATGACATTGAAACAATGAAGTAGTGTGAGTGGAGCTCTGAAGGAATTTCGCAAAACCTGTGGTTAGTGAGAAAAGGTTTCTTAAATAGAAAAGGCCCTGAGATAAGCAAATACGATCGACCATGTCAAATTTCAACCCAGTAGGCCTTACAGTCACTTTGAAGTCATGTGGGGCGGAGCCTCAAACAACATAAAAAACTATATTTGCAAAATTGTTTCTTAGTAAACACCTATTAGCGAAACGGAACGTTTACATTAAATTTCAACCCCTAGGATCTATAGTGGTTTTGAGAATTTGTGGGGAGGAGCTCTAAAGGAAATTTGCTAAATTGTTTCTTATTAATCACCCATGAGCAAAGAGGAAAGTACATGTCAAATTTCAAACCTGTTGGTCCTGGATTAATTTTGAGTCATGTGAGGTGGAGCCCTAAAGAATTTTATAAACTATATTTACAAAACCATTTTGTAGTGAGCACCTGTTAGCAAAACGGAAGATCCACGTTAAATTTATACCCCCTAGGATCTATAGTAATTTTGAGGTTCTATGGGGCGGAGCTCTAAAGGAATTTGCAAAATTCTTTCTTAGTGAGCACCTATAAGCAAAGAGGAACGTACATGTCTAATTTCCACCCCGTTGACCCTAGAGTAATTTTCATGACCTGTGGGGCGGAGCCTTAAAGCAAAATTAAACGTCCATGTCAAATTTCAACCCTGGAGGCCCTAAAGTAATTCTGATGTCCAGTGGGGCGGAGCCCTAAAGTGCTTCAAAACTATATTTGCAAACAGTTTCTTAATGAGTATGTATGAGCAAAGAGAATCATCCATGTCAAATTTCAACACAAAGGCTACACAGCAATTGTGAGCTTCTGTGGGGCGGAGCCCTAAAGGAGATGTTCAAAGCACGTTTTTATTGAGCACCTAAGAAAAAAGTACCTCTCAAAATTTCACCCCACAGGTATATTAATTTGTATTTAAATTTGACCATTGAAATTTCGGAGGCCTGTGTAGCGGAGCTCTGAAAGAATTTTGGAAAATCATTATTATTAGTGAGCATCTAGAGGCAAGACAAACCTGCGTTTAAAGTTTTAAGTAAATAATTTGGTAGTTCCTGATATTTCGTGATGAGTCAGTCAGTAAATCTCTCCCCGTCAGGTTTAGCTTGTTCGCTGAGCTCACTCGAAGCAATTTTATATTCTCTAGTTTTTTCTTAACAATCTTCCCTCGATAATTTAAATGAGAACAGCTGTTTACAAAAATAATATTCCTTAATGTAATCATATGTTCCAATACAAAAATGTTGCTTCCATAAGAATAACATGGTAACTTTGAAGACGTGTGGGGCGGAGCCCCGAAGGAATTTTGCAAAATCGTTTCTTAGTGAGCACCTCAGAGGCAAGACAAAGCTATGTTCAAATTTTCAAGTAAATCCGTTCGGTAGTTCCTGAGATTTCGTGATGAGTCAGTGAGTGGGATTTCGCTTATATATATATAGATACTCGCCTACGGCTCGATGGGGGCTCCGCCCCCATGCCCCTTAGGGGTGTCCTTAAATTCGTAAATTAATAAAAAGTCATGTATGAGATTGGTTAGTTCCACGGAAGAACTGAACAGCCAAGACAGTAACAAAACCGTTTAAAACACACAACTCACAATCAATAGTTTAAAAAGCTTTGAAAATCTCCTATGAATCGGTTTTAATAACTCTTCGTAGTTAAAATTTGTTAAAATATTTTGAGTGTGATATAATAATTATTTATTCTGGGTGTTATGCTGAATGGAGGGTCCACTATCTAATTTGTTGTCCCAATTCCGTAATTTTTGTAAAAATTTTATGCAGTGAACGGGCTTGTTGAGGTTTATTAACTCCAATGTGTTGGCTGAAATAAAAAAGTCGAGTGTTAAACAGGTTAGCTTTACCAAAGAAGTGCACAGCCAAGACAGTAACAAAAGGCTAATGCACACTTCTCAAATCAATAATAATTAAAGCTTTTAAATTTGTCAAAAATTGTTGCAATAAATCAGTGAAAACAATAAAATAAAATTAAAACGAAATAATATAAAATCTGGTAAACGAGATAGAAATCACAAAAGACTCCAAGTTTTAAAAAGATTCCCTAAAATCCGAGGAGGAACTTACTAAAAGTATGTAAATTAGTAACACAAGCCCCGACAATAGCTGAATTCATATTTTTAATAGTCTCTTAAAAGGAGACCCAATCTTCCCCAATTTCAAGTCCCCAAAATAAGGTCCCAAATTTCAAGTTTTCGGTAATTATTCTGGTTTACGAGATACCAAAGGTCTCTTGAGTTTATCATCCTGTAATAAATCTGTTTTGAAAGCTAACGTGTAGAGATACGGCAAAATGTTCTGAAAACTGTAAGCCATTAATAAAATATTTCAGTCATATTCAGCAATATTAGAGTGGAAAAACTGAAAACGCGATTGCACAAAAATTAGTCTGGAGATTTACGCAATTGGTGCGATGTACGACAAAAAGTCACAGGACCAAAATCGTAGTTCATCCATTTCAGTACCGTAGTAGTCTAAAATCTATGAAAGGCCTAACCGTTTAGCCGCTAGGGCTGAAATACTAAAATTACGATTTCTCTATTTGGCCAAAAGCCACTACTTATTTATCACAAAACTATGAAAAAGTGAAAAATGTATTTTAAGAGTAAACGGAAAAAGATACAGCAAAGTATGTTAGAATCAAAATTGTAGATATTAAAAAGACCTATAAAAGTTGTCATTTAAACATTTTTGTAAGACAAACCATTTAGTCACTAGTCACTAAGATTTAGAGCCCTAAATCTAATTATAAATTTCACAAAAAATCAGTTTGGAGGGTTAACGGTGCGATGTACGACAAAACGTCAAAGGACCAAAATTGTAGATCATCCAATTCCCTATCGTAATATTGCTCTCAGATTTCAGATAAGACTAACCGTTAGGCCGCTAGAGCTGAAATACTAAAATTACGATTTCTCTAGTGTCCCAGAACCGGTGTTTTCCCACTACTCATGTTCACAAAATCCGGAAAAAGTGAAAGATGAATTTTGTGAGTAAACGAGTAGAGATACGGCAAAATATATAAGGGGCAAAATTGTAGATATTAAAAAGATCTATCGAAATAAACCCTAAGAAAATTTTTACGGCCATCCGTTTAGTCACTAGAGCCCAAAACCGAAAACGGCATTTCATTAAAAACGCTCTGGAGGCTTAACGGTGCGAGATATGATAAAAAGTCAAAGGACTGAAATTGTAGATAATTAAATTCCCTATCGTAATATTGTTCTCAGATTTTAGATAGGACCAAGCGTTTGGCCGCTAGAGCCAAAAAACTAAAATTACAATTTCAGAAATCCGCCATTTTGATTTTTTTTAGCAGGTTAAAAATACAAATTTGCGAGTTTAAGATTTTATACTTAACATTGACCATTCAGGCTAGACGTATGCCAAATTTCAAGTCTTTAGCTTAAATAGTTACGTCAGAAATTCGTATCCCATATAAGTGAGTCAGTCAGTCAGTCAGTTACACATAGGGCTGTATAGTTTATTAGACTCGCCTACGGCTCGATGGGGGCTCCGCCCCCATGCCCCCTTAAAGGTTGCCCTAAATTTGTAGAATAATTAAATGTCAAGTATGTAATAGGTTAGTTCCACTGAAGAGCTAGACATTCAGCTAGCCTAGCTAGAAGTCAGCAACAAAACGGTTTAATACACAAAATTCACAATCAATGGTAAGAAAGCTTTGAAAAATTCCTATGAATCCGTTTGAATACCCCTTGTAAATTAAAATTAAAATTTTGAAATTACGCCCCTTTTTTAAGGGTGAAGAGGATGAGATGCTACAAAATCTCAAAGGGCCGAGCTTGTAGAGCATCTAAAAATAATATAATCCTGACAAAACATATAGCGGTATGGCAGTACTTTTACCGGATCAAACAAAATCACGAAAAAACTATAAATTAAAAATGTATATAAGTTCCTATTTTCATAGTTTTTTTTAACAATTACTATACTGAAATTGGCCAATGGCTGCACCTATAGTAAGACCTAGATATGGTCATAGTACAATCTAAATTTGTGGCTTCTATGTGCCATAACAGTAAACAACAAATGTTAAACTAGAGCAATTGTTGTGAAAGAATTTCGATATCGTGAAAGTACGCTCATTTTCAAAAGTGAAGGGGGTAAGATAATGCCAAATCGCAAAGGACCGAACTTGTAGAGCGTCTAAAATAGAACAAATTATTACTGGCGAAATATGAATCAATATGGCAGTAAATTTTTCAGTATAAAGTAATTTACAAACACTTTCTATGACAAAATGTCAATCATTTCGTGTTTTTTCAATTGTCTTAGTCTTAACTTTGATTGAAATAGATCAATAGCATCTAAAATACTAAGAACTAGTTGGATCTATAATATTTACTAAGTTTGAGGCAACTGTGCGCCATACAGAGTAAATAAAAAATTTAAAAATAGCGAATTGTTTGTGGATGAATGTATAACGTTTGAAATTACGCCCCTTTTTAAGGGTGAAGGGGGTGAGATACGCCAAAATATCACAGAACCAAACTTGTAGAGCGTCTATAATAGAATATAGTAATGGTAAAACATATATCAATATAGCAGTATATTTACCAAGTTAAAGTGAATTACGAACACTTTACATGAACAAATGTTAATAATTTTGTGTTAAAAAAATTTTTTTTGGACTAAAATTCGATTGAAATTGGCAAAAAGCTACTACTATAGAAAGAACCTGTTGAGGTCATAATATAAATAGAAATTCATGCATATATATTACATAATAATAAATAAAAATATAAAAATAGCGCAATTATTGAGAAAATTTTTTGAAATTCTGAAAGTACACCCCTTTTTAAGAGTGAGGCGGGTGAGATACGGCAAAATTGCATAGGACCGAACTTGTAGAGCATCAAAAATAAAATATAATACTGGCAAAATATTACGTAAATGTTGCAGTACATCTGCCAGAAAAAAGTAATTTACAAAAACTTGACACGAAAAATGTTAAAAGTTTAGTGTTTTTTCAATTTTTTTTGTACTTAATTTTGATTAAAATTAACCAATGGCTGCCACTATGGTAATAACTAGTCAAGGCTAAAATAAGTACAAAATTTCAGGCATCTGAGTGTCATATTAGTAAATAAAAAAAATTAAAATAGCGAAATTTTTGTAAAGGAATTCGGAAATTTTGAAAGTACGCCCTTTTTTAAGGGTGAAGGGGATGAGATACAGTAAAATGTCTTAGGACTTAACTTGTAGAACTTTTAATTCCCAACTAACGATTTTCCCTCAGATTTGATCTAGGACCTCTCGTTCAAAAGTTAGAGCGAAAATAGAAAACCCTTACATATGCAGTTTACCGATGTCATCCCTTTTAATTTTTTTGAGGGGGTTAAAATTTGAAAATTTAATGTTTTGGGATTTTCCCTTTGTATTGACCATACAGACTACGTGTGTGCCGAATTTCAAGTTTCTAGCTCATCCGGAAGTCCAAAATACTTTGTATACATGATCAGTCAGTCAGTGAGTCAGTTTCACATCGGGTTGTATAGTTAGGTTAGGAATTTTGGGTTATACTATTGTATTATGGGTTATATTGTATTATGGGTTATTATTGTATTATGGTATTATTGTATTATGGTATTATTGATTTATTTATTTATTGATTGATTTATTTAATTTATTGATTTTATTTATTTAATTTATTGATTTATTTATTAATTTATTGATTGATTTATTTAATTTATTTAATTTATTGATTTATTTATTAATTTATTGATTGATTATTGGTATTATTGATTAATAAATGATTTACAAAGAATCGAGCTCGCAAAAGAAACGGGGAATTTAATTGTGATTCAAACGTTATTTATTCTGAACCAATCGGACAAAAAATAAAGAAATTATATGACAAATGCCGGGGACAAGTTTAGCATTGCTCTTATGGGAAATAAATCCAACATGGCGGCACTCCAACGCCCTCTTAAGGGCCGAGCTTAAAAAGCATCTAAAAAATATAATTCTGCCGAAACATATATCGGTATAGCAGTATCTTTACCGTGTTTAACAAAATGACCAAAAACTGTACATAAAAAAGGTTAATAATTTAGTATTTTCACAGTTTTTTTTTTTTTTTACTAATCTTGGATTGAAATCGGCCAATGGCTGCTTCTATAGTAAGAACTAGATATATTCATAGCTTATACCAAATTTGAGGCATGTATGTGTCATAAAAGTAAACGATAAATATTGAAATCGAGCAATTTTGGTGAAAGAATTTTGATATTGTGAAAGAACGCCAATCTTTACGGGTGAAGGGAGTGAGATACGGCAAAACTGCATTGGACTGGACTTGTAGAACGTTTACAATAGAATGTAATACTAGCAAAATAAATATCAATTTGGCAGTATATTTGGCAGAATAAAGTAATTTACAAACACTTTACACGAAAAAATGTTAAGAAATTTGTGTTTTTTCAAGTTTTTTAGACTTAATTATAATTTAAATTGGTTAATGGCTGCCACAAAGGTAAGATCTAGTTCATACCATAATATTTACTAAAATTCAAGCATCCGTGTGCAATATAAGTAAATAAAAAATATTAAAATAGCGAGATTTTTGTGAAAAGAATTGGAAATTTTGAAAGTAAGCCTCTTTTTAAGGGTGAAGGGAGTGAGATACGGCAAAATTTCACAGGACTAAACTTGTAGAGAGTCTAATTCCTGACCATGCATATTCTTTCAGATTCGAAGTAGGACCTCTCGTTCAAAAGTTACAGCGTATTTAGAAAAGCCTTACATAGTGTAGATTTTACCATTAAAAGAAATATTTTTTGAGGGGGTTAAAATTTGAAAATTCTATGTTTGGGGATTTTTCCTATGTATTGACCACACAAACTACGTGTGTACCAAATTTCAAGTTTCTAGCTCATCCGGACTAAAATTACGATTTCTCTATTGTTCCAGAACCGGTAATTTCCCACTACTTATGTTCAAAAATCCGGAAAAAGTGAAAAATGTATTTTGTGAGTAAACGAGAGGAGATACGGTGAAATATGTAAAGGTAAAAATTTTAGATATTTAAGAGATCTATCGAAATAAACCTTAAGAAATTTTTTACGACCATCCGTTTAGTCACTGGAGCCCGAAAACCGAAAACGGCATTTCGTTAAAAACGCTCTGGAGGCTTAACGGTGCGAGATACGATAAAAAGTCAAAGGACCGAAATTGTAGAAAATTAAATTCCCTATCGTAGTATTGTTCTCAAATTTTAGATAGGACGAAGCGTTTGGCCGCTAGAGCCAAAAAACTAAAATTACAATTTCGGAAGTCCGCCATTTTGAATTTTTTTTTGTAGGTTAAAACTAAATATTTGCAAGTTTAAGATTTTACACTTAGCATTGACCGTTCAGGCTAGACGTATGCCAAATTTCAAGTCTCTAGCTTAAATCGTTACGTCAGAAATTCGTATCCCATATAAGTGAGTGAGTGAGTGAGTGAGTCAGTTACACATGGGGCTGTATATATTATAGATTCTTCTATGATCTATTATCAGGTTGTTTTTGGCCAACAAATGGCTTAATAAGCAAAAAATTATGTCAATAACAAAAAATCATTACAAAGGGTTTTTGATAAATAATGAGTAGCCCTGTAGTATTCTAGTAAAAGAAACCCGAGATTTCCATAAAAATTTGTATAAATGTGTACGGCAGCAATCTTCAGATTAATATCGAAAATAAGGAATATTGGACTATGGAAGTTTTATGGGTATTCAAAAGGATTATACTGTATATGGATTTTAACCTTACGCTTAAAAAATAATTCATTTTAACGAGTTTATTATTGGTTTTCTGAAACCATTGTAGGGATCGTTGGGACCACTATTGATTAATTATATACGATTTCACTATTTAAGTATTAATTGTTTTAGAGGAAAGAAGAAAACAATCAAAAAAGGAGTAAAAAGACTGGAACAAATTATCGGTGTGATATAAGTTACTGACTTGGTTATAAAATCCGACAATGTAGGCCTAAACATTTAAAATGTAAAAATTGTTGAACCCCTATTATAAATAGGGGTTTAACAATTAATTTTCCCATACATCGTAAACCATTGTCAGCGGAATGAATATTATGAAATTGTAACAATCAAGGCTTTTCAATACATGATAAATTACCCCTGAAGACCAACAAAAAAATTAACTAAAGAATCTAGAAATATCGATTCTTAATTTGTAATTGTACAGTAAATTTGTTAGACAAAACTTTAAAAATAAAAAAAAATCAGCATTTTATCTCTGATTTATCTTGATAACGTGTTAAATCTGCACTGTATCACAGTAGGTAGGGATTTCCAATCTCTAAAATAGTATTTAGAGGGTTGCAACCTTTTTTTTAGCTAATAAAATTCCTTCCAAATTTCTCTGTGTGAAGTAGGCTAATCGCCCAACGAATTCCGTTATCAAGGCCAAACTAAGCACTCATAAACATTACGCCATTGTTTTGAAATAATAGAATTTTAGACAACAATTTCACCATTACATTGTATTATTATATTTGATTTGCTATACAAGATTATAGAAACAACGTATACTGAATTTAATTTACTTGAATTGAACAAGTATTAGTCTATCAATATTCCTTTTATATTCACACAACGATAAAAATTCCGTATACACCTAAACGCTCTGTCAAACAATTTCAAATTTTAACGTGTGTGAACATGACTCAATGATGATTCAAAATTAACGCTGGTAATTTATTATTTATTGTTAATTCTGCTAGTGGAATTTCCTTAAAATATTATTAAATTTTATATCCTCTACTATAATACGAGGAGTGTCTGAAGGGATGTGCGTTCCACGGTCTCGAAATCCAGCGGGTAGATTTTGCTTAAACTTTGCATTTAAGAGTGTTTTGGCCCAAAAATAAGTTTAGGAACAGCCTCAAAACCAGGAAAAACCAAATTTTTTCTCAAATTAGGTTCAAAAATTGTAATTTTTAAAATTTTTCCAATAGTTTGCTATTTTAGTAACGAAATAAGGATGACTAATTTAAAAGAAATATACCTACAATAACATGCTTTGTCCCTTCCTTTGTAAATGATAAAATTTAGAGATGTGAACATGTTCTCGCAATAAAAATACTGGTAAACTAAAAAAATGTAAGTACATGTCATAAAAATAGTTCTAATTAGCGTTTTCAATTTCTTCCTATCTTCAAATTAAAATATCGCTTTTTGATAGGTAAGAAATTAGGCTAATAGAGCAATATGTCACCTGATAAAGCGAACAGACACCCCTCGATTTCGTGAGTAAAAACTCGTCTCAATAAAAGGTATCTCAGTGTGTGTTTTGAACCATATAGGTGCACCAGTAATCTCACTACAGAAGTAAATCTATTATTGAACCACTTAAATCAATAATCTTGAACATATGCGATAGACTACTGTAATACTTGAAAGATTATCACTTAGAAAACATCTTTGTTCATTTTCGAGCAATGTATCACACGATTAATTCATTAGTAATTTTAGTTACGAGTACATTTTTTAAAGATCTCAATCAGGAAATTTCACTATGATTATATGGTTATAATCAACATTTGATTCTAAACCAGAAAGGAGCCAAGATGATGAACAGTACCAAAATAGGAAAGCCTTAGGCAACGTTTGTTTGACCCAGTGTTCATCTATCAAGATGTCATCGGGTTCTCGGTTTCATCCGAAAATCATCACGAGTCGTACAAATCCTCATTTATTTCTTGTTTGTTTAAAAATATACCCCTAAATAAATTTTTTGGCCATAATAGTGTGGCCAATAGATGGTTAATCTATATAAAAGATTCAACCAACACTCGAATGTTTGATATTGGTTGTGTTGCACATTAAAAAATACATTTAGTATACATCGATAGCCATACTAGTTATCCAACGTTTCTGCAAAGGATTAATTTTAGTACAATTTCATTTATTCCTTTATGATTATTGTTATTTAATGTTGTGTTGTTATTTATGCATAAATATACCTTGGGATTTAAAAAATCAGTATACAAATTTTTTTAAAGTATGAAAACATTAAAAACACTACCGTATATCTTTTTATACGTATTAAAATTTGTTGTTTTATTTACGTATTTACAGCCGATAATGTGTTTTAGCAGTGGTTTTCCCTCCCGTTTTCGAACACACAGCCACGTCTGGCTTGGCTGGCCGGGGACGGTAGAGGCGGTCCACTCGGTCCAGCGTTCCGTTCCAGAGGAAGCAGTAGAGGTTGTACAGGATTGTCCACCACTGCAGCTGCACTAGCCACAGGAACATCGCCAACGTCCAGAATATGCCGAATGTGACGATGTTTTGCATAATGGGGTCGCAGTAGTAAAACGTGATCCACCTTCCTTCCCTGATGAGCTTTTTCATAGTGAAACTCAGCCATGGCATCAGAAATAGTGGCTGTTCCATTTGGGCACCGATCAGTACAAAAGCTGACAAAACGACGCTCTGGTAGATTTCCATGTGCTTCATTTTCATTTGCACCTGGTGGACATCCTTTTCAATGCGGGTTTCAAACTCGGCACAGCTGAAGGTGCTCACTAACAGCGTCATCACCAACAGACGGAAGGTGCTGAACGTTTTAAATTTTTCGTTATCGATCAAATAATTGGCCAGAAAGGGAATTCTTAGTTTGATACCTGTCCGGCTCGTGAAGAACCTTGAAGTTAAAATGAACACGAGAGATGTGACTGGGAAAGATAATGTGTAGATGTCCATTTCAAATAAAATACTTCATGATTTGTTTGGGAATTATTGGACGTTAAAATTT
Organism: Neoaliturus tenellus; assembly: GCA_030545055.2. NCBI lineage: Eukaryota > Metazoa > Arthropoda > Insecta > Hemiptera > Cicadellidae > Neoaliturus > Neoaliturus tenellus. Next base: position 214,126,736 of record CM061532.1, read on the forward strand.
GTAAGCCATATTCAGGAGGGTAACCATAGTAACGTAGTGCTAAATCGACAAATTATTTTCTATTTTTAACTCATGAAATGGTATAGAAATTTATTACATAAAGTTTGAAGTATGATATGATTGTTAGATATTATATTTAAAGACAATAACGAAGTCTATATATACATGTTTTAAAGCTAATTAGTTAACAGACATTTAAACTGCAAAAAAATTTATTCAATATCAATTTTCGTGTGGTTTATCTAGTGTATTAAATATTAACTACATGTTGTTTATCACACCATAAACTATTAAACAGTTTTATTATCATCTTTTTTGTGAATTGTGAAATATTGACTCGTTGGTTTTACTTGGTTAAACTAAGCATATTTGATATTGGTCAAAACGGTTTCAAATTACTTTACTTTCAAATTCAATCACAAATAAATAATTAAAGTTAAATATTTTCCCTGGCTTAACCATTTTAATATACTGTAATTTAGATTGTTAGTTTGAGAAAAACTAAAAATGCATTTTTATTAATTTTTCTGCTAAGGCACCAATTTTTTATATATATATTACTAAAATTTAGCAGTGTAAGGAGTATATACTCATAAATGGAGTTAATGCTTGGTAGTGAGCTTGACCTTTGACTGGTTTGTAATTCCACCTGTGTTGGCTAAAGAAGGACCGTGGTGGGTTTACAACAAATTTTAATTAACAAAATAATTACACAGCCAAACTATAAGAGAGAAATACTAGAAGTAAACAAATAAATTTAAAACAACCATATGTTTTAGAGCATTATTAAATTTAAACCAAACAGCTGTATTGCCAAATATACAGTTCAAACAAAAGTCCTAAAAATGTTAACTAAAGAAGGGCCGTAGCGGGTTTACAACAAAATTTAATTATAAAATAATTACACAGCCAAACTATAAGAGAGAAATACTATAGTAAGATGCACGAAAATAGTCCGATGGAAATTTTAACAGCCGTGTCCCCCCTCACCCCCTCTCGCCCTGCAATGTTGTCATTTTGGTTATGTTTACCATGTGTAGGCCTAATACAGAATAAAATTGTGTTTCAGAATAAATTTGGCAACAATGTATCGACTCTCATCGGACTACTTTCGGGAGAGAGAGAGAAATTAACTTTAAGTTACAAATCTGACTGGACTTCCAGTTGACCAAAGTTGATCCAGAATACAAACCATTTTGATTGTGATACAATAAGAATTTTTTCAATTACATACAGTAAAATAAAAGTTATGTATTTGGGTGGAATAAGTGATGATTTAAAATTTTGAGAGTCTCTTATAACACTTATACAAATTGAATCGATAATTTTTGATGCTATTTCGTATTTTTTACAAAAATCAACAAGAAATTTTGGAATGGTTCCACGACTGCCAATTAGAATGCCAATCACAACCCAGATTTTGATATTATACTTTTCTGATAGGTAAACTATAGAATAATTTATAAATTTATAAATTATAAATATATAACTAATTCTAATAAATTAATATTCATTAATATTAAATTAATATTAATTCTATTAAATATATAAAACTAGCTGTTGCCCGTCACGGCTTCGCCCGTGATTGAATTTATTTTATAGGTAAAATCTTTTTAAAGAGCAACGAAATCTACTTCCTTAAGAATGACATTAAAACAATGAAGTAGTATGAGTGGAGCTCTGAAGGTATTTCGCGAAACCGGTTCTCAGTGAGGAAAGGTTTCTTAAATAGAAAAGGTCCTGAGAACCTATGAGCAAATAGGAACAACCGTGGTGAAAATTTTTATTTTTATCTTTTTTATTTTTTTATTTTTATTTTTATTTTATTCTTAAGTTTGATTAAAAAAAAAATTTAAACCTCGTAGGCCCTACAGTCATTCTGAAGTCATGTGGGGGGCGCCCTAAAAAACAACAAAAACTATATTTGCAAAACTGATTCTTAGTGAACACCTATTAGCAAAACGGAACGTTTACGTTAAACTTCAACCCGTATTATCCATGGTAGTTTTGAGAATTTGTGGGCAGGAGCCCTAAAGGAAATTTGTAAAATTGTTTCTTATTGATCACCTATGAGCATAGAGGTACGTCGATGTCAAATTTAAAGCCCTAGAGTAATTTTCAAGACCTGTGGGGCGGAGCCCTAAAGAATTAAAAAAATTATATTTGGTAAACAGTTTTTTAGTCAGTAACTATGAGCAGAAGAACGTCCGATTAATATTTTAACCCCGGAGGCCCAAAAGTAATTATAACAACAGCAACAAAAACCCCCTAGGATCAATAGTAACCTTGAGGTTCTATGGGGTGGAGCTCTAAAGGAAATTTGCAAAATTATTTCTGAGTCAGTAACCATGAGCAAAGAGGAACGTCCGATTCAAATTTAAACCTCGGAGGCCGAAAAGTAATTTTGAAGTCCTGTGGGGTGAAGCCCTAAAGAACTTCGAAAACTCTATTTGAAAATTTGTTTCTTAGGGAGCACCCATGAGCAAAAAGAAACGTTTGTGTCAAATTTCAACCCCGGAGTTCCTAAAGTAATCCTTAACTCCAGTGGGGCGGAGCCCTAAAGTGCTTCAAAAACTATATTTGTAAAACAGTTTCTTAATAAGTATCTATAAGCAAAGAGAATCGACCATGTCAAATTTCAACACGTAGGCTATACAGTAATTGTGAGCTTCTGTGGGGCAGAGACCTAAAGGGGATGTTTAAAGTATTTTTTTAGCATCAAAAATAGATCACTCCAAATTTCAACCGTGCAGTTTTCATAACTTGTATTTAAATTTGGCCATGCGGATAACATTATATTGAAATTTTGAAGACCTGTGGGGCGGAGCCCTGAAATAATTTTCTAAAATCGTTTCTTAGTGAGCACCTAAGAGGCAAGACGAACCTGTGTTTAAAGTTTCAAGTAAATACGTTTGGTAGTTCCTGGGATTTCATGATGAGTCAGTCAGTAATCACTCCCCGTCAGGTTTAGTTTTGTCGCTAAGCTCACTCGCCACTCTAGATTTTTATTACCAATCTTCCCTCAATAATTTGAATATGAACAGCTGTTAACAAAATTAATATCATATTCTACTGTAATCATATGTTCCAATGTTCCAATACAAAAATGTTGCTTCCATAAGAATTACATGGTAAATTTGAAGACGTGTGGGGCGGAGCCCTGAAGGAATTTTGCAAAATCGTTTCTTAGTGAGCACCTAGGAGGCAAGACAAACCTATTTTCAAAGTTTCAAGTAAATCCGTAAGGTTGTTCCTGAGATTTCGTGATGAGTCAGTGAGTGGGATTTCGCTTTTATATATATAGATAAGATTAAGATAGGTACTACTATAGAAGTAAACAAAACAAATTTTAAAGTCCATATGTTTTAGAATATTATTAATATTAGACTTATCAGCTGTAAGCTGTTAAGAAATATACAGTTAAAGCAAAATTCCTGAACATACCGGCCCCCTTGAAGCGATCCAGCTTCAACAGAAAACTCAAGGCGCAACAGGAAAAGCAAATATGAATTTATGAGACCATACATAATCAAAACATTGGCTACAGCATAGCGAGAACAAGTACATATAGGCCTACTGCAGACGAGTACATTTTAGATAAATGACAGTTAATTACTGCATTTATTGACACGGTTATACCAAAGCAGTTGATGCGACAGCAGAAAAATTCAAGTGGGTCAATGTGAGAGCGGGTGAATCCAAAGTAGATGATATGATAGCGGGTGATTCCAAAGCGGTTGATGCGATAGCGGGTGAATCTAAAGTAGATGATGCGAGAGCGGGTAAATCCAAAGTAGATGATGCGAGAGCGGGTAAATCCAAAGTAGACGAAATGAAGGCGGTCAAGACCAAGATGGTTGAGGTTGATTTTTTAGTCCCATTCCAAATTGCTATATGTCTTCTCCGGACAGATGTCTTACTCTTGAAGTATTCCATGTAATTGTAGTCTTTAACTTCACCACGCTGTCCCTAGTTACGGTTGACTCAGTCTTGACAACAAGGTATTGTGATGATAGTTCATAGCATCCAAAAGGGTTTAAACAAACTGAGTTATAAGTAGCTAACATTTTAAAGGGTTTACAAACAATTTCCATAGGTAATCTGGTTTCAATGCGGCTCGTAATGGACCAAAAAAATGTAAAATAGAAAAATGGACTGTATAGAGGTTTTAGAATAAAGAGTTTTGATTTACAATAGAAACATGACAAAAATATTAAAAGAGAACTGGTAACCAAGACAACATAAATAAACAAAACATCTAGTAATGTTAAATGTAAAACAATCAGCTGAAATACAACACACAGTATATGCGAAAGTCCTGAACAACCTGATTGTAACTTCTAACGCATAATTCACATACAATATGCCTCAATTAAACTAAAGTAGATTCACACACAAAATAGCAAGTAGTAAAATAAAAAATAAAAAGAGTGTATAACCAATTAAATTTTATTGCCAGGACACATGTGAATCCATTGAAAATAACATATGTTTCTTACCTCCTAAGCCCTAAACTATTTTAGCTAAGAAAAAAATCACGAGAAAGTTAATTGCGTGATAATTTTCTAATTAAAATTTTCCAACGGTCATCAATTTGAGATTTCACCTGTCTTGCCATATTATAAAAAATAGTCATTTTTTCCTATCTTCTAAGTTATTTTAGCTCAGAAAAAAAATTCACTAAAAGATTATTGCATTATAATTTTCTAATTGAGATTTTAAAGGGGTCATCCATGTAAGATTTCATCTGTAAAACCTTATTAATAAAAAAATTGATAAAAATAGGACGAAAAATTTATTGTACTTAATTAATTAAAATTTTAAAAAGAGAGACAAAGTATAAAAAGGGAAATAATAATTTATACATTGATCAGTTACGTAACGTACAACATGGCCATTGAAGAAGATCAAAATATTTGATTACACACTATGGTCTTGTATTGATATTTTATTTACTTAAGTGCTCTTTGGAACTGATACAGTTTATTGATAACGGTTTAATTATTCAAAATTAAATCGTTGTAACTCAGACTGATACTTTTCTTAGGACCTCATAAAGTATAAATGGCACTGAATTTTGGTTAAGTTTATTTTTATAAAACTGTCGAGTAAAAGCAATAGTATAAAAAGTCCCAATATTTTGGTATTATGTATATTTTATTTCCTTTTTTATCTATTGATTGTTTAACCAAGTATACTAAGTTTATCAGTAAAACTTAATTTCACTCAGTGGTCAAATAAAAAATAATAAAAAATTGATAAACCCAGACAGGTTAACCTACATTTGGTTTCATATATATTTCAACTATTTAAATGCCGATTTAGTCGCGTTGCTGCATTCAACTTCTACATAGAAGCAATGTACCTCTAATATGTAAAAATGTATACACAGAGTGTCCCAAAAAAGTGTCATTGGCTATACAGGACCTGATTCTACATGCGAAAATAAGTCAAAACCTAAGAATAACATTTTTTGGATTTCGGCTTAGTTTAGCCGTAATCCGCCATTTTGTTTTTAAAGCCGCGTCCGCACTGGCCGAACATGTTCGCCGAACAAAGTTCTTCCGAACTTTTGTTTGTTCGTTGCTAACCTATTGGAATGTAAATCATATGACCGGTAATTGTTCGTTAGGAATGTTTGTTGATTTTTTTTGTGTTCGCCACGAATGTTCGGCCAGTGCGGACGCGGCTTAACACATACTAATTTTTATTTCCGTTACTGTTCGTTGTATTAAGTTCGTTTTTGGCATGAACCTTTAGGACAGCAATGTCCATTTTCAGGAAAAAAATTATTTTTTCCGATGTGTATTTTTAAAATGGCGGCCATTTTAAATTTTTCAACTAAAATATCTCAAAACCGGTAAATTTTATCAAAATGTTACAAGAAACAAAAAAGTTGACAAATAAAATGACCTAACTAATGAAACCAAGATTGTACGGATTGAATAAAAAATAACGAACTTATTGTAATTTTTCTACTAAAATAACCTAAATTTGTATTGATAATAGTAGACCTGATGAGAGTATGGCCCAAATTTATGGCCCAGCCCTCTGATTGGTCGAGAGGTGGTCACGTGACCGATGACGTCACCAGGCCACGCCCCTTTTCCAAGATGGCGGCTTTTTTGGCGGGAAATGGTGGTCACGTGACCGATGACGTCATCAGTCACGTGGTGTAGGCCACGCCCTCAAGATGGCGGCTGTTTTGGCGGAAAATTTCCAAACTTTTGACCACGTGTTTTAACCTCACTTTTACCGTGTGTTAGGTCATTTCTAACCTAACAAGCCTTATAGTCCACCATTAGTTAAATTTTTATGAATAAAATTTATACATGGTGAGGCAGGATTCGAACCCGGCCCGCTGGAGCGTGAGTTGCAAGCTTTACCTCTTAGCCACCGAGGTACTTGTTTGATGATGGCGGAAATGTGTCTGATAACGCGGTGTTTGCGATGGCGCGTTATTTAACAAATTAATGAAAAGAATGAAATAGCGCTATCAACAAAGTATTCGTTAACCTCTGTAACCTTTGATAGTGGCAATCGCTAAACAACGGGAAAACTGTCTGCCCTTTATGACCTCAGATAAAGATAACTATGGATAAGTGTGCAAAGTGTTTGTCAGTTTATCCAGTTGAACTTTCCTGGTATACTGTACGTTCCGCAACCAACTTGCGCCTACAGTCCGTTCATGTTTACAGTGGACATTTTCGGTTTTTGTATCTCCCCCATTTATACTTCCACAGGGTTGTAACTTGGTATAGGGGTGTACATACAACATATAATTTTTATAAACTACCCTCTGGGGGTGAACTACCCCTGGAACAACCCCTAACTTAAAAAGTGCAAAATATCATCATAATCGTTTGAGACCCTTAATTCTAGCGTTATTAACATTGAATTGCATGAAAATATCCAGTTTTTCGATGGGGCTCATTTCAACCCTTAACTGTTTTACACCTATTGCTCAGGTGTTTGAAGGCTGAGGTAAACCAGATTTGGGTTGTAGGTATGTGTACTCTATGTAACTCTTTCAACCAAGTTTAACCATCATCCCTTATATTTTTAAATCAACCCCTATGGGTTTTCTCCCATAACATGCTTACCATTAGAGCAAAAATTCTGAAACATGGTGTGTAGTTAGATACTAGTGTCTAGTATATGGCCTTACCTGTTGTTTTGTCGCCAGAGTGTATCACGTGTCTCAAGATGGTGGCGCCCATGTATTTTCGCGCCAATTTCATGCAGTTTGATATTTCTCCGCTAGAGTGGTTGGCGCGATGGCCTACGTGACCGACCGCGTGTTCCATTTCTGTATCGCAATGACCTACGTGACCGCATGAACGTTACCGGCCACGTGTTCCATTTCTGGACCGCTTTGGCCTACGTGACCGTATGAATGTCACCAACTGCATGTTCCATTTCTGTACCGATGGCGCAATGGCCTATGTGACCGCTTGAAGTTGGTCGTGGGCCTCTACATGGGATGACGTAATTGTGCAAAATTTTGGCTCAGCGTTTCCACACCACCCAAGGGGTAGGAGCCTCGGCGCGTTCTTTTTGTTAACCCAGAGCATCCCCTGGAGACCTAACCTCTGGGGTAGACCATCGCAGTCTACGGTGCATGCATCCCGTGGAGGCTCAGTGTTTCCACGCCACCCAAGGGGTAGGAGCCTCGGCGCGTTCTTTTTGTTAACCCAGAGCATCCCCTGGAGGCCTAACCTCTGGGGTAGACTGCCCCATCCATCGCAGTCTACGGTGGTAGCCACTCCATAACAAATATTGCTACCTCCCATTATTTTTTTCTCCTCCGCTAATCCGTTCAAAGGTCATCAGGTTATTTACTAAGACAGAGTCTGTTCATTTTAACCATTGACATTTTATTTACTAAGATTAATGGAGGGTTTTTATATTTTTTTATGTTTTTGGTGTGGATTGTGGTGATGTCTACCGGGTCATACAGAGGTTTACGAGCCTTTTCGTCAGCCGCGCCAGGGACCTCAGGACCGTTCAAAGGAGTAGCCCGAACCCTCCTCGGGTCGGGGCGCCTCAATTTACTAGGCCATCACATTCATACAGAGGTTTACGGGCCTTTTCGTTAGCCGCGCCAGGGACCTCAGGACCGTTCAAAGGAGTAGCCCGAATCCTCCTCGGATCGGGGCGCCTCAATTTACTAGACCCTCACACACACACACACACACACACACACACACACACACACACACACACACACACACACACACACACACACACACACACACACACACACCGATGGGAAACACAATGTTTTACGGTTTTTAGGCCAACCATCATGCTCACTCCTGGTCTTATGGGTTTTACGCCTGCCTGTTGAGTGGCTTCCTCGGTAACATTCACCATAATCCACAATTTTAATCAAAATATTTTTATGTTCATCTAGAAATCTACCACTTACATCTTGATATAAGGCTACATAGTCCCAATCAACTTTATTAGCAAAGTCACGGATAAATTGTTCGGATAATGTTTGATATTTACATAGGATATACCAGCAATTTTCAAAATTCGGGACCATCTCTCTTAGGAATTCTTCAGAGAATTTAGTGCGTTTCAAAACCTTGGCCCAATTGACTCTATGCGCATAGATCCGCAACATATCGATGGAGAAATCATAATGAGAGGATAAAAGATCCCAGTTCATGAACCGATCAAACTTCATGACAAAGTTGTCAGTCAAGACCCCGGCGGGTTCTTTGGGCTCTACCGAGAGAAGATTCCATACAAATGTTGCCATGACGGAGGCTGAACATAGACTGAATCAGCGAGTTAAGCACTTGTACCTTTTATGCGCTGCATAGAGTGCACATCTGTCAAAGCCCCCAGCGTGTTGGGGTAGGAGACAAGATGAATATTCAATAGGTTCCTCGGTTTCGTCATATTCCAAGATGTTTGGATGAAAACGTCTTAAAAACTTTACTTTTTCCAAACCTTTAGTGTAGATGATGTCAAATGGATCGCATAAAGTACGTATTAAATTTTCATCATATTTAATTTTGCCGTCACACCATCGGATGTGGTGATGGTGACGTGTGAGCCATCGTGCAGTACGCTGCATCTTTTCATTTAAATTTTGAATGCTCTAAGGGGGGCAAAATACTAAATGGCTGCATATTGAATCACCGACGATGGCAAACTCTTTTATAATAAACTTGTTATTGTTATCTTTAAAAGCTTGGAATACAACTACTGCTATTGTAGAAGGGCCAACGTCTGTATATTTGCAGCTCATTGAAAAGGTATGTTGATAAGTGTTGCGGAAGATTACTGTCAACGTCTACAGTGTCTTTGTCTATTTTTAACACTTCCGCTATAAATTCTTTTATAGCAGGTTCGTGAAGGGACATGTCAGCCAGACGGATGTAGATAAAAGGAAGGCTATTTATAAACTGAATCCACTCCGAGCTGTTGAGCGCTAAAGTATGCTCCCCATCATGCAGGAACACGTGTTGTTTGCCAAATACAGTATTGACTTTGATGCCTTCACCGCTACCCAAAATATAATTAAATGTTTTTCTCTCTTCTATGGCTACAGTGACATTGTTAAAATTGGAAATGCCAAATTGATTGAAAACATCGTGGGGCCAGTAAACACACCCCCTTTTCCCCTTAAATAAAACTCCCAAACTGTTATTTCTGTTTTTAACGATACCCGTTATGACACATTTAGTTAGTTCGTGATCGAGAAAGTGGGTTGTTTTTAAAAATACCCCGGTTAATATGTTAATGGGTTCTTTGGGCTTAGGAATTACCTGGATGAGATCCTCACTTGACGACTCCATCTCCACAACTGACCATTTTACAGCAGCTGCCCCTCTTCATCTGAAAATTCTTCTTCTTCCTCATCTTCGGAATAATCGTATTCGGTACGCCACTTTACTACTATCTTATCAGCCCCAGCGGGAATATTAAACAAACCTTCTTCATTTTCCCCATTATAGCAGTTGACGTAATCTCTTTTAATGAAAACCCCACCGTTATAATATTCAACCTTGACCCAACCGTGGAAACCCATGTTGACGCTACGATGACAGGCGATTGACTGACACGTTTCATTTATATAGTCATTTTATTTACGGTGCCAGTGAGTAGTGAGTATGTCATATGACAGTCGTGTAAGAAAAGACAGTATGCCGTAGTATCTGCATCCACGTTGTCCTTGGTTTCAAAATCAATTCGAACATCTACAGGTCCAGACTTGATTGTATCATTTTGTTTGGAACAATCGATTACGTATAGAGGGGTCTCAGTTTTAAATTTGTCTAGCTCGACCGTCGGGGTTGAGTTCCTATTGTAATAAATATTTTGAAATCGATAAAACATCTCATAAAATATGGACGTGTCACCGTGGATGTTATCGTAGGGGAAATATTGCGAGTTTAAGAATAGTTTCACGTTTTGTAGACCGCAAGAGTCAAACGATGACATATTCTTTTTTAAATCATTTTTCCTTCCCGTTTGAAAAGCCAATATCGCGTAACGAGGCTTCTCGAGCTGGGACGATGATTTCACAGTCCACGAATGTATTTTGGATGCATTTAAAGTGGGATATTCGTGTATCTCCCAAGAGCGAAACGGTAGATGTATTTTTGTATCTTTTTCAATCATTTTAAAAAGTTTGAGTTTATACGCATCAGACACAGTGACATGTGGAACTCTCCAATATATATTTTTAATATTAAGAGATATTTGAGAAGCGTTCGCACTAATTACTGCGTTATTATCACTTGATGAGCGGAGTAAAACGAGTTCTTGTCTTGTATTTACAATAATACGTCGGTAGTCTTCAGCAAACCCAAGCAGGAGACGCAAGGGAATGGAGAATGAAAAATCCCCATTAACTACTTGTGTTTTGCCGGGACCTAACCAACAAGCGTTTATCAAGCCGTGTAGCTCACTTGGCTGAACCGTTAAAAGACTTTTAATAGTTGTCGTTATACCGACATTTTTGGTTCGATCTACCTCAACACCTCCAATTTCATAGTGGATATCGTCAAATAGAAACGCTATAGCGTTATTTACAAAACATCAGCCGCAGTATTATCAGCTTTTTTCGCACTAAGTGATCCTATAATGTACAGAGTACTATCAAACGGTGCCGTTATAATATCCTGCTGACTTATGGGTATGCGAATCTTATCGTTATTTTTATACGTGGAAGACGCATACGGTTTATGGATATGGAATTCCATTCCAGTGACTGTATTCACTGTATCACTGTATTCAGCGCTATTTTCTATGTCCAACATTTTGAACCTTGAATCCCAGAGAGCGTAAAAATTTAACGTTTGCCGATGTTAATTTTACGGTGTTCGCACTCCTACTGACCTTAACCGTGTTTGTAACCTCCCTAAATACAAGCCCCATCCTTCCGTCTTATATGTAGTCTGACAGAGAGTGCCTCGTTTCTTAAATTTATTCTCTCACCGTTTTGGTCCTTTAGACAGATTGTAACGTTGTTTATCCTCTTGACGTTCACAGGCAAATAAATGATTGTGTTGGGTATCTCCACTATTTTATACCCCGGACCGACGTTCGGGTAGAACTCGTGGATCACATGGCCCTCTTCACCGTTGTTGTATGATCCTCGAACGATATTACACTCTACGCGTATCACATCAACTTTCATAATATTGACTGGCCTATCAGATATATGCTTTACTCCTGGAGATAGCTTTCTACTATTGAATCCCAGCAGCGAAGCAATAGTTTCTTCCTTTGTAAAATTGATTTCTTTTTTACACTCAATTTCAACCTTTAGCGTATTATTATTCGCTATTAAACTTAATCCCGAGTCGTCTCCGGTTTTCTCCTTTAATAATGTTTCCAAGTCTTCAATTTCGTATGCCCCCTCGTCTATTGTGACACATTCATTTGTCCCATAGTAAAATTTGTCATTTAAACCCTTTTCGATATTTGGAATTGAATGGTAGGTCATCAAGTCAATTAGACCGATCTCCCACTCACCCTGGCTCACGTCCACTGTAGGAAAATAATCTTTTGAGAGGAAAGAACCTCTACCGTTTAAGCAAAACATTGTCGCAAAGAAACTTTAAGCACAAGTGTCCGCACACGACTGAGTTGAAATTTTGTTCTCGCTTGTAGTTATAGTAAATTTCACAATCACGAAAATATTGTAACAGCTCCACTGGAGGCCTGAGGTTACCGAAACTATCATAATAAAATACTTTACGACCAAGTTTTCTGTAGCATTCCCAGTGCGTACCACCCCCACTACTAGAGTCCAAATTTACAATAGCAGATTCGTACCGTCTGACAGACTGTGGCAGAGCGTCTCTCATATAGATTCCCCTAAAATTTGGTATTTTTAGCTCTTTGGCGTAGTAAAATAAATCGTAGTTTGTTAAAGGTTTTATTGGAATCGACATTTTTTTTAGTCACCTTTGGCTTTTTCTTACCACCTCCTCGCTTTGGGTAAGGTCTTAGGTATAACCCTTTGCCCTGCGTCTTGCGTTTGGCTTTAGGCTTCTTAGATGCCTTTTTACCCCCACCAAATCTTGTTTTAGCTTTCATGGCTGTTGTTACAGCCCAAGCAGCTGCTTTTTCCCCAACAGAAGCGTTGGACGCCTTAAATCTTCGCCAGGCGCGCTCAGCCAACTCTTTGTCCGCCTGTCTTCTACGCGCGTTATCGCTATATTTTGAATAAGCAATATCGTGAATTTTGCACGCTTCGTCGAGACCGTTCACACCCTTATCACCTCGAGCTAACCTTTTCTGTAGCCTGGTCCCAGGACCACAGTAATTATACCCCGGGAGATGTGCTTCAAAAGGTAACAAGTCAATAGCTTTGTTAACTACAGAGGAGATGATACCACCACCTCGTACGACCGCTTGACCGCGTCTGACCGATCTTGCTTTGCGCCCTGCCATTTTAATACTGATGACGTGCCGATGTCATATCTAGTTAAATACCTACAGAGAGCGTGGTGCACAGGGCGTGCACTTAATCCCAACTTTTTCTAGTTTCACAATATTTTTTTTAAAATACACGTACAAAACTCGTTGTGAGGACGGTCATCGCAATATGTATCTATAACAGCGTGAGGGGCAAATTTAACACATTTCAAAGGACAACATGTATAGAAATGCTCCAATTTATACAATTTTAGTATTCTTTCCTTAGGCTGCATGCAGTCTTCTATATAAGTCTTACACCTACAACGACAATAACCAAAGTTATTACATACTCTGTGAGCAATCCCGTCTACCCGGCTTTTCGGTAGTATAAAACACTTTTTATCGCAACAGTACTGCTCCATCGTCGATGTTCACCGCAAGACCTCACACTAACGACTGACGATTTAGGAGCCTCCACCTAGCCTCTTTGCCCTCTCCTCCGCAGTTTCAAGAATCCCTGGTTGGTTTACCAGCTCTGACGCATCAATAGTTATTTCGTCATTGAACAAATCATCCCACGAGGTCAACTCTTGCACAACTTCAGTTTTCCAATCTTTTTCGTCATGTAAACCCGCCCTGGCTCCATCTTTCGCTTTTAATTGCTTGTATATCGAGTATGCCAGTTCGGCAAGGGCTTCTTTAAGGTACTCTTTATTTACAGCGTCAGTCAGTCCTTGAGGCTTTTTTAGCTTTCTAATCCGATTATTCCCAGCATTCCAATGAGATTCCTCTGTCCTTGGCACTTTACCTTTACCGGGATCAACCAGTACAATAGCATTTTCTTGCAAGTATTTTAATGTTACCGCATCATGTATGTGTGTTGGATCTGCAACCTGAGAAATCTTTTTATTTTTAAAGTTCCAAGTTTGCGTACCCGGAATGGGAGTACGATGATCTAAATAGTGTTTGTTTAGTGCATCGCCCGGCTTTGAGGGTGGAGCCACATTTTGTATTATAGTATTATGCACATCGTAAGCTCCGTTTATATTTCTAAATATGGCATTACCTTTAAAAAATGAAAGACTCACAGCATCATTATTTTCTACATGTGGTGCTATGTTTCTTATTATGGAATTGTTAGCGTTATAGACCCCTTCATTTGTTTTACTGATGGCATTTGTTCGAACATATGCCCGATTTACAGCGTCTTCATCATTAACTGGTTCAGCTATATCTTGTAGACGATACTGATGAAATGAATATGAATCGTTTAGTTTAATAGGAACTTGTGATTCCATAAAATGTTTATTTACAGCATCGTCTTTTTCAATAGGACTCCCCATATTACATATCCGTGTACTTTGCGCGTCAAATACATTATTTTGCAAACTGATACAGTTACGAAACGCCTGCACATGAGTTATATAGTTGATGGCATCTCGATTTTCTACGGCGTCTCCTACATTTACTAAACGTTTGTCTTGCATGTCATAATCACCTTTGGTGGTAAGGTTGAACCCTTCGCCCTTGGGTCCCCTCCCACCCTTATCCTTCTTATCCAAGTAACGTCCGAACTTGTCTACGCTCATCGTAAAAGTGACTTAAATCTACTATTGCCTCCCCCTTTTATGTACCCAGCCTCCCCAAGCTCCTCTACAATGTTAAGTATCTCGTTACTATGGGAAGTGTTACCCGTCTCTGTCGACATTGCTAAGAGTTTGAGCCTACTAACCAGTTCATTTGGGTTATCCCAGTATATAATGTCACGTGATTTATTCGATTTCCAGCTAAGGCCACTGCCTCCTTTGGAAAGCGGGAACAGATGTTTGATGATATATCTATATTTTAAACTATTATCCCTTCTTATTGGATTGTAAAAGCTATATCCTTTTTTGTGAGCATTTGTTGCAATAAGTATATCTTTATACACTTGTAGATCATCCTTTGAGTATATTTCATCGTCGGGAAGTCTTTTGAAGAGCAGCTCATAAAGACCTTCAGTTGGACGAAATCTTGTATTATTGATGAGTATATCTCCATCGGCGTTAAAATCTAAATCCTTATCACCAATCATCAATTTGTTTCCCTCTTCGTTGTATCTCGGTCCGAAATCGTGATCAATAACCTTTGTCTTTCCACCTGTATCCTCCATGAGTAGTTTCATATACTTCTGCGTCAAAGGGTTTTTAAATTCAGATTCAAGGTAGCGTGATGCAGTCTCTAATCCAGACGGGGAGGATACAATATCTATTAGTTGACTGGTTTCGTTCTTCGGCGTTGATACACTCGGAGGTGTAAACTCATTACCAGCTTCGTCAATAGTCATATCATCACCCGATACATCATCAATCTCGGTTTCACTCATATCATAGTCCATTACATCCTCCTCCTCCTCCTTCTTGATGGACTCTGGTTCGGATTTAATCAAACTGTGAGAAGTCTTGCGTAGTTCTTGAATGATGGGTTTGTATTGCTTTTCCAGCACCTTCTCTGTTTCCATCATACCATCCTTAAACATTCTATATTTACGCTTTATAGCCTCCTTGAGAGCGGCTACTTTAAGCGTTAGCTGTTTATCAGTCGGCTTCATGATGAATACTGAACTACAATCTCAAAGTACCCTTATTTTAAGGCAGTTCCACCTGTCTAAAGAACATTGCCCGCGTCTTGTGACTCCTTATATATCTGACAATGTCTAGGAGTGAAATTCCAGCATTAAAATCCAAATGTTTGTAGTAACTTTTTTCTCTATCGTCAAACCGTGGTATTATGTACTGACCAGTCAGACTTTTAAAAACAAAGGTACGTTTCCACCTGTCTCGCCACAATATACTTATTGTTCTCCACAGCCTTCTCCATGAATCTTGCAAGTTTTGCCAAAGGTATGCAATTTACTGTTAAATCCTCTAAGATCAGAGTACGTATAGATGCGCACCATTATAAGTCTTGTATAAAACTGTCCAAACCCAACCGATATCTCCCCTTATCAATTTCACTATCTTTATCAATGACAATAAACCCATGATCATTTTTCCATGCTATACTACATATTTCTTTAAACTTTTCAAATTTCATGTCTGTGTTGACATGATCGTAATATATATGCCGAAGATTCATATCATCCTGTTTGAAAATTATTAATAAATTACAGTTATCCCTAATCAACTGTTTTGGAATACGACTGTACGTCTGACCTAAGTAAAATGTATCTATTTCGTTGTGACGCCCCATAGTAAAGTAATTTCTAATATTATTATGTTTTTCACATGCTATATCATCAAATATCATAATAGAATTTGGTTTAGCATCCTTAGGCAGAGGGACCTTGGTATTTTCATTAAATGCAAAGTACCCAACTTCCTTAGGCATGGTTTTGGCTAGAAACTTATATTTAGGCTGATAGAGGGATTTTGAAAAAACATATATATTTTTAAATCGAAGGCCGTTTGGGTCGAAAAGCATGTTGAAAAGAACGTTTGTTTTGCCACAGTTTGACGGTCCACAAATGATACAACGTATAGTGTTTGGAAGAAGTGTTCCATGTCTTTTCTCTGTGTTTATACCTGAACCAACAAAAGAATCATAATTTTGTATTGGTATTTGCACGGTATGTTTTACAATACGCATCTTGTGAAAAAGTGAAAGTATTTTTAATGTGTATTACTATTTTATAGAATCTTTATGCACCCACGAGTCATGCGACCTATCAAAACCCAACCAACGTACTAAAACTTTGTCACCCTTGCGTCTTAACACTTTTTCAACAAGGTACACGTTGCCAGTTTTTGAGGGAATTAGCTCTTGTTCGTAAAATCCGCCTTTTAATATTTCACCCTTGTAGTCTTGTAGAATGTAAGTAACAGGCTTTGTAGGTTTAATTGCGTATATTTTAAAAACTTCATTCGTCCAATTAGGAAGGTAACCTTTTGTAAAAACCCTTTTATACTTACTTATCCTGACACTATCGCCCACTTTAAACTTTGGTTTATACTTGACCACTTTAGACCGCTTATTAATTCTAGCCAGTATATCTTTTACATGTTTTGCCTCACGTCTTTTGGTTTCATACCAATCGTCCTATGTTTTGCATTATTATAGGATTTTACTATATCTGGTAATATATTTAACCATTCGTGAGTCCCCCTAGCTGTAAACTCTTTCCACATTCGTGATTTTAATGTTCGGTTTAGCCTTTCCACAATACTTGCTTTCATATCTGAAAACGTTGCATAATGATTTATGCCGTATTTTCTAAATAACCCTTGAACATTTTTATTAAACCATTCTTTACCATCGTCCGTTTGAAAATGTTTCATTTTGTGCTTTTCTAAGATAGGTTCTAAAGCTTTGGCCACTTCAACACCCGTCTTATTTTTTATTGGAACTGCAAAAGCATATTTGGTAAAACAATTAATCATTGTCATAATGTATTTGAAACCATTGTTTATTCGAGCATAAGGCCTGTTACACACTTAAGTGGCGCATCTGCTACCCGGTGGCACGCTGCACGCGACTGCTACGCCACGCGAAAACCAACCAATGCTTTTAAATGGGAGCTTACACACTGCAGTAGCAGATGCGTGGCGTGGATGGCGCGATACATGCTGCGTCACTCGCTCGGTCGGTGTTGAGATGACACACGCCACCTGCATCTCGAGACTCAAGTCCACACATGTGCAGAATGCATATACGAAGTACAGTACATAGAGAATAAAGGAATCATAAAGGGACAAAATAATAGATATTAAGGTGTATAATTTAAAATAAATTAAATATCGTGTAAATTGAAAATGTAACTTGAAAGATACTGCAAGCAACTTGGAAGGGAAATCAAAATATTGCTATAAATTGGAAACATTGTTTTAAGTATCAATGTGATCGGTGGTGATAACCAAGAGCTCAAGTACGGGGACCGGCCAAGCAAAATGCACTTTATTATATCACATGAAATTAATTTCGTTTTATTTCAAACAATTCGGAGTAAAAAAAAAATATCATCTTATGTTTGTTTAGGTTGTTAGCGAAATAATCAACAGTGGAAAAAACCAAATACTATAGGCCTAGCTTTAATTTGTTACGGTATTATATTCAACAACAACTTTTGGATCTCGTAGTAATAACGGAAAACGTGATTTTCAACTGTGACATTATGATTGTACACAGTGAATATAATAAATCATGGCAGGTAGTTATGTCGTATGGCTTATTTAGCCAGCCACCAAGTATTAAGAATGAAAAAAAAAAATCTGCGTTGCAGAGTACTTGAGTCAGTCTATGTAAAAACTAAACACTAAAATAAAAATCAAATCTCTATAGAGCTAAATCCAATGTAGCCTTTGAATGCCTATTCGTCTTTTGCGCCTCCTTTTCGCAACAACAGCCATCAAAAGAAACAGTTCATCTTCAACGGTTGCCATCTTTAACCTCAATAATAATATTTTGATAAATAAACAATATCATGGACGCGTGGCGTGGCGCCACTGAAGTGTGTAAGCTCCCTCCTCCCGCTAGCAGACGAAGTCGCATGTCACGTGCAGCGTGCCGCCGGGTAGCAGATGCGCCACTTAAGTGTGTAACAGGCCTAAGGCTGCATCTCAACTAAATCCGCTTGATATAGGTCATTAATCCCTTTAAGGGTAACTTGTCGCCGAGGATATCTTCTACGCGCCTGTTAATGCAAGTCTTCAGCTATTGTATTTCTGACATTCATTGTTATAATGATAGACTAAGAGGGTTTTTCATCAATTTATATTTACCCACCCCGGGGTGCTACGGCCCCACCACCGCCGTAGATACGTGACGACCTCCAAAAACAAACAGTTATTCCGTTCACCTCTGAGCTTATGGGTTTTTTTTGGCTTGTATCAGCGGTCCAGCTTGTTCTATATTTACATAGGTTTATGTAACAATTACAAAATTCATCAGCATGTGTATAACATTTTCTGCAATGGAGAAGATTTTCAAGATGAAACTTGACACATCGTTGTGGACAGCAGGTGTGGAAAAACTTTGACTTGTACACTTTCAATAATTTAAGTTCAGGGGTTGGCAGCTGGTAGGTTTTACATCGACACATGCAAAAACTAAAACGCTCACAAGTTCTAAATGCAATTCCCTCAACTTGCATTGTAGGTATTACAAAACATTTCGCTTTACAACAGTAGGTATCCATTGTGTGGATGTTTACAGTCTGGCTCTGCAGAAGAAACTAATATGTGCGTTACAAAATTAATTTATATATCAGACTAACAACCAATACTTTTTTTTTACCCCCCCCCCGGGATTCTGCGGCCCCTACCACCACCGCAGACTGTGACGACCTCCAAAAACAAACTAGTTGTCGCCTCCACTTTCCCCCTTGATATCCCCCAAAGATCACCGATGCATGACCGATGATCGTTTGTGGAATACCCATACAGCCCCTGCCTTCGCTGCATGCCTTGGTGAGCTACCTCACCTCCCTTCTGACCGTAGGGGCCGTCAGCAACCATGGTTGCCGGTGACCTGCCTAAGATCAGGAATGTCCGTCAAAGTGTACCAACACAACGTTTCACAAGGATTTAAGGGTCGTTTCAAAGAGCCACTCGGGTTTGAGCTACTCAGTCAACTAGACCCCACAACATTCACACACACACACATTCTCACCGACAAAGTCATTGCCTGTTCCGTTCAGTATATTTGACTCGCTCCATACATGGTTTACGGGCCTTTTAGTTCCACGCCAGGGACCTTCATTCACACCGGGCTTTTCGAAGGAGAAACCTAAACTCTCCTCGGGTCAGGGCATCTCAATCTACTAAACCCTTAGTCTGTGGCGGTCGCGGGGAACACAATGTTTTACTGTTTTTAGGCAAACCCACTCATCTGCCAGGACTTACCAGGGACTAACCCAGCCTTAACAGGTGACCTCTCCACTGACACACACATACACACATTCACACCATTAATTCAAACATTCTCACAAACAAAGACATCAACCAAACTTCCCAGTGCAAATGACTCGATCCACACATGGTTTACGGGCTTTTTAGTTCCACGCCAGTGACCTTCATTCATTCGTATATCCCAGTGAAACGTCATGATGGTATTATCTTTTAAAATATATGGAATAGCCACAAAAGAGAGCGACTCAAATTATGGCTATAAGGTTATGGAATGAGGTGATAGAGTGCTCTCTTAAAGATGACCCGTGCCAATTAGTGTTTCGTTATCAGCAACCTCAGAGATAATTCTAAGTTGTTTCTGTCTTAAAGATGATGATATGAGGTGAAAGAGCGAATGAAAAATACCTTACGCTGAGTGGTCAGATTAATGGGAACAATCTGGATAAGATTTTAGACCAACCTTGGTTTTTTAAAGCCAAAAGGTAAAGTATCAAAGGGTCCTTCATGTCTCCTCTTGGGCCCTGTGACCCTGAAGAATTTCTTCTTTTTGGTAGTGATTACGTTTTTGTCCTTGGTTCTCCGGATTCTGTTCTCACAAGTTTCAACTGTCAATTTCGCCTCGCTTAAAACCATTTCTTTGAGTTGGGCAAAGTTCAACTTTTTTGACGTGTTAATATTTAGGGTCAACCCTTTAATTTTGCACACTTCTACAAGGGCGTTTCTGTTTGTTGACCACACCAGGTAGGCGTATGTCTTTGGACCGCCGGAAACGAATTCAACAATGTAGGAGCCCGGTCCGTACTCTGCTAGTTAGTCTGTCATTTCTCCCAAGTAGTCACCAGTAGGGATCCTGTATAATCCACTTTTATATATGTATAAAAAACTATCTGTATCGTAGTAGAGGACCTGTCCCCCAAGAGCTTCGAGGTGCTCATAGAGCTTAAGACGAGCCTGAGCCGTTGTGAAAGCGGCCAGGACAACATTAACCGTCCTCAACGTTTCACCTATTTCCTCAATGTTCTGCCAGTTTACGAGGAGCACTTCTTCGTTCAACTCTCTAACAGTGTTGACTTGCACGCCGGGGTTCGTCATGAGGCTGAAGAACTCTTTGGGGCTTCGGATAAATGAAGCCTTTGTTTGGTTTTCACGCTGGCCAAATTTCCCCCAGAACGAGTTCAACATCAGCTTTGCCAAAGATCTCAACCCGCTGTTCTTTTCAATTTTGGCAATATCAAGACAGATGCCCTCGTGATCAAAGTAGTCCTTGACATACTTTTCCTTATCTTCCTGCGAGGCACACCATGAAGGAAACCCTGACGCCTCTTGTTTAATCTTGAGGAATTTGTTTATGAAGTCAGTGAAGAGCCCTCCTCTTTCATAGGAAGCCATTTTGTACTCCCACATCTCGTACATGTCAAGGATCACATATCCTTTGTCGACAGCTTTCCTGATTTCATCCATTGTCCACGTACCTGTCAGGGCTCTTTGGTCACTACTGTGATCGCAGTCCATCTGGTTCATCTGTTCTCCGCAAGTGCGACACAATACAAAAATAAGTTTGTTGTTCATTCTTGCTGGGAGAACAGGGTGGTACAAGTCAAGGGGTGGCAGTACTTTACACTTCATAATACCGTTGACTTTTAGTCCAAGCTCTCGGCAGGCCCGGTCCCCTAAGTGTACAGTGGGATGTCCTAAGGGATAGTGACCTCTCTTGCAGACATACGGGTACAAGGAACAAACATCTACATACTGAATTGATTCCCCGTCAGCGCATTTGTGGTACGTCTTCGCGTTCCCGGTTCTTCCTCCGAAGAAAGCGTTTCGAGGCTCTAGGGGAAGAGAATTCAGTATAGCCAGTGAATTCAAGTAGGTAAGATTTTGGTTTCGTTTAATTTTATTGAATTCACATTCCCACATCTCGACAATTTCATAAGGGGTCTCAGAGAGTTTTTGAATTTTGTTTTTAGTTCGTTCATACCTGAGATGTAGGCTGTCGGAGGGATCCTCCTTCAGAGGTTCCTCTCGTTTGTAGGGGAAGCATTTAGGGCATCCATGGTAGTAACACCCTTGGAATTCATAAATACGGTCCCCATCAAACCCATCGACTTTCATCCCGGAAACTTTAGCTTCTCTCCCCCGCCCAGCGTGCTGAATCGTTGGTCTTCCTCCCAGGTCAACCACTGCAATGCAATGGCCGACTGATTGTCGACCATTCGATACCCGTTCTTTGGAATGAGGCCAATCGTATTGGGTTTCAAAAAGTTACGTCTGAACGCTAAATTACAAGCACTCGCGATCGTAACAGACTCTAAGAAAGGCTCGACCCTGCATTCCTGCAAGAAGAGCGCTCTGAATTTAATGCACGCTTGGGCCAAAATTTCAACATCAGACAAACAGTATTCGATGATTTCTTTTTTAAAGTCAAAGACGTAATTTTGACGCACCTGTTCGTCGTGCCAATTTTCAAAGTCTTTGTAGGTCTTCTCAAACATGGTGTCAGGGCAGTAGAATTCCTTAGCAGGAATAGGACCTACGTAGTTTTGATTCTCAAGGGTGTTGAACAGATGCGGGAAGTAGCCTTTCTTTTTCTCCGGAGGAAGATCAAATGCTTTCGGCAGGGCAGATAGTGCCATAGGGAAGTAGTTTAACGAATCAATAAAGCGTACGTTATCTATTTCCATCAAGATCACTTTTGTTCCGCGCATGATTAATTCAGGAGTGAATTTAGTGTTTTCAATTATGTGTTTCAAAATAAATTGGAAATCAAAACCTTGACCGTTGTGGGCGATTACGCAAACGTTTTTGAAGTTTTTGCGCACTTCCATTACATAGTCCACAAATACAGTGACGGGGTCTTCTCTAAAAATCTTGGTGCGATCAGTACAGGTGTCACAATGTTGCCCTTCTATGCACTTCCAGCAATATTGCTGGGAGACGCATAGATTAGCAATGTGAAGTTTAGACTCGGGATCGCTGGCCAGGGGTTCGTCTTGACGCGTTTCTAAATCAAAAAATATGTACAAGGCATCCTTGGTTTTGGGGGGAGACTTGTCAACCTTCATAAAACACTGGTGGTCAGGAGGCAGGAATTCCCTGCAAATGACACAAAAAACTTCCCCGCAGACGTGATTTGACTTTCTGTTTAGCAAGTTGATAACTTTTCCACAGTCCATGCATTTTCTGACTGATTTACACCTTTCGCTTTTGTGTGCTAAAAAACAAATTTCATTTTTGTACTTCATGTTACACTCAGTGCATTTTATGCCCCCGTTTTGCTCTGTGCAGGGTGGGGAGACAGTCTGGCAGGCTGGGCAAATGTTGGTACACCTGTGTCTCCCTTTATTACTGTAGGGGACATGACACGATTCGCAAAAGAATGCGCAGGCAAAGGCGGCAGTAAGAGATGTGATGACATTGAAGTGACCGTTGTGGAAAAGTAGATTGATTTTGAACTGGGCGTCGGGGTTGTTTCCTTCAAAGTACACATCTTGACCTTTCCTGTCATAATTATAGACGGTTATCTTATACTTCCTAAGGTGATCTTGAAATTTTACCAATTCTTGGATACCCGCCCCCTCTTCAGGTATTTCCACCCTGGCCTTTTGCATTAGTTTTGTCGCCTTGTTAAGCTGTCTGTTCCGCCTATCTTGACGAATGGCTTTATAGTCAGGACTTCCTTTAGCCTTAGCTTTAGCCACAACGATTGCTCTGGGCAGGCAGAGTCGGTCTTTATTATTTATTGTAATGATGCCCCGCCGTTTGTGACATTCTTCATTGAATGTGTTGAACATACCCGGGCGGATCCTGCCGGAGCCTACTGGGAGATTGACGCGGGTACATTCGACCTGGAAGGTGTCTGCCGAGGTGATGGAGTCGGCGTTACTTTGAACGATACCCCCGAAAATTTCCCACAACACATCACCATCCACCTCGGAGACCGGCCGGAAAGCTACATACCCTGGCTCCTTATTTTTTAAATTAAGGCTGCGTAAGGTGAACCCGAGCTGATCCCCTTCCGAAGCGTCAGCTTTCATTTTTTCCACGAGGCTGGAAAACCCCCCTCTGAGCCAATCGATCTCGGACACTCCCTCTGGTGGAGTGTTAAATTTAAAAGTGGTCTTATGACCGTACACCCTGAATCGCCTGACATACGTTTCACTGGTGTTGACAACGTTTACATGGTCCACGTCATTATTGACATTTTCAGTGTCAACGACGTTTTCCATCTTATTACAAATTACACTAGGCGCAAGACACAATAAAATGCTAAGCGAGAGGTAGATAGCAATAAAAGAATAGAAATATATAGAACTAAAACTGTGAAACAGAACTGGAGTCAAGTATATATTTCGCAAGAGCTAGGAAAACCTTTCTGTCTAGAGAGAGAAAAAGAGACGGCTGAGAGTGAATGAGGAATATTCTTTCGTCGACTTATAAACCAGTGACCTTTTTGACCTTAGAGATATAATTTAAATTCAAAACTAAAACGATCGTTAACAGTCAACTGATGCGGAGGTATAATATATTTAACAAACTAATGAAAAGAATGAAATAGCGCTATCAACAAAGTATTCGTTAACCTCTGTAACCTTTGATAGCGGCAATCGCTAAACAACGGGAAAACTGTCTGCCATTTATGACCTCAGATAAAGATAACTATGGATAAGTGTGTAAAGCGATTGTCAGTTTATCCAGTTGAACTTTCCTGGTATACTGTACGTTCCACAACCAACTTGCGCCTACAGTCCGTTCATGTTTCTATTGGACACTTTCGGTTTTTGTATCTCCCCCATTTATACTTCCACAGGGTTGTAACTTGGTATAGGGGTGTATATACAACATTTAATTTTTATAAACTACCCTCTGGGGGTGAACTACCCCTAGAACAACCCCTAACTTAAAAAGTGCAAAATATCATCATAATCGTTTGAGACCCTTAATTCTAGCGTTATTAACATTGAATCGCATGAAAATACCCTGTTTTTCGATCGGGGCTCATTTCAACCCTTTCTCAGGTGTTTGAAGGCTGAGGTGAACCAGATTCGGGTTGTAGGTAGAGGCATGTGTACTCTACGTAATTTTTCAACCAAGTTTAACCATCATCCCTTATTTTTTCTTAAATCAACCCCTATAAGTTTTCTCCCCAAACAAGCTTACCGTTAGAGCAAAAATTCTGAAACATGGTATGTAGTTAGGTACTAGTGTCTAGTATTTTATACAATCTAGTTCCGGAGTTCAAGGTCAAATGTTACATAATAAATCACGTTAGAAATGGTCAAACTGAAAAAAGAAATCTCCCGCCATCTTGACCTACGTGGTCATACACGTGGTAAAAGTGAGGTTAGAACACATGGTCAAAAGTTTGGAAATTTCCCGCCATCTTGACTCATGTGGTCAAACATGTGGTAAAAGTGAGGTTAGGACACGTGGTCAAAAGTTTGGAATTTCCCGCCTTAACAGCCGCCATCTTGACTCACGTGGTCAAATATGTGGTTAAAAGTGAGGTTAGAACACATGGTCAAAAGTTTGGAAATTTCCCGCCAAAACAGCCGCCATCTTGACTCACGTGGTCAAACACGTGGTAAAAGCGAGGTTAGAACACGTGGTCAAAAGTTTGGAAATTTCCCGCCAAAACAGCCGCCATCTTGAGGGCGTGGCCTACACCACGTGACTGATGACGTCATCGGTCACGTGACCACCTCTCGACCAATCAGAGGGCTGGGCCATAAATTTGGGCCATACTCTCATCAGGTCTACTGATAATCATGGAAAATCAATGCTTTTCTGCAGAAAATCTCAAAAACTCCGTTATTTGATCCTTACAATCTTAGCACCATTAGTTAGGTAATTTTATTTGTTAACTCTTTTGTATATTATTAAAATTTTGATAAAATATACAGGTTTTGAGATATTTGGGTTTAAAAATTTTAAATGGCCACCATTTTGAAAATACACATCGGAAAAAAAATAATTTTTTTCCTGAAAATGGACATTGCTGTCATAAAAGTTCATGCCAAATATGAACTTAATGAAACGGAAATAAAAATTATTATGTGTAAAAAACAAAATTGCGGATTACGGGTAAACTAAGCAGAAATCCAAAAATGTTATTCTTAATTTTTTACTTATTTTTGCATGTAGAATCAGGTGCTGTATAGCCAATGACACTTTTTGCACGGACTCATTCATTGTACTAAAACCAAAACCTGATGTTTGGAAATAAAATTAGTTTAATATTTAAGAATTCAAATCTTTATATAAACTAATTTAACCATGCATGCAAAAAATACGGAGTAGTCACAATTCAACAAATTTTTATATACAGTACAAATTGGAAATATTTCTCTTCAAATGTATTCAAAATTAGAGGAATATTTGTTTAGTTTTTTTATCAGTAATTGAGGGGCATTTTTGTCATTATTTGCGATTATAGAAAAAAATTTCAGTTGTTTTTCTTGTTTGAATTATTTCTTTTTAATAAACTAAGTTACTGTAAATTTACAAGTGTTATATACATAAAATCCTGATGTGAAAGTAATCTTAGTCACATAGGCTCGAATGCTAAACCTAAAACGGCCTGTTTTTATTAAAGACGAGCTCACTGGTCCAAGCCGAACTAGTTCGCTTCACTCAATCGCCTGTAAGAGTGTTTGAATATGGTGCACTATGTACACATTTTCTTACTGCTTGTCTAAACTGTACATGTGGGTATTAGCTGATTTAATAAATGTTATTACGTACAGTAGTTCTATTAAAACATTGCATTCCAACAAATCGCTCATTGTTTGACTTTTTACTTTACTTTTGCTTTGATCTT
The DNA here is from genome assembly GCA_030545055.2 of Neoaliturus tenellus. NCBI lineage: Eukaryota > Metazoa > Arthropoda > Insecta > Hemiptera > Cicadellidae > Neoaliturus > Neoaliturus tenellus. The sequence goes on from CM061532.1 coordinate 214,153,328, forward strand.
ATCGACAACATTTATTTTATCTAAATTTACTTTTATCCAACCGAAGAAATCATTTTGACACGTGTAACATATAGGGTGGTTTAAAAAAACTGCCAATAACGGTTGAATAAAAACCTGTTGTTTTTATGCGGCGATTGCTCGGCTGTTATAATGTTCACAGAAATAATGTTTGCAGATAACTATGTTTGGTTAATGCCATTTTGAGGTTAGTTACCATAGATCATAAGTGGCAAGTCATCATCGTGATTTAGTGGTTGAGCATTTTTCAAATAATGACTCCGTGATTGCTACTCAAAGCATATTTCGTGCTCACTTTAACATCGGCCGCCATTGTGCCTTTTCCTTGTCGAAATACGGTTTTAAAGTGGGTAAATAAATGATTTCGGGAACACCGCTTCTGCTCCCACAATGAAGGGCTACTTGCCACACATCATGACTCTCAATTAATTGCATTATTTTGTCAGTTGTTTCCGGGACACTTGATTTCCCGATTTGGTAATATTCCATGGTCTGCACGATCCCTAGACCTTTCATCGTGTAACTTTTGGCTATGGGACTATATGAAAAATATTTTTTTTTGTCGAAGCCCAGCTATTTGGCTGAACTCAAGCAGTATAAATGAAACGATGAGGTTCCGGCTATTCCTCAATGTAGTTATGAAAAGTAACTGCAAGTTTACAGAAAAGATGGGAGGCTTGCGTGGATTGGAATGGAGGCCATTTTAATAATATTATCGACAAAAAAATTTAAGTGGCAAAATCATCTTATATATTTTGTGTATTTGAAATATTAAACTATGTTTGGTTCTTGAAAAAAAATATTTTAAAATCCACAATTTTTTGCTCACCCAGTAGCATGATTTTGTCTTTATGACAAAAACTAATACCAGAGTGCAGCACATTTTGGCCTACATTAAAACATCCTGAAAGGCGAGTAAGCGGAGCTAACGAGCTCGTCTTAAAGAAAAAAGCCTTTTGTTCATAGTATTTTAGTGCACAGTCTGTGACTGATTTTACTATGATTACAAAGAATCGTTTAAGTTTACCGACAAAATGCTCGGCTCCCAGTCACTATATATTGGTAGGCAATCATGTTTACCTTCGTCTTTCTTTCTCAGCTTGTGTACAGATATCGCAGAATATCTTGGCCTCTGACATACTCCACTTCTGGATTCAAATTGGTAAACATATGGTACTAAAAACAGTCTGCGACAATCTGAAACTTCGTCGCTCTACTCCAATTGTTTGAACTGTCAACGATCATCACAGGCCAAGATATTCCGTGTTATCTGTACATAGTAGGAGAATTTCGCACTTACCGTCAGAAGCGAACAAGCTGGTCTGGAATAGAAACAGGCCTTTTTGCATATGGAATTTTAGTACACCATCCTGATATTACTACGATATTACTACGAAGAATTGTTAACTTAGCAAATTCTGAAGATAAGTTTACCGAGCAGGCAACCAGGTACTATATGATTAATTAAACTCATGTGTTTTTTTTTTCTCTTGATCGATATAATTTAACAATTGTAAAGCAAAATATATTACTTATAAAGATTTTAGTAATATTACCGTCGACTCTTTACATTATTTTTTACTGTAATTACAGACGAGTGAACAGAACGAACGAACTAACAACATTCAAGATGAGTGAAAGGGCGAAAAAGCTTATCCTGGTGGAGAGAAATAGAACAGAATTTTTATATTTTAGGAGTTGATGTTATAGGTTTGATCGAAAATACAGTTAAAACACCTTACGAAAAGGTAGTTGCAATTTCAGTATTATAAATCTCTATTGGAGATGTACAGGAAACTGTAAACTGTGTTCAACGATTTTACTACTATCTTTCACTTTCAGATTTTACCACTTTTAGTCTCATTTTCGCCAAAACCGTTGTTGGTCGTAATTTCAAAGAGACTAAATAGGGAAAAAAAATGAACCGGCTGTTGACTAAAAGTAAACGTTAGTCCGTAAAACTAAGGGCATCTCAAGACTTTAATTGTAATTTCGTCTGTATACATTCTTAACACAACTTTTAGAAAAAATTATCTATGGCCTTCGAGTGAGTGTATGTGTTTACTTGTGTGTATGCGCTCTAGATTGTTTGTAAAGACTACTGAATTTTTGCTGTTTGCCAGTTTATGTATACATTAGGCATGGCCTATATATTCGTAGGTAAATCAGTAATACAGATATATCAGTAAATAAATCAATTTCCTTTGATTTATTCACTATGGTTTTAAACTATTTTTGGCAATTAAATATCCTGTGGGGATAGGAATGTTTAAAACTAGCTTCTACACCCTGTGCTTCTCAACGAATATTTGAGTCAGAATGTTTTTTAGCGAATTTCCCATAGGGAATAAGCTATTACCGTAGGTCTCATGGTAAGACCGGAACCATGTTACTCTTTCGTTTTGAGGTGACCAGAGACCAAAAATAATAGTCATTAGAATATATATATATATATATATGTATGTATGTATGTATGTATGTTATGTATGTATGTATGTATGTATGTATGTATGTGTCCCTAGACACGATAATTCTCGTAAAAATGGTCCGATCGACACCAAATTTGGTAGTGATGTGTAATCCTACGTTTATTCGGATGAGTTCGTAAACCAGACATATCGACCTACCGGAAGGGGTAGTTTTGGGGGGTTTTGTACCCCAAAAATGGGTTTTTTGCATTTTTGATATGTGATTTTTAAAATTTTTTAATTTTTATTTCCACCACTGGATTTAGCTAAAAAAACACACAATTTAGTACTTTGAAGCTTTGCTCTATCTCCATTGGTTACCGAGATATTAAAAAGTCTAAATACAGTACATTGTATTTTGAGGCTCCAATGTTAATCATATGGAGAACAAGAATATGTCAATACTTCACTTACTAACCAATATTTTTTTATGAAACTTGGTATTTAGCTTCATTTGGTTGAGATTCATCTATTTGTGATAAAACATCTTGGGGTTTGTGCTTTTCATGGCAGCAAACCTGCATACTCTTTTCCCATGTTAATCATATGGAAAATAGGCAAACTTCTTTATTTATGGACTGATATAGATGAAACTTAGTGTATGGCTTCATATGGTCGAAATAATTTTTTTATGCTAACTACCTACTTTTAGTGTTCCCCATAGCAGCATACCTGCATACTCTTTCCCTATATATATCATAAGGAGAGTAGACATTTATTTATGAGCATGTGAAGAAATTTTGTTTCCAGGTTTATCTGGTAAAAATTAATATTAGCCTACTAATTTGGAAATTCGCTGAGTACGCAGGTCTACTGCGACGGGGGGGGGGGGGGTATTTAGACTTTAAACAACCATATTAAGGGAGTTCTCACTACCTTATATACAGTAAAACGAAGGAAAAACACAAAAACTTAACGTGTTTTAGTCGTCGATTGTTATACACGGTTATTACAAATGTCCTTATTTATATTATAATTATCAATGGGTTAATTCGTTTTAAAAACTTTTTTAGCTGCTACCATCGGAAATAAAAACTCAAAAGATCAAAAAGTTTTATTTGCATTGGTTTAGGTGCGTATCACCTGGGTTTTAAGTCAATTGTTATAGGTTGAAATGAATGAATTTGGAAGAGAGAAGAACTTTTTGAGTGTTGGATACATAAACCAATATGCTATTTCAACGACATTTTAGAACCATGTTTAACTAAGATTATTCTCATAATAATGAAGAAAATTCTGCAAATTTCATTCCACAGTTGGATGAATCACCTCTTGAATTGGTTGTTTTTTGCTGAACTTAACAATCTGCTGCCTGAAAGATGATCCGGACGCGCTGGTCTGAATCTTGACGCACTCCTTAACTGGCCTTCAAGACATCTGGAGTGTTACCCCTGTGATTTTGTGGGGATCAATTAAAGATGAGGTTACCACTATTACTAGATATCATACCTGTGATGCAGCAACTGATTGTCAATACCATCGAAATATTGATCAAGTCACTCTTATCGAAGTTGGCAAGGGAGTACATGATTGACATCTATCGTATTACAAGGAGTTCCCATATTGAAAATTCATTGTTATGAGTATATGTAACAAAACTTGTGCTTCTTGTAGTTTATCCGTACGGCGACCGGCACAGACACTAACTCTGCTTTATTTACAGCACAAAAATTATTACTATTTAGTATGTAATTCCAAAATGTAACTATATATGTAGGATATTTCGTCAATATAACATGTTATTTACTAATCAATAAATATTTGAATCATAAATGTTTTCATATATAACAAAATCAACTTTAAAACCAGGTAACCAGCGCAAAAATAGATTCATTCCGTTTTAACCAGCTTTTGAATGCTTGTAAGGGCGTATCTGTTACGAGCGAGCTAGTGCTAGGTGACGGTGACGGTGACGGTGACGGTGTGGTTGTTATTTCGGCAGCGACGTTACTCTGCCACTGCCAGTTATCAGTGAGTATCTCTGTAATCAATTGTGACCGGGGTGGGTTGTGGGGGGAGGGGGGAAACGCGCATGCCCTGGAGGGTGGCTTCATTCTACAGCGGCTACTGCCCCGGCCGCACCGCCCTGTCTGGCCGCCAAGCCGCGACACGGCACGGCACGATAGTGTGGCTTAAATGCTGTGTTTGGATAACAAAATGTTATCTATTCTAGAGGAAGGTCAGAGAAAGAATGTCTGGAGTAAAGTGTGCTGATAACTCTATTATCCCCTTTACAAAAAATATCGCTATGTCACTGAGTACGATTACACGTGGTTGTTGTTTTTCTTTTTTATTGGACCTGGGTGGATTTTATTGCTTAGACGCTTAGACTAATGTCGGAAGCTGGACGGATTCTAATACCTACTTAAATAAAAAATTAAAATTTATGACACCTTAAACCTATATGCATACTCTATTACAAAGGTTTAAAGCGTGTCACATTTTATTACAGCAATCGTCTTCAAATAAACATTTTCAAGCGAGTGTATAATACTTTAGTTAATGAAATAATAATACTTATTATTGTTTTTTTATTATAAAACATTACCTAGTTATCAAATAATAGTTAACAGTTTGACCTTATCTTACCTTAACTTAAGTGTTGAGTGGACCGTGGAGGCATGCTTAAAACATTTTAAATGACATTGAATAAACATAAATGTTTTAAGTGATTATCTTAATTACTCCCCGGTGAAAATGTTACATCAGAATTTAATAAATATATAATAGTTTATATATGTGTTACCTATTGTCTGTTTCAGTCGTAACGAGCGTAAAACATATAAAAGGGAATGTTTTATTTTTATATAAATACGTTTAAAATGGAAATTTATGAACACCAAGTTGCCACATTCTATTAGGCGCAGAAGCATTTTTAATCATCAGCCGGTATAAAACATTAACCATTAGTATTTTTAATGTGATTTATTTTAATAAAATACATATTTGTGTAATAAAATCCACCAGGAACGAATTTATAATGAAGGAAGACAAATAATAAGTAAGATATAAATTCAATGAATGGCGAGGAAAACTAAATAACCAATTATCCAACCAATCAAAAGAGGAGTCAACCAGGGTCCTTGTACTGGATAGAACCAATGTAGTAGGATCAACGCTCAATGCACGTGCAGTGAAGACTCTCAGAATATGAGGTCAAAAGATGTTGTTTGATGCATTAGCCTCATCTCCAATGCATGTCGCCTGGACAATGGATGTTAAGCAATTCATTATTGAGGTTTGTATTCTATCCTCTCCAATCTAATAATGCTTCAGAAATTTTTATTAAATTTATAGTGTCATTGGCTGTCCTTATTTCTCACTAAAGTGCCGGGTACTGAGCATTAAACTTGCATTAAAATCGTTAAACATAATTCGGTAAACTCTTGAAGTTATAAAACATATAAACCATCACATTGTTACTTCCCTGTGATCAAATACTCTGAAATGATGAGCCCAAAAAGGCTTGTCTCTTTTTTAGACATGCTCGTTCGCTTTGCTCATTCGCCAGGCTAGAGCAGGGTCCTGCACGCTGGTGTAAAAATTTTTAACCACAGGTTAAAAATGTAATACGTTGGTTGATATCTTCAGTTATCAACTGATTTTTGTTTAGTAAAAAATGTCCATAATATACGAAAAATGTCCATAATATGATAATACAGCTTTAAAGGTCTGAAGGACGGAAACCGGATTGTTTCCATCGAACAGTTCGAACTATAAACTAAGAATAAAATAGAACATTCTATCTTAAGGTAGAGTTAACTATTGTACTCGTCAGTACAATAGTTAATACAATAGTACAACTATTGTACTGACGAGTACAATAGTTAACTATTAATAATAATAATAATAATGATTTATTTGGCTGACAATTAAAAATTGCATTAGCCTATACAACATGAACTTATATAATATCTAAAAATAATTTTAAATTTATCATTTTGTTCCGTAAAATTCTTCCATGGAATAAATACACTTGTCAGTAATATAACTTCTTAATTTCTTCTTAAACGTCATTAGGTCTGTATTTATATTTTTAATTTCAATAGGTATATTATTGTAAATTTTTGCATAGTTATATATTATGTGATTTTCAAAAAATGATGTTCTATGGTAGATGGATGGAATTTGATTTGTTTTTCTCAAGTTCAATTTAGTCGGGTTGTTTTCTAAATTAGGAATTTTGTTGTTTTTCCTCATGAATACTAATATGTCGTGTACATAATAGGAATAAAATGTCATTAATTTGTTTTGCCTGAAGATTTCTCTACAAGACTGGCCTCTTTTTAATTTAAAAATGGCTCTAATTGCTGATTTTTGCAAGAGAAAGACGTTTTTAACAGAACAGTTAGCCATTCCCCATATTGGCAGTCCATACCTCATTTGAGAAACAAAGTGAGAATGGTAGACTGAAAGAAGGATTTCTCTTGTACAAAATTGGGACAGCCTTCTTATAATGAATACAGTTTTACAAAGCTTCTTGCACAACATTTCCACATGATTTTTAAAATTTAAATTTTCATCCAGTGTGATTCCAAGAAAGTTAATTGTCCCAGTTTTTTCTATCATTTGATTTTCAATAATTACATTCAATTTTTTATCTTGGGGAGTTATGCTAAAATCTATAAATTTTGTTTTTGTTGTGTTTATGGTCAGATAGTTATCTGAAAACCATTCTGTTAATTTATTCGATTCTTTAAAAGTTTCAATTTCTAAATCTTCTTGACTTTCATTTGATAAAGATAACGATGTGTCATCAGCAAAAAAAGTGATGTTTGATAATTTAGAATTTTGATTATAATTATTTATGTACAGTATAAACAGAATTGGGCCAAGAACTGAGCCTTGAGGTACTCCTGAATGAATTTTGAGTGGTTTTGATTTAACGTTTTTAATACAATTTTCTTGATTCTTGATGGGAATTTGAACAATTTGGGTTCTATCTGCCAAGTATGATTCAATCCAGCTTAAAGCAACTCCTCTTATGCCAATACTGAATAATTATTTTAATAAAAGATCATGACGCACTGTATCAAACGCTTTTTTCAGATCAACAAACAATGTTACTGCATGTCTTTTTTTATCTAATGCCGAAGTTACAAAATCCACAAGATTAAAAATTGCATCTAATGTAGATAGATCTTTTCTAAATCCAAACTGGTTTGGAGCTAAAATGTTGTTATGTTCTAAAAAAGACAATAATCTTGTGTAAAAAATCTTTTCAAAAATTTTGCTTATAGTTTTATAATGCATTTTTTAAAATCGATGGAAATTGGCCACTTTCGAGAGATATATTAATCAAATACGATAGAGGTGATATAATTTCATTACAACATCTCCTAATTAGTTTTGATGACATATTGTCAAATCCACAAGAATTTGAAGGTTTAAGACAACTTATTGTGTAAGAGACTTCTTCTTTTGTAGTTGGTCCTAAATAAAGAGATTTTCTAATACTTTTGGTTTCATATACATTTTTTACCTCTTGGCGTTAGTCTATTGTAGATTTAACTATATTAATAAAGTGCTGATTAAAATGTTCCGCTATTTCAACTGGATCCTTCATAAAATCTCCTTTACTGTTTCTTAATTCGTAATTGTCTGACTTGAACTGTTTCTTTATGGTGTTTTCGTTAATTATTTCCCATATTTCTTTTGTTTTGTTTTTAGATGAACAAATTCTAAATTTAACGTGGTGTAATTTTTCTTTTCTTATTAATTTCTTATAATCTTTTTTCACTTTAAGATATAGGTTTGTTTTAATTCGTCTGATTTAATCAAATCTTTTGTAGCTATGTATAACCTTTGAACTTCCTTGCGAATGTTTTGTGCTTCATCTGATAATTTTATTCTATTTTTTATGTTGAAAGACTTAATTTTCTTTTTAATCAGTGGGAAATTTTTGTCAATACAATCCATGATTAAATTATTAAAGCGATTGTATTTTTCATCTAACGAAATACCATTTAAATACACAGTATTCCAAGATTCTTGCTGTAAACACTTTTTAAATTCTAAAATTCTTTCTTCACTGAAATCTCGAATGTGTTTATAAGTTGAATTGTTTTTTGTTATCAGACAATTTTGTAACATTGCAACTTGTGCATGATGATCAGAAATGGCAGTTATTAACACGTCACTGGTAAAGTTTTCTTCTGGTATATTTGTAAATACATTATCGATTCTTGATTTTGATCCATTGTATTCTCTTGTAAACTTAAATATAGTGTCCCGTAGTCCAAAGCTTTTAATAATATATTTAAGCCTTTTTTTTGTCTGGTTTATCTTTAGAGAAATCAATGTTCAAATCACCCATTACTAAAACATTTAATTTCAAATCTACTATTTTTTCAAAACATTTTGTTATTAAACTAAAAAAACTGTTTAAATTTGAATTTGGTGGACGATAAATTCCAATTATAAGTGTATTTTTGGGTGATGTGTGTATTTTTATTGAAGCCAATTCACAGACAGACTCCACACAAAATTCAGATACATTAACTTCATCAAACTTAACAATTTCATTTACGAAAATTCCAACACCCCCTTTCCTGATTTTATCTCTAGAATAATGAGAAGCACAATGGTAGCTATTGATACACAATGAATTTATTTGAAATTCTTTCAAGTTATGTTCAGACACTATAAGTACGTCTGGTTTTTCACATTCTAACATGACCTCCATTATGTTACATTTGCTGATTAGGCCATCAACATTCTGGTGAATAACCGTTATAGACTTTAAGGAGTTACTATTTATTTTAAAATTATGTTTTGGTATTTTTTTATAACCTTTTCCCCCCCCTCTTTTTGGAATGACCTCTAAAAAATTATTCCGTCTTATTAAAACAGGGATATTACTGACTGGTGGTGACTTAATAGTATTTATCATTAATTCTTTAAGAATACATTTTCCTTGCTTATTGAGATGTAGTCCATGTCTTGTGTAATATATTCGTCTTAGGCGATATAGGTGAAGAAATGTTACATTACTATGATAAAAAGACAAATGTTGAAGACGATTATTGATCAATTTGATTTTCCTATTTAGATCTATCCTATCATACCTGTATGGGATGGCAGTTAAAATCACATTTGTATTTGAAAGTGTCTCAAGTTTTTCTCTAATATTATCAATAAAATTATCAATATTCATGTTCTTTGAAATATCATTTGTTCCGCCTATTATAAAGACAGAGTCATTTTTATTCATACTGGTTAGGTCTGTTGTATCCCGACTGTTAAATATCTGATCAAATGTACCATTTGGTTTAAAAATTCCAAATACTTAGTATTCATTTTTTAGTTCTTCATACACCATGCTGATGAGATTTCTTCCATGACTGTCCGCTAAAATTGTTATTTTAGGTTTTCGCATAATTTTAGGACTGTTTGGAGATTCTATCATAAAGTGACTAGTATCAATAGGATCCCTTGTAGCAATATTGGCATTTTTGGCAATATCTGTATTCTCGTTCTCAATATTTTGTGTTCTCTTCTTTTGAGGTGTAAAACAAATCTCGTTACTTTGATTTTTTGTCTCCCTATGTCCATTTGATTTATTTTCTTGAACTAGATGCCCTTGACTTCTAACATATTTCCTGCTTCGGAAGGAGGAAGAGTTTTTAGTAAGTGAGTCCAAGGGGGAAGTGAACGAGGTATGTGTAGAGTTTGGCAAATCTGACTCCGATTCAGCCTCATTCAATGTTGAATATCTCTTACTACAATCTATGGTAACCGAGCTATTTATTTCAGTTAGTGTTTCATTCATAGGTCTATCCATAAATGAAATTATTGGGTCCCTATTTATACTATAGCCATTTGTCATTATGTACGTTAAATAAGCACGCTTTTTTATGCAATCAATTGTACTCACATGCGGGACTTTAATATGTGACATTGTACATCCATTATTCAACTGTTGTATTACATAATCAGTTACTAGTAGGATCAATACTCCGCAATCATAAGAATTTGTTTGCAAAGGGCCATGTAATTGTTTTATACATGGATTTTCCGAATGTCCAAAATATTTAAATATTAACTTTGCTGTTATTTTTGCGGCCGAATAATTATATTTTCCCAAGGAATCATAGTGGTAAAAAATTTTCTCAGGTACATCAAACACCAGGAGGCTCCAGTGTGATCCTCCTTCTGCAGCAAAGTTCATGTTGTCATTGATTGGCATTATAAGGTGATCTTTAGTATTCAGTTTTAAAGGATCTAGCAACTCATTTAAACTGTTGGTATTTTTAATAGCATGTGTTAGCGTTGAGTCTAGTAGGTGTATTTTACTCTTCTCGTTGAGTACGATGTCCATTTGGAGGCCAAAATAAAAGGATATAATGTCATCGCTTATCCATGAAGTTTTGTTAATATCAAGAATATTTTTAATTTTATTGTATTCTTTTTCCATTTTATTTTTGTAGATCATCAGTTCTTCATTCTCTTTTTGCAGTTTGTAAAATTCTTTAGAAATGGTACCATTTTGTACCATTGAGTTTAAGCAATCTTCATTTTTTCCTTCTGAACTATTTGTTTGTTGTAAATCGCACTGAGATTGTTTCGAGCGCTTGGATTGGTTTAGTGATGAAATGCATTGATTGTTTTTTGCATTTTTAATGTTCATTAGGGATTGTTTTTGTGATCTTGTGACCATTTTTCTATTTGCATCCATTTTTCAATTTTACTGTGATAAGTAATTCTAATCTTCAGGTATTGATATTAGAATATTGAGGTTATGTAAACTTGTGCACTTATTTTTTCAAAACCTTCGAAGAAATTACTGATATTATACAACACACATTAATTTTAAGATGATTTTCTTGAGTTTTAAGAGTTTTACGCTGGGAAAACGTAGCGCCTTCAAGGGTCTGTACGCAATCTGGCTACTGCTGAAGTGTTGCGTCCGTCATCTCGCAGGCGCTCAGAGTACTGTTGACAACAGTACTCTGGCAGCCGAATAGGCTGCCTTTCCGAGAATTTAAATAAACTGGTTACATCTTTATCTTACTTTTATATTAAAATACAATAACTTCATTTTATTATATTACTATACTACTTGATCTTTGAGATTATGTAGGTGTTGTTTGCATTTTTGACAGTCACGTTAGAATCTGTATAACAGATGTTAACCTTACGACGGGTGCCCTCAGTTGTATGAGGTACATAAGATTATCTATAATTTTATAGCAGTTAATTTAAAATTTACATTTTAAAACTGTTTACTAAAGGTTTGTTACTGTTTGTTAAAGGTGTTTAATGTGTCTCTTTCTTATTAATAGATTTTGACCTTTCTTTGAACCTACTAAAATAAATTATTGTTGATATTTATAGAAGAAAAAATTGTTGAGTCTATTTAGTGGTTCATTAAGTCTAAATATAGGAAAAAAAACAAGATATATAAAAAAGAATATTCATTGTCTGACATTGAATATAGTATTAGGCCCTACATGTTTTTATATCCCATATTTACACACAAATCCCTGATTTTTTATGAGTTTATATTACAAAAAGTCAGAAAAATATAAATAATATAAAATGATAACTAAATCAGAATGAAATTTTTATTTGTAGTCTTTTCTTTTAACAACTGTCAGTATTTTCCAAAATCGCGAACATGGGGAAAATCTAACCAACAAGATAGAGTGCAATAAAGGGGATGTCTCTAATATAGGGTGTTGTTTTATTAACGGTGTTGTTCAAAACGGCAGTAACATCTACCAAACCCCGCTCAATCGGGTAACCCTCGCCAAGCCTCGCGATCAACAAAATCGACGAAATTTATTCCACAAAAACTAGTTCTCTAGGAATAAAAATAATATTTTTGCTTTTTATAACAGATTATTCTACAGACTGTAACGTTAAATACAAGAAATACATTCTGGACATTACAAATTGTCCAGTTTTAGCGTGACACAGAAGGTCTGGAACCATTTGATATTTGTTTACCGATGTAGACTTGAAACTTGGTATGTGAATATTTATTATACCAATCAACTTTTAAACACGAAAAGGCTTTATACCTCCTCAGGAAGATTACCCGCCAGGATTATTTTAATAGTAAAAGATTAAAAATAACTTCTAGCTTTATAAACATAAAAAATCAAGGTTTCATTTAATGGGGATCAATGATGCAACCCCGACCTTAATATAAAGTCCGAATCAAAATTTTCAGGCAATCAAACCTTACATTAAAATTAAATAACAAATATTAAAAATTGAACAACTTCCTATCTCTTGAGCTGGGGTTTGCGGTAAATTGTGTGGGATAAGAAGACCATTAAATTATAAACGTTAAAACCTAACAGAAAACCCAAGAAGATCCATGATTTGAACACATTTATTTGAACACATTTCGTTCCACGCACAGGTCCATTATATAGGCCCATGTGGGGCTATTTTTTAAGTTAAATTGTAAATATCTTCTTTTTTTTAAAACATTGTGAGCGATGACCAAGAAACCTCGTAAGCTGGAAAACTCTTTTACGCCTATCACATTATACATAATATTACACGTCTTCGAATTCCAAGAAATTTCCTGTAAAACCCGAAATCAAAAGGTGGAATTCGTCGAAATGTTAATTGTTAGCTTTGCTTATGTTTTTTATTTTAATTTTTTCACTTGCCTTTTTTAACTAGATCGTTTAATTAAAGTTGGGCTTGTGGTATTGTTCTCTACTAACCTACTACTACTAGTAGGCCTATTAATACATTGAATTTGATTTGTTTATCAATCCAGCCAGGCTCACATGTTAGAACGAATGAGCCTCTGGACCACTATATATTAGCATAAAAAAGATTTAAATTACCTGAGCCTGTCAGTGGTCCTGATCTAGTTTTGTAGCGACCAAGGTTTCGAACCTTAAAGGTAAGAACATCAATAGTCCACTTAATCCATGATGGAAGAAGCTTCGAAACTTTTAAAAAACTTTCACGCAAAAAACGAACATTTAAAAACATTGAAACGTTTTTAGCTTGAAAATGAACCTCTAAGGCTCAAAACCTTAGCCGCTACAAAACCAGATGAAGACTCAGGTAGGTAATAGGAATGCTCAGGTAATTCAAACCTTTTTTGTGCTTACATTTTAGATTAACTACTTACCGTTCTGATTGTGGGCCGTGCCCCTAGGGAGGTTAAGGAGGTTATATACATATTTTCTTGAAATTCATTTTTTGAAATAAATATACTGGGAGACCCGAAATTGTCGGCCCAATCTCCACTAGTTTTTTCCGTGAGTTTAAACCAATTACGTTTATAGTGTAATATATAGATATTCAACTTTTAACATTTTATGTGGCCGCAATGAAACCAGAGGTGATATAATTTTAAAATTTCAGTTAAAATGTAACTGACCAACGTAAACCACCATGCAAACTCTCAATTTGAGATCTTTACCGGAAACTAAAACAATTTATATTTTCTAAATTACACATACAGACAGCTAGACGAAAAACTAAGCAGTACAGGACGATATTTAATTTCATTTAATATAATATAATGAATTTTGTTTGATTCAACGTGCAGAACCTACAAGAATAACCTGCTGAAGTTTGGGTCATAATTATGGGACACCCTGTATAACAAGTGTCTCTACTTAACATAATCAATACAAAAACTATTTACTGTCAAACTTGAACTTTCATTCCACACTGTATAACATTTAAGATTCCATTAATTTGGTCAAAGTACAGTTTTTAACCCCCTTATTTCGAAGTAGTTTTAACACATGTTAAGGAATAGATAACAAAGGTAACATGTGAATATGCCTACCATACGATAATCGTTTGCCACCGTAGCCTTGTCTCGAGCTTGCACTCCACCGTTAACCAGTACACTTAGATGTGCACGCTGCCGCTCTTGTGTTGGGCTAATGTTTAACTAACTGTTTAACCCGCCGCTTGGCTTCCCAACGGTATTGTGCCCTACTATTTGGTTCATTTGTGGTTCTACGTTAATAGGTAAATTAGTTTAACCATATATGATTTATTTTATAATGCATTTTGATGGTCAGGATCCTAATTACCTACCTACCTAATTCCTGATACCTACCTACCTACCTAATACCTAATCCTGATACCTAATTAACGGTATCAGACAACTGACACATACTTTACAATGTCTTGATGCTCAGTCGGAACAGGCTAGAAGGTTTAAACAGCACGAGTTTGACTCCACGCGCGTCCTTCACGTAATGCGTTTAATGCTTTGTGAAAAAGTGAATCTTCTCCTAATGTGATAAATCAGGGTCGAGTTAGTGATAGTACTTAATAGAACACTAAATATTCATAGTTTACTTCTACAAAGAAGTTTTACGACTCTAAATCATTATAGCTACTTCATTTGTCAACATTAGATCAAGCCTATTTAGTAGATTTCATTTGCAGATATTTTAATAAGACAATTAAAATCACGTTTGTACACCAGTACAGCAATTTCTTATCGAACTAAACACGAGTTTTTATCGGAAACGCAGTTCTTTTCAGAAGAAGTTTTTTTTACAAAGCTCTCTTCATGGGGTGGTACAACTAACTTTTACACTCGGAACTTACGACTTGAGTAATTAAAAGGAAACTATTATGTCGCCCAAGTTTGAGAACGCCTCGTCATGTTCTCTGGCGGTCGGCCAGCTGTTTTCAACCGTTATAAAACATTTTGTCGTCTCGTTTCCTTTATCAAGATAAATCTTAAGATCTTTGTAGAAACAATCTTATTAGTTTTTGCATTGAATAAAATCAATGTTTATTGATTGAAATTTTTTTACAAATAACTGGCGTACACTCTGTATGCTAATTGAGTATTTTGTGTTTACTACAACCACAAGTATAAAATCCTATCTGAATAATATTATTGTTAAATCACATTAAATCCTTATTCCATAATTATGAGGAAGAATGTTTTAATTTATTCTACGCTATCTGTTATTGAGTTCAGGAACTCTGACTGAGCCCCTTAAATTAAGACCTTGATTTTGAATCCTGTATGATCAACGTGCAATTTGCTCTCAGTGTAATATTAAAAATTTAAAATAGCTTTTACAGAATGGTGGATTAATAGGGCTTTATTATCATGTAGAAAAGTGAGTTAACATTATGACTTAGTAGCTTAACTGTAACTTAGTGACTTCTAAAATAACCAAGTGTCTATTGAGAGTTGTGTGAATCAGTAATTGTACAGAGAACGCTTATTGAACATAGGAATTGTTATTTATTTATTTATTATACAGGGTGCTAATAAAAGGAAATTCCGATTTAGAGTGTCATTTAGTCGCACTGACTAAAATAATTACATATAATATGTATTGTTTACATGTCCCTATTCTGAAAAGATAGGTTGCCAAGTTTTTTGTAAGATTTTTTTTTAAGTAGGAAAAACTTAATTTTCACTTAAACATTTACAGAACAATAACGAGTGTTGTATGTTAGAGTCAAAGTGATTAATTTAGTCATTATGTAGAATGACCTGCAAGTTTGGTCGAACTAATGAATTAGGCTTTATTTATCACTTTATCCGGTCATTTTTCATAATAACAACTCGCGTTTGGTCAATGTTATTCATTGTAGTGAATTTATCACTTTAACAAGAAATTATACGTAACATTCAGCTGAGTTTGGTCAATTTGACTAATCTAACCAAATTTAACCTGACCTAAAATAACCTTACCTAACCTAACGTGCTCACATCAGTGAGTGAAAATTATTACATTTGCCTACACGTGTTCGGTTATATATAACATTCACTGTGTTATATATAACCGGTGTTATATATCACTCCTATCCCCGGTTAGCTATTATATATAATAACCGACTAAATTGATTAATATTGAAACAAATTCATTGCTATAATTAAACCGAGCAGGAAATTAATTATGGATCACTTATAACGAGGTTTATTAATCACTTGCACCAGCAAACTTGGTTATATATATAATAACAGGTCGTTATTTACACTGTCCAATTACTTTAACACAGCATATACAGTAAATTGGAATCATTGTAGAAAAAACTCGGAAAATTTTCCTTGTAAATTATTTTATTTGATGTGGAATGAATAAAACTTAAAATCTGGCAGTTCTGTTGAAAACACCCTTTTGGTTTTGATATAAACTTAACTGGAATGAGTGTGATTTGATTATAAACAAATCAAAACTAATCTTATATAAATAAGCGAAGTATGAACTGAAATGTACTTTCTATATTTTAATAACTAACAATTATAGATTTTTATTCAAACCAATAAACATTACAAACAACCTTTATTTATGATAAAACTCCAGCTAAATCTTTAGCTGAAAATTTATGGAGAGATATAGCTGAAAAGAACCTTCCATATTCCGTTGTTCTTAAACTTTTTTGATGGTGCCGGATAAATGCTCAGAGGTTTAATAAACTACTCCTGCTTGTTAAAAGAACAAACAAAATACAAAACAGTGAAGAACAACACATTAGGATACGGTACTGCATATGTTAAATGTTAACAAAAATATGTTAACAAATGCATATTGACAAATAATGTCGGGAATACAAATTATTATGGGCTTCTATCGGCGATTTTACTCTTCAGATTCAGTTTCGGAACGCGGAAACGCAATGTGTAATGAAATGGGAGTTCCCCCCCTCCCCCAAACAGTGGTCGGTGGCGTCACAGCCCGGGGCGTCTGCTGCCCCCCCCCCCTTACCCAGCGATCACCACGACGTGTTTTTATTTCATCCACTTTGTCCATCGATGTGCCTTCTATCGCTCCTTAACAAAGTCCTAATCTAGACTGGTTCAAGGAGGGCTATTGGAATAGATTGGACGGCCATAAATTTACTGCATGATTGAGCTGAAACATTTTTATCGTTCTGGAATTATTATTTGTTATTTGTAATTATTTTATTAGTAGTATTTTTGTTGTTTTATTTCAGACCATTTACAAAAATAAATAAAGTTGTTCAATTCACAATAAAGACTACATATTTTTTACTTAAATTATTATTTTATGTATTTCATGAATGTTTTTTTCGAGTCGAGAGATTTGAATTTTTTAATATTTTATGTTCTTGTCAAGATGAACTTCTTAGTAAGTTTAGAGCAGATGGTTTATGTTAAATTTTTAGATAAGACACATTTTTAACAAAAGCGTACCTATTTGACTTTTCCAGAATGAGACATCATGAGAGGAAACTATCCAACATATTCGAACAAAATTTTTAGGAGGCTAAAGAATATCTTGAGCGTTTTACTGTCAACAAATTAATTTACAAAAAGTATACCACAATCACAACATTATAACGAATGATGAGTGTTTATTTTCCATTCCTTTGTCGAATAATTTTGTAATAATTGTGAAAATACTATAATTTACATTTATATTTTACGTCTTCACAGTTTGGATGATCGTAACTTTGAATGAGATTTTATTTTTAAGCAGATCCTGTAAATAATATTTGGTTCTCATTAAGCGTGACTTTGTCAACTATATGTTAATGACTTTTAAAAATATAACTATAAAAGGTTCTAAAAAGGTTCGCGAAAGCTTTTGAGAACATTATGATGATTTTGTAACCAGTACCAATTCAAATATATAGTATTTATATTCGTATTATATACATATAGCTTCATCTCTTATATATTGTATACTTAATTTATACTTCAACGAAATCCTATTATAATGTACCGTCGTTTTGTAATTACTCAGTACAAATTAAAAAAATCCCAGTAACCATATTTAAGTGAAGATTTTTACTCCAGCAGCTAATATATTGCCAATGTACTGAAGTTAGCCATGACCAGAAATGTTTCCGAACCTAATTCTCACTTTACAACCCCAACCAAAAAAGGTATAACATCTATTTGTAGGGGAAATAAATGCTCCCGTAGAAATTAAAAACTTCAGTTGGATTTTGCAGTCGTGAAAACAATGGAGTTAGATAGTCTTCCCAGTTGCACGCACTTTTAAAACAATTATTTAAGATTAAATATCCAAGTCTTTTAAACCCGTAGTAATGCCGCTTACAATTCAGATTGCAAAGAACTTTTATTCAATATGGTTATTTTAATTTAATTGAACAATGAAAACTTGTTTTTGAAAAAATCCCTATTTGGATTTGATTAGGGACCTTTGCCCCTACAAGCCCCTAGTTGAATATATTTTTAATCCCACAGCAAGTGCAGCAAGCACTGAAGTGTGAATGTATTGTAACGCATATTCGTTATAAGTCCAGCCCAGTGACTCTGTCGGTCAGTTATACCTTCACCGGTAATAATTTATATTCTAATCAACAACTTACATAGTCCTAACCAATCGTACGGGTTACGCTGTTTACATATGCATGAAACAGCTCCCAAAGTGCAGAGATCATGGTAAGCCACAAAAGCGTTATTATAAATAGTTTTTAAACAAGTCATTCAACAATAACTATGCAAAATGATCCGAATGAAAAATCAGACCCGTTTAAACAGTCGGTAGGAAAGCTAGGAATCTGCTACAATGCCAATAAAAATGTTTACACTGTAAATAAAAATTGGGTGAAAAGCGATTCGGGTCAATGGAGAAAGGGGGATGAAAGCAGAGTTTGGAGGGGTGGGGGCGTGACGCCACAAAGAATTTTAGGGCTGGCTGAAATGTCCATTTCATCAGTTGCCCGATTCTGCTGTGCTGCAACAATTAAAAGCTGGTAATGTTCATAAACTGCACCCATGAATTTAGTGCTATCAATGTAGGTCATTGGAATTCCAGGATTTCCTGTTACTATTGTCTAGTTGTTAGATTTACAGTATCTGTTTTAACCCACAGTATCTCGTAACTCTTTTATATTTAAATGGTTTAATATAATGCAGTAAAATTTAAAAATGTTATTGCACTTGTAATAATTTTCTTTTTTAAATTTTTATTAAGCTTTAATTTGTTACCTTAGTCTTCGGCATTTGTAAATAGAATCGCTGTATAGTTTCAAAGTCACGCCTCCCCCCAACGATTTCTTGACAATTTTAGTATTTTTTATTCAGTACCGGGTTAACCGAGCCTTGTTCGTTGGTTTTAATTCACTTGTGTTATTGTATCGTGGTAATCAGGATTTGAAGTCTACGCGATCTTTTCACAGGTAACAGCTGTTTCAAAACGAATGCTTAAAAGTAGCCAATCTTTTGTATTTATCTTTATTATATTATCTTTTATATTTGTGATTAAGTTATTTCGTTGCCTTGATGACCAAATTATCAGTTATTTCGTGAACCTATAAAATCAATGTTAAAAATCCCAATTTTTTAACTTATTTGTAGACAAAAACGATATTTTCTGGGGCTGTGGCTGTTTCTAAACTTGGACTAAAATCTCTCCAATGCAAAGTGTCAGCAAAGTCAACCCGCTAGATTTTGAAAATAGATTTAAAATAAATCGCCCCAAACACTCCCCGTACTATAGTATAGGACATAAAGGATATATAACCATCTCACAAATGTTGGCTTCTCTTCAATTCGTGTTTTACTTAAACGTTTAGTACCTACACAATGACAATAATTTTTTATGCTCACACCTTACCTTCATGTATTATTTATTCTGTATATTATAAGTAAATTAATTGTTTGACTTGGATAGGGTTCCAAAAGATTACAGGTCCTTCCCAACATCAAATATTTTCAATAATATTGAAATACATTCTGATATATTTGAGACTTGATTGGGACACATTGAGTCTTCTCCTCATTAATAACAATTAACATGGGTAATATCATCTAGATTTGAAAGGTATAATAATGCTAACAAATAATAAGTAAAAAAGAATAGACCTTAGATAAGAATAAATAAATCGAAAGAAATTACCAAATAAATGCGTATTAAACAGAAGCGCCTATTTATAATTATTAATACAAAATGGAAAATATAAATTTTGTAAAAGTATATAACACAAGTCATAAAATAAATATTACTAGGGTGCCTGTGCAGCGCAATGCGCTGCATTTATTAGGGTACCTGGTGATCAAACTTTGCTCCATGGTAATACTTTGAAAAAAATTCATTATAGTGAAAATAAGACAGAACATTATTGGTGTTTCATTTATCGATCTTCATTACGAATTTTCTAACTTCCAAATGTGATAGTGTTGAGATGTGATGCTCGTTCTTTTAGGTCTGAATTAGCTAAGACGTAGTTGTTCTTTTGCCGATATGTCTTAGGGCATTTGTCTAAACCCTCATATAAAATTTAGAATAAATTCACAGATGTTGGATCCACATAGTTCATCAAACAAAAAACGTAAATGACAACAGAATAAAAATCAACATATCATTACTCCCCGGTCCAGTATGAGTTTTGCAGCACTCACTGCAGCTGTTTTTGTAGTACTACAGTATGAGGTAGTCAATGAAATAGTGAATGAGTCCACATTACTATTTATGTCTAAATCCTCTTTAACTTAACTTTCCATGACATTACAAAATTTAAATAAAGAAATAACAAAAATTAAGAGAATTTACATGTTTGTTGGTGTGGTCCATTTTGTTTTTAGTGGCATTTTTATTTTGGTTAAAATTTCTCTTTATAAAAAACATTTTTGTAATAAGCTTGTTTTCTATACTGGAGGTAAAAAACTTTTAAATGTTGTCTTTTACACAGGTTTTTAAATCAATCAATCAATCAACATTTTTTCGGCTGACAATTAAGAAATTGCATTAGCCTATACATCATAAACTTATCTATAATACCTAAAATGAATTTAAAATTCTTAATTTCTTATTTTATATTGTAAAAGTCTTCCATTAAATAAATGCTCTTGTCAATAATATATCTTCTTAATTTCTTCTTAAATGTGTTTGTGTCTGAATTCATATTCTTAATTTCAGTAGGAAGGTTATTGTAAATTTTGGTATAGTTATATTTAATATGATTTTCATAATATGATGTTCTATGATAAATGGCTGAAATTTTATTAGTTTTCTGAGATTCATGTTTGTGTTATTGGTTTCTATAGTATGAATTTTATGTGTAATGAATAATATGTGTAGCGTTCTGCTTAAAACATGTTTATACTATAATAGTAAATAAAAAGGTTATACACTTACAACCAACTATCCCTTTTCCTTATAGATTATAGCAGTTTGAAAACCCATGCACACAAATTTAGTGATCTATTTTAATATTTGTTACCTTTCATTATTGTTTCAATACCAGTCGGACGACCAATAAGACCCATGTTAAAAATTTCAATTTCTAAAATTGTTTTCGTAAACAAAAATAAATATTTCTAGGGTTAAGTTACAAAATTTATTTTTGTGAAAACTTTTAAGCAGAATCTACCAGCCACATTTTGAGAAAAGGTCAAAAGCTCAGATTTAGACGCTCCTCGTATTAAAATGAAATTATATTGATATTTCGGTACCAGTTCAATTTTAGTACAGTAAAATTAGGGTTTTAGATCGGCAACTGATGTGCATTCCCAAAAATTTGATAAGAGCTACTTTTAAGCACTATAATTAAAGATCCGATGAGTCCCCAAAAAATAAAGTTGTTTTTCACCTATAAAACCACTTTTCAAAATGGCGGTTTTGTGGTAATGGGATACATTTTGAAAAAATGTATTTATTTTTATTTTTCACCTGCATTTCTCAATAAAATGTTGTGACACCGCCACCAATAATTTTTTGATGGGAAGTAGTTCAATATGATTGGTCGTTAATTTTTGGCCGCCATCTTGGATCCGCCATATTGGATGAAAGTTTTTTTTTTTTTTGTAATGTAAAGATAGTGTTGTGACACATCATTTCAAAGTAGATTTTTACGCTGATTACAATGCCGCAATCCGTTTTTTAAAATCTTTGTTCGTTTTAAAGATACACTCAAATAAAAATTCAACCCTATAAATTTCTTATGGACATTTCGAACTTTAAATTTATTTTGCATTATTTTTCTTTTATATCTAGTTCTAATTGAGGAATTCTGTTCATTTTGACCTTAAATTACTCAGTAATATTCCTGGCATTAAGTTTAGCTATTCTTCATTCCATTTGGAGGATATTGAGACGAGTTATATCCTTCTATTGAATAGAAACTTCAATTTTTTTTAAAATTTGCTTTTAGTTAAAGATTAATATCCCAAGTTCTAAACAAGACACAATGTTAATTCTGGTCTTAAAACAACTAGTACATCAATGTCTTTAATTTGAGTTATTGACCATTGAAATTCGTTGGATATTAAGTGGCTTATAACTGTCTAATCAACATAAAATTTATTGGTTCCTGAAATTTGTCTTCAGTTAAAGACGTACAACTCAAGTTGTAAATGATATTCAAGTTTCGTTTTGGTCTTAAATTACACGGTACATTATTGGCTTTAACTCCATATATTGATTGTTAAAATTGGATACATTTAAGATGTGATATTATACACTTTTCAATAAAAATATTTCCATTTCTGAAATTTGGGTAAAGTGTAAAATTTACAAACCGTTTCAAACCGAGCCAATTTGAACGAACAAAAACTCCAAAGAAGCCCTTTGATCCACTTAGTGATCTGATACCAAAATAAACAACCTATCTCAATTAGAACAGGATATATGAAGAAAAATAAGCAATAAATATATTCAAAATTTGAAACGTCCATAAGAAATGTATGGAGAAGAATTTTAATTTCCGTATATCTTTGAAACGGAAAAATATTTTCAAAAACGGATTGCGGCACTGTAATGAGCGAAAAAATCTACTCTGAAATGATGTGTCACAACACTATCTTTATATTAGAAAAAACCAACTTGTATCCAATATGGCGGATCCAAGATGGCGGCCAAAAAATAAATACCGTTAAAAATCAAGTATTTAGTACCCAACAATTATTGGAGTTGGTCCCACAACATAATATTGAGGCGATGCACGTAAAAAATGAAAAGGGGAGCTTTTTTCAAAATTTGTTTCATTACAAAAGAACCGCCATTTTGAAAAGTGATTTTATAGGTGTAAAACAACTTTATTTTTTGGGGACTCATCAAATCTCTTTTTCTAGAGCTTAAAGGAAGGTCTCCTGAAAATTTCATGGACGCACATCAGTTGCCGATCAAAAGGTGGTTTTTGGCCTTATTTTACTGTACTATTTGCTTCTATTCAGCTCTTAACATATGTGTTTGTTTGTTTAACTATCAACAGCTGTTTTATTTAGCAATTCAATAAATTGTTCCCCATGTTAATCTTATGGACAAAAAATGAACTTTGAGGGCCTCCCGTGAGCTACAGAATTAAAATATCAAAAATCTAAAACCTTATTGCAAAACTACGAACTGAGACCATTCTTTTGACACCTCAAACTTTAAAATTGGTCCAGAAACAAGGGAGGAGTAGTGTTAACAAAAAAAAGGCATCACGTATTATATATATAGAATAGATTTGTACAAAATCAGAAATTTACACGTTTATTGTTGATTTTAAGTAAAAAATAGAACTACTGTTTAAATTTCGATTCTTCAAAACACTGGTTGTTTTTAAATAACCATAACCAAGAAGTATTTCAATAAAAAGCCATCCAATTCTCTAGAAAATATCCAATTATTTTTAATGTGTAATTTAAAAAGTTTACTAGCATCAATTAATTATTTAAGTTCATAAGATTTTTCTTCAATTTGTAAGTCCTAGAGTTTTGGAGTAAATTTAGTTAATATAAAAAATGTGTAACTAATATGAGACAACTAGTGAATCTGCTGTATATATACCAGTTTATATTAACGTAACACAGATTAAAGAAGTCGAAGATAAGCTGTTCATAGCGATGCAATTACAGTGCCGTACAATACAATTGATATTTACTACACTCACAACTTGTGTGGAAGATCTTATAGCATATTATTAAGAAAGTTATGCAAAATGTTTGTATTTTTCAATGTTAAATATTATTTAATTGTTGCATTTTTAAATATTATTAAATCAAATGTTTAACCCTCAGTGGTTAAAAGGGATATTTGTTTTGCTCATTAATTTAGAGTGGACAAAAATTATAATTTAAAAATGAAGTTAAAAATAATTGTGGATTGTTTCAATAAAACTAATTGTATAATACTTTAAATTTATTTATTTATCTTAAAGTATTTTACCATCAAATTCATTTTATTTAACAAAAAAAAAAAAAAAAAAAAACCCCGTCACAGCAGACCTGCGTTGTTTTCCAAACAGCTTTAAGTCATGTTTAACAGTATTAGATTTTTAGTCGTATATTAGATTTTTAATTATCTCTTCGTATATAGTGATAAATACCAATTTACAAAGATTTAAATAATATTTATCATTAAAAAAATATTTTAGATAATGCAATATAATTTTACAACCATTTTCAAAGAATTTAAGATATTTCATTACTGATTTAAAAGAGTTAACGATCTTTGATATTATACTGCAACTTCCTTACATAAATAATCTCTAGAGGTTATTTACAACCCCACGTTAGAACAGCAAGTACTCTGAATTCCCAATCTAGGTGTACGAAAATTCTGGAATTTTTATACAATAACAGAAGTAGATTAAAGGGAGCGGCGGGAGTGGGCCAGTAAGGGCGAAGGGTAAGAGTTTTGGTTGAGGGGGGTAACACTAAGAAGTGAGAGGGCTGGTTCATTTCGTCCCCTCATTCCATGTGCCCACACCTGCATTAAAATATATACACTAACCTACTATCTTCTCCGTTCTTATTAAAAAGTTTGCGTTCTTTTCCCGTAAACTTTTTTTTATTAGTTTACTTTGTGAAGTTGATATAAATAAACTTAATAAACCATATTAATGTGTAGGGGTTTTTAATGGCATCTAATATGTAACTAAGGAGAGACTAATATCGTGATCCTTTAAATGTTTAATCATATTTTGGATTTCGTATTACAGTATTAAAATTTAAAATTGGTTTGAGTGAAGATTAAGTCATTGTATTTGAGTGATTGAATTGAGTGAAAATTGATAAACCTTTTCGTTAAAGGAAATTGATCCCAAACACTCATTATCATATAAATAATCCTTAGAAATTTTCACCAATCCTACTAAATAGTATACTTTGTCATTCCATAGTTCTACATAATTTTAGGAAATGCGTATTTTGGGCCAGACTTTAAAATTCGAAGATTTTTAGTTTAGAGCCTTTAATGAAACATTCTCAAGTTGATATATGTCACTAGTTATACAATTTGAAAATATCTAAGATAGTTATGTTTATTTACACATTTCTTTCATTTTTTCCAGAAGGAATGCTGCAAAAACGGGAAAATGAATTTACTATCTTCCAAAAAGATCACATCGCCAATAATTATAAGGTGAATAACTATACTATATAATTTTGTAAACTTATTATAATTACCTCATACGAATATACGACATAATAAGGGTACATCGTACATAAAACATCGTATAAAACATGTTTCAATGGGGAAGTACCTATATTAAAAATGTATAGTACCGTAACATGAACGATGAATTTAGATGACTGTTGCACGAAATTACTCTTTCACCTCATATTTTTTCAGTTTCAACATATAAATTTTTTTCAAAATCATATGGCCGATGAAATAATTTAATGATTTAATGTGTAGGCCTACAATATCTCAAGTTTAAGGGAATTATGGGTTTTTATTTTAATGCATCAGAAAAAATATGGTTTTAAATAACTAAAATCGCTGTAAAAGAAAGGGTTTAAAAAGTTATTCTTAATATTTTCACATTCACACCCAAACCCAATACTAGATTATCACTCTGTCTATTAGCTCAGTATCCATATGAACTATTGTTCATACAAACATTTCAAACATTTCCAGGGTTTTCAAAGGTATCAAAAGTGTAGTTTGCTGGAATATTTATTTAAATTTTCTTTGTTAGTCATTTCCGCATGGGTGCATTTAAAGGTTAATGCACAATGTGTAAGCAACTGTGTCGACCATTAAAAATACAAGTGGTAGTTCACTCTAAAAAATAACAATCAAAATAAAACAACAAAACACATAAAAGCAAATACCAGTGCATCAAAATTCCCCTCTGTTTTGAAATTAATCATCGGTGTACAAAGAAATAGAATTATTTTCATACGATGTATCTTAATGAATTATAAACAGAATGAATAATGTATTTTTTTGGGTATCACTCACCTATTTTGATTGTCGTCAGCTCGGGACTTGTCAGGATTTACAAAACACAAAACACGACACAAGAAAACACTTATAATCCCGAAGTAACGAAAAACCGACGTTAATGTATAAGTGTTTTCGTGTGTCGTGTTTTGTGTTTTGTAAATCCTGACAAGTCCCGAGCTGACGACAATCAAAATAGGTGAGTGATACCCCAAAAAATACATTATTCATTGAAGATACCTTACCAAAAACATGTCATTCAGAAATAGTATGAACAGAATGTCAAAAAATGATGTAACTGCCAAATTGTGACCTGATATACTATTTATGGTTGAAAACTAAAACTTATGACCACTGAAGATTGTTTTGATAGCCACTAGACTGATTGTCAATCTTAGGTATACAATTTGCATGTACGATGTCCCCTTAACTAATAGGGTACTCGTAGTTTTAGTAATCCCAAACTACGAATTATGTGCAGTTGTACAGTATGTATTTCTTGTATTGATTTACATATTTTAAGACACAAAACTATTACTTAAGTTTAATAACGCTAAAAAAGAAAGCTTTAAATAAATTTGCCTTAATAATTTTTATTGGTGGACCAGTCACTTTGTACAAAAGTGAGTCAAATACTTTTGAGCGTTACAAAGCACATGTTCACTCTACACAGTAACTCTCTTTTTCTTCCTGCACATTTTAAGCGTTTTAGACTTTAAAAACCCCAATGGATAAAAAATCCTCCAATAACCTAAGCCGCATTAGAAAATATGAAAAATAGCTAAGCAAATATAAATTTTCCCCTTTTCAAAAAATGAGAGTTTAAAATAAAAAGGTATAATACTGAAAGATGAATAGGCAAAGCATGCATGTGCTGAAACGTATATTTGTTATCCAATTACTGTATGAAATTTTAGTTTTTTGTTCAGTAAATTAGAAAAGAAAATGCCATGCTTAGTCTAACCTAACGCTTAATTTATTGGTTTTAGGGTTTTCATAAGTGTGTTACATTATTGTTTTTTAATAAGGCCCTTTTTTAAGTACAGTTTATTAAAATACTAACATCCAATTAAATTACCTGCTTACATGCTTAAATAAATATACATTTTATGGCAGGATTATGAATGCCTTATTCATACATAAATACACAAAACATACATAACATACACACACAAAAACAATTCTAAGTTATACTATATAATGTTTTTTTTTTTTTTGTTGTAAAATGGCATATATTTCATTATTGTATATTAAAATATTTTGTATTTACAAGTAAATATAAGTCGAAAGCTAAATTTTCTTTAATGATTGACCACAAACACATTTTATTGTTGCCTTACAATATTAAACTGGTAAAAGTTTGATGGTAATAACCTTTATAGTAGGAAAATCTTAAATCAATTTATCGTCAATGAAAAAATTCTAATTTAAAAAATAAATTAATACACAACTTATTAAATAAATACAAGGGATACTATTGCTGAACTAGAAATGTATTTTATTATATTTGAGGTATAAAAAAAAAAAAAAAAAAAAAAAAAAACTTGTGCTGTAGGAGAAACAAATTTGGATATTTTAAATATTTTTAATGTAATTTAGAATTTTGGTATATTGTATACATCTTCTATCTTCTATCTATATATTAATACGCAAGCATGTTTCATTTCCTCCTTTTTTCTCAGCTCGTGTACATCGTAGGAGAAATCCGAGCATACCGTTAGAAAGGTATAGTCATGTAGATGAGCAGAATCACATTCTAATTCACATCGGACTCCAGGGCTACGCCCCACAGGCTTTCAAAGTTCCAATGTTAATCTTATGGAGAAAGGAGAATTTAATGAATCATTAGACAGCTGTTGTAAAAACAACTGCTAGAAAATTAGGAAGAACAGATGTTTTAGTTCTTAACTGTTTTTAAGCTTCTTGAGTCCAGATCAACTGAAATTTTGATCGAATTTCGATCAGGTAGGCGGTCTCTAGTCTATATATTAATACGCAAGCATGTTTCATTTCCTCCTTTTTTCTCAGCTCGTGTGCATCGTAGGATAAATCCGAGCATACCGTTAGAAAGGTATAGTCCTGTAGATGAGCAGAATCACATTCTAATTCACATCGGACTCCCGGGCTACACCCCACAGGCTTTCAAAGTTCCAATGTTAATCTTATGGAGAAAGGAGAATTGAATGAATTGAATGAGACAGCTGTTGTAAGAACAACTGCTAGAAAATTAGGAAGAACAGATGTTTTAGTTCTAAAATGTTTTTAAGCTTCTTGGGTCCAGTTCAAATGAAATTTTGATCGAATTTCGATCAGGAGGCGATCTCTAGTATATATTAATACGCAAGCATGTTTCATTTCCTCCTTTTTTCTCAGCTCGTGTACATCGTAGGAGAAATCCGAGCATACCGTTAGAAAGGTATAGTAATGTAGATGAGCAGAATCACATTCTAATTCACATCGGACTCTATGACTACGCCCCACATGCTTTCAAAGTTCCTATGTTAATCTTATGGAGAAAGGAGAATTGAATGAATAATTAGACAGCTGTTGTAAAAACAACTGCTAGAAAATTAAGAAGAACAGATGTTTTAGTTCTAAAAGGTTTTTAATTGGGTCCAGATCAACTGAAATTTTGATCGAATTTCGATCAGGAGACGATCTCTAGTATTATTATAATACACGTGTGAATAACTGAGTTCTCAGTAACAAAATTGAATCGTTTTTCACGATATATAAGATAAACTAAAGGGTGAGATAAGTAGATTTGCAGAATTTTCTTCAAGTGCAAAATCGTCCTTAAGATCAAGTTCTTTAAAGATTAGGGCCAATGGCCAATGCAATTCTTATGCCCACTCCATACGTATAGTAATACCGCCGCGGTATAGGCGGTATTTTAACGCGCTTGTATAGGAGTCGCCATTTAATCTATATTGGGAAAACAATCAGCTGATCGTTGCGTTTAAATTAACGCCTATCGCAGTGGTATTTACGTCGTAGGTTATTTGATGGTTTTTATTTGGCCCGGTTCACAGGAGCTTTAAAATACGCTGCATATACGCTGAGCCGTCGCTGCGGGTCCGGTACATTTCTTGAGTATTTGAGTACTGTACACGCACTGCTCAATCACCGCTGCAAAATGTTGCTGCAAGTCACTCGTGTGTCATTTTGGGGGAAGATTAAAATTCAGTTAATATTGTCAGCATATTAATAGTCAGCCGTGAAAAGTTTGTTTTAATAAACTCACTTTTGGCATTCCAAGTTTTACCATAGCTTAGTGGAGCATGGCCGTTTAGCTAGTAACGCATTATTACCTACCGCGTAAAATTATGATTCAACTAAAGTTGTTTATTCAGTTTTAAAGTTTAGTTTGATACTTTAAAGGAAAAAATCTATATAGTAAATGTTGCCTACAGTTCTAGCTTCGGCTTTGAGATTGCACAGCATAGAACGTAGTACTTGTAACAACACATGCGTTCTCGTTCTGATAAATTAAAATTATCTTATACGGGTAATAATCTAAATTGGAAAAAAATCAATTTAATATGAGATTTTAAACATTAATTATTTTGAATCAAATGATTAAATTTGCAGACAAATCTATTTTATTAAAAGTAGACTGATTTTTATCATAACCTCAGTCAATTATTCAAATATTAAATAACTAAATTTCAAATATCCTGAAGGCACACTAAATATTACCCGGTTTTAAATTAATTTTCTCGTGTTTATTTAAATAGACAAAACAGAAAAAAAACTTAATTTTAAAAAGCCTATTGAATATTTTGTTTTGGAATTGTATTTGATAACTAACTAATCCGGACCATTGGCCTTCAATAAGGCAGACGACAGCACATGACAGACGCTCCGCTGCGTTACTGTACCGATCTGGATACACTAGGCCCACCATATTAATTAGGCCTACGCTCCTGTTCCTAAGCACTACGTACGCGATATGTCCACTATAACTGGACTATTTATAGTGAAATATATTTATACAGTGTTGCTCTTTAATGTGAGATAGTTTTTCTGATTAAAATGAAACTTTAAATGACTGCGAAACTTTTTTACTTTTTTACTTCTATGTTTTATTATTATTATTATTATTTTTTTTAAATTAGCTCAAAGGCGAAGGGGGGGGGGGTGTAGCCCCAGCAGCTCCCCCCCTCGATGCGCCCACGAGGTATGTTAAACAACGATATCGGTTTTACTATTCATCCGCTAAAAATGTAGACACATTTGTTACTTAAATATGATTAAAGTTGGTAGGTCTATTATCTTTCACATTACTCTAGGCTATGACAAAAAAAAATAGAGTATTAGGTAAAGCCGTTGTCCCGTGAAAAGAGAACCAAACAGGGACCAGAGTGACACAGATAGTGAGAGACAGAGAGGAATAGAGATAGAGGGAAAGAAATTTAAATGAAACCTATTTTAGATTCAGCGAAACATATAATTAAAAATAACATAAGGATCAAGATTCTAATCAATTTAAGACAAAACTCTAATTTTACTAAAATATTATTAGTTAACAAAAACAGATGAAAAAATCGTCCGTATATGTAAAGCAATACATTCTTTTACTTTCACCCTAAATAAGTATAGCAGTTTTGGAGTGCCTGGCCCAAAAACTTCAATAGTATACTGGTAAAGCAGCTGTATTTCGACAACGCGACCCCATATTTCAGCGTATCGTCTTCGGCACGGCACCTCAGATGTATTTCGACAACGCGACCCCGTATTTAAGCTTCGCGTCGTCTGCACGGCACCTCAGCTGTATTTCGACAACGCGACGCGATATTTAAGCTTCTAGTCGTCGGCGCGGCACCTCAGATGTATTTCGACAACGCAACTCCATATTTAAGCGTATCGTCTTCGGCACGGCACCTCAGATGTATTTCGACAACGCGACCCGATGTTTAAGCTTCGCGTAGTCGGCACGGCACCTCAGATGTATTTCGACAACGCGACCCCATATTTAAGCGTATCGTCTTCGCCACGGCACCTCAGCTGTATTTCGACAACGCGACCCCATATTAAAGCGTCGCGTCGTCGGCACGGCACCTCAGCTGTATTTCGACAACGCGACCCCATATTAAAGCGTCGCGTCGTCTGCACGGCACCTCAGATGTATTTCGACAACGCGACCCCATATTTAAGCGTCGCGTCGTCTGCACGGCACCTCAGCTGTATTTCGACAACGCAACTCCATATTAAAGTGTCGCGTCTTCGGCACGGCACCTCAGCTGTATTTCGACAACGCGACTCCATATTTAAGCGTTGATTCGTCGGCACGCATCATGTGCCTCGACCGTCGCGTCGTTGCGATTCTCAATCAGCAGGGCCGGATTTACGTTTTCTTCGCCCATGGGCATATAATAATCTGCCGCCCCTTCACCTCCTCCCCCCCCACCGGCTCCCTTTGTACCCTCCAAGGAGCCACATTGCTGCGACATTGCTTTTTTTAAAGAAGGAATCCAACTTTAAAGGTTGGACAAGCACCTCATTTTCCTTCTTCTTCTTCACTTCAGCTAATTTCCGGTATTCCGCGCCACTAAGTCTTTTTCGCTCACCCATTAGGCCTATGTTTTAAAAATATAACGAAAATTTTTTCGTATATCAAATTCAAATGAAATCTTACACGAAACACAGCATTAAAGAGTTATGAGCAAATCAACAACACACAGCCGCACACGCACTACTACATAACAAGCAAGCCGCAAGCGTACTCGTACAGGCTGTCAGTTCTAATGCGACATAACAACGCCACACAACACTGACGAATGACGTTTGTACACTGACCGTCCAAGCGGAAGCGAAATGGCGACTTGGCGGGATGGGCTGATGCACGGCCATCTCTAGTACTCTACTATGTACTAGAGATGGCCGTGGCTGATGACCGTGGGGCATACGGGAGACATTCGGAGCAAACTATGACGTCATTGAATTAGCTCCTTGGTTATCGCTACGAACAGTCTAGCGCTCAATACGCTTGATTTCAGAGTTGTCGTCTGAAACAACTGAATAATATTGTTTACACTAGGCCTAACCTCTATAGTCTATAGGATTAGATGATAATGAATGGAAATGGATAAATTCTATCATGGTCCTCTTTTAAAGGAGAATTTGAAAACTCTTTTACAAAATAAAAATGTTTATTTTTATTTTCGTTATAGGTATTTTTTGTTTTGTTTTTATCAGGCCTAGCTTACATAAACTTGGGACTGCTTTAGTTTGAATTCAATAGAAAAGATTCAAAGCGTTCAACGTTTTAGGCCTAGCTAGGCTATATTTTTGGTTAGTATGAAATGTAATTTTATGCAACTAAGTTTAACTGTCTTAACAGTCAGCCTATTCCTTAATTCCCCATAAACGAATCCTAGTCGGATTCGGTAAGATGTATTTACAGTAATTACCGGTAGTAAAGTTTAAATTTGGTAAAGTATTTTTTGGAACCAAAACTTAGGTGCAAGGTTTGGATTGCAGAATCCTACACCAATCTATCACACACCCAATTTAACTTAACACTACTAAAGAGTGTCAATCCAAAAATTGTTAAGGATTATGTACTACTATAAGGATACTGTATCTATTTATAATCTTACACGTGAATACCGGTATATTTATTAGTAATTAAAATGCTTTTAAGATTTTTAGGCTTAGGTTTTACTTATTTATTCATATTTATCAAGATCTTACTACACTAACAACGATTCCTCAATACTCAAAAACAAAGAACGAAAGAGGGCAAGCGAGACTAGCCGAGTAGCGGCAAAATATAGAAACTCTAATGTTATGACGTCAGCATCATAGCCGTCACACAGTGAAGCGACGTCATTAAGCTGCTCCGAATGTCTCCCGTTTGACCCACCGGGCTGATGACGGCGAGGAATACGAATACGGCTCCCCACCACTAGCACATCGTCTGCCGCGAGCAATAGACGCTCGTCCACGCATCCGCGGCTTCCGCGCAGGCAGACTGCAGTGAGTCTGCCCTTTGCCGTTTCACCACAATACGGCTAGGTGGCCTGCGACCATGACGATGACAACGCGCCGTGCATACAGATATAAATTTTAATTTTTCCAAAATTTTGCCGCCCTTGAAATTTGCCGCCCTGGGCATGTGCCCATGTTGCCCATGCGGTAAATCCGGCCCTGTCAATCAGTCCCGTAATAAATAAATTACGCTAGCGACTAAGACTCAGGTGAGTAAGTGAGTGAGAGAGGGTTTACAGGGGGTGACGAGAGAGGGAGAATCGTGTAAGTCCCGACTCTCGATGGATCGAAAGCTCTCGACGACTCCCTCCCCCCTCCCCTCACCAACGCTCTCCCTCCCTCTCAACTCTAAACCCAACCCTTGCTCTCGAATCCCGATTACGATTATTATTGATACCTTACCAACCCCTTTTAAGCGTTCTATTTCGGCTCAAGGCTAGGATATGACCTTTTAAACATATGAGTATGATGAAGCAAAAGCAAAGGCTATAAGTGCAGTACTTTGTCAAGTGTTGCACAACCACATAAAATTCCCGCGGGCTACGAACCAATGATTCGCAATGACCTGTTTAGAATGGAGTTTTAATCTGTTTTTTTTCTGACAGCTGAAAATACCAATAGCATGTATTATTTAATAAGACCAGAGTTGCATCGCCCACTATTTATTACGCAAACAAAGAGAGTTGAGCAACATTAAAATCCTTTTACCACATCTTCATGTCTACAACGTAAAAATTTCATCAAATAATTAATAGGATATTTCATGTTTTACTATGCGTAAAATACTGAATAGTTCAGCAAGCAAACCAAATTCTTTATTACTTAAAATAAACTAAAGAATCGAAGATACATTTAGTGATATTAAACCTCAGACATGCCGCACATTCATGTTTCACTACACCTATAACATGATTACCGTTTCATGTTACCTGCAGTTTTAATTATCTCTCATTGTTTCAATGCTTCGTTACGATTGTTTCAATTGTAATAATTGTATCTATGTATGTTTTTGTAATACAGGGATTTGTAAAAAAATCTACACTGAATTAAATAATTGTCAGATATTTATACATTCTGAAATGGTAATTGGCCACGTTTCCTTAACACCAAATGCAGTTTAATGTGAGTCTTCAGTGTCATGAAATGAAATGAAAAATGAAATAAAAAAGGTTTATTTCAAAAATACAAATACAAAATTTTCACAATATATACATATAAAACATGAAATGTCCCCCACATGGGCATCCACCTGTGGGTGGGGAACGAGTCCTTATTAGCTTTACATAAAAAACTTAAGAGATAAAATAAACATAACTCTTAACTAAACAATATCTAACCCATTTCATTTACTTTTATGTAAAGAACAACTTATATCTAACATAAAAAAATTAAAAGTAAAAAAAAGCACAAAAGTCGTTTGCACAGAGAAGGGGAATTTAAATTCTTACGTAAAATTATAAAATCAACAGAAAAACCTGAAACCGTTCATACCGAAACCAGACACACACAATTTCTCTCTCTCTCCCTCTCATTTTTCTCCATTCCCTCACCCACTCACGCACCCCGCACGCACACAGAGACACACGACACAAACACACAACCGAATCTTACAATTAATTCATTATTATCTTATATGTCCTACAAATTTTTTATTTTTTCCATGCTTTTCACCATTTTAGCCAGTGTAATGGAAGCAATTGCAACATACTTTCATGTCGGCGTTGAAAAGCAAAGATACTTTTAATTTATCATGGTTAACAGCTGATTTCATCATTGTTAATAATAAGTACCAGGTTAACCGAGCCTTGCTCGTTGGTTTTAATTCAGTTTTGACATAGTGTCATTAGAGCTATTAAATTTCCCCCAACAACCAACTATACCTCTTCACAGTTAACAGCTGTTTGAAAAAGTCTGCTTAATATTAATGTTAATTTATTTTTGTATACCTTTCGTTGTTATTTCGTTACCAAAACAGCAACCCATAAGACCAATGTTAAAAATTACGATTTTTAAACTTAAATTCTGACAAAATTCGATTTTTCCTGGGATGGAGGCCTTTTCTAAACTTATTTTTGGGCCAATACACTTTTAAGTGCAAAGTTTAAGCAAAATCTGACAGCTAGATTTCGAGATCGTGGAACACACATCCCTTCAGACATTCCTCGTATTATAGTATAGGATTATTACTTTTTTAATTCGATTACAATCATACAAATTGCTTCATTGTTTTCTTTTTATTTTACCTATATTTATCTAAACATCCATAATCATCAAAATTAAAAGTTTAAAAAAAAGATACAATGATTTTATTGTATAGTAAAATTCAATAATTCATATGTAACTGGTCAAAACTCACACACACACACACACACACACACACACACACACACACACACACATGTTTATACTGGAACACATAGTCTGTATTTTGACAGTTGTGTTAGCTGTTTATATACATTACTATAGTCCGTTTTTACTTTCTCCCCCTATACCATAGTATATGGAGAAAATATTGTTTTCGTCAAAATTTTCGAATTTGAGTTGTTTGTGGATTTATCCATTTTGGTGCCCCCTGAGTCCAAAAAAGTGGTTTTCAGAGTGATGTCTGTGTGTGTGTGTGTTTGTGTGTGTGTCCGTGTGTCCGTGTGTCTGGATGTAAACAGAGCTGGAGAATGCCCCGATGGTCCGATTTTGGTGAAATTTGGTATGTAGGTCCAAACTCATAATAATTCCAGGCGTTTTTTTCATTTTTTTGAATTTTTGATTTTTAAGGGTTGTTTACACTCAAAAACCCTCAAAAATCGTCAAAAATCAAAATTTCTCAAAAACGGCTCTAACGATTTTGATTAAAATTTTATGGTTTATTAAGCTTAAAATGGTGAATAAAATGACACCACCCGCATCTCCGAGAAAATGCGCGTTCAATAGTTATGGAGTAAAAAGTGTTTCAAAAATCAATTTTTTGAATTTTTAAAATAGCTGTTGTCTCGAAATAAATTTTACTTATCACCATTAAATCAAGCTCAAAAAACTAAATAATCCAGTATTTTAAATTATTGCTCTACGTCAAGTGGTTGCGGAGAAAATTAAATTTTTCGTTTAGCGGTAAACGCAGTACGTTGTTAAAAGTCA
Organism: Neoaliturus tenellus; assembly: GCA_030545055.2. Taxonomy (NCBI): domain Eukaryota; kingdom Metazoa; phylum Arthropoda; class Insecta; order Hemiptera; family Cicadellidae; genus Neoaliturus; species Neoaliturus tenellus. The sequence goes on from CM061532.1 coordinate 214,189,998, forward strand.
CAGACGCACGTAGGGTCAAACGAGCGCTGCTCAGCTGGTAGCTATCCGACTGAGTCATCAAGACATTAATATTTGAAGCTTTTAACACCTTTTTTTATATTGTCGGGAGAAAGTATGTGTCAGTTAACTGATACCGTTTATTTTAAACCTGATCCTTCTCTAGAAAATTGGGGTGGGGGAGGGATTTAAACTGTAAACAAAAAAATTAAACTGTAAACAACACATTCAAACTCGTGACAAACGTGTGTCGAGTATCAGATTTCCTCAAATAACGCTTTAAATAAGTTATAATATCTTTCAGTAGCTCCTAGTCAGCTGTTATGTTTTTAAGCCAAACCTATTCCTTGTTAAAAAGTAACAGTTTCTAAAGTAAACTGATTACAAAACAACTGCGACCAACAATATTGTAAAACTGATACACATTATGTTGTGATGTAAAATTACCAGCTGGTATGCAACAGTGAAATGAAACAAAAACAACAAAAAAACCAAAAGGCTTCAGCCAATAGGATAGTACCAAGTATAAACAAACCCCTCCACCATCTCTCAATCGAAGGATCAGGTTAAAAAAAACGGACTATAGTGAACGTGTTGCTCGAAATCGAGCAATTAATTTTAATACAAAACAAATGTTACTTTTATCTCTAAACCATTGACGTCCGACCAATCCAATATTGTGAATATCTGCAATCACCAAAACTACACGGATTTACAGCTGATTATTAACAGATGTTTAAAATGCTTTATTCAATCCCAATGTTATTTAAATGAGAAATTTTGAGATTTCAATGGTGGATAACGCCTTTATTTTCCGTTAGATTCTCATCAGTTTTTGGCGGAAACAACTGCAGACCAAGCCCTATCCAACGACACCAAAAACTTGAAAATCGGTTGAAAATTGTAGGAGGAGTTCTCAAGACAAAAAAAAACCCTTAGCGTATTAAATAAGTATAGATTTCTTTGTTTAGTACCTACATATAATCAATGTTAAATTTTTTAAAATTTCAATCAAAGATTAAAGCTAAATAACAATTTTCCTAGCATATCACCATTTATCTATACCTGTATCTATATTACTTTTATTCCGGAACTAACTTATAAAGTTCGAAGAAAATCGTTCGAGCCGTTTTCGAGATCCGTGCGAGAGCATTCATACATAGGCCTAAATTAAAATATACCTTACTCGTATTATTTATAGTATAGGATAGGATAGTAAAATGATTCTTGGTAATAAACACCTAGTATGAGAGGTTTATTACAGCCATAATTGCTGTAATAAACCGCTCATATCATATCTATTAATTATTGTTATTGCTATAATTATTGTTTTAATAAACCTGCTCGGTTAAATAACAAATAGACAAAATTATAATTTACTTCAACATCTGATGGAAAATGAACAGTGATCATATTGAACTGAAATTAGTGTAAAAATAACCTGGAAACTTACTCTTTCAGAATATTTAAATAAGAAAGTACTTTTATGGAATTTAAATAACACCTAAGAGTGGGTTCATTTACAAACACTCTATATTGGTATCATCCATGCCGAGCACCATGGGGGCCACATTGCACTTGCACAACAAGCTCGGCCAAAACCATTTTTAAATTACTAATTTATCATCCTAATTTTTTCGTGTAGAGTTCTTATCAATTTACGTGCATTTAATTCTACATGCTTTTTTACTTCAAAATTGCAAGCTTAAATGAAAACGAAAAAAATACCCCCGTCGCAGCAGACCTGCGTACTCAGCGAATTTCCAAAGAATTATTGTTTCAACATCAAAGAACTTTGTGGGTATCTTATATAATTAATAATCTTTACAAAAAAATATATATTTATTGGCATTATATTTCTGAGTAAAATATTTTTATTTAATAATTTATATATTAATATTTATGTTGCAATAAATGACTTTTTTTAACAGTAATAAAACTGCATATCAAAAGCTTCCATGCAAAAGGAATGATTTGTTTACAAATAACAAAACATAAACATTTCAAATTTGACAAATATGCAGAAGACAGCTGATCATATCTGATTAGGAACAGGTACCTTACTATCTCCATCTCTCTTGCTCCCTTTATACACTTATTTTCCATGAGAATACCATGGGATTTAGCATGTAGGTTTGCTGCAATGAGGGTTTTTGGTCAAATCTTAATTAGGCCTACTCACCACCTAGTGAAGGTTCATAAAAATTTTTATTAAGATATGTTGATAAATAAGCGATATATAACTTTTTGAAGATTTACCCATAAGAATAACATGGGAAACTTGATTTGAATTTTCTCTATAACTAGTTAAGCTATTTAAAAGATTCAAAATACTAAATTGTTTGTTTTTTTAAGCTCTTTTAAATGGTTTTAGTTAAAATTGATGAATTTTGAAAATTTAGGTCCAAAAATGCCAAAAACCCATTTTTGACCCCTTTGAAACCCCATAAAACCCCGTTCCCATAACCCGACAATACTGGTTCGCGAACTCATGAAAATAGACCTGGTCTTACAACTTCATGCCAAATTTGATCAAAATCGGAGGTCCGCTTAAACAGTTATCGGTACCACGGACACACACACACACTACACATATATATATGAAAATGAACGAACGGTGTTTTTGGCTTCTGGGGACCTCAAAATGAAAAAGTAATGTGGTCCCGGGCTTAGGTCTTACCATGGCTACTACCGTAACAGCTCTCTAATTTAATTTATTTCTAGAAATTCTAATTTCTCTAATAGCGAATTTCTCTATAGGGAAATTCGCTAAAAACAAGTTAAATATACGCAGTTAACTTAAAAACACAGACCTTGTTCGTGTTGCTTCCTCATACTGGTTCATTTTAAGCAAAATAGCCCGGTTTCATTGCAGAATCGCCTTATTTTTAAAATGAAATTTTCAGTAGAAAATTTTATGTGTAATTTAACCTACAGTGATTTTATCGAGTTTTATGTCTTATAAAGAAACTTAAGAAAGAATAATTAGCATAAAGTAAATTAAAAAATAAAAAAAAAATTATAATTTCAGTTTAATCCAGAAGGTGAAATTCAATTAAAATACCGTAAAATATCCAATGCTAACACTACCAGTCTTTTGTATACAACTAATATACAACTAATAATTAATTGTATTAATATTGCATGAATACAAAGCTTCTTGGGGCATATTTCATTTACTTAGATTCAATGTTAAACATTTTCTTATTAGTGTATACCTAACACAAAATAATGACATCAGTTCATCTCAGAGATTATTATGCCTCGTGTTTCAAATTGATCTGATAAAGGAGGTGTAAATCCAGGGCAGGGGTGTTAGTTCGGGGGGGGGGGGGCTTATCAATCATGGGCTATGTCGACAGACGTATCAACCCATTTGGGACCAAAGGCGCCTCAAATATGCATAGCCTTTCGCACAACCTTCCAAAACCTCTCTGTATGGATTCCTTGTTCACCGCGTTAGCAATGGATACCCCTATAGTACCTACATACAGAAGGAATCAGATATGGACATGGGACAGCTAAATAGTATAAGGGTGTTTTATTTGCAGCTATTATAATGATGTGCTGAGCAAAAATCAGTTAAACAATATTTAACGAAAATTAATTATGATTAAAAATCAAACTACCACTTAAAGTAATCTGGCCTCCAATTTTACGATTAATTTCACTTTAATTTAGTGAGTAGGACTGTTCGGGGAGGGGGAGGTAAAGGGAGTACAGCATATGTAAGAATTTTACTTAGGCCTACCGGTATAGCCGGTAGCTTTTTTAAGCAGCTTCTTTATTTTTGCACCTTTTAGCGAATTTCCCATAGGGAATAAGCTATTACCGTAGGTCTCATGGTAAGACCTAAGCCCGGGACCATGTTACTTTTTCGTTTTGAGGTGCCCAGACACCAAAAATAATAGTCATTAAAAAATTTATATATATATATATATATATATATATATATATATGTATATATGTATATATTTATGTATGTATATATGTATATATGTGTCCCTAGACACGATAACTCTCGTAAAAATGGTCCGATCGACACCAAATTTGGTAGAGATGTGTAATCCTACATTTATTCGGATGAGTTCGTAAACCAGACATATTGACCTACCGGAAGGGGTAGTTTTGGGGGGTTTTGTACCCCAAAAATGGGCTTTTTGCATTTTTCATATGTAAATTTTAAAAAATTTAAATTTTAGCGAATTTCCCATAGGGAATAAGCTATTACCGTAGGTCTCATGGTAAGACCTAAGCCCGGGACCATGTTACTTTTTTGTTTTTAGGTGCCCAGAGACCAAAAATAATAGTCATTAAAATTTTTATATATATATATATATATGTATATATGTATATATGTTTTGAAATATGTAAAAAATAATAACCATAAGTACCCTTTTAGAAACATTAATTTTTATTGCACTGACATGTTTCGACTTAAAGTCATTTTCAAAGTGCTTTTTGTACTTAACCAAATAATTTATAATTTAATAACAAAATTCATATGATATTATATAATTGTTAAATTAACTTTGGTGGTGAAATTGGTTTTTGTCTTTCTTTATATCTAATATTTTTTCGAATATGGGATTTTTTGCAGGGAACTGGATTGCATTAAGTAGGTTATCTCTGTCATTCAGGTAGCTTTTATAAATGTGTATTTCTTCTTTAATATCCATTTTCTTGCCTTTTCCCATAAAATCCAGAATGGTCATGTTATCTTTGTAACTTTTATAAGAATGGTCTGTTTTCAGTATGTGGTCAGCAAAGGTGGATTTCTGAGTGGTTATGTTGTTTGACTTTATAGCTTGAATGTGCTCGTTGTACCTTTTTCGAAAGCTCCTACCTGTTTGACCTATGTAGTACTTTGAGCACTCATTACAATTTATTTTATAGATACCAGATTTTTCATAATCGTTTGAATAATTACGTTTGTCGTCTTTGTTTGCTAGTTTGTTTATTAGGTCGAATGAGTTGTTTCTGGTTCTATATGAAAGTTTGTAATTTGAATTTATAAACGTTTTTCGAATTGCTTTATTGAGTGCTGAACTGTATGGTACGCATAAATATTCAGATTTTGGGTTTTCTCCTTGAATGTTTGCTTGCAGTATTTCTTTATGTTTCTTCTTTCTTATCATGTTATCTATCATTTTAGTTTGATATCCATTATTTTTTGCAATACTTTTGATTATCTTTTCTTCTTTTTCATAGTCTTGTTTGTTCATTGGAATTTTTATCAAACGGTTAATCAGTGAATGGAAAGTGGCCATTTTGTGCTGCCATGGATGGTTTGATTTTGCTGGTATGATGAGGTCTGTATGGGTTGGTTTTCTATATATTTTAAAAGCAACCTTGTTATTTTCTTTCCGAATTGTTAAGTCTAAATAATTTATTTCTGTGTTTTGAACTTCCATGGTAAATTTAATGGTGTCCGAAATGCTATTTAAGTAAGTCAATAGATCATCAGGTTCATGGTCATCATCATTTTCAAAAATACAAAGTATATCATCTACATACCTTCGCCAAAAGATAATTTTATTCTTTAAAGGATTTGAATTATTTATTATTTTTGTTGACTCTAAATTTTGCATGTACAGGTTAGCCATTATACCAGACAAGGGCGAGCCCATAGCAAGTCCTTCATTTTGTTTATAAAACTGTGAATTGAATCTGAAATAATTTTGATTTAAAGCTACTTTTGTCAATGATATGATGTCTTTGATGTTTTCAGGGCGTAGATTTGGGTTTTTTGTTAGGTTATCTTTAAGTATGGTTATGGTTTCATTAACAGGTATATTCGAATACATATTAGTGACATCAAAAGAAATGAATATTGTGTTTTCTGGTAAATCTAAATTTTTGATGTTATCTATTAGTTCTAAGCTGTTAGAGAGGCTACAATTATTTTCTATGTGTATATTATATTTTATCTTATCATTTAAAAATTTTGAAAGATTATAACATGGAGCATTACGATAATTTACCACAGGTCTGATGGGTACATTCATTTTATGGGTTTTTGGTTGTCCCTTAAGTGTAGGAGCTTGAGGTTTAATCATCTTCAGCTTATGTTTTTCTTTATCTGGTATTATTTTCGTCTTTGATATAGCATTATTTGTTTGTTTTTGAAACTCAAGAGTTGGATCAGTTCTGAGTTTTTGAAATGAATTGTTGTTCAGAAACTCTTCAACTTTCTCTTCATAGCTGTTCTTCTTCATTATTACTGTGGTATTGCTTTTATCTGCTTTTGTTATTAGTGCTTCATTATCTTTTAGTTTTTTAGCAATATTTTTTATTGTATGCATTTCTTTCTTCGCATTATTTACGTTTCTATTTCTTTTGGAGTTGATTTTAGTTTTGTTGAGTTCGTGGATGAAATTATGTCTTATTTTCTCTTGTTCTTCTTTGCATTTGTTTCTAATGGAAGCTTCTAAATCTATTAGTTGATTTTCAATCACATTTGTTTGAAAATCTAGGTTGACATTATACTTAATAGACTTACTCAACATTTCAGTTTCTTCTTCGTTGAAGTCAATATTGGTCATGTTTTGTATAGTAGGTGGAAAGAGTATATTTTCTTCGTTATCTTGGTTAGGTTTTTGTTTCTTTATTAGCGTCTGAATCTTTTTCATTTGTTTCTGTTTCTTTTTGGCCAAAATTGGTTTACACCAGCTATTTATATCTTGAGCAAATTCTTCTACTGAATCAGGGTGGAATTTTTCATTTATTTGGGTTTGTATTGATTCAATGTTCTTCTTAATGGTGTTCAGTTTGGCATAGAGGAAATTAACCTCTTCTTTCACCCAAATTTTCCTTGCTGTTGCAATTGCTTTCAGGGCGGCTGGTGTTTTTAGTTTTGTTTTTAATTGTACATAATTGGGAGTAATATTTTCTCTTAAACATCTCTTGTTGAACTTGATATCTTCTTTTATAGATTCATGTTTTAAAGTTAGGAATTTGAGTTTGCGAATTATTCGTTGGTGGTTAGCCATTTGTATTGCACAGATTTCGCAGATAAGGGCTACTGTAATTATTTTGAAATATGTAAAAAATAATAACCATAAGTACCCTTTTAGAAACATTAATTTTTATTGCACTGACATGTTTCGACTTAAAGTCATTTTCAAAGTGCTTTTTGTACTTAACCAAATAATTTATAATTTAATAACAAAATTCATATGATATTATATAATTGTTAAATTAACTTTGGTGGTGAAATTGGTTTTTGTCTTTCTTTATATCTAATATTTTTTCGAATATGGGATTTTTTGCAGGGAACTGGATTGCATTAAGTAGGTTATCTCTGTCATTCAGGTAGCTTTTATAAATGTGTATTTCTTCTTTAATATCCATTTTCTTGCCTTTTCCCATAAAATCCAGAATGGTCATGTTATCTTTGTAACTTTTATAAGAATGGTCTGTTTTCAGTATGTGGTCAGCAAAGGTGGATTTCTGAGTGGTTATGTTGTTTGACTTTATAGCTTGAATGTGCTCGTTGTACCTTTTTCGAAAGCTCCTACCTGTTTGACCTATGTAGTACTTTGAGCACTCATTACAATTTATTTTATAGATACCAGATTTTTCATAATCGTTTGAATAATTACGTTTGTCGTCTTTGTTTGCTAGTTTGTTTATTAGGTCGAATGAGTTGTTTCTGGTTCTATATGAAAGTTTGTAATTTGAATTTATAAACGTTTTTCGAATTGCTTTATTGAGTGCTGAACTGTATGGTACGCATAAATATTCAGATTTTGGGTTTTCTCCTTGAATGTTTGCTTGCAGTATTTCTTTATGTTTCTTCTTTCTTATCATGTTATCTATCATTTTAGTTTGATATCCATTATTTTTTGCAATACTTTTGATTATCTTTTCTTCTTTTTCATAGTCTTGTTTGTTCATTGGAATTTTTATCAAACGGTTAATCAGTGAATGGAAAGTGGCCATTTTGTGCTGCCATGGATGGTTTGATTTTGCTGGTATGATGAGGTCTGTATGGGTTGGTTTTCTATATATTTTAAAAGCAACCTTGTTATTTTCTTTCCGAATTGTTAAGTCTAAATAATTTATTTCTGTGTTTTGAACTTCCATGGTAAATTTAATGGTGTCCGAAATGCTATTTAAGTAAGTCAATAGATCATCAGGTTCATGGTCATCATCATTTTCAAAAATACAAAGTATATCATCTACATACCTTCGCCAAAAGATAATTTTATTCTTTAAAGGATTTGAATTATTTATTATTTTTGTTGACTCTAAATTTTGCATGTACAGGTTAGCCATTATACCAGACAAGGGCGAGCCCATAGCAAGTCCTTCATTTTGTTTATAAAACTGTGAATTGAATCTGAAATAATTTTGATTTAAAGCTACTTTTGTCAATGATATGATGTCTTTGATGTTTTCAGGGCGTAGATTTGGGTTTTTTGTTAGGTTATCTTTAAGTATGGTTATGGTTTCATTAACAGGTATATTCGAATACATATTAGTGACATCAAAAGAAATGAATATTGTGTTTTCTGGTAAATCTAAATTTTTGATGTTATCTATTAGTTCTAAGCTGTTAGAGAGGCTACAATTATTTTCTATGTGTATATTATATTTTATCTTATCATTTAAAAATTTTGAAAGATTATAACATGGAGCATTACGATAATTTACCACAGGTCTGATGGGTACATTCATTTTATGGGTTTTTGGTTGTCCCTTAAGTGTAGGAGCTTGAGGTTTAATCATCTTCAGCTTATGTTTTTCTTTATCTGGTATTATTTTCGTCTTTGATATAGCATTATTTGTTTGTTTTTGAAACTCAAGAGTTGGATCAGTTCTGAGTTTTTGAAATGAATTGTTGTTCAGAAACTCTTCAACTTTCTCTTCATAGCTGTTCTTCTTCATTATTACTGTGGTATTGCTTTTATCTGCTTTTGTTATTAGTGCTTCATTATCTTTTAGTTTTTTAGCAATATTTTTTATTGTATGCATTTCTTTCTTCGCATTATTTACGTTTCTATTTCTTTTGGAGTTGATTTTAGTTTTGTTGAGTTCGTGGATGAAATTATGTCTTATTTTCTCTTGTTCTTCTTTGCATTTGTTTCTAATGGAAGCTTCTAAATCTATTAGTTGATTTTCAATCACATTTGTTTGAAAATCTAGGTTGACATTATACTTAATAGACTTACTCAACATTTCAGTTTCTTCTTCGTTGAAGTCAATATTTAGACTTAACAATTCGGAAAGAAAATAACAAGGTTGCTTTTAAAATATATAGAAAACCAACCCATACAGACCTCATCATACCAGCAAAATCAAACCATCCATGGCAGCACAAAATGGCCACTTTCCATTCACTGATTAACCGTTTGATAAAAATTCCAATGAACAAACAAGACTATGAAAAAGAAGAAAAGATAATCAAAAGTATTGCAAAAAATAATGGATATCAAACTAAAATGATAGATAACATGATAAGAAAGAAGAAACATAAAGAAATACTGCAAGCAAACATTCAAGGAGAAAACCCAAAATCTGAATATTTATGCGTACCATACAGTTCAGCACTCAATAAAGCAATTCGAAAAACGTTTATAAATTCAAATTACAAACTTTCATATAGAACCAGAAACAACTCATTCGACCTAATAAACAAACTAGCAAACAAAGACGACAAACGTAATTATTCAAACGATTATGAAAAATCTGGTATCTATAAAATAAATTGTAATGAGTGCTCAAAGTACTACATAGGTCAAACAGGTAGGAGCTTTCGAAAAAGGTACAACGAGCACATTCAAGCTATAAAGTCAAACAACATAACCACTCAGAAATCCACCTTTGCTGACCACATACTGAAAACAGACCATTCTTATAAAAGTTACAAAGATAACATGACCATTCTGGATTTTATGGGAAAAGGCAAGAAAATGGATATTAAAGAAGAAATACACATTTATAAAAGCTACCTGAATGACAGAGATAACCTACTTAATGCAATCCAGTTCCCTGCAAAAAATCCCATATTCGAAAAAATATTAGATATAAAGAAAGACAAAAACCAATTTCACCACCAAAGTTAATTTAACAATTATATAATATCATATGAATTTTGTTATTAAATTATAAATTATTTGGTTAAGTACAAAAAGCACTTTGAAAATGACTTTAAGTCGAAACATGTCAGTGCAATAAAAATTAATGTTTCTAAAAGGGTACTTATGGTTATTATTTTTTACATATTTCAAAATAATTACAGTAGCCCTTATCTGCGAAATCTGTGCAATACAAATGGCTAACCACCAACGAATAATTCGCAAACTCAAATTCCTAACTTTAAAACATGAATCTATAAAAGAAGATATCAAGTTCAACAAGAGATGTTTAAGAGAAAATATTACTCCCAATTATGTACAATTAAAAACAAAACTAAAAACACCAGCCGCCCTGAAAGCAATTGCAACAGCAAGGAAAATTTGGGTGAAAGAAGAGGTTAATTTCCTCTATGCCAAACTGAACACCATTAAGAAGAACATTGAATCAATACAAACCCAAATAAATGAAAAATTCCACCCTGATTCAGTAGAAGAATTTGCTCAAGATATAAATAGCTGGTGTAAACCAATTTTGGCCAAAAAGAAACAGAAACAAATGAAAAAGATTCAGACGCTAATAAAGAAACAAAAACCTAACCAAGATAACGAAGAAAATATACTCTTTCCACCTACTATACAAAACATGACCAATATTGACTTCAACGAAGAAGAAACTGAAATGTTGAGTAAGTCTATTAAGTATAATGTCAACCTAGATTTTCAAACAAATGTGATTGAAAATCAACTAATAGATTTAGAAGCTTCCATTAGAAACAAATGCAAAGAAGAACAAGAGAAAATAAGACATAATTTCATCCACGAACTCAACAAAACTAAAATCAACTCCAAAAGAAATAGAAACGTAAATAATGCGAAGAAAGAAATGCATACAATAAAAAATATTGCTAAAAAACTAAAAGATAATGAAGCACTAATAACAAAAGCAGATAAAAGCAATACCACAGTAATAATGAAGAAGAACAGCTATGAAGAGAAAGTTGAAGAGTTTCTGAACAACAATTCATTTCAAAAACTCAGAACTGATCCAACTCTTGAGTTTCAAAAACAAACAAATAATGCTATATCAAAGACGAAAATAATACCAGATAAAGAAAAACATAAGCTGAAGATGATTAAACCTCAAGCTCCTACACTTAAGGGACAACCAAAAACCCATAAAATGAATGTACCCATCAGACCTGTGGTAAATTATCGTAATGCTCCATGTTATAATCTTTCAAAATTTTTAAATGATAAGATAAAATATAATATACACATAGAAAATAATTGTAGCCTCTCTAACAGCTTAGAACTAATAGATAACATCAAAAATTTAGATTTACCAGAAAACACAATATTCATTTCTTTTGATGTCACTAATATGTATTCGAATATACCTGTTAATGAAACCATAACCATACTTAAAGATAACCTAACAAAAAACCCAAATCTACGCCCTGAAAACATCAAAGACATCATATCATTGACAAAAGTAGCTTTAAATCAAAATTATTTCAGATTCAATTCACAGTTTTATAAACAAAATGAAGGACTTGCTATGGGCTCGCCCTTGTCTGGTATAATGGCTAACCTGTACATGCAAAATTTAGAGTCAACAAAAATAATAAATAATTCAAATCCTTTAAAGAATAAAATTATCTTTTGGCGAAGGTATGTAGATGATATACTTTGTATTTTTGAAAATGATGATGACCATGAACCTGATGATCTATTGACTTACTTAAATAGCATTTCGGACACCATTAAATTTACCATGGAAGTTCAAAACACAGAAATAAATTATTTAGACTTAACAATTCGGAAAGAAAATAACAAGGTTGCTTTTAAAATATATAGAAAACCAACCCATACAGACCTCATCATACCAGCAAAATCAAACCATCCATGGCAGCACAAAATGGCCACTTTCCATTCACTGATTAACCGTTTGATAAAAATTCCAATGAACAAACAAGACTATGAAAAAGAAGAAAAGATAATCAAAAGTATTGCAAAAAATAATGGATATCAAACTAAAATGATAGATAACATGATAAGAAAGAAGAAACATAAAGAAATACTGCAAGCAAACATTCAAGGAGAAAACCCAAAATCTGAATATTTATGCGTACCATACAGTTCAGCACTCAATAAAGCAATTCGAAAAACGTTTATAAATTCAAATTACAAACTTTCATATAGAACCAGAAACAACTCATTCGACCTAATAAACAAACTAGCAAACAAAGACGACAAACGTAATTATTCAAACGATTATGAAAAATCTGGTATCTATAAAATAAATTGTAATGAGTGCTCAAAGTACTACATAGGTCAAACAGGTAGGAGCTTTCGAAAAAGGTACAACGAGCACATTCAAGCTATAAAGTCAAACAACATAACCACTCAGAAATCCACCTTTGCTGACCACATACTGAAAACAGACCATTCTTATAAAAGTTACAAAGATAACATGACCATTCTGGATTTTATGGGAAAAGGCAAGAAAATGGATATTAAAGAAGAAATACACATTTATAAAAGCTACCTGAATGACAGAGATAACCTACTTAATGCAATCCAGTTCCCTGCAAAAAATCCCATATTCGAAAAAATATTAGATATAAAGAAAGACAAAAACCAATTTCACCACCAAAGTTAATTTAACAATTATATAATATCATATGAATTTTGTTATTAAATTATAAATTATTTGGTTAAGTACAAAAAGCACTTTGAAAATGACTTTAAGTCGAAACATGTCAGTGCAATAAAAATTAATGTTTCTAAAAGGGTACTTATGGTTATTATTTTTTACATATTTCAAAATAATTACAGTAGCCCTTATCTGCGAAATCTGTGCAATACAAATGGCTAACCACCAACGAATAATTCGCAAACTCAAATTCCTAACTTTAAAACATGAATCTATAAAAGAAGATATCAAGTTCAACAAGAGATGTTTAAGAGAAAATATTACTCCCAATTATGTACAATTAAAAACAAAACTAAAAACACCAGCCGCCCTGAAAGCAATTGCAACAGCAAGGAAAATTTGGGTGAAAGAAGAGGTTAATTTCCTCTATGCCAAACTGAACACCATTAAGAAGAACATTGAATCAATACAAACCCAAATAAATGAAAAATTCCACCCTGATTCAGTAGAAGAATTTGCTCAAGATATAAATAGCTGGTGTAAACCAATTTTGGCCAAAAAGAAACAGAAACAAATGAAAAAGATTCAGACGCTAATAAAGAAACAAAAACCTAACCAAGATAACGAAGAAAATATACTCTTTCCACCTACTATACAAAACATGACCAATATTGACTTCAACGAAGAAGAAACTGAAATGTTGAGTAAGTCTATTAAGTATAATGTCAACCTAGATTTTCAAACAAATGTGATTGAAAATCAACTAATAGATTTAGAAGCTTCCATTAGAAACAAATGCAAAGAAGAACAAGAGAAAATAAGACATAATTTCATCCACGAACTCAACAAAACTAAAATCAACTCCAAAAGAAATAGAAACGTAAATAATGCGAAGAAAGAAATGCATACAATAAAAAAAAATATTGCTAAAAAACTAAAAGATAATGAAGCACTAATAACAAAAGCAGATAAAAGCAATACCACAGTAATAATGAAGAAGAACAGCTATGAAGAGAAAGTTGAAGAGTTTCTGAACAACAATTCATTTCAAAAACTCAGAACTGATCCAACTCTTGAGTTTCAAAAACAAACAAATAATGCTATATCAAAGACGAAAATAATACCAGATAAAGAAAAACATAAGCTGAAGATGATTAAACCTCAAGCTCCTACACTTAAGGGACAACCAAAAACCCATAAAATGAATGTACCCATCAGACCTGTGGTAAATTATCGTAATGCTCCATGTTATAATCTTTCAAAATTTTTAAATGATAAGATAAAATATAATATACACATAGAAAATAATTGTAGCCTCTCTAACAGCTTAGAACTAATAGATAACATCAAAAATTTAGATTTACCAGAAAACACAATATTCATTTCTTTTGATGTCACTAATATGTATTCGAATATACCTGTTAATGAAACCATAACCATACTTAAAGATAACCTAACAAAAAACCCAAATCTACGCCCTGAAAACATCAAAGACATCATATCATTGACAAAAGTAGCTTTAAATCAAAATTATTTCAGATTCAATTCACAGTTTTATAAACAAAATGAAGGACTTGCTATGGGCTCGCCCTTGTCTGGTATAATGGCTAACCTGTACATGCAAAATTTAGAGTCAACAAAAATAATAAATAATTCAAATCCTTTAAAGAATAAAATTATCTTTTGGCGAAGGTATGTAGATGATATACTTTGTATTTTTGAAAATGATGATGACCATGAACCTGATGATCTATTGACTTACTTAAATAGCATTTCGGACACCATTAAATTTACCATGGAAGTTCAAAACACAGAAATAAATTATTTAGACTTAACAATTCGGAAAGAAAATAACAAGGTTGCTTTTAAAATATATAGAAAACCAACCCATACAGACCTCATCATACCAGCAAAATCAAACCATCCATGGCAGCACAAAATGGCCACTTTCCATTCACTGATTAACCGTTTGATAAAAATTCCAATGAACAAACAAGACTATGAAAAAGAAGAAAAGATAATCAAAAGTATTGCAAAAAATAATGGATATCAAACTAAAATGATAGATAACATGATAAGAAAGAAGAAACATAAAGAAATACTGCAAGCAAACATTCAAGGAGAAAACCCAAAATCTGAATATTTATGCGTACCATACAGTTCAGCACTCAATAAAGCAATTCGAAAAACGTTTATAAATTCAAATTACAAACTTTCATATAGAACCAGAAACAACTCATTCGACCTAATAAACAAACTAGCAAACAAAGACGACAAACGTAATTATTCAAACGATTATGAAAAATCTGGTATCTATAAAATAAATTGTAATGAGTGCTCAAAGTACTACATAGGTCAAACAGGTAGGAGCTTTCGAAAAAGGTACAACGAGCACATTCAAGCTATAAAGTCAAACAACATAACCACTCAGAAATCCACCTTTGCTGACCACATACTGAAAACAGACCATTCTTATAAAAGTTACAAAGATAACATGACCATTCTGGATTTTATGGGAAAAGGCAAGAAAATGGATATTAAAGAAGAAATACACATTTATAAAAGCTACCTGAATGACAGAGATAACCTACTTAATGCAATCCAGTTCCCTGCAAAAAATCCCATATTCGAAAAAATATTAGATATAAAGAAAGACAAAAACCAATTTCACCACCAAAGTTAATTTAACAATTATATAATATCATATGAATTTTGTTATTAAATTATAAATTATTTGGTTAAGTACAAAAAGCACTTTGAAAATGACTTTAAGTCGAAACATGTCAGTGCAATAAAAATTAATGTTTCTAAAAGGGTACTTATGGTTATTATTTTTTACATATTTCAAAATAATTACAGTAGCCCTTATCTGCGAAATCTGTGCAATGTATATATGTATATATATATATATGTATGTGTCCCTAGACACGATAACTCTCGTAAAAAAGGTCCGATCGACACCAAATTTGGTAGAGATGTGTAATCCTACGTTTATTCGGATGAGTTCGTAAACCAGACATATCGACCTACCGGAAGGGGTAGTTTTGGGGGGTTTTGTACCCCAAAAATGGTTTTTTTGGATTTTTCATATGTAATTTTTAAAAATTTTAAATTTCTGTTTTGACCATTGGATTTAGCTCAAAAAAACACACAATTTAGTATTTTGAAGCTTTGCTCTATCTCCATTGGTTACCGAGATATTAAAAAGTCTAAAGACAGTACATTGTATTTTGAAGCTCCAATGCTAATCTTATGGAGAATAAGGATGTGTTAATATTTCACTTATTAACCAATATTTTTGGATGAAACTTGGTATTTAGCATCATTGGTTGAGATTCATCCATTTATGGTAAAAAAATCTTGGTTTTTGTGCTTATCATGGCAGCAAACCTGCATACTCTTTTCCCATGTTAATCATATGGAGAATAGGCAAACTCCTTTAGTAATGGACAGATATTGATGAAACTTAGTATATGGCTGTATATGGTCGAAATAAATTGTTTTTATGCTAAAAACCTACTTTCAGTATTCCCCATGGCAGCATACCTGCATACTCTTTTCTATTTATCATAAGGAGACTATACATTTGTTTCCCTATTTATGAGCATGTGATGACATTTGGTTTACAGGTTTATCTGGTCAAAATTAATATTACTAATTAGGAAATTCGCTGAGTACGCAGGTCTGCTGCGACGGGGTGTATTTATTTTGACCATTGGATTTAGCTCAAAAAAACACACAATTTAGTATGGGTAGCTTTGCTCTATCTCCATTGGTTACCGAGATATTACAAAGTCTAAAGACAGTATTTGGGGCTCCAATGTTAATCTTATGGAGAATAAGGATGTGTTAATATTTCACTTATTAACCAATATTTTTGGATGAAACTTGGTATTTAGCTTCATTTGGTTGAGATTCGTCCATTTAAGGTAAAAAAATCTTGGTTTTTGTACTTATCATGGCAGCAAACCTGCATACTCTTTTCCCATGTTAATCATATGGAGAATAGGCAAACTCTTTTATTTATGGGCAGATATTGATGAAACTTACTATATGGCTTTATAAGGTCGGAATAAATTTTTTCTATGCTAAAAACCTACTTTTAGTGTCCCCCATGGCAGCATACCTGCATACTCTTTCCCTATAGTTATCTTAAGGAGAATAGACATTTATTTCCCTATTTATGAGCACGTGATAAAATTTTGTTTACAAGTTTAGATGGTCAAAATTAATATTACTAATTTGGAAATTCGCTGAGTACGCAGGTCTGCTGTGACGGGGGGGGGGGGGTATTTTCTATTCAGCTTTTTGTTGTATGCAGGCACAGAGTAAAATTGTTTGGTACAAAGCTCCTGTAAAATGTTAACAAGTTATATTATTCGTTGTTTGGGATTCACATGTCTTTTACAATGGCACCATTTCCGAGACTATAACATTCCAAATAGTCTGTTAGAAATCTGTTGAAATTCATTCGCCTTTTTAAAGCCAAGCTATATTTGTTTTGAAATTTTAAGAACAATGAGGTAGGCCTAAGCTTTTCAGTAAAATGTATGTTTCTGGAGCTTTTTATTCCAGTGGTTCTCATAGTTTTGTTATGTAAAAAATATCTTCGGTATTGACTTAACAAAATATAAAGGAAACAGATTCGGTAAACACTATTAAGAGAACTGAATCACATAATTGTGAGGTTGTTTTCAATTCAAACTACTATAAATATTTTACAAGCATTTTAAAGACCATCTAGTACATCCCGTGAGCGAAAAAGTATAAAACAATACTAGTGCACCAGTTTCTTGAAATCGAGGAATTTAATTGGGATATTGATAAAAACAGTTGTACAACAAAAATAGTGGCATTTTGTAATAGATATATGAAAATTGCAGGTTCATAAGTAAATGGACAAAATAAAGCCTGTGATAATGATAATATTTAGTTTGCATACCATGTACTTTCTGGATTTTATTGAATTCCCGTAATTTTCTCTCGTTATTTTCTAATTTGCAAGAACACGTATTGAAAAAATGTAAGAAACATAAGCAAAACGATTTAAGTTTTCATACCTAAAATTTAACATTTTCAAAATATTAAAGTGGTTTTTATGGTAGGAGTAATGACAAAATTTTTTTTCAAGAGGAAAAAATGGAATTAGTTTTCCGATTCATTTGAAAAAGTCACAGTCGGCAGTTGCATTATAAGTTACTGTGCTGCAATATCAAATTTGCCAAGATTTTACAATGAACTCATTGATCTAAATGTAAGTTAAGCTGCTTGAAATTCTATATAATAGAAGATGGATGAATCAAAAGTCTTTACTGGCAAAACGAAACCTTACCGAACCTTTAAATAACATATGTATGGTTAAGTTATTTTTTATGTTTGCAAATCTTATCTTAGGCTTATACTCTAAAAAAGACTGTTTATACGGTGAAAGTTGTATTTCCGTCTTAGGACTCTTGATTTTCTATTTTCGTATGGGTTTTTGGCCACAAGGAATCGATTAGTGTCCCATGACTGAGAAAATTCCGTTTCCCTTCCTACAACAGCAATTGAACTATACGAACGACCTCAACTTACAAGTATACCGAATAAATTCTCGGCATTCCCCTGGTATTTTACAATTATTTAAATATAATTTTACATTATTTATACCATCCCTTAGATTAGTGATATAAGTTAGTATAATGAGTTGACGATTACAAGTACCGAATGATACCGAATTAATGGAAAGTATCGAGATAATTTGAAACAATGAATTATTTCTGTCCATTTCTTTAAAAGATTTACAAAACCATATTCTGCTGTATTGAGCTGCCAACTAGCTTTGCATATGCTATTATCTCATTCTAGCATAGATTTTTTTGGCAATGGTGTATCCCTAGGTTCCTGAAATAAATAAGTATAGTTATTAACATCACTCGATCCATGGTGCATTTATTTTCTCCTAGCTATTTCCCTAAATGCTTCAATAAAGTAGATCCATACCCCCCCCCCTCTTCTAGTCTAATGAGCACTGTGTCGTGTACTCCAATTGTTCTATAACGGTAAAGTTTGAGGGGGTGGGGATGAGGTCTTAGAGGAGCCCCTCCCCCCTCCCGCTGGTTATCAATCATGGGTGCCGTCAGTCGCGTATCTGCTCCATTTGGGCCAACAGTGCCTCAAATATACATGGCTCCCCCGCTTATCCCCGCCTTAGTGCACCCCTCTACTATTTTCCCTGTTTAGTTGGAACAATCTGGAATAAACCTGGCTCTACTAATCCTCACCTTAGTGCACTCCTAAACTATTTTCTCTGTTCAGTTGGAACAATCTGGAATAAACCTGCCCTTACTAATCCTCTACTATTTTCCCTGTTCAGTTGGGAATAAGATTAAATGCTGAACCTAACTTATGCTAAACCATCTGTTGTTTTTGCATATCATAACAATCCTATAAAATTCAAAATTGATATCTATCATGTACAGTATTTAGATAGAAGAGACTTCTCCGATTCACTATCATAACTTTTCCCTTAAATCGCTGCCAACTATTATAAATTATTAATTAAAGCTGATGAAACTAATCCACACACATTTTAACTTTTAATTTAGTTTATTCTTATGTATTTGGTTATCTGATCGTTTCTTTATAGTTCGTACTTTCATACTTATCTTGTTGCTTAGGTCTTTCGTACCTGGTCGCACATCATGTGTCTCATTAATGTATCCAATGAATAGCGTGCGGAAACACTTCTTGATAGCTGACCCGACCGTAGCGGTAGGTGTTGTGAATCTTCCTTGGAAGCAGCGGACTATACTCAATCGTTTCCGCACTGGAGTGGAAAGATGTAATTGTTGGAAGTACAAATGGGGAATGACACAAGACCAGTCATGCGACTGTGGAGCAGAGTATCAAACTATGGAAACATAATCGCTGAGTGCCCACTGAGTGCCTTCCCCGAAGGATTGACGGGTCTGCATAGCTCAAGTGAAGCTGGGCTGCAATGGCTTAGCGCCCAGGATTTAGCTCTATAAAGAGAGATCTAATTTTTATTTCAGTGTTTAGTTTTTTACTTATACTGACTCAGTTGCTCTGCACAGCAGAATTTATTTTCTTATTCTTAAACCATGGTGGCCGGCCTAAGTCTTGGGTCTTAAACGTGCTGAAGTGGAGTAGCGTTTCTTTATCCACAGTGTTTTACACTGAATACTATACCTGGTATTCATACAATAGTATCTTGTTTCTCATCCTCGGTATGCTTGTCTACAATGCGAAACGTATTCAGGTAGTTTCAGCAACGTCCACTAGGACTGAACCGTTAGCTCCCTCTTAATAAAATGATATACCCCCGCAGAACTGCGTACTCAGCGAATTTCCAATGAAATTTGGTAGTTTTTTATTTCCCCTATATACACCATGGGAATGAGTATGAAGATTTGCTGCCATCAGGGTGTTGTAAGCTAATAGAAGATAATTCCCTCCCAGTGCAGGTACATGCTAAAATATATCAAATTCTGGTATTTACTATTTTCCCCATAAAACCCGTGGGGTTGAGTATATAGGGTTGCCACCATATGGGTTTTGTTTTACATTTTGAAGTGTTCTCTCAATGCTCTTATAAACTATTGATGTTGATACACTATGCAGACTATCGTTATTTACAAACTACACTTAAACTTTAATTCAAGAGCTTTTTCTCTCACCTTATTTAAGTTTAGAAACAAAGTAATATTTTCTAACAATGTATTTCCTAGGCCAACTAGCTTATAGGTTACAATAAACTCAATTTTTCACTTTGAAACGCCTGAGTCGTAAAATATTTGCGACCCGTCTAAAAACAGTTGAGGTGTTGGTGTCCAACCAATCATCAATAACGGGGACAATCAATCTTGCTCACTGTTTTTCTGACTTTTCTTATCCTAATGTTACCACCTCTGATCGATTTTGACCTCCTTTCATACACTTCAAAATATTTCCAATGTTTGTTAACCTTTCGTGCCCTACAAACTATGTTATGCCATAGGTTTACCTCTCTTGAAACTATCTAGAAATACCCATTCATATGTGGGTAGAACTGTTACTAAGGTGATTATAAGTAAGCATATCTTTAAAACAGATTGAAAAGCAAAATTGAATGTCAAATGAACATTATTTTAAGGTGTATTTCATGTATTTAAACACGAAATACATGTAAATTCATGTATTTCATGAATTTACATGTAATTTAAACATGTATTTCATGTTAGGCGCATAATGCTCTATAAAGCACATAAAATTAAAATGGTTTACAAGTAGTTCAGTACTTACCAAATGAAATAAAATTAAATATCTTATTAACAAAAAAATTATAGTTCACTTAATTTTATATCCCCCCTTTTAGTTCCGAATGCACCTCCAATATCGGATGTGTTTACATCAACTTATTATAATGTCCAATATACCTGCCGTTTCGAAGAGGAAGTGAAATTGCACATAACATCCGACTTCACAAGATTGAGGAGTAAAGGAGGACGAGGTTGATCGATTCTGTATTTGTTTTACTGTTCAAATTGGTCACTTTTTAAACTATCTATAAGTTGATTACTTTTTTCAAAACATTTTGAGTGATTTAAAACAAATGTATGTAAATTAAATAGGTTAAAACTTCACGGGGTTCCAACATTACACGCATATAGTATCTTTTTTTTCTGCAAAAAATCAGACAATTATTAATTTTTCATAATTTAGGGTAAAATATATAAATTAAAAGACGTCTGGAGTAAGAGCCAACGTATGTTTACAAGGTAAAAGATGAAGGTGATACAGAATACGAGGTCAAAGTCTCTGTTTATTTATGACCTAAGGTCGACGTTTGATTGGAATACCTTTCAATTGGACCATGACAAATGGGTTTTTTTTGCATTTTTGGACATAATTTTTCAAAATTCAACAATTTTAACTAAACCATTTAAAAGAGCTTAAAAAAACAAACAATTTAGTATTTTGAATTTTTAACATGATTTAACAGGTTACGGAGAAAATCCAAAAATAGGTTTTCCATGTTATTATTATGGGGAATTAACAAAACCCACACTTATACCTCACTTATTTATTGACATAACTTGATCAAATTTAGTATGTACATTCACTAGGTAGGGTGTAACTTATATTTACCTACAGCACCTATGTGGCGGCAAATCTACCTCTCTACCCCAAGACCCCTATGGAGTTTATGGGAAAAATGAAAAATACAGAATTTAATGCAATTTAGTTACATGCACTTGGAATGGATTTTCCTATATCTATTGCAATACCCCCAAGGCAGCAAACCTACATCCTCGTTCATGCCCATAGTGTTTTAAGGAAAAAGTTAAAAAAAAGAATCATTTTGGAAATTCGCTGAGTAAGCAGGTCTACTGCGACGGGGGTATTAACATTTCATTTAGAGACTATTTAATTCATGCACATGCTACTCATAGTCTTGCTATGAGGTATTTCGAAGACCTCTTTGAACAAGCGTTAACGATAGCAGTAAGGTTTTTCTTGTCACAGATACAAACAGAGGTCCTTCCGAATAACAATGAGAACAAAACGATAGAATTGTCAAATCACTATAAAGCTGTGTGTAAAGAATGCACTTCAAAACACTGACACCACTCTGCTTGTTTTCCCAGGTACAAGCAGAGATGCTACGGTCGAGCCGTCATCTAGCTACCTGTGAATCAGTGTCGGCGACTCACCCCAGAGTCGGACCATGCCCTTGGCTCGAAACATCTGCACAGGATGGCTGGTCCTACTGTTCTTGATGTCGTCCAGAGCCTCACACTCGCCTCTAGCACTCGTCAATCCATGGCTGTCGTCGTGTGATCTCCTCAACTCCCCAGACCTTCACGGTTCCGCCTGCGCCAGGATGAGGAGGAATATCACAGAATTTCCCGGCCCGCCGACGCCGTCGCCGCCGCGCTGCTCGCAATGCCCTCCGTCAACTCGGTCGACATCACGAAACTCAGATAATACAACTCAGTGCCTTGAATATTTGAATGAATCGCACAAAACGGTTTTGTGTGGGGCCGGGGGGCGGAAGACGCGGCTGCGGCTGAGGTACTGTTGTGAACATTCGGTCCACTCGTCGCTCGGCGAAGACGTGTGGACGGACAGTGCGACGTGCGACCGCGCCGTACAGGCGCTCATAGACACTGACAGACTGGCCCAGCAGATAGTGTGCGAGTTTCGGGAGGTGTTGAAACGATACGACTGCGGCCAGAGCTACTCGGTCAACTTCGACTGTTCTCACTGTCAGGTCAGTAGTGTACTAATGTAATGGAGCAATAGTGTCTGCATGCACTTAGCTGTAGTTGTTGATGTCGGTCATGATCAGTCTGGTGGACCAATAATTACAAAAAATCCGCAAAACCGTAAAATGTTTATTCTGAGGAGATCTCGCTTTCCCAGAAACTGACTCAGTTTAATGTTAACAAACAAATTTAACGATTTCGCATTACTAGAAGCGTAAAGAGAATATATTTTTTGTTAATGAGCATTTTCCTCGATTTATTAAATAAGTACAAGTGGAAAAATAAATGTGGAAAAATAATAGTAATGAACAGTCTTAACATTTGCAATCATTTCAATATTTTCATCGTTGAAGTTTGCACTTTTTACTCAATAAATATGGTCTCCTTGTTGAATGCATAACAAAATTCAACAGTGTAAACACATTTTTAGAATACAATAATTCGCCTTAAGGTAGCATTCCTAAGCGACGACTCTAGCGACTCCAGTCGTACGGCTGTAGCCAATAGAAATATAAACATGTTTATAGGTCTATGCTGTAGCCGCGCGACTATGACTCATACTGCTTCGCATGTTTTAGCGACGGAAGCGGCTCTAGTGAGGCGGCTCGAGCCGTACGACTAAACTGCTTGCATGAGCAGTCTAGTCGTATCAGCCGCGACGACTGGAGCTATGTTTTTGTGCTGTTCCTACATGCGAAGCAGTGTGAGTCATAGTCGCGCGGCTACAGCATGGAACTGTAAACTGTTTATATTTCTATGGGCTACAGCCGTACGACTGGAGTCGCTAGAGTCGTCGCTTAGGAATGCTACCTTTAGGCTTGGCCTATGGCATAACCGCAGTAAGGTAATCACTTTCTTGGAACTCGGCGAGAAAATCACATCTAATCTTATTTACATTCAAAATAATTTCGAAATAAATTGAGCGACGGGGTATGTTGACTGCAGTTGTTATCTCTAGTCAAGTATAAATGAAAGCATCAATTAATAGCATTTGGAACAAAGAAACTCAACAAATCAAGCTTATTGTTCTTCTGTTAGTAAAATTTGTTCAGCCGTGTTATCTTTGAAGTAGAAAGTAAATATTTTTATGTGAAAGGTCTTTACTGGAAAAATATTAGTATTGAACAGTCTTAACATTTGCAAAGATTTCAATATTTTCATCATTATATTTTGTACATTTTACTCAATAAATATTCTCGTCTTGTTTAAACACTGTTACATTCATTGTACTATAATCAGCTTTAGTTATTATTCTTCAGGTGGACCCATATACTATGATAAAGATATATAAAGCTAAAAATCGGTACAGCGTATTAGACCGTGATAATGCTGGTAGAAGATTGATTCGACCTATTGAGTGTCATGAGTGAGTAATGCTCAGTTTAAACTCATAATTAGCGAATGCTAACTTCTATTACAATATTTAAGTAATAAAATTATCTTATATGAGTAAAAACAAAAAGTTGTTTTCAATGTTAAAATAAAACTACATGGGGCGAATATGGAACAACATTCAAAGTAATACCATTATTTTGATCTTTAAGTTTGGAGTGAAACAAATTAACATTAAAATACAATAGGCTACTATAATTCTGTGAAGGATGTTTAGTAAAAGATTATCCCTGCATGTATTATTTAAATTAAATTATTACACTCGATAGATTAACCTGATATTTCTGGATAGAAAATGCGCTTTTCGTAGTAATCATGATCTTTTCTAATCTATATTTAATGTATTCTAAATATCTGCTCATTTGAGAGAAATTAACAAAATTTAAAGGTATAGGTACTTATAAAGGTAATTTTCACTGTCAGGAGGATTTAAATATGTTACTTGAATGTCTGGCAAGCTAAATGTAGAGTAAACCAATGGTTCGCCACTGAAATAAGAAGAAAATATCATAAATACATTTTTTTCCTTAGCGTTACCTATGGATTTCAAGATAAGACAGAGTATATTGCGGTCAGGATATATAGAGTTAGTTAACTCGGTGCAGCATTGGATGCCTTGCGATATAACTTATAGGCCTATCATACAATAGTTTATCAAATAAATATGACAAACAGAAAAGACGATTCCTTTTTAACTGTTCCTTGTTTTTAAAGGCATACCGACTACATTAATGTGGTTTTAAAACATTAACAAAAGCAACTCTTGTTAAATTTTCTCCAATATTTGTTAATCATTACAGAAACAAAAGAGTTGAGTACAAAGCGCTCTAACTAGTGGGAGCGTATTTGATAATCTACTATATATTTGTCACTCACTCATGTATCAGAGAATCTCCATAACCATGGGGTATAGAGGGTTTGAAATTTTGCATGGATGTTCCACTTTGCTCAAAAATGCTCACTAAGAAACAGTTTTGCAAAATTCCTTCAGGTCTCCGCCCCACAGGACTTCAAAATTTCCATCTAATGTTAATCTTATGGCCAATTTTTAATACAAATCAAAGCCACAACGGATCTGAAAAACTATGGGGCCTAGAATGTTACAATTTAGCACGGGTGTTCTTCTTTGCTCATAGGTGCTCTACCTAAGAAAACGGTTTTGCAAAATTCCATCAGGGCTCTGCCACACAGGACTTCAAAATTTGTAATGTTATCCTTATGGCCAATTTTTTATACAAATCTAGGAAACAACGAATATAGAAAACTATAAGACCTACGATGTTGAAATTTGTCATGGACGTTCTGCTTTGCTCATGGATGCTCACTAAGAAACGGTTTTGCAAAATTCAATCAGGGCTCCGCCACACAGGACTTCAAAATTTGTAATGTTATTCTTATGGCCAATTTTTAATATGAATCTAGGAAAATCATTTCTGAAAAACCATATGACCTAAAGAATTATTTGGAACATTTTCAATGGGAGATCCACTTCGCCCATCGGTGCTCACTAAGAAACGCATCTTCGGTGCTCTTGGAGAGCATCTTCAGGGCTCCGCCCCTCGGGTCTATTAAATTGGTCTAGGGCCAATGGGGTTGAAATTTGGCATGGACATTTCTCTTTGTTCAAAGGTATTCACTAAGAAACGGTTATTACATAGTTTTGGAAGTCCTTTAGGGCTCCGCCCCACTGGACTTCAAAATTATTCAAGAGCATATGGGGTTGAAATTTGACGTAGACATTCCTCTTTACTCATATGTACTCACTAAGAAATGGTTTTATAAATATAGTTTTTATGTCCTTTAGGGCTCCGCCCCACAGGACTTCATGATAAATATAAAGCCTACAGGGTTGAAATTCTACGTGGACGTTCCTCTTTAGTCATGTGTAGGCCTACTCATGAAGAAACGGTTATGCAAGTCCTTTAGTTTTTGAAGTCCTTTAGGGCTCCGCCCCACTGGACTTAAAAATCACTCTAGGGCCAATGGGTTTGAAATTTAGTATTTATATTCCTCTTTGTTGCTTATAGGTATTCACTAAGAAACGGTTTTCCAAGTATAGTTTTTGAAGTCCTTTAGGGCTCCGCCCCACAGAACATCAAAATTACTCTATTGCATCCGTTGTTGAAATTTGAGATTGACGTCCCTCTTTGCTAACAAGTATTCACTAAGAAATAGTTTTGCAAATATAAAGATTATTATTATATAGTTTTGGAAGTCCTTTAGGGCTCCACCCCACTGGACTTCAAAATTACTCAAGAGCATATGGGGTTGAAATTTGACGTAGACATTTCTCTTTACTCATATGTACTCACTAAGAAATGGTTTTATATATATAGTTTTTGAAGTCCTTTGGGGCTCCGCCCACTGGACTTAAAATTACTCTAGGGCCAATGAGTTTGAAATTTAGTATTTATGTTCCTCTTTGCTTATAGGTAGGAACCGGTCCCTAAGAAACGGTTTTCCAAGTATAGTTTTTGAAGTCCTTTAGGGCTCCGCCCCACTGGACTTCTAAATTACTCTTGGGCATACAGGGTTGAAACTTGACTTGGACGTTTCTCTTTACTCATTTGTACTCACTAAGAAAAGGTTATGGAAAGATAGTTTTTGATGTCTTTTAGGGCTCTGCCCCACTGGACTTCAAAATTACTCTAGGGCATACGGGGTTGAAATTTAACGTGAACGTTCGTTTTTACTCATATGTACTCACTAAGAAACGGTTTTACAAAATAAAGTCTTTGAAGTCCTTTAAGGCTCCGTCCCACTGGACTTCAAAATTACTATATAGCCTACAGGGTTGAAATTTGACCTGTTTACTTGTTATGTTGCCTACTAAATAAAAAATTGTTTTGCAAAAATAGTTTTTGAAGTCTTTTAGAGCCCCCTACGCCTACGTAAGGTCTATGTCTACATATTCGTTCCTCTTTGCTCATATGTGCTCATTAAGAAAATTGTTTGCAAAATTTAATGCTCTGCTTACACAATTCTTAAGAAAGAAGATTTCGTTACTCTTTAAAGAGATATTATTACATGTAAAATGAATTTAATCACGGGCGAAGCCGTGACGGGCAACAGCTAGTTGAACATATTTGTAATTTCGCTGTTCTGTTGAAACAAATTCAATATTTAGTTTAATTTACAATCATTAAAATCATGATTTAAAAAGGTTTTCGGCACTATAACAATGAATAAACATGTAAGTGGTAATTTTCTGGGACAGGGCTAATTTTATATCTTTTAATGTCTTATTTATCATTTACACAACATGAATTTCACAACGGGATTATTTTAAATCATACTCAATCAGTTGGTCAGTTGTATGGTGTTTCCGCTTTCTTCTTACAACGATGGTGAAGCTACTAGCATACTCCTAAATCCAGGGAAATTCTATAACCTTCTTTATTGTTGCCCCAGGATTGATTGATTACAAAGTGGTTTACATACCTTTATCGTCTTCAATCCTATGAGTAGCGTGATGAGTTACCAAGGTTAACAAGACGAGAAAAACCAACTAAAGATTCTGTCCATGGGACGTCGTTAATCTCGTTATATCATAAAAAGTTTTAACCCACATGTACAGTTCACAAAACAAATTTCACAGATTAGAAACCAACAAGAAGAAATGTGTGTTTACCAGTATTTTGTGTTTGTGAACTATACATGTGAGTAGACTTTTTATGATATAACGACGTCCCATGGACTGAGTTTTTAATAATGTTTCTCATCTGGGTGTGACCATGGCACAATGGTACTCAAACCTTGGTAACCCATTTTGTTACCCTTATTATTTAAGGCGATATTGGTATGTAAAAAACTTTGTAAATTCTATAACATGATTTTTGCCAACATACAATAGTAATAATAATTGTTGATAAAAAGTAAACATTAAACATTTTTGAAGACACTTTTTTCCTTAATTTATTTTGTTTATAAACTGAGTCTGAGTGACATGCGATATTAAGGGAAGGCGTTACTTGTTCTATAAGTATCTCATCGCAGCGTCATTTCACAAATCTCGCTGCGACGATAAGCGATCTTGGGAGCTAAAAGGATGCCATGAAGAACAAACAAGAAGGGGTGAGGTTAGCAGGAGGCTGCTTCTGGGGGTGGGGGTGAGTGAGAGAGAGAGAGAGAGAGAGAGAGAGAGAGAGAGAGAGAGAGAGAGAGAGAGAGAGAGAGAGAGAGAGAGAGAGAGAGAGAGAGAGAGAGAGAGAGAGAGAGAGAGAGAGAGAGAGAGAGAGAGAGAGAGAGAGAGAGAGAGAGAGAGAGAGAGAGAGAGAGAGAGAGAGAGAGAGAGAGAGAGAGAGAGAGAGAGAGAGAAGACAGGAGAAGTTGTCATGGTGACCCACATTGACCACAAAGCGGAAACGCTGCGGGAATCGAACCTGAAACTACTACCGGCCGCACACATAGCGCTTTATTGCTCTAGGTTAAGCCACCCAGACTTGGAGAGGAAAAGACAGGAGATAAGACAGTACATGTTGTAGACAATGTGAATTAAGGAGCCTAACAATGTGGGTTAACAACGGAGAAATATGTCATCGCCTCAACACCAAAGAGTCTTCCTCGCCCATGTAAAACACTAAAAACATGTCTTAACATATTCCTGTTTCAAACGTTATTTTATAATATTTATTATTAGAACAAATTTTTCTTGCCCACATAAAATATTATATACTAGGGGGCCCGTGCAGCGCAATGCGCTGCATTTATCAAGAGTGGCTGGTGATAAAACCTTGCTACCATGGTAATTCACCGAGTTACTTAAAATGAAAATTAAATGTAGTGAAAATCAGAGTACATCCTATTGGTATTTCATCAATCGATCATCATCAATAATTCTCCAACTTCCCAATGTGATATAGTGTTGAGATTTGTGGTTGTTCTTTAGGCTCCAAATTAGTTTGGATTACGTAATGGTTCTTATGCCTATTGCCTAAAAACTCCTATAAAATTTAGAATAAATAAACATATGTGAGATCTAGATAGTTCATCACAAAAAAAATCATAAATGGCAACAAACGAAAAATCAATATTTATATTTACATAACTCCGGTCCCTGTATGAGCTATGCAGCACTCACTGCGGCGGTTTTTTTAGTAGTATGAGTTAGTAGTCACATAGTGAATAAGCCAAAACCATTACTATTCATAACGGACTAAATCCTCTTTAACTTAACCATGACATTACAGAATTTAAACAAGGAAATCACAAAAATTAAGAAAATCTACATCTTAGTTAGTGTGGCCCATTTTTGTTTGACGTGGCCTTCATATTTTATTTAAAACTTCTCTTTATACAAACCACTTTTTCAATTAGCTTGTTATCTATACTGGTGGTAAAAAACTTTTAAATACTTTCTCTTTTAAATAGGTTTTTTTTATATGTGTAGCATTCTGCATTCAATTTGTTATAGTATCACAGTAAATATTTTATTACATTTACACCAACAACCAACTACTGTATTCCTTTTCCTAGTTCACAGCAGTTTGAAAACCCATGCGCAGACATTAGTTGTTCTGTTTTAATTTTTGTTAACTTTTGTATTTTTTTTTTCATACCAATCTGATATCCCTTAAGAATCACGTCAAAAATTTTAATTTCCAAACTTATTTTTGTATGGGAAAATTAACTTTTCTGGTGTTAAGATACTAAACTCATTTGTGTGCCCAAATACACTTTAAATACAAAGTTTAAGCAAAATACATGAGCTCTACATTTTGAAATAAAAGGTAAAACACACTATTTGCACCACATATACACTTCTTATAAATATGGAATTGTGTTATTATTTCAGTACCATTAGTTAAATGTTTCTATTCAGCTAGCTTTTAACACGTGTTTGTTTGTTTTACTATCAACACTAATAATTGTTTTATTTAGCAATTCAATATAAATTGTTCCCCATGTTAATCTTATGGACAAAAAATGAACTTTGAAGGCTTCCCGTGGGCTTCAGATTAAAATATAAAAAATCTAAAACCTTATTGCAAAACTACGAACTGAGACCATTCTTTTGACACCTCAAACTTTAAAATTGTTCCAGAAATAAGGGAGGAGTAGTGTTAACAAAGTGGCATCATGTATTATATTTAGATATAAATTAATAATTACAAGTTTAAAGAAAAATCGGTTTAAAAACAGCCTCCGAAAAACGATATAGACTCAACAAAAATTAATAGCTTTGTGAAATATGTACTTATAATATTCTGAGTAATAAAAAACGTAAAATACACAATAGCTAAACAATAGAAAGAGAGGCTATTCTGTGTATAGTAATCATGTTGATTTATTGCTTTATTTAGCCGTGACCATAACATTGATTACGCTTAAGATACACCATACTAATCTTGGCTAGAACTCGCTATAAGAATAACTCAGTTACTATACTAAGTTCTGTACCACTTTTAGTTGCACATATAGCTTGCTAATGTGATTGCTATGGTGATTGCATGGAAAGCACTAAGCACAATGAAAACCCTCCAGGAATCCTTGCTAAAAAAACTGTTAACAGGTAAACATAACAGGCCATAAAATGTTTATCAAAACAATAAAAAGTTACCAAATTACAAAAATAAACGTCATCATAATATGTTGTTTATAATTATTTACCATCTGACATTTTAAACAATCAGGTAAACAGTTACATTACGCTGTCTACATATAAACAGTTAAACACATTTTAACAAACCTAACCTTCATCAAAAATGAGTTTTATCAAAGAGGATAAATTTTAACGTCAATTTCTTGCGTCAAATGAGTCAAACTCTTTAGGAGGTTTAACATCGCGGCGGAGGGGAGTGTAGGGGGATCGTTGTGGGGGGAGAGGGAGGTGAACTTACCCGGGGTGCAATTAAGACGGAATAATTCAATCGAAAGCGTTCCTCGAAACACCTGTGAGTCGTTGCCGTCATAATCGCGCGAGTTATAAACTGAATTTTGTTTTCACACCTCTGCAACAATTTTTATTTTTTCAAGACATTTGATTACTTTTACCAATTTAAAAATTATTTATTATTTTACTAGCCGTTTGCCCGTCCTTTGTATAGAGGGGGGAGGGGGGTGAGTACTGCACCTATTTAAATGACTGAGGCAGTAATTAAACATTTTCATTTGTGAATTTATTATGATATTTAATTTTTTACAGAAGTCCTATAAAAACTAAATTAACAAATCATTCTTTGGATCCGTCATAGTGGAAACAAAGAACTAATAATTATTTTTTGTATTGGGCCTAAATCATCAAGATTGGCATTTTAGTCTAAATTCTGATGGTATGAAATATTCGTGATGGTTAGATTCAATGTTTCATGTTCGTGGCTACTCATCACTTATTAATTAAAACACTTTTATTTAAAAAAAATGCTATATTTTAAATCACCTTCGTGAAAAGTGTTTGAATTAATAAGTGATGAGTAGCCATGAATACGAAAAATTACATTTTAGCCTAACTTTGCCATTTTGATGGACTTGAAGGGCAAAACTCAAAAAGGACGCACAGTCGATTCAAGTTGATAAGATTCCTCACACAATATTTAACTGCGAAAAAAAACAAAATCCAGTAAAGTCGTTATATTGTGAAGACCTGCAAAAACAGACAGACATTTCAAAATCGAGACAAAACTGAATAACTGAATTCGACTTTTTTATAGAAAAAAATCTGTATAATACTAAGTAAGACTACAGTCAAAAACCTAATTTTATTAACATAGATTTCGGGTGTAACCATTTCTATTCATTGAGAAATTAACGTATTATATTTCATCAGTGATTTTATTTATGGAGTAAGTGATCAAAACTATTTAAACAGTTTAACGATAGGTGAAAATTTATGGCTGTTCCCCGACATTTTAGTGGCCGCTGCTTAATACCTTAAAGATTATAAAATACTGTATAATACCCTAATATCCGAACATCATCACAATATCCATCTCGTACTTGTCTAAGACTATGAGAGAAAAAGTTTAGAGTCCTTGCTCCATGATGTAGTTTCTTTCTTTTAAAAGGTGCTCGCAACGATTTCAAATACACCACTTTTCGTAGACTGTTAAAATGAGAAATTTAGAATACAACCCTAACGAACCTCAGTATAAATCAAATGTAATTTGTGAAATTAAAAAACTATAATTTATGTAAGGCATAAAAACCACGAGAAGCAGCGTGCTAGTTTCACATATTAATAAATAATATAATTAAAGTTATAGGTATATTAAAGTCTGCAGTTCGCCTTGCAGAGAGTGGTTGTTTTACATCCACAACTGCAAGATATAAATTTTGTCAACACGCTTTCTTAAAAACAAAATACTCTTACATTTTTATTTTAACACGTTCTTGTTTAAAATATATTAGTGTAAAAATAATTTTCTTTGAATTTTGATACCAGTTATTAGTTTAGCTGTGTTCAGAACTCTTAAACATTTAAATTTAGAATCATATTTTACAGAAGAGGAAGTCATAGAAAAACAATTATAATAATCTACTGTGATTGGGTGTTTGGAGGATTGTTATATATTTCGATACATGTGATTTGCAAAATGAAAATCTCCAATCGCAGTATTTTACAATAAACAAAAGTTATCAATTGACAAATACAAAACACAAATATTCATAGCTAAATTAGTAAATTTTATTTAAAAGGATACCATACCGTATTAAATTACCATACCAATATAATGTAACTGGATGATTTGGTGACGATACAAATCGCATAGTAACATGCGATTCCCATAAATTATAAGCCATACCACCCTTCAAGTTTTGATGCATGTTTTTTATTCAGTACATAAAATCAGATTACCACCTTACCACAAATAGCAATCAATTAATGTAAAAAGTGCATCTGTGAAATAAATTTAACCTCAAAATAAACCAATTTTTAAGTGACGTATTTTAATTTATTTCCTTGTCTGCGACTAGTATGTTCTATGTGTGATGGCAAGATTCAGACGCGGTGAACAGAGTGGAGTTGGATCGAGCCCCCAGCGCCAAAGAGCTCTCCAAGAGAGGTTTCGTGGCTTGTTTGGAGCTAGGGTATTATTGAATGAATGGAGTGATTCGATACGCACGCGTATAACTGTTGGGGATAGCAATGCACTTTTATTGGCTTATTGCGTTATGCATACATGTCAAGACTGGATTTCTACCAAAAAGCACTATAATGTATGTTATTTATGAAATGTCATACACAAAAATAGAATGTAAACGAGCTAGGATAAAATTTTTCCTTGTTTCAAGTAATAACTACAAACCTGGGATCCTTCTTTCGATTTATAAACTCAAAATTAAAATATTATTCTGTATTCATTTATTTATATTTGAATAAACACCCCTTTTCAGTTAAACCACAATAAACCGTCTAAATTTACAGTTTTATAAACAAATATAATTAGGCATGGTGTTATAGCTTAATTTTATATTTGAGGTCTATATTGCTCATTGCTATTGGTTTCAGAATAGTTAAGGTGTAAATCTACGCAAATTCAACAATACAAATTAAAAATATAAATATATAAATATATTATCTGTTTTTCTTCTGTTAGAAGTTTTTAAGGATACTTTTATGATGGGTAATATAAAAGTTCCGTAGCTATGTGAATACTTAACGAGACGTGAGTATCACTGTTTTCATGTCGGTAGGTCGTAAGAGTGATTTATAGTTTTATCTTACACCAGTGACATTTTTTAACTTTTTATAGGAAAAGTTGCAAACCCTGACCTTGTAAGATTTTTTAAAGTTTAGCTGTTGATATTGCCCTATTTAAAGACTTATTAAGTATATTAAAAGCAATTTTTTATATTATCCTGGGGTAACAGCTAGACTCAATGTAGTATTACCAATTTGCAGTGGAAAATGACATTTTATGACTGTAAATCAAAATTAATGTAGTCCTTATAAGTGCTTCATTGTATATACCCTCTTGTACCCACTTTCAGACATTATAGTATTAATATTTTCCACAATTTAAACTGACAAAAATGTGTTTAATTGCAATTTAAAACACACTTCCCCAAGCATTTCCCCAGGTCTTCTAGCCTGAGTGGGGCCCGGATAGGTAAATCACACAGCACTCCGGTGTAGCTAGATTGCCTGTTCAGCGCCCGGCTGTGTGTAACAATTCACACAGCGCTCCGGTGTAGCTATACTGCCTGTACAGTGCCCGGCTATGTGTAACAATTCACACAGCGCTCCGGTGTAGCTATATTGCCTGTACAGTGCCCGGCTATGTGTAACAATTCACACAGCGCTCCGGTGTAGCTATACTGCCTGTACAGTGCCCGGCTATGTGTAACAATTCACACAGCGCTCCGGTGTAGCTATACTGCCTGTACAGTGCCCGGCTATTTGTAACAATTCACACAGCGCTCCGGTGTAGCTATATTGCCTGTACAGTGCCCGGCTATGTGTAACAATTCACACAGCGCTCCGGTGTAGCTATATTGCCTGTACAGTGCCCGGCTATGTGTAACAATTCACACAGCGCTCCGGTGTAGCTATACTGCCTGTACAGTGCCCGGCTATGTGTAACAATTCACACAGCGCTCCGGTGTAGCTATACTGCCTGTACAGTGCCCGGTTATGTGTAACCATTCACACAGCGCTCCGGTGTAGCTATACTGCCTGTACAGTGCCCGGCTATGTGTAACAATTCACACAGCTCTCCGGTGTAGCTATACTGCCTGTACAGTGCCCGGCTATGTGTAACAATTCACACAGCGCTCCGGTGTAGCTATACTGCCTGTACAGTGCCCGGCTATGTGTAACAATTCACACAGCGCTCCGGTGTAGCTATACTGCCAGTACAGTGCCCGGCTATGTGTAACAATTCACACAGCGCTCCGGTGTAGCTATATTGCCTGTACAGTGCCCGGCTATGTGTAACAATTCACACAGCGCTCCGGTGTAGCTATATTGCCTGTACAGTGCCCGGCTATGTGTAACAATTCACACAGCGCTCCGGTGTAGCTATACTGCCTGTACAGTGACCGGCTATTTGTAACAATTCACACAGCGCTCCGGTGTAGCTATATTGCCTGTACAGTGCCCGGCTATGTGTAACAATTCACACAGCGCTCCGGTGTAGCTATATTGCCTGTACAGTGCCCGGCTATGTGTAACAATTCACACAGCGCTCCGGTGTAGCTATACTGCCTGTACAGTGCCCGGCTATGTGTAACAATTCACACAGCGCTCCGGTGTAGCTATACTGCCTGTACAGTGCCCGGCTATGTGTAACAATTCACACAGCGCTCCGGTGTAGCTATACTGCCTGTACAGTGCCCGGCTATGTGTAACAATTCACACAGCGCTCCGGTGTAGCTATACTGCCTGTACAGTGCCCGGCTATGTGTAACAATTCACACAGCGTTCCGGTGTAGCTATACTGCCTGTACAGTGCCCGGTTATGTGTAACAATTCACACAGCGCTCCGGTGTAGCTATACTGCCTGTACAGTGCCCGGCTATGTGTAACAATTCACACAGCGCTCCGGTGTAGCTATACTGCCTGTACAGTGCCCGGCTATGTGTAAAAATCCACACAGCGCTCCGGTGTAGCTAGATTGCCTGTTCAGCGCCCGGCTGTGTTCACCACTTTTTGTCTACCAACGCCCTTCCACATCTCATTGACCTGCCATCAGTCTCTTGTTACCGTTTTTATTTGGAATATTTTTCATATCGTTAACTAACTTAGCCATTTTCACATACGTCTTGCTTTTTTAAAGTACCGTAACAATTGGGTTTACAATTGGTTTTTATTTGTTAACTACAAGAAGGTGTATTTGAACGTTCTATAAAATTATATTCAATTGCATGAATGGAATTTTAAACATAAAATTAAAATGTCCAATGCATAATTTTAGATGATCTATGAATTAGTGAAGAGGTACGAGTTTTGATCATTGTTAAGTACAAATGTGTAGAAAGTTTGTCCAAAACATGGTTTTATGTAAAAATCAGCAAAATCGCCAAATTATGTCTACTGTAAATATTTAACAAAGCCATAATAAATTAACCACTACATATTATAATGGTACTTCTAGGAAGAGACCGCATTTTTAATGAACGGTCCAAATGCTATAATAAATTCAAACAAAACCGAATAGGTCGTGGAAGCATATATCTTAAAGCGGACAATGTGATATCGTGCATTCCAATCTCTCCATATTGGAAAACAAAGGTCAAGTCAACTTAGGGTTAAACTGACAAGATTTTTACCTCCATAAAAATTCTTGCTGTCCCTCTCAATCCTATATATTTTATTCAACCATACAAAATATGAGAAGGCTGCACTATCAGCCGAAGTGATTCAAAATATAATGGTATCACGCTTGTAAATAAGTGCCTGATATTTTAAGTTGCTTCAGATGAAATTTGCATGTACCACAATTTGCTACCGGTTCTCCTTGTAGTCGGACAAAATACGCTGTATCTCACTATACTAGATGAATGTTTATAGTTATTTTTATAAAAATAAACCCAAAGCTATTGATGTGCTTCAAATCCTTCCAATGGAACCAAATACATTCCTTCGGAGCAGTACAGTGATAGGGTTTATAACCCTATATTTGCATATTGCACAATGCAACGAAAACTCGTTTGGAACCATGGTTCCAACTAAACTTTGGAAATTGGTTATGCCCACCGTAACCGAATCGCAGCATGGTTGTTATTGTTACTCTGAATCCTTTCATATTGCACAAAGCGACAACACCCCCGTTTGGAGCCCTGGTTTGGCCACCCTGATGTGCGCAGTGGGACCGCTCCACCGGAGGCCTCCTGGCAGGTTCCGGCGGATGTGCTGCTGCTGCGGCGGCGGCGGCGCGGTCGATACCACGCTCACGTGGTCCGCACGTGCACTCGCCTCGCCACGTGACCTGCGCCGCCGCCGCGCCGCTATTTATACTGCTATAGCCACGACGAAACTTGCACACAACAAACTTACACCGGAGCAATCATAAATACTAACCGCTTATCGCTCCAAAGGCGCCACTGTAACCAGCGGGAGGACCGGGAAAACGCAGTAGGGGAAATGCTTGTACCTTGGGCCACCTCAGGGTTTTCCCTCTTCAAGCATGGAATTTCTATTTTTAAAGTAACAGTGTAGTGGCATCCCTGTTTGAACAATTATCAGCTGACACTCCAAGGTCTAACACTAACACTAGCCCTGGCCTGGACAGGCTTATTGGCGGCTGCCTTGATCAGCTGTTCCATTTAAAAACTTCCATTTTCAATGTAAAAGCTGATCGCGGCACCCACCAATAAGAGTGTCCAGGACTATAGTTATTGTCTGGACATGACTGAAACTATGTTTTTATGGCCGTTCATCATTTGCGCACTTTTTAATCCTTCTGTTAAATATTTCGAAGGGTCGCCTAATCCCCTTGCATCATTTGCGCACTCTCCCGTCCAGGTAGCCTCAGCCTGACGACAATAATTCGCAAACAGTTGTCCCCCACACTTAAGCCGGGTTTACACGATGCCAGTAGGTGAGACAATTGTCTTTGGACAATTGTCATCACGTGGGAGACAATTGTCGGAGGCCAGTTAAGTTGAACGTGAAGCTGTTTACAAAATGATCTGTGCCGGGAATTTATCAGTGAATGAATGAATGAATATCTTTTTTATTTTCCAATCATCAACATAAAAATAAACAGTTTGCTCATACATAATATTAATAGTATATAGCATATAGTATTTTACATATACATATATTAATTACAACATTTTTAATTTGTTGGAAAATAATTACGGCCTCAGAGGCTATGCCTGTAAGAGGTTCCTTATCACTTAATTGGATAACTGATAGCATTCACTGGACAGTTAAATCAACCTAACTTATAACTGAAAAAATCTCTTTGTTTCATCAACTAGCATACGCATTACAAGCAGAGACCGTTTTACACTTAAAAATAAAATAAGGTAAAATATATTTCCAGATAAAATAGAATAAAACCTAATATAAATTCAAGTTTCCAATTTTAACAAAAAATCTATACTATTAAGACTTAAGAACCATTTGTAAAGTCTTTTATTAAACATTTTTTTTAAAAACAGAGCTTTTGACTTCAGCTGGTAATTTATTATAAACCCTAGGGCCTACAAAAAGAAATGAATGAGTGAAAAATAAATGTATTGTAATGTACTTTATTGCAACACATGTGTATCGAGTACGCATACCAAACCCTTCGCGCAAGGGGCGCTGACCTGCCGACTTATTTTACTTTCAATGGTTGGTAAGGATTGTATTACTGTAATTGCTCAGGCTGAAGTGTTTTGCACGAATTTTTTCTATGGCAAGTTTGCCTCTATTCTAACTGTAGATAGCAGCCTCTCCTATACTAGCTCCTCAGAATAAAATCACTCATAAAATTCACTGTTGCAATAGAAACAAACTACAAATGGTAAACATGAAATTCAAGTGTTAATGTACGGTCAAGGCCGTGATATTGTGTCCGATTATTTGCCATTATTTCTGTTCTATTTAATATTGTTTTGCTAATTTTAAACTTATATGTCTTATGCCAAACACGTTTAATCATTCAAAAGACCATTTGAACACGGACATGAGTTTTCGATAACTAATAACATGTAAATAAAAATAATGCCGCTTCCACCACCCTGCAGTGCGCAAACGATGCATTTAAGTGAGAGCCCCCTGGAGCTCGATGCGCAAAACAAGCATCCCTTCTACCTGGCTCTTCGCATGATGCGCAAATGATGCACGCCCGTTTTTATAGTGCAAAAGTAAATATTTTTCGACTTAGTTACGGATTCATTATTCGTAAAGTAAATTTAATATGAATACTTCATACTTGATTCATAGAGAGGGTTCTTTAAGACTTAATATGACACTATGATTAGGTTTCTATACAAACTATTTGTTGAGATAACTTAAACTAAAAAAAAAATGTTTCTCCCATGGGTCACAACACAACACACACACCTTGTAACTTGGGCCTGTCCAAGGTACAATACATAATTTCTTACAAGGTGTATTTTTATTTTAGTTTAAATATCTAATATACAAATGTATTTGTATTAAATTTTAAATAAATTTTGTTATTTGATTTTTTTGTATTTCCACCGTCCTGTTACAAATTACGTTTTGGCAAAAGATGGCCCAAGGTACAATACTGTGTGGCCCAAAGTACAGTTAAGGTGGTACAAAGTACGATTATTTTTTTATATGAATTACTTTAAAATAGTAAATATTAAGATAAAATTCTTAAATTAATTTCACAAGGTCTTAAGAACACGTTTTATTCGATGAACTTGAAAACAAGTCCAAAACATGACTATCTTTTGAGTTATGCCGCGTCCGCACTGGCCGAACATTCGTGGCGAACTTGTTCGGCGAACACAAAAAGACAACAAACATTCCTAACGAACAATTACCGGCCATATGATTTACATTATAAAATTTTAGCAACGAACAAACAAAAGTTCGGAAAAACTTTGTTCGGCGAACATGTTTGGCCAGTGCGGACGAGGCACGAAAACGAAAACGAAATTTTCGAGAACGAAAAATTGTGCAAACTCAACAAAAAATGGAAGAACTATATTTGAACCAAGGAGATCCTAAATAGGGGACGTTGCCATGTATCTTTGTTGAAATAGGCCAATAATCAACCTATCTTTGATGAGGTAAATTCTTTAAGAAAACTTAAAGAATCGTTTGGTCTCAATAGTTTTAGTCATGCTACAAACCAATCATAACTTCTACAGAACTTATCTTAATTTTATAACTTATCTTATCTTATAACTTATCTTAATTTTGCTACCTTTAACGAAGACGACAAAACCATTCGTTGCTGTGTATATAGCAGTTTTTTTTGTGACCAGTACACGCTTGTAGCTAAGATATTATTTAAACCATAATTTTAATGTAATTGAAGCATTTTTTTCTCTTAAATTCGCTATTTTTCATTGAACTTTCTGTATTATTACCATTACAGTGAAGATGGTGGTATTCAAGACTTTGGATGACTGGCAGGCTAAAGTGGGACATTTTTACTTAACTAAAAAAAACATCATTAGGCCAAACGCAAACGTTTCCTAAGTAAAGAAAACGCGGTTTGGTCGAACCGTAAAACTTTTTAGTTTAATTACAAAAGTATATAAAAGAAACATTAATTGGTAATGAGGTCAACCGATACTGAATATCTGTTTCTATTTTCTACCATCAATGTAGCCTCAATCAATCATAGCCAAATCAACCAAGAATAACTGATCTTCCACTCATAACTATTTTACAGATTCGAATTAATTTTAAAATTAACTTCGATTATCTAAAGTATTTCACAATATACAGAGTCAGGCAAAAGTCTGTACACACCCAGTTAACTTTTTAACTCGTTGCAGTAGGAAAACCAAACTCGGCACATGTTTACAACATAAAAAAACTGCGATTTTTCATCAAAGTCACAACTTTGTCTGGTCCCCAAACGGTCTATTTTGGGGGCATCCCCAAATTTTCAAATGTAAACCCCTATTGAGTGACCCCTCATTTCAAACGGTTTATCAAGAGAAATTAAATGGCGCAAACCGGAATTCGATACATCACGCCTAACCCAAATGGATACTATTTCAATATTAAAAATGGGTTGATTGACATTTGTTAAAACAAAATCGGAGGATAGTTATTTTAAATTAATACCAGTCTACTATTTTAAAATAATTGAATCTACTAGTTGACATTAACTACTAGTTTAAATCATAAAATAATTATAAAAATTCCTTATTCTAAAATAGCTATTTTTCGATTTAATTTTAACGAATGTCAATCAACCCATTTCGAATTTTAAAATAGCTGCCATTTTGTTAGGGTTAAAATATTGAACTCCGATTTGCGCCATTTGATTTCTATTGATAAAACGTTTAAAATGAGGGATCACTCGATGGGGGTTTACATTTGAAAATTTGGGGCTGCCCCCACATTTTTTGGTCCGGGGCAAAGTTGTGACTTTCGCGAAAATTTGCATTTTTTGTGTTGTTAACATATGCTACTAAGTTTGGATTTCCTACTGCAACGTCTTAAGGTTAACTGGTGATGTCTGGACTTTAGCTTAATTGCCCATCTCAAATTTTAAAATGGCTAGGAGTGCGATATAGACCTCCGGTTTGTGCCTTTTAATTTCTTTTGATAAACCGTTTAAAATGAGGGGTCACTCGATAGGGGTTTACATTAGTAAATTTGAGGCTGCCCCCAAAATATCCCATTTTGGGGACCGGGGTAGAATTATGACTTTGATGAAAAAGCGCAGTTTTTTTGTGTTGTAAACATGTGCCAAGTTTGGTTTCTTTCCCTACTGCAACGCGTTAAAGAGTTAACTGGGGGTGTCCGGGTGTCCAGACATTTGCCTGACTCTGTAGACTCTTTACTCTTTTAGATTGTTCCAAATCAAATATAAATTTTATTAATGTAAAATCTTAATACTTTAAGCAATACTTTAGAGTGGACAATCGGAAATCAAGATGTCTCTCCGAATCTTTCAGGAATAATAATAAAATGACTTGAGGACAAGACAAGCTCGATATAGTTACCTGGATACAATAAAAGTCTGTGGTTGAAATTGCTAGGATTTAATAATTTTAAATTAATCGATGTATTTCAAAAGCATTTTATACTGATGGTAAAATATCAGGCCCTCTAAATTTGGTAGGAATATTTTTGTAAAGTTGTGTGAAATACCTAAATAAATGATAAAATAATTATAGGTCAAATATGATATTACACAGGCCTACATGTTCGGTTTTAAATATCAATAATAATATTGTTGAGAATTAATGTTGGAAATGTTAATTTTGACGAGTGGCGGTGACTTTGGTGCAAATCAGCGATAATACTGGTCCCACATCAATAACCAACACCAACAATTGCCCACTATATGACA
Organism: Neoaliturus tenellus; assembly: GCA_030545055.2. Classification (NCBI taxonomy): domain Eukaryota; kingdom Metazoa; phylum Arthropoda; class Insecta; order Hemiptera; family Cicadellidae; genus Neoaliturus; species Neoaliturus tenellus. The sequence goes on from CM061532.1 coordinate 214,232,263, forward strand.
GATATGGTGTCGTGTGGTCTACCTCCACGGTTTATTACTCTCTCAAATAATATCTACCAAGTTGCTCGCCGGTACTACCTGTATCTCCATGATGTACAAAACTATTTTCTACTGTAGTGGTATCTAATGAATATGTTTCATTTTATAAATTTGTGCTTTATGATACAAATATCCGGAAGAAGGCTAATTTGCGTCCGCACAGGCAGCCTATAAATGTGTTAAGGTAAAAAAATCGTTTGTTTATAAATCACATTATAGAATTTTACTTAAAATATTTCGTTCGACTGTTACGATGTGTTTCGCTTAATAATGAACTCTTTGTCTTTACCATATATAGATACAGTTTATGTAACTCAATAATAACTTTACTTAGTAACCATTATTGTAGATTAAAAGTAGACAAAAGTTTTTAAATGACTTGGTTTTGATGGAGATAATATTCCCTAAGCCTCAATATATGCAAACACTGACTAATGCAGAATTAAATTTAGGCCTATACGGTATGTCTAAATGGTTTATTTTTATAATAACACTCTTATTCAGCTCTAAAATTATCAACGTCTAAATTTTCGTAAAATAAATTGATATAACTTAAATTATTTAGATAAAGTGTTCAAACGTTTCTTGTTGATACTTTATTCAGTTCTATACGAGCACGATCAACCTGGATTTAATTAACCTTTTGATGATGAACTTCACAAGGACGATGGGACTTTACATTGACAATGTGTCATTAAAGGTTGAACTAGGGGAGTAGAGCCCATCCCGTATGTCCTACTTTCAATGTTGCCAATCGATAGTCTCAGCCGCTTCTTATGCTCGGCAACAGTTTGAACCGCTAACGATATTTCCGTTCCAACCTGAATCCGAGAAATGATTGTTCCGATTGGAAAATATTTACTTTGGAATTAGTCCATAAAAGACTGGCTGATAGAATTACTTTATATCTTCAAATTTAACGGAATATCGTGATTCATAATGCCAAAAGGTAATACTATCAGGAATTTCTTCTAACGTTTATGTCACAAAAAACTATAAATGCAGCATTCGATTTTCCCAGTGTTTTATAATATTGAATCTTAGGATATATTTTTGTTGTGTTTTGAACAGATGGAGATATTTAGGACATAGGGATACAATTGCACCATGCCACTGTATTGGGATTTAGGCCATACAAATCGAAGAAGTAGAGACTTCCTCCTCCCAGTTTCATTTTGATGTCCATACAAGAAAATGCACTAGCTGCAAGAGTTGAATTTATCTAAAATTTAGATTCAATATGATAAATTTAGTGTGGACACAGTCGAGGGTCTTTAATAATAACTAGTTGTTGCCCGTCGATACTCGACGGATATAGCTCCATTAGTGGTAAATGAAACGCTATAATAGTGCAAACATGTAAGGTAGTCTTTAAAATGTACTTCTTTGAACTGCCATACCAAGAACAATTATACAGAAAATATTACGATTTTAGTTGGAGCGTCGGAAAAGTAGGCCTATTCCTTAAAAACCAATAATGTTGCATCCTTGTACTTATAGGTCCTACTCTTTAGTATTTATAAACATGTCAATTTGATTGTTTAGGTAGGCGTAAACTTAATTAACTTCCTTAAGCTAATTAACTTCCTAATTAACGGTTTCCTTAAACCGTTCTATTAGGTTCAACAACATCAGAAATAAGTAGACCAATATTCACTTGTAGGCCTATTGGATAAATTGTTCTTAACAGTTTTTTTTTTTTTTTTTTTCAAGAATTAGGAAAGGCCTACAGTGTTGCAACTTATGATGGATGGCTTTAACAAATATTGGTATTAGGGTAGGATAGAACGTAGAGAAACCATTTATAACCACTTTCATATAGTAATATTTATGCTGTAGTTGTAGTGTGCAAGTTTCAATAACTATCCAAATTCAAAGGATACAAATTTATTCCACAGAAAATTACATAATTTTAGTTGGAGTGTCTGTCAAAGTAGGCCTATAGGCATATTCCTTAAAAACAATAATGCTGCACCCTTACTATGTAACACAGACACTCTTTAGTGTTTTATAAACATAACAAATCCATTGTTTACTTAGGCCTAAACCTTAGTAGCCTAATCAAAACATAAGAAATAAGCAAGCCTAAACTATCAAGTTGTATTTTTTTATTTAATAAATAAGTTTTTTGAGAATTTGAAAAGGCCTTTAAATATTTTAATGTCTTTATTTTGCTTAAAATAAATATCGGGACCATCAGTAAAACATTTATTAGTGACACCGTTGTTAGACACATTACAAAACGTATACTTAAGGAATTCGTATTGGAACCCGGGCCTTCTGATTTGTATAAGGTTACGCTACCGACTGTGCCACAAATTCCGTTGGTAAGTAGGAGAAATGTAAAGCATTACAACCTGGCAACCGACAAATTGATTGCACAACGAATTTCCGATACATCCGTTTCTTTTAATACAAATGTAAACAATTTATTTAAACTGAACCTTTACAATTCAGTCTTAATTTCATAGCAATCAGCTATTTTACATAATTAAGCAACTTTCTTCCAATTTAAAGGATAAACATAATTGTTTTTAAGTACTGACCATAATAAACCAAATCCTTCGTGAGCGTTTGTTCATCCTCTCTGTATTTAGACAAAATACCTCGTGTGTTTACAATCAGCTGATTGAAATCGTGTAAAATAAATAAATTGTTAAGGTTTGAAAATGTCGACATTTTTAATTTAAGAGAGTAAGATAAGGTTAATTATATGATTAAGCAACTTTCTTTTCATAAATGACAATACACCATAATAATTGTAAACTTTTTTAGGTACTGGCCATAATAAACCAAATCCTTCATGAGCTTTTGTTCATCCATTCTGTGTTTAGACAAAATACCTCGTGTGTTTACAATCAGCTGATTGAAATCGTGTAAAATAAATAAATTGTAAAGGTTTGAAAATGTCGATATTTTTAATTTAAGGAAGTAAGATAATGTTAAAGTAAATAAAGTCTGCTAATATACAAAAGTTTACGTTTTATTTGGTACAAACTGCGTGTAAATTGGTCCAGTGGAAGTCTCAGAAGAACTGTCAAAAGGATTGGAAATGCTTGCTTTTTTCCCATGTTAAATCTCCATAAGAAATTTAATTTTTCATTTTTGACCGATTTAACGTAAATATTTTTAAAATACGAATAAAACCTGCTAATATAGAACCGAAAACAATTATTTTGGTACAACCCGCATGTAAATTGGTCCAGGGGAAGTCTCAGACGAACTGTCCAAAGGATTGGAAATGTTGGCTTTTTCCCCATGTTAAATCTCCATAAGAAAAGTTTATTTTTCATTTTTGACCGATTTAACGTAAATATTTTTGAAATACGAAAAAAACCTGCTAATATAGAACCGAAAACGTTTATTTTGGTACAACCCGCATGTAAATCGGTCCAGTAGAAGTCACAGACGAAGTGTCCAAAGGTTTTTTAACTTTGTGTTTTAAATATATAGATGATAATTATATTAATTTTAATTATATTATTTAATAAAATAAACAGACTCTTTAAACTGTGTTCCTGTATTCGTTATGCCTACCAATTACAAGACGAGAAAAATACAGAAATGCTTACAGACATACAGTTTTTAATGCAACTTGATGTTCGATTTTATGCTCTACGTTTATTAACTTAACATACATAATTGTTGATTTAAGTCTGAGAAGGTTAATCTTAATCACTTACAAGGTTTAGGCGTAAAAGTTGGTCAATGATTGTAGGCCCATTACTTGATATGAACAATGCTCACTCATACATTGTTCTCGTTTAAAAAGTGCTGTACAAAAGACTTGTAGAATGAAGGCATTTGTATACTGAAAGGGAGTTTATGTCCACTTGATGAAACATATTCAGTTGAAGGTAAATTACACTAGATACATAATTATGCAGTTGAACACTGCATTACTATTTCAGATATTTAAACGGTTGCAAAACAGTTTTTGAAAATTTCTAATTGTAAATGTTTTTAAAAGTTACATCGTGTTTGTATTCAGTCTGGTTTGGATTAATACTATATAAGGTGTTTATTTTCGGAGCCCCGTTCAAAATAGTTAAATAAATCACTTCCACCATGTTCATAAGTAAGGCAGTTGTACAAGTGTTACTTTACACGTAATAAGTGAATTAACTGTGAATAATTCCTAAATTTAATTTAATAAAATTATTATTAAATCGAGGAAAGCATTAATCGTTGATTTGTTGTAGCCTAGCTGAAATTTTTTCAACATTAGATTAAGCATTATTTTTAATATTTCGTACCGAAGTTGAGCCTACACTATAAACTGCAATGACCTTCAACTGCGGTGTTTGTCGGTGACGGGGTCGGCGAGACGGAGACCAGGGAAGTTGACGTTGTAACCGGGGTGGCAGGTGCGGAACTCCGGTATTTTTATAGCAGTTAAGGGCGGTGCGGAAATCAAGTGTTCCGGTATTGTAGGATGCCCGGAAAATTGGCGAGGGAGCGTTATAGTTCGAGAAGTATGGTTTTAGAGAATGTTTAGGAGAGATTTCAACTTTTATACCTTTCCCATTTGTGGTTTAGCTCTATTGGTTATGCTGATTTTAGAGTGCTCGAGTTTAATATATTAAACTCGAAAGTTGTCAGGATTTTGTACAGTTTGGTTGGAAAACTGGGAATTGAATGACCTCAATTATTTTATTGACAAACTGTCATGATCCATTCATTTGCTCAGAAACACGAATCTCCTTCAGAATAATTTCACCACACCATGTCTTAAATTCGTTGCTTGCAGTTGACATTGAACATGACGCCATACTTTGGTTTAATTTTATATTGCCTAATTAGTTTTTATTTCGGCTACTGGCAGACGCTATAGCTAGAGCTGTCTAAACCATTCGTTCATCGGATTTATTTATTTCTCATTGACAGGTAAAAATACATTTATTCACTCATTAAAATAATTTTTCCTACATTACTTTATATTTTAAATAATGCGTTAATATTAGCTATCAGAGAGTCCATTAATAATCATGTATTATAACCAAAATATCTGGTTATGTATTACTATCTGGTATTTCAAAAAGAATAATGTTAGTTAGAATAGTAAAGAAAGGAATTCTTGCAGAAGAAAACTGGACAGCATTTTCATTGTCAAAGGTCACCTTTCAAAACTTTTGAGGGTCAGCGATTCAGAGGTCAAGGTCAGGTCAGTTTAGAAAAAGGAATGCAGCTAATCTCAAAAGGACCCCTCTCCCCGTATTAGGTGAGTGTAAATGTAAATAAAAAAATCGTGACATACTATCGCGAGGCTTGAAAGTTTGAAATGAATAGCCATCGATTTATGGATTCATCCAAAAAGCAGGAAACTTCTTTTCAGCAGGAAACGTGTAACAATTTTTAATACCTCGCAATCAATGGCTTTCCCATGCAGCACTATAAACTAAACAATCAATCCTTCGGAAGAGTTGAAATTTGTAAATGACTACCGTATGTTTAGTACCGTAAGTGTTTAGAGGAATCGGCATTATTGTGCAAAGTGATAACTCGAATAAATTTGCCTTCGTCTAAAGTAATAACACCCCAGATTTTTTCAAAATTCAACGGCCGTTGGCACGCTACGCCCAGCATTGCTCTTGAGCCGCCCGCCACCCCGCGTGGCGCGGCCTCTGCTGGACAGGCCTCCGGTGACCGGTGAGGTGTGACCGGTGACCGATGACTGGTGACTGGTGACTGGTGTCAGCGGTGAGGTGTGGTACTGTATCAGCTGAGGGAGGGGCGGCCATAGGGGTGGAGGGGGCGGGGGAGGAGGTCACGTGATCGATCCGACAGCTGACTCCCCTCTAGCCGTGCTCTATCTGACGCCACCTCAGCAACGCTCGAGTGTCTTATTAAATTGGCCACGGAGCGGCCTGCGCAAGTCTCTCCCTAATTAAACATTCTGTTTCCCGTGTCGCCCGCACGCACGCTCACCTCCTGACAAGGTCAGGGTGTAAAACTACTCGCGCGCATTAGTGGGTCGCCGCGCCGCGCCGCGCCGCACTCAAAAGCGAGTGGCGAGCGCCGACGAGGACTCTAGGATCCCACCAATCCCGACGAAACTTATCCGCTGCCACTGGGAAATACCTTTTAATGTGGTTAAAAAGTTATATTTCATTAAAGATTCGCGGTGGAAATATTCCTAGAGGTAAATATGCATATTTAATGAGCGCTGAACGATATATGTGAGAAAGAAACAAACGCGCACGGCTGGTAGCGGTGCGACGACAAGCGCTAAATGCTATACAAACACATAAACATACGACCTTGCTCTTACAAGAGTATAGGATGTATTCTCTTTATAGATGCTTTGTTATAAAATATAATTTATTCTACAACAAAATCAGAAATCTATATATATAATTCTGTAAGCGATATTTCTTGAGCAAAATTGTGAGAGTCATACAGATCGCAAGAAAATGGGAGGGGTCTCAAATTAAAGGTCTCGGTCCCATGCACGAGGGAAAACTATAGGCGTTTCCATAATGTTAAGAGGAAATGAGAAATCACGTAAAATGTCCTCCATAAGAATAGCATGGGGATTTAAAAAACGTCTGCTTTGTATACATTAAAACATGTGTTATGGTTTAATTTCAAAATGAGACACAGATGATAACATTGAGTGAAGATAACAAAATAATTCACACCAAGAGAAGCAATCTATATATATAATTCTGTAAGCGAAATTTCTTGGGCAAAATTGTGAGCGTTTTACAAATAGCAGGAAGACGGTAGGAGTCTCAAATTAAAGGTTTCGGTCCTATAAAGCGTATCCATAAAGTTACAAGGATATGAGAAATCACGTAAAACGCCCTCCATGAGAATAGCATGGGGATTTAAAAAACGTCTTCCTTGTGTACATTGAAACATATGTTTTGGTTTTATTTTAAAACGAGAGACAGATGATAAAATTGAGTAAAGAACTATTCATAGCCAAATGACAAAAATTAACCCTAGAGTGGTAATACTATAATAAGACGTTTTGTTACTTTGAGCGACAAAAAATTCTACTAGGGGAGTTAACCTTACATACTATTACAAATTGACTGCTGATTTTACTGTTGTTAATATAATTTAAATTGTAAAAAAAACAAAAAAAAAAAAAAAACTGAGCGTGTATGCAAGTTATAAAATGTTTTCTGATCGTTGATAGAGATGCAATGGGCTATGAATTGTGGTTTGAGAAACACCTACATTATTTCCATTGTTTTGGTTTTATTTTAAGACGAAAAGTGTCAAATGATCATATTGAATGACGATGACACATATTAATCCTATACTATAATACGAGCAATTTCTGAAGGGATGTGTGTTCCACGATCTCGAAATCTAGCGGTGAGATTTTGCTTAAAATTTGCATTTAAGATTGTTTTGGCCCAAAAATAAGTTTAGAAACAGCCTCAACCCAGGAAAAATCGAATTTTGTCTCAAATTAAGTTTAAAAATCGTAATTTTTAACATTGTTTTATGGGTTGCTATTTTGGTTACGAAATAATAACTAAAAGTAAACAAAAATAAAGGAACAATAATATTTTGCAGTTTTTATTAGCTGTTAAATGTAAAGAGTTTGGTTATTAGCTTCATTACCATGACACTATAGCAAAAGTGAAACCAACGAGCAAGGCTCGGTTATAACCTGGTACGTAATACTTAAAGTGTATCAGTCAGTGAAGTTTTGGTATTCTGTTAGCTGAATTTTCCGAGAAACCTTTTAGTCATTTCATAGATTGTAGGATTATAGAAGACGAGTTAAAATCAAAGACGTTTGTCCTATATACTAGAGGAAAATGCAGCAGGTAAAAAATTTCCCAACAAAATGTGAAATATATAAGAATGATTATTTTATGAAAGGTTCTCCTTAAAGATTCTCCACGTAGTGATTTAAAAAAAAATCTGCTTTGTTTTCACAAAATCAAGAGTTTTGATTAGGAGGGATGAATATTCACAGCAAGTGAAGATGCACTTTGAGGTGCTGTGTTTACATTTTGTGAATAAAACATAAAAAATAATAAAAAAAACTGACAGGAGCTAAAAATCCAATGTTTTTTTTCATTGCCGCTTTTCTATGTTATATTAAAAAGCTGTCACAGCTCAATTAAGGGACTACAATTTCATTCAAAATTTATTTTCCATAGATCTATATGAGTTTAACAACAGACAAAATAGAGCATTTACAAACGGGTGACCTAATAGTACAGGAGTGATAAGAGTACTTGGGGGCGAATGGTGTGTTCAAACGGTATTGTTAAAATATTATATACCGCAAATTAAAATTAAATTAAATTTTCTGGAAACCTTCGTTGAAGAAGAAATGGTAATACGTTATGGTTCATGCTATTTTAATTTTATAATTGGGGGCTTTTGCCCCTATGAGCCACTAGTATTACATATTTAACTATTATGCAAAATATTATATTTACTATTATTGTTCAAAATGAATATACAGAATGACATGAACTTCTTGTCAGAGAACTTCTTGATTTGTAATATATCTTTAATAATTTATATATATATTTTATAAGTAATATTTTTTGCCCTTAGTTTTCCGTAACTACATCATTACTTAGTGTGTATTAGTGTTCCGTATTACATTAATTTATTCGTGAAACGTTATACTAAAAGAAAAATAGTTTGTCAGTTGTGAAATAGCTAATAAAGTTTTAACGACCGAACTGTAGTTGTGTATGGTATATTGTATATTAAATAAATAATCTACACTTGTAGTTGACAACTTGCGAAAACAGACAATGAAAAGGAAAAGGGAGAAAATGAGGACAAGGAAATTGTCTTCCTCATGAATGGTTGAAATCTTGCTACAAACCGAGCAGAAGACTCCGAGGTGAAATTATTCTTAATCAGATCTACTATTGGATAGATACGACTACTATGAAAAAATTATGGCTTTAAGTTCTATAAATAGGAAATACTCAAAGGCATTTGAGTTGTTCCTTCAGTTTCGGCTTGAAAACCACATTAATTTATAATATTGTATTGTAGACTATAGACATTTATAGGATTACTAGCTGTTTCCCGTCACAGCTTCGCCCGTAATTAAATTCATTTTATAGGTAATTAAGCTCATTCGTTACGATCACTCGCTGTCTCGCTCACCTTATAAATAAGAAATCACTAGAATACCTAAAACTAGAAATTTTCATTGAATTTGTTTATTAGCAACCAATAAAAATGGATAAAATAGAGATTGTCGGATTATTTTACAAACTACTTTATGCCCTTTGGACAGATTTGCACCAAACTTCACACAAACCATCCTTGAATAATGCTTAATAATGCCTGAAAGTTTCATTACAATATGTCAGGCGGTTTCAGAGTCCATAGGCAACATATACAGTACATACACACTTCCTCTTTTATAGATATAGATTTAGAATTTTCAGTCCATAATCACTGATGGGGAGTAATGCGGGTATTTTTGTTTGATTTGGCTGCAAAATTTTTAACCTCTCCTATTTTCATGGAAAAAATATTGAGGATACTAGTTAAAAACCTAACTAGAGCCTGAATCATTTTTAATTTTACACTATGATTATCAAGCATTATTTGATACGTAGCCTGTATGTGCAGAAATAATAGTGTAATGAATGTATAACTGGTTTTAAGTTTTGATGGTTTATTATTGATAAATAACTATACCAGAACTTAAAGGAAAAACATCCATAAAGTCAACAAAAAGCCAACAAAGGAAGTTGGGCATATAGGCAGATAAATGTGCATTATTAGCATGGGAAGCCCCCGGTAAGCGCTACTGTCGTGGCGACGTTCAGTTGGCTAATCCTCCCATCTTTCTCCCCCTGACTTTGTATGCCTGAATGACCACTTGTTGGACTGACAGCAGTCTCTACAATTGCTGATTTAACTATTAATTTTTATTTGCTTGTTATAAGTGATGTAAAAGAAGTAAAGGGCTTGAATGTACATATATTAAACAGACACCAATGTAATTTAATCGCTCAAAGAATAGTTTTAGACCGAACAAAATAGTTGGATGAGGTTTTAAAATTTATTATTATTGTTGCAAGTTTATATTCTATTAGTGCACAATTGCATTTTCCCATAGTTATGATCTAATACTTGGTTAGAATGTTTAATATATTACCCCTAAAACACTGTAAATATGTAGTATTTTAATGCACTAATAACGTATCTTCATGTTGTTTAGAGCGAATTATAATATCCAAATTTTACTGTAATGTAGTTTTACTTAGTTTGGGGACATTATATATTCCACTTGCCAATATAAAAATGCTCAATTTATGCTTTTTTTCTTTGCATAAACATATCACTAAATGTAACTTTTACTCTGGACCATAGAAAATATGTGATGTTATTAACAGCAGGACTACTTGGGATATTTTGATAAATTTTCTACGCTTTTGATGTTTTTTATGGCTTTACCTATACTGCCGATAATGGAAAAGATCATTGCCTAAAGACTAAAGAGTTAAACTAACTCTAACTGTATAATTTTATATAGTTTATCATCATTATTATTGCTAAAAAAACTGCATACAATTTGTGGATGGGCTCTTATCACTTATAAATTTCATTTTTCATTATAGTGATTTATTTGTGTTTTATAGATGCTTCTCGAGATTATTGGGGTGGGGGAAAAATTTAAACTGTAAACAAAACATTTAAACGTTACAAACATGTTTGAGGAGCAGATTTCCTTAGCAAAAGTTTTTAATAACTTAATAGTTTCTTTCAGTAACTCCAAGTCGGCTGTTTTACTTTTAAGTTGAATTTATGTCTGGTTAAAGAGTAAGAGTTTTAAAGTAATTAATACTACAACTGATGCAATGAATATTACAAAAATATATATAAACAAAATGTTATGTAAAATTAGCAACTGGTATGCAACAATGAAATAAAATAGAAACAACAAAGAAACCAAAAGACTTCAGCCAATGGAATATTAACAAGTACAAAAAAAAAACCTTAAGACCACTACTTCTGTCCTTCCCACAAAGGATCAATTGAAAAAAATTATGGACAAATTTTTCTTTTAATAACAGATCATTTCAGTTTCATAAAATTATTAATGACTGGTTGTATTTAACCTATTTAGTTAAAATCCGTAACTAAATAGGCCAATCGGGGCTCCGGGCCGGGGGCAGAAAGATTTTTTTATATTTAAAGTTACAAGTCTGTAATCATTATAATGTGTTATATAAATATTGAGTTAATAACTACTATAACACACTTAGTTTTATAAACTTTTTCCTGTTTCAGCAGCGTTACAGTAGCCTTTACTATCACTGTTAATTACCCTGTTTGACTGTTAAGACAAATGCCATCTTTAATACATAAAACTTCACACTCTCCGGCTTACAGTTTAGTCAAACGTTTTGAATTCATTACATGTTTTTAATAACAAATGTCTACTTGCTTTATTTGTATCCCCCCAAATGAAGTGACATTATTCACGCAGCACAAGGTTGGCTACACTGTAAGAGGCTGGGCTGGGGGTTGTGGGCAGTCGCGTCGCTGTAGCGTGGGCCAGGCCGTGATGTCTGCGCTCACCTACACTTCAATAAATACTCCTCCACTAAAACAAACTGCCTCCACCCCTGAACATAAACGTTCCCATAATTGATAGGGTCCAAGTCGCAAATATCATCTAGGAACAATTCCCGGTAAAGCGGTTGTGGACATGGTTAGTGAGATTCATTCCTTGAGTAATCTTGTGTATGGAAACAGTCTGACATTTGCACTAGGACAAGCCCACCTACAAATTAATGATAAGGGGAAATGTCTCTAATTTTCTACTAGCATGTTCACTTAGTAAAAGGTATAACATTGGCATAGTAATAACATTTGGTAAATCTATCTACATTACATCATCTCCACTTCCAAACTTGTGTTCCATAATTTGTAAATCAATAATTCATATATTCACCATCAACCCTGGGATTTCTGCCGGGTTCCTTTCTTCAGAAATCAATTTTGTCATCCAGTTCTCACTACGAGCTTTCCCCTTGCAATCCCACCCTTAAATATTCCTAACCGGGGGTGCGGATATTCCTCCTTACGGACCCAACCCCAAGGAAATTTCATTCCTCCTTATCTTGCTAACATTTAAATTACCTCTTCCTAAAAAGTTTACCTTGGTTTTGACTCAGTTTCTCTTCACAAAAGATGCATTTTAACTTAACCTCTCAACTAAAACACTTGAGGTTAAGAACGACTCAAAGATTCAAGGTGCTTTCAGTTAACTAAATTTACAATAAATAAAACAGTAGATACACATACTAATATACATTTTGTAATTGAGCAGTCTTGAATGTTGAACCGGTTAGATATAATACACCGTGGCAGCCGCAGGTTTTCCCAGGCTATTTGTAGGATTGCTCTCTACAAGTCAGGCCAGTTCGACATTAAATATGTACCACAGCAACAGCTGAGTTTCCGGATCCGTTAATTTCCTTTCCTCCTGTTTAGCGCTTCCTCCAGCTGTTTTGCTCCAACAGGCTGACGTGAGCTTCTCTCGTATCTAACCACTGTTAATCATTCACACCGCTCGTCCAATGAGGTGACTCAAATAAAGTGACCGGCCCAGGAGGATGTGCTTGAATAAACAAAATCATACGGATCAAGATTTTATTATTTAATCCAGAGTTATGCTATTCCTATTCTAAAACATATCATATTTAATCATATAATTCTTGACTGTTCTTTGGTAACAAGCAAACCCAAAGAAATTAAACCAATTTAAATTAAAACATATTTATGGTTAAATTTTTTTCTAAATTTGTTTGCTAACTTAAAAGTTACATAAATTGAACAAGATTATGTTTTTAGATCAGTATGTTCAAGTGCTGAATTATTCGATATTATGGTGTTAATTTCTACTCCATATGGTTTTTGTCAATTAGATCAAGGGTATTCTTGTGGGCTAGTCAGTGTACATAAGTTGTGAAATAAAAATTATTATATTAAACGATTTTCACAAAACTAATGACAGCTAACCTGACTGTTCCTTTAGACTGATTTATATGCGGGTTATACACCAAATTAAGGGTTATTAACAGTGGTTTTATCATGTGCCGGAATTATTTGTATTTTAAAATATTTATGTTAATGGGGTAAAAAATGGAAAACAAATTTGTCTTATGGACATTTACCAAGGGTCAACAATTTAAAGCGTATGACAGAGAGCCTGACCATACTAATAGACTGATTTACATGCTGGTTGTACCAAATGAAAGATAATTGTCTGTATATTAGCCCATTTTGCTTCGATTCCAGCTATTACCCCACTTAATTTTCTAAAAATGAAAATTACAATCTCTTATGATAATTTGACATGGGTCAAAATTTTAAGCTTATTCCGAGTGAGACCTGGAGTTATTAGTTGGACTGATTTACATGCAGGTTGTGGTAAATGTAAAGCCATCAACTCTATATTTGCCCATTAGCCGATAAAATTTACTATTCCTTCTTTTAATATTCTCAAAAAGGAATTTTCTATTCATTTAATTGTTTTCTATTCATATTTTGCATTATATTTTATCCTATACTATAATACGAGCAATGTCTGAAGGGATGTGTGTTCCACGATCTCGAAATCTAGGAGATAGATTTTGCTAAAACTTTGGATTTAAGAGTATTTTGGCCCAAAAATAAGTTTAGAAACAGCCTCAATCCAAGGAAAAATTGAATTTGATCTAAATTTAAGTTTTAAAATCGTAATTTTTAACATTGGTCTTATGAGTTGCTATTTTGGTAACAAAATAACAACGAATGGTATACAAAAATAAAAGAATATTAATGTTAAGCAGTCTTTTTCAAAGAGCTGATAAATGTGAAGAGGTTAGTCGGTTGTTAGTGGAAATGTAATAGCCTTATTACCATGACACTATAACAAAAGTGAATTAAAACCAACGAGCAAGGCTCGGTTAACCTGGTACTTTTATATTCATTAATTGCTGTACCTCATCAGCTGAATATAAGAGAACAAGTCAGCTGATTATAACAAAGCCCATATATGTTATTGTCATTATACATGGTTTTGTTATGTTTTGTTTTAATTTACCTTATTTAGGTAAGTTAGAGATGATTAAACGAGTAGAATTAGATTGATTAATAAAGGTACAATAGAATTGTGTATTAGATTTATAAAAAAGTACTAAATTTTAATATGAAGTTCTCCTTCTAATGAGCAATGTAAGGAATACAAATGTTAAATGTAAAACTTTGTAAAATGTTACAATGTTTTTAGAAAGCATTCCTTACTAAAAAAAAGTCTGAGATCCATGCAGTTTTGAATTTACAATTCTAGTTGTTAATAAAACGGTTTAATATTTCACAAGGGTTTTCTTCAGTAAGCAAAAATAAACTCTATAAGGAAATAGTTTTGTCTGCTGTGAATCAAGAATCAAGAGTTATTGCAGAGCATACATGCAATTAAGTTACCTATTATATTTGCTCGCAAATAAGTTAAATAGTTAAATTGTGAATAATTAAATATGTAGAAGCTGTGTTCCACATTTCAAACACAGCTGAAAATAAGAATGCAATTGTAATGCAACATCTTGTCTCAATTTAGAGTTTAAGAAATTTCGGTTTGAAAATTCTGTAGGTACAAATGTAAAATACCGTATCGAACAATTACAGTGTCATATCAACAGGTGAACATGCAAAACGCAGTGTTACTCAACAGACAGATGAGGAGATTACACGTATTGAACACCGGCGCTTACTTAGGACACTTTCCGTTAATAATGCACGTCTATCTACCTTTCTGTCCCGGCCAGCATCCCAGTTCTCTCGTCTAACAACCCGTTTGCTGTAACACTCCACAATGAAATGGTCTTTCATTTGACGATAAAAAAATACTAATTATATTTTATCAATAATGTAGTTATTGGATATCAGTTATTTATTCAACAATCTATTAACTGAATTACCGATGGAAACAGTTTAGATCTTAAGACGAAAACTACTTTGATAAAAAAAGTTTCATTGTGATTTTAGTTTACACAAAGCTTTAAGCATTTACAACATAGTTCCTTTATTATTTATTACTAATCTAAACTATAATTTATAATAAAACAAATAATTTTTAACACCAACAAATAATACATTAATTTAAAAGAGCTTCTTGGTGGTCTTTCAAAATATAAGAAATAATCTAAATTTAAAGAAGATTTTCGGAATGAAAACAACTAGAGAAAAACAGCAGAAAACGAAGCTATTCCCAAGACGCAGTCGTTATGAGAGAGAGTCGCAGTGATTGGCTCGAGGGACGACTGATTACTGATGACTGGTGACAGGCTGAGATAGCCGCTGTGAGAACAATCTCATCTAGATATCGCAATGCAGTGCTACCATTCACTACGCCACCATGCCGCGCAACTACATTCGGCTTTATAAATACTAAATAATAGTCTTTATTTTCTATATATTAAAAAATGTTACTTATGAAATGATTCTCATGTCCCTTTGTCTCTCAATATAAGTTATTTTTAATTGAGATAATACACACACTATAGAAACATAAAAACCCATATATTAATTTGATTAACCTACTTCAGATTACTTTTTAATATAATACTGTGAAATCAATAATGAATTCACCATCCATAATGATCTGTTTTATATAAGTTAATGTTCTTTTATTTTATAAAAAGTTATAGCAAACTTTGACTATGGTAATTTTTTGGAGTAGTTTTTGTGAAATTTACTGTGTTAAGAGTAGTCTTGACCTGAAGCGAAATTTCTAGCAAAAAGCTTCAACAAAATAGATCCACTGGACATGTCACCACCTTCTCAACAGAATGATAAATGGAGACAATGTAAAATTTTTATCCCACAGCACAAGACGCCTTACTCACTGATGATCCACGAGATTCTTTAAAATTACATCACCGTCGTATATTTTTAGTTATGGTTAGATTCATGGCAACTGTAAATGCGGAACTTTTTTTACTTTACTGTGATGCTATGAATAAGCATCCTATTATTTAAATTTTCTTTGATTAAATAAAAAGAATAACATCAGAATTAAAAACATTGTTTATATTCTGACTATTAAATAGAACAAATTTTATTTCATGCAAGATAAATGAATAAATATTTACATTTATAGAGTTTTGTTCTGTCCCATTTATTTAACATTATTTTATTTAAATAATATTTTAAAATAAATATGACTAATTTTTTAATCATAATTCAAAAAATTATGATTACAAATTAACACTCTTCTAACACTTGTAAATGCCTAAAAAGCACAAAAATAAAAACCCTGAGCTATGAACAATTTATAATAAATTTTCACTAGGGCAAGGGTAGCCTATGTAGAATATTATTCACTCAGCAAATAATCCTTTCTCTAACCCCTAACTTTGATGGAATGACAGGATCTTGGCTGAAGGGTAGGAAGCACAAGTTGATAAACAGTTCAAAGTACATCCACAGTGTAGTAGGGACTTATTAGAAGAGATGGTCTAACCGTTTATGGGAATACAACTGATTGTCAGTGGAGAGTGGAGGGGGGAGTTTACTACAGCTTACCTTGCTTGTGAACTACAGAAATGAAATGACTGTGAATAGAATGCATTTTGTTACTTTTTAAACAGCATTTAACAGAAGTACCATGAGTATTTAACCTATCTTTTTCTCATTTTACTTATGAAACAGAGAGGGAAAAAACTTGCTCTTGCTCCACTTTGAAATGGAATAGGCTATACACTGTTTGATGATAGTTACAAGTGTTGATATCAAGTCACCTAGGACTGATAAGGAATGAAACAACCAAATGGCAATGGGTGATTGACGACTTAGTCTAATAAGATCCCTACGCTTTACCGCAGCATTGCCTACTTGAGTACATGTGACTTGCTACCGGAATGGTTACGGGACTAGGTAGGCAGTTAAGGCCTCAAATCTGGCAACATCGCTGATTACTCTCATCTAATAACCTCCATAAGCATAAATACCATCTCTGTCACTGGCTGCATGGCCTTACCATCTCGTCTGTTAAAGCCCTTGAGGTTGCAGATCTGACTCCTTTGCAAGGAATGTGTTTATAATGCAACATGTGATAGTAATTTGTTAATTAACTTCCAGGTATTATTTGTCTAAATAGCCTCCATATCTATTGTTATGTTTCAGGAAGCGTACCGGCAGTGGGTGTGTGCCTCCCTGGTGCCTCATTGGCTGCACGGCCGCCACAGAGTCAAGCCTTGTCGGTCCGTCTGCCAGAGGGTGGAACAGAAGTGTCCCTTCTTTCTGCCGGGTGACCGCGCCCCCTCCTACCCCACCCAGTACGCGGGGGAGCCCACTTTCCTGTGCCTAGGTAAGCGTAAATTCACATATCTTATGTAGGAATTGGTATACGTGGCTTTCACAAACAGCCACAATGAAAATAAAAAATCTCCTTTCACTAAATCAAGAGCTGTCTTACTTGCTCTGTGCAGGCCGACGGATTGAGCATTCAATGAGCAGTTATTAACAATATGACCAAGGGGTGTGTTATACAATTAATTGGTGTCCATGACAGACTTATCTAGATATCCAGTGATCTATCAATTGGTATTAACGTTGCTTTCTCTATAATGCCATATGTCATTCTGCAATATTTTTTATTGTTTTTGGGAAAAAAAAACATTTTCTTTAGAAAAATATATTTCTTGCTATTTTAAGTGGTTTGACAAATATTTGTGAATATTGTTTACCTTATTCCATGATACATGGCTTTTTATTGATAAAAGTCTCATTCATTATTACTCAAATGGGACAGGACAGTGTAATCAACGATACCAAAAGTTCATTTTATGTCAAACAAATTTACGTTGATTTAATCCTGTAAACAAAACGCATTTCTTAGTCATGAGCTGTATTAGATAGTTCCCAAATTAATTACTTTCTTAATCCCGCCAAATTGTTTTAGCTTATATGAGAAACTGATCATGGCTAGCAACAAAATAAAAATGGATTTTTCTGCTAATTCTTTTATTAATTTTAAAATCTAGCTTAATTAGTGAAACAGAATAATAGTGTTAACCCTTATTATCAGTCTGATACTGAACTAATTAGTCTTGAACCACATTACTGACAGTTCATAATTTTTCGTAAATGTGTAAAACAGTAAGTTAACTTTTTGTGTTAACAGAAATTTAGAGATACATGATAGATTTTGTAATAAAAAATAGAAATTGTACAGTATGAACAGAATTTTCTAGGCATATATTAGCTTAGACACAACAAATAGCCAAGTTCTGTATTCAAATTATGCTATTGGTTTCGTTTTGCTAAAACAACCAATGTACACATGAACTAAATTCCATAATAATGTATAACGGTAGAGATAATATTCATACCACGGGAATCTGTTTAGAGCTCATTAGACTGTTATTTAACCAGTGCATTGGACCAACGGGTCATACCATTACTGTATTGAGTCACTAAAATGCTTTAATAACTGTTTCCATGAGGTCATCCACTTAATGAATTAGATCATTATTGTGTAAAAAATGTTGTAAATAAATAAATCTACTCTGACACATACAGGGGAACTGAAAAGTCACTGACCTACGAATAAAATATTTTTCCATTCAACATAATATATATAAATAACTATACGCTCCGATATGAATATAACTGACTAACTCACTCATACTGATCAGGTAGACAAAGTTTTTTGACTTCTGGGTGAGCTAGAAACTTGAAATTTGGCACACGCATAGCTTGTAAAGTTATTACAAAAGTAAAATCTTTAATTTCAAATTTTAACACATGCAAAAAAATTTAAATGGCAGAAATTGGAATTTGTAATTTTTAAAAATTTATTGTGCACACAGTGCTTCACCTGCTCCCATTTTGCACCTTTACTTTAAGTCAGATAAAGGTGGGAGGGCTTAAGAGACTTGGGCTATTTGATTCGCTTTTTAGGTTTTTTATATTTAATCCAGATTAAGCTATGATGGTGTAAAGTTGATCAATATTAAACCATTATAGCTTAATATGGATAAAAATATTCAAAATCAAAAAAAGAATCAAATAGCTGAAGTCTTCACCTTTCATTTAACACAACTCCCACCTTTATCGGATTTAAATAAAGGTGCAGAATGGTAGCACGAGAAGCACTGCATGACGTTCTGAGAGGGGCCCTTTCACTGCCTCTTAAAAAAGATTTAGACCTAATAATTATGACAATAATGGTGAGACTTGTCGGTCACTTTTTCTTTTGCATTGCCATTATGTATTTATTATGTTACTAAGTTATCTTTCCTCAAATAATTATATATGTAGAATTATTTTACTTATAAAGAATACTTATAAAACTGCTATTTTCTCAATATGTTATTATTGAAATTAAAATTGATCACTCAACATTCTTCGACAGAGCACATGTATAGGGTCTAACTCTTTTAATATTTTTAAATAATTGCTTATGAATGATAATTTGGAGCTCTCAGGCTTTCTCCCCTATAACCGATTTGAGAATTAAACTATGACCAGCCCCCTTCTCTGTAGTGTTCTTTGACCATGTGGGTTTCCTCTTGACAGCGCTCCTGCTACTGTAGTAAACCAGTGATGATTTCAATGACTGGAAGTCACTGTAAGAGTGATTTTAGGATGGGGGAGATTTTTGCAAAACTAAGTGTAGCCACAAAACGTGTCAATGCCTTCCCTGTAGCTGTTTTTCTTCACAAAATAATGTTTTACTGTTAGATAGTGGATGCGGCTACAGTTACATTATACTGATGACGCTCTCTTGTGTTGTAGATCCCAACATCCCAGAGACGGGCGAGCAGCTACAGAGGTCCACCTACTCTTCGTCTTGCTGCTTCGAACCGTGCGCCGGCGGCAAGCTGTGCGTGTCGCCCCCGTCGTGTTCCCCCAACGCGTCACAACACGCGGCGCTGCACTGCACCGCCGCGACGGCCCCCCCCACCACCCAGTGTGCCAGTGGCGCCCCCAGGGCTAGACTGAGCGTTGCGCTCTTCGCTCTCCTTCTAGGCCATTTAATAGATCGACGGAGTAGAAAAAGAACTAAAATCAGTTGGAAATAGTTTTTACTAGCAGGGAGGCATGGGGAGTGGGTGGAGCGCTGTGTTAATGCCTTATTATGATAAATTGAAATCGGTTTGCTTCCATACGACAGATCAGCAAGTTTCGGCGCACAGTTTTTTGTGTTGCAGTGCAGTTTGATATATTAAGTTTTCAGTTGTATGCCTGTTTTGATTTTACCTGTAATATTAATGGATTGCGGAACAAGTAAAGAAATTTAATGAATTTTAAACCTCATACATCAACATAAAAATGTTGATTGAAATTATGTTTTTAACTGAAGGACTCGGTATCTTCATTTTTCAATAATCCCATATAGCCAATTTGAATTTTTCTTGTTAATTTATTTATTTAGATTAACACAAATGTCATATGTTATAGTGCTAATACTAAAGTAAAACTCATAAAAAAAGATATTTGTTAGATACTTTAAAAGGTGGTAAATAATGTTTCAGTCAATATATTAAATAATACATCTTTAATTTAACACTTCAATAATTAACGATCATAAAAAATTCTGTAACTAATTTAAAATTTGTAGCTATTGAAACTGTCACCCCTACCATATCAACATCACTATCCAGGTGAAACTTGGTCATCTTGGTTTCATGATAAATCAGTGTTTAATGAATGTGATTGACTTTTGGATCTTTTAAAAAATTTTAAAAAACACACCCACACATGAGCTACTATTCCAAGATGATCAAATTAAACTTTTCATGCCCTTATTACTGGAATTTATCTAAATTAAGAGAAAATCTACAAGGTGGTTTCAAAACAGGTATTCTTAATTTTTTGTAACTCATAACCGCTATGGGAAACTAGAATTAACAAGCCCAAACAAAGAGTTTAAATTGCACAAATTACACAGACGCATATCACTATTGTACAGGTAATTGACAAATTACACTTTGAACTTATCTGATGTATTATTTTTTTGCTGGTTTTAACAAAATGAAACACAGTATCCAAGGTCAATAATTATTATGGTTCTAGTTTCCTGTGTGGTTCCCCACAGTGATGAATGTGATTTTGTTGTTTGGTGTCAGTGCGACCGGATGGCGACTCACTCCCATAACCTCCCTGCCAGGGGAAACCGTTTCTTACAGATGAACAACTTAAGACATTGTTTAAAAATTCGTAGTGCTCTGAAGAGGACCTGGAGTGTTTAGGACAATTTTAATATTTAAATAAAGGGATAAATAATAATTAACATAAAATTGTCGAGGGTTAATGAATAAAATAAGAAATAAGCCCAAGAATAGATAAGGAAAGCGAAGAAATGTGTGTTTGCCATTGTTTGTATTGTATATTAGTTATGTTTTATACGATTACGTTGATGTGCTGTATAGTCAGCTCTGCTATAATACATTATTGTTCCATTTGAGTTCAAATTTGGAAGGGTTCACTCGATTTAGTAGAAACTGTTATTTGAGCTGTTGAGACCGATTGGTTTGGTGATTTCAATCTGGACAAGAATTGCGGAATTTTACTATCTTCACTATTGTAAAACATATTTTGTTTTGTAAACATTCTATCCTACCTGGATCAACATGTTCGGAGATGTTAAACAAAACGAGTAGTAACAAATTAAGCAAAAAACAATAACTCAGTTGTTAAGCTAACAATTAAATTTAAAGAGTATTCTTTACGTGTTCTATAAAGATAGAAGACAGCCATTTCTTGTGTATGGATTTTTTGTATTTTGTTTCTTGTTATTTTCATTAATATGCATTAATTTTATCCAGCACGTCTTCTAAAGTAAGCAACCATTATAATCATACTATTTTCACTAAAGTACTACTTTTTCTTTATATTTGTCTAGAAAATTTTAGATAAAATTTAAATTGAATGACTAAAGCTCATAAACCGTTTCAATTTCCAAATTTTTCATGATAAAAATCCTTTTCATTTCTTATTATTTATTAATTCATCTAATAAGACTCTCAACAGTCTCCGACAGTCTAAATGGAGTACCCGGGCCTAGATTTTTTTGAACTAACACCAAACCAATGCAAAGTTTGGTAGGGACACGGACTGTAGCAGTGATCAACCAATAGAGGTAGCTGTAAAACCTAGGCTAATTTAGTACAATATTCATTACACGCACAATTAACTGGTAACATCGGCCACTTTAATATTAAAAAGGCCTTTAGTCACATCACTGACAGTAAAACACTTTAGACTTCAACTTTGTTTTTACAGGTTTTACTGGATCTAGACAAAAATAAGAAATTATCAAAATATCATCTGATTCAAGCTTTTGTGCATGACATGAAATTGCTGGAAGGCTAATGATCTGTAATACGAGATACTTAGAAAAACCCCGAGAGGTATAATTTTGAGTTTTGATCAATTAAAAGATATCCGCACATTCACATTAACAAGGTACTACAGAGGTGTGAATCTTATGAAGAATTTATAAACTTGGTAACGTTCAATGAATTATTTGACTTTTTTCTTATTGGTAAAATCTAATTAAGAAAATGTAATGAATCACTCATTATTATTTTTATTTGATAATTGAGGAATCTAGATTACAAATTCAAACACTGTAATGTCACTTTTTTAATATGAAAAAAAAGTTTATGACGATGGGACTTATTGTATAGTTTTAGGTTAGTTAGATGGTGATGTGACAAATGGCCATATCGTTTTACCACTATTTTGTATGGCCAAAGCCAAATTGTATACCGATAGAAAATATGTGATATCCGTTCAACAGTCAGATTATATGATGTTATATTATTTAAAATATTTTATTTTTATTTCAAAGGTTATGTCATAAATAACAAAATAACTCCAAGCTGTTGTTGGAGAATTTTTTAAAAAACACACCATAGACCCAATTACAGTGGATTTGGTTAAAATGCAGAAGTCTTCATCATTTCTTTATGAGACTGTTAAATTATAGACTTATTTAAAGTTACAAATTTTATAATTCGTTGCATAAGGCCTAATTAAAAATTAAAGATTAAAATTGAACCAGTTATAATATTATATTTTGCTTGAGGTTACAAATGTTATTGAGAGTACCGTACTTAATTATTATTATTACATGTATTTATTGCTGTGGTAAACTGTACTCACAGTTGAAATTTGTACACTAAGAATTGTTTTCTACATTTATGTGATCCTAAATTATTAAAGTCTTGTAACACAATATTCTAATTAGGCTAGTTAAAAATTATACAAAAGTAACTACTATATTTTTACTACTAACATTGAATGTTACAAAAAAATTTGGTTTTAATGTATAACTTATTAAAAACCTATTATTTTGCAATAATTTTCATGTTTGATGTTCATCAAGCCAGCATTCTTCTAAATAATAATTTATCTATTAAAATAATAATTTTCTGTAAAACTAAGTTTTTGAAGATAAAATGTAAAATTCGGGTGTAATTCATTTGAAGGTGGACATCTAGGTTTCAATTGACTAAGAACCCAACCACGAATAGAAACTTTGTTTTATCACAGCAATAGTACATCCATCGTCTCAACAAGGTCAGCTCTTTAATGTGAAAACGTGTTGTGACAGTAATCAATTTAATTAGAAAATAAAACTATTATGTTTTTATATAATTTTATAACTTGTTTGTTGGTAGATCTATACAGTATTATTAAGAAATCGTTAAACAAATTTGTTCTTTTTTTATATAATATTTATGGAAATTTGTTATATGAAGTAGACAGTTAAGACCACATCTTTTCTGTCCTAATAATTTCAAAGCGTGTAAAGTTATTATCAATTAAAACAAGTGTTAGTGAGAATAAATTGTTTTAAAAACCACTTTGGCTATTAATGTTTACAAAAAAATTACAGGTTCTAATATTATAGGTGAGAAAATAGTAAAATGCAATACATATATTTTTGAATCCATAAAAAACAAATAAAAAAAAACAACCAATAAATTACTTCTTAAGCCCAGTCAAAGTGTCCTTTCATGGGACTCCGGTTAACTATTTCTAATTTACTTAAAGTTAATAATGAGAGTAAAAATTAAAAATGTTCAAAATGCCTCTGAGCTTGATTAAGTAACATCCAGAGTAAATTATCGTTAAAAAAGAACCTAATTTTGCCACTGCTTGAATGGATTTATTAATTGTTTATTTCATGATATCCACAATTCAAAGTTCATTAAAAATTGAAGATGATTTATGATATGATTTCACCCTTTTATCACGTTTTAACCAATTAAGAGCTCTTTTGACATTAAGGCAAGGGCAAAGCCCGACCGGTTAAATGCAAATTTATACAGTTTTGTATAGTACTATCTTAAATGTATTTAGAAAGACTTATCAAAATTTCTACAACTATGTAACTAGCGTTTCTGATAACTTAAATGCGTGTTAAAATCCTTGTAAAAAGTAAAACTTAGCTCGATATCGTATCAAGGTGTTGTGTAGTGGAGAGGCAACGTTTCTATCACATTACTGTAAATGACTCACGTCGTAGGTACGTGTTGTAACGAATATTAGTTCCTCGATAGTATAGGTTACTCATGGTACTTTTATGTTGGTTACCACTAGAAGTCAGAACATTAGTTATAAGGTGTACGTATATTTTGTAAGTGCAAAACCACATTTCTCTTTGGAGCATATTTTTCTTGCTGTTAACTTGAACTGAGTTATACGATTATAACAGCCCTGAATTCTCTTAAGGCACTCAGGAATGAAACTTCAGCCAAAAGGTTCAATAAAACTCAACATTTCCTGAATGATTTGAATTGTATTCTTCACAAAGTTCATTGCAAGCATGGAACAATTTTTATGAATGTAAGACGAAATCTTTATGTGTTTGGTTTTTATGGTATCTGTTTCAGTAAATAAAAAGTAATGAGCAGGAAATTAAAGTAAACATACTCGTAAGAAAGAATAGGGTTCAATTCTTAACTTAAACTTTGTTTACATTAAAATATTCAAAATGTATTGATTTACTAAATTATTGGTAGGGTTAAGAGCTTTTAGCTAAAATATCCTCATGCTACAATATCCCAACCCCAATCTATTAAACCTTGCATGGCATTGGTACCTTCACCAAACAGGGTTTCTAGTTGTTACTGAAGTATTTACGCTATCCAGGTGTGTGATAAACCAAATTTGAATGAACGATGCATGTGAATGAGAGTGAAAGCAACAATACTACCTCAATTAACTGAATGAAAAATTTATTTAATTTCAGATAAGCGAAATTGGAGTAATTGTATTCTTAACTGCAATATTAGTGCATAAGTATCCCATATTTGTTTTTACTGTATAAAAACAAAGATAAGTTTCAATACAGCAGAATGTTTTATCCTGTGTTTATAATAGTTCTCACACAAAGTGCAAAAAAATTAATTAAAACCCATCCAAAGGAAATAATGTCCCCCAGTTTTCTAAATTATTAAGTTCCAAAGAGTAATGAGGTTTTTGCGTCGAACTGTCCACTTCACCTTTACACGTCCATTGTTATTTTATTATTGTATTGCGCTAGAAACATGTTGATTGTTACATTTTGTATGAAGCATTTATTTTGTAGAATCGACAATGTCCAAACGAGTCAATTTGATTTGGAAATATTATTCATATAAAACCGAGGTATCGGAATGGTTTATCGTAGTTTAAATCTATATTTCTTTCGATGTGTATTATTTAGCCTAGCGGTACATGTATATTGTCATTTATTCATCCGATATTATTTACATTGTAAATTTCATAAGATGTACTGTTATTTTTAAGAATCGGAATTTTGTACATTCGAATCATGTCGAAGAAGATACCAGGTATTTTATAGTGTGAGAGTTAGTGAGGTGTCGTATGAGTTACCAGATACACTTTTATTTTAGCATTGTTTGTATAAAGTGGAGTTTATATAGCAGGCCTAAGACACGGTAGGGCCGAGAATTACTTAACATCGCCTTATTGCAAAAAAATAGAGCTTGCAGGAAGAATACGGAATGTTCAAAATGTAAGCAAAAAGATCAAAATATTAATGACAAATAAACTGCTCATACATTTTTTAACTCAATTTTTTATCACAGAAATTTTATTATATGGAAAGGCATTTATTTTATTAGTTCTCACTCATTCACTCCCGTCATGCCGCAGCTTTAATGTAAAACTCGATTCAACAGAAATTCCAAATCAGTTTTCTATAATGTAACGAGTGATTCATGAATAGTTGTGATAAATGCTACATTCGGACAGCGCGTTCACAGTGGGCTCATGATCAAAACTCGACTAGATGATGTAAATACGCTAGTGAGACCCTGCAGCATTTCGTCCTAGAACCGTCGACTGACTTTGCTTCACTCAACGTGAACAGGTTTTTTATCCAACAATACTTGTAGACACAATTGTAACATATGTAGAGCAGCGCCCAGCGCGCCATAGACTAGAGGGTGGCACTGCCTGACTTATGTTTCATTTCGTTGATTGTTATGAGAGAGAAGAATTGTTCGTTGTTGCGACCTGTTGTTAATTCACAATAATAATGATATAATGCGAATATAGTCCCATGTTGATTTCCCTATCTGAACGGTTCCATAGTTCTATGCAAGTTAAACTAATACACAATTTTCGTTGTACATAGATAACATTATTATATTGAAATAATAAGCGGATTCACATTGAAAGGGGTTTGATTTATACCTGACAGCCAGATAAACATACTGGTATCAGAATTTGGATTGGTTATCGTGGTGACAATCCGATAATAACCAAAAGTTTTCTGAATGAAATTGGATTTTTATCAAAATTAACAATATGTTATTGTGGTTTTTAATTGATGAAGATAAACCCTAGCCTTTAACAAAAACAATTAAGAAAACATTACTACAGTAGAGGCTCTTTAGTCCGGCCTCGGATGCCGGATTAGTCCGCCGGATAATCCGGCCACAATATTCCGGAAATGAAATGTTTAGCCCCAGGCGTTTCCTACATAAAAAATAGATAAGAGTCGAACTTGTCCCATGTTATATCATAAAATATATCTGTTCAATGGACAATTTCTGGACGAATCGGTTTCGGGTATTTTTTAAAACTTTGTGTTAGTGTTCTATTGTTCTTTGATCGTTATCTTTTAGTTGGATGTTTCGCGGCCCGATCGTCGATGTAACACGGAATTTATTAGGATAAATAGGTCACTAGACAAATTCTGTCGCTTTTACGGTCCCATTTATACGTTAGGGCCTTCGTTGACAGAAGACCAGTATTACTGTCTGTTATCGCAGATTCATCACCAGTGGCCTCTTGTCCGTTCCCGATCGTCATTTTGGCGCTACAACGTCTGAGAGGGAGCAAATCATTATGGTTAAAAAGTTCATACATAGCATTGATTGGGCAAGTATGACACGCTTCATTATTAAATACATCCTAATAGTTCATTGTTGGAACACACATATAATACTGGTCTTTGTTTTAACCCGTTTTATAAACTGCCGGATAATCCGGCCATTTTCAAATCCAGCCGGTGGTCCGGTCCCGAGGTGGCCGGATTTGAGGGCTTCTACTGTATAAGTAAACTTATTCTTCGCCTAACTGCATGATCTTTGAAACAAAACAATTAATTTAAAACAAAAAAAAATAAGGATGACCAAAATAATAAGTCAAGCTCATTTTGAGCAAATCAAACAACAAAATTATGAATAGCTAATACATGAGTTGACCACTCACTCACAACAAACTGTACATCAGACCAGATAATTTACTGCTATTGCTCATTAAGGAAAAATACCCCCCGTCGCAGCAGACCTGCGTACTCAGCGAATTTCCAAATTAGTAATATTAATTTTGACTAGCTAAACTTGCAAACAAAATTTCATCACGTGAAAAATTAATAGGGAAATAAATGTCTATTCTCCTTAAGATATAGGGAAAGAGTATGCAGGTATGCTGCCATGGGGGACAATAAAAGTAGGTTTTTAGCATAGAAAAAATTTATTTCGACCATATAAAGCCATA
Source organism: Neoaliturus tenellus (assembly GCA_030545055.2). NCBI lineage: Eukaryota > Metazoa > Arthropoda > Insecta > Hemiptera > Cicadellidae > Neoaliturus > Neoaliturus tenellus. Next base: position 214,260,280 of record CM061532.1, read on the forward strand.
TAGTAAGTTTAATCAATATCTGTCCATAAATAAAAGAGTTTGCCTATTCTCCATATGATTAACATGGGAAAATAGTATGCAGGTTTGCTGCCATGATAAGTAAAAAAAACCAAGATTTTTACCTTAAATGGATGAATCTCAACCAAATGAAGCTAAATACTAAGTTTCATCCAAAAATATTGGTTAATAAGTGAAATATTAACACATCCTTATTCTCCATAAGATTAACATTGGAGCCCCAAAAGACAATGTACTGTCTTTAGACTTTGTAATATCTCGGTAACCAATGGAGATAGAGCAAAGCTACCCATACTAAATTGTGTGTTTTTTTGAGCTAAATCCAATGGTCAAAATAAAAATTAAAATTTTTTTAAATTTACATATAAAAAATGCAAAAAACCCATTTTGGGGTACAAAACCCCCCAAAACTACCCCTTCCGGTAGGTCGATATGTCTGTTTTTCGAACTCATCCGAATAAACGTAGGATTACACATCTCTACCAAATTTGGTGTCGATCGGACCATTTTTACGAGAGTTATCGTGTCTAGGGACACATACATATATATATATACATATATATATATATACATACATATATATATATATACATATATATATACATATATATATATAAAATTTTTAATGACTATTATTTTTGGTCTCTGGGCACCTCAAAACGAAAAAGTAACATGGTCCCGGGCTTAGGTCTTTCCATGAGACCTACGGTAATAGCTTATTCCCTATGGGAAATTCGCTAAAATAAATTAAAAATATAAAACTTAGTAACTTCACCTATATCTTTAAGTTATGGGTTATAATAATTAACAATGTAATTCTTTGAAAAATTGCTACGCTCATATGAAGGGTGTGTAAAAACCATGTTTTGCTATGCAAACTTTCAAATTTTAGCATCTTTTTTAGTTGGTGCTGTTCTGTAACCTTCACATTGCTCGTCCTACAGGCTGGTGAAGTTCTGGAACTTCACTTTTCATTGTTTTTGTGGAGAAGTGCAATTTACAGTGACTTTCTATACCATTCTCTTGCTTGAAGGAATATAATTGTTCCTCAATATATTTAATTTATATTTAAAATGATTTCTCATATTTTACGTGATTTAAACCTGGCCTTTATAAGGGGCCGTCGTTGCGAGGGTCGGCTAGTGAGTGGAACATCTACTGGGATGAAGAAACTTATTTTTTCAGCACTGACCTTATTTACCCCAAATTAGTATAGTCTTAATTTAAAAAATTTAAGTAGTCCATACCTAATGTTCACTTTCATTTTTAAATTTCGTAATGAACCATATAATAGCACAGGGTGGTGTCATTACAGATGATTTTAATTTTACAGTTTTATAGCTGTTCTTAATGGACTTCAAAATTTATATGGAAATAAAAATAATTTTTATCATTCTGCACGAAATCAGCCTGTTTTTTGTTCTCTCAATAGTACCAAAACCGATTCTTTTCTGTCCTAGGACTGAAAAATCATCTGGAGAATTTTTTAGGTCCTAGTACTGGAAAGTCAGCTGTTTGCTAAGTATATTATTATTGATTTATTAATGTTGAGGAGCAGAATTTTGAAATTCAAACGTTGTGAAGATCATTGTTTGTAAATAACAGAAATGTAAACACTGCATATTACTTTCTTTGTAAATATAACCTCGAAAATACAACTTAATAGTTAATATTTTTAACGATCAAAAGTCTAATTTTGCATTATGATAAAAAACGTTGTTCATCACTCGGAGCCAAAGTGTCTTTTTGATGCTTAATCGTTTTTAAAAACTCGGCTGTGCCTCGTTTTTAAAACACGATTGCGCACCAAAAAGACCCACTTTTGCTCCTAGTGATGAAAACTACTATTATGAACAATACCCAAGAGTAAAGTGTACTTTTCAATGTGATCTTAGAGATCTTATTTTCTATTAGCTAATACAAAACTTTTTAAATCAAGTTAAGTCAATCAAATGTTAACAATTTAAGAAGTTTTGGGTTTATAAAAACAAAATGTTTACCATTATTTCATACATTTTGGTATTTTTAACCAAGGTGTGAAATTAACAGATCATCCAATATATCAATTCTTGTAATGACTATGCCTACAAGAACTTTCAGTAAGAGTTTATAATTATGGAACTGACTGAATTAAAGAGTATTTTTACTGTTTTCAATGTTGATAGCTTAATATCTATAGGTTGACAAATCAAACAATTTCAATATAATTAAAATATTTTTATAGAATGTATCATTTAATTTGAGTTTGCCTGCAAAAAGTAATTAAGAACAGGATACCACCGTCGCAGCAGACCAGCACCGTCGCAGCGTACTCAGTGAATTTCCAAAGTAATTTGATAGACGTATTTTGTATTTCCCCATAAATACCATAGGAAAGAGTATGTAGGTTTACTGCCATGGGATGTTGTTAAAAAATGTTAGTTGTTCATAAGTAATGGTTAGGTAAGGTAAAAATCAAATTGTATAAATACTCAGCACTATTTAATTTTCCCCATAAACCCCATGGGGATGAGTATGTAGGTTTGCCACCCATATGGGTTTTGAAGCAAATGTCAGTTAAACCCAACTGAGTGTACCAAATTTTACCAAGTTATATCAATAAATAAGCGATATACAGGGTTCCTTTGATTTCCCATAAGATTAACATGGGAAATCTATTTTTAGCTTCTCTCCGGAATCTGTTAAGCTAAGTTAAAAATTCAAAATACTAAATTGTTTGTTTTAAAAGCTCTTTTAAATAGTTTCAGTTAAAGTTGTTAATTTAAAAAATTGAGGCCAAAAAATGCCAAAACCCCATTTTTGACCCCTTTGTAGCCCATAAAACCCCTCCCACAATCCGATCACGCTAATTCGCGAACTCATGAAAATAGACCTGGTCTTAAACCTCTATGCAAAATTTCATCAAAATCGGAGGTTCCCTTCCAAAGTCATCAGCACCACGGACACACCCACACAAACATACAGTTTGGTTGGAAAGTCCCGGAACGGTGAAATAAATTTTTTACCATAATAGACAAAGTAATGAGACTTGGAATATCAATAATAGCCACAACTCTTTTAATTATTATCACTATTTTATCTCTTAAGGAGAATGGCCCACGAGGAGTCAGACAAAATTCTTAAATAGCAGCAAAGGTTGAGTTAGGCTCGTTTCACATATGCTCGACCTCTACCCGACATGCCGTTAACCACGGGCGCACTGTTCACATAACGCCGATACCGGCACTCCAGCAGGGAGCAGCTAAACTAACTAAACTAAGTAGTTAAACTAAATATAATTAGATAAATTTAACGTAATATTTGATTACACATATTTATAATAAAATATGTGAACGAAAAAAATAATCACTGCATTGTGCTTTTTGTAATGACAAAAAAGTACATTGGTTAAGTCATAATATGCAATAGGCACATAAACAAGTAGTTAAACTAAATATAATTATTATTTCAAGGTCTACTTCTGACATAATTTCAACTTAGCGCACTTCCAAACCAAAAGTAAACAAATCGTAGGCGACGACAGACGACAGGTGCCAGTTGTATGTGAACAGTCACATGGACCGCTACCCCCACTACTCCAGCCGGCGCCGTTTATTCGACACCGGCAGCCGGCCTTTGCTGAGGGGGCCCGGCATCCCTCGACAAGACCACGGCAGCCGGGTAGTGATTAACCGACCACGACACTAGTCGGGCAAGTGTCGTGCAAATATGAACGGCCCCGTATGCTGCTTCACCCAACAGTCGGTTAAACGACTGCCGGCACACGACAGCCGGGTATATGTGAAACAGGCCTTAGGTATCAAATTAAAGATCTCACTTAGCAGAGTACAATGCCACAAACTAGACTTCATATGGATGACCAAGATGGAAATGGCAGGCAAACAAATTTACTATTAAAATCATATGGGTTACTTAGAAATGCAATAGCTTTCTAAATACTCAACCTTTTAACGTTGGGTTTGTGGCTTATTACTCAAAATGCTAAGACGTTTAAGATGATGTATGATTTGAAAAAGACCATGACAGATTTCTAAACCAGAGTCCAAACCTGGGTGAGTCGGTGGTGTAATGGTTAGCACGTCGGACTTCAGGACCATGGCAGCGATGTCGGGGGTTCGAATCCACGTTCTGCAGGTGACTTTTATCAGTACCATTCACCTTGTAGGGGAAGGTCGGGTAGTATCGGACACTTAAGCTTTTTTCCGATTTTCTAATTAGTGATAAAAGAAATGATAATTTACTATGCAAAATATCAAAGTTTGAAATGTTATTTATATACACATTTAATATAATAATGATTGTATGAATGAACGTGTTACTTTTCCACACTTTTTCTAAACCTTACTTTTGGGCCCATTTGATTTTTGGAGGGTAGTATCGGACAGGGTTAACTACAACTGCTTGTAGCTAAAATAAAACCACTTGCAGCCTAAAAACAAACTTTTATTGATACAAATTGTTTCCACACTATAAAAAACTTAACTATTATGTATAAAAAATTGGTTTTCACTATCAGTTTTTTTGGCTGATAAACTTAAGTCTAAATAAAGGAAATTGAGTTTCAAAGTCACAAAATTAAGATCACTTTGGCTCAAAACATTGTTGGTGTTTTCATTTCAAGTCTTTTCTTCTTTGCTTCGTGCCCAACACAAATATCATAGACCTACACTTATAATAGAGATGGTTTTTTTTTAGGCTAACCCTTGCAATGTGAACATTGTATTGAGTTTTTCTTGAAATGTCTTATCACAAATGCAATGTATTTCAGACCTACTTCTTTCTTCAAACTGTAATTGCCTTTTTGTGATTTTTTTACATTTATGTCTTTTGCTTTTTTTCAAAACTTTCTTATTTTCCACCTTTAAAGGCCTTGGTCCTGTATTTATATTTTTAAGACTACTTTTTTGTTTTTGTTTTTTTCATTTTCCCTTTTAGGATGTTCGAAAACCTAAAAATAAATAATGGGAGTTAATTATTGATTACGTTAAGTTTTTTACAATTATTTTAACAATTTACAACCTACCCATTCTGTCCGATACAACCCGACGCGAGCTTGTCCGATACTACCCGACTGACATGGTCCGCCATTTTGACTACCACTTCCATAATAACCAAACTAAACTAACCATTCACCTACCAAAACAAAGTAAAGCCTCTTTATTATCAAATAGTAGTGTTGAAGCATAAAAGTATTTACTCATTTTAGCACACTGATGTCTCAAACATACGTACGTGCACAGAAATTGTCACAAAAACAAAAAGAAATGTCACAGCACAGACGACTATTGAGGCACGAAATGCATGATGGCGCTCGAATAGTCTTTCTCCTTGGTGCTTCTGCTGATGCCCTAGTCAGTGCTGTCTCTGGCGGCAAAAGCTGGAAACAGCGTTTGTCCGATACTACCTCCTGTCCGATACTACCCGACCTTCCCCTACTGTAGTGGCTCATCCCCATACTTTGTCTAGTACGATCCACACACAGATCAATAGTCCATGTAAAAGGGGCATTGTAAGATAATAAGAGGTCCGCCATTTTTTTAAATAGATTTCTGTAAAACTTTGAAGAGGGACATCCCTTAAAGGGTGTTTGAATTGAAACCTCTTTGGCTTCTGTCACATCAATGATGTGACATCATACATAGTTTTGAACGTCTTTGCATTTGGAGTAGTAAGAAACAAACCCGATGTCAAAAGGTTGAGTATTAAGAAAGTTATTACATTTTTAAGTTTTACCCATATGATTTTAATGGAAATTTTATTTGCCTGCCATTTCTGTCTAGGTCATTCATTCGAAGTATTATTTGCGGCATTGTACTCTGCTAAGTGAGACCTTTAATTTGATACCAAACTCAACCTATGCTGGCTATTTAAGAATTTTGTCTGACTCCTCATGGGCCATTCCCCTTAAAGGATTAAAAAGTGATAATAGCTTAAAATAGTAGAAATTTATGGCTATTATTGATATACCAAGCCTCATTACTTTATATATAATGCAAAAAAAAGTTGCTGTTCCAGGACTTTTCAAACACACTGTATATACACGTACATGCTATTGAAGCTTTACAATTAATTGTATATACATACACATATATATGAAAATGAAGGAATGGTATTTTTGGCTTCTGGAGACCTCAAAACAACATGGACATAAAAGTAACACGGTCCCGGGCTTAGGTCTTACCATGGCTACTACCGTAAAAATGTATTCCCTATAGGGAAATTCGCTAAAAAACAATTTTAAAGCTTCAATAGCAAGCATTAAGTTTGTTTTTACTACACGCAAAAATAACAAGGTGAAATATTGCTTAGAGGAGAGCCAGAACATCATAAGCAGGGCTTTTATAATGAAAATAGTTACTCTAGTTGGTAGCGGCAAACATGAGAACCAATATATCAACATTTGGTTCTTGTTGCCCTTTTTGTAAAGATTTGAGCTTAACCTTAAAATTGAGATGGTAGTTGCTTAAATAGAATGTAAGGTTTACCATTTATCTGAAACTGACATAGTGTAATTGACTGGATCCCTAAGTCCTTTATTATAAGGTAACTAACTCAAATACATACCAAGTTATCGCTACGCAGGTTTACATGACTCTCCCACCCCCTTAATCATATAAAAATATTTTTTTTATATTATAATTTAAGACTTTAGTGTTTTGTAAGGATTCTTTGTTGATAATACCTTGTTCTTCTCCATTCTTTTCTCAATGAATTTTATTTAAAAACTAGGTATACCTCATGCATGCAACGAAAGTTTAAGTTGAATAAGAATTAAATTTTAAACTTTCTTTAGGTGAGCTGGTTCACTCCCCTCACTCGGCTCCCATTACAGTAATTTTGTGGCAATAACATCAATCAAACGCAAAATAAACTTAAACTTGTTATAGGGCTGAGTTCTGTTGTACTAGTGAACTTGTTGCTCGAAATCAAGCAATTTAATTAGGAATATCACATGTCATCGCTAAAAAGTTCTAAATCAATTATACCTGACCAATCCAATATTGTGAGTATCAGTAATCACCCAAAACTACCCTTGTTTATAGCATGGTATCCACAGAAAATCTGTTATTAATCTATCATTGATTTCTCTGACTTTCCCTGACTTTCAAAGACCATTTGCCAACTATTTCCCTGCCTCACGGACTTCACAAAAAATTATAATACCACATATACACAAAAAAATACTGAAATGCGTATTAAAAAATTACAAAAAAGAAAAAATTTAAAAATGTTATTTAAAAAATGTTTCTTGATTCAAATTTCTGGCATCTGATGTACTTGAAGAGTTTGGTACGGGATATATATTTCCTCATGATGTTGCCACAGACATTTTTTTGTAGACAAAACGGATATTGCTTGTAGGGAATTTTCAACAGGCATGTATTTTAAATTAATAGGTCCTTCCGCCCTATTAAAGCTTGCTTCCCATGTTACTGAGCTTGAATGACTTGCGACATATTTAACAATAAGATAAAGTTGCATCAGTAACTACCAAGTCTAACCAACTCACTAATTTCAGGATATATTTTGGCATCAATCCACAATTCATTAAATCTACTCTTTTTAGAAGCAATTTTACAGCTAATTGCAGCAATTTTAAATTAATTTAAAAAAGTTTAAGGTGCCGCTCTACCTGAGCCCGAATTTCGATTTATCGCGCTGCTGTTGTATGCCGCCACCGTACAGTCGCGAGTTTTGTAGCTGAAGAGGTTCACGAGAATCGTGTTTTAAAATTAACTAATTAAGATAGAGATTGATTTTTAACATGTTCTAAAAGTACAAAGACGGATCTCTTCTTTTTGTGGTGGCAGAATTGTTTAATAAACTTTATAATTTCAGTTATTGTCTAAAATCATCTGTCTTTCTGATTTTTAACTGAAGTTTTCAAGAAGTTTTGTTGAAATAATTAAAAAAAGGGTAATCGAGAAAAATGAGTACCATTCTTCTTCTTCAAAGGTTCGATTCCGGACCCAGTTGCCATTTGTCATTGGGCTATTAATTAATGATGCTTTCTAACAACTGGTCGATGTTAAATAGTAACAAGACTGGGGTTTGGACCGTTCCCCATCAAAACGTTAAAAAATGCCACTGGTGTTGATACACACCAAATACAAAAAAAAATATGACACCTTATTTATAGCTCTACACTGAATGTAGCAGAAGACAACACGATTCTCATAAACCCTTGGGTGGCGCGCCAGGGGTAGACTGGAGCCCTAATCTATACGTATTTAATACGCTAAGGGTTTTTTTGTCATGAGAACTCCTCCTACAATTTTTAACCGATTTTCAAGTTTTTTGTGTCGTTGGATAGGGCTTGGTCTGTAGTTGTTTCCGCCAAAAATTGATGAGAATCGGACTGAAAATAAAGCCGCTATCCCCCATTGAAATCCGAAAATTTCCCATTTAAATAACATTGGGATTGAATCAAGCATTTTAAACATCTGTTAATAATCAGCTGTTAATACGTATAGATTTTGGCGAATAAAGCTATTCACAATATTGGATTGGTCGGATGTCATTGATTAAGAGCTAAAGTAAAATTTGTATTGTATTAAAATAAATTGCTCGATTTCGAGCAACACGTATACTAGTAATTAAAAATATTCTAAGCACAAATGTGCGGCAATAAATTGAATAGTCATCTGTTTGTGAACGGTCTAATGAAATGCTACAACGGCTGATTGAAGCATTGAAAAGTCCCCTCATATCCACTAGGGTGGATTTCCCTGACATTCCAGACTTTTTGCTTAATTACATGACCTGAATTTGTTTTCCTGACTTTCCAAAATTTGAGCACCCTGCTGTTCATTACCATATGTTGAAAATGCTCAAAGTTATTCTGATGGGAAAATTCGAAAAATTCAGCTACGGATAGCACCTTTATTTTAAGTCAGATTTTCATACATGTTTGGTAGAAACAACAGGCCAAGGCCAATAAAACGAAACCAAAAACTTGAATATCGACAAAAAAATATAGGAGTTCAAATTACAAATTGAGTAAGTACCGTATGGATATTTTTTTAAACTACATTAAGTAATCATGTTATAAAATTTATGTCTGTAAGAATTACATGGGAAATTTCAAAGCGAGTGGGGCAGAACAATACCCCACTACACTACAGGCCAGAGTCACCCCTCCACTCGGGCCTCTACACCACAGCAGTCAATCGGCTCGAGCGGTGAAAATGCATGCGCTTAAATTGGCTTTTCACAATTAATCATGATAATCAAACTTATAGGATTAATTTTAAAAGTAATACATAAGTATCTTATATCACTGTAATCTGCATTTGTACCAAAGCATTGTTGTATATTACCCTAATAACATAACTAAATTATTAGTACAAATATTCAGTCATATTGGTCTCATGCAAATTAAATTTGCTCCCATTCAAAAATTTCAAAGATTCATAAGTGAAAAACAACTGATATAACCATTTGGTTATCTAAGTTTTATTTCCTGGAGGAAATTGTAAACTGTTGAACCTAAAAAATTTGGCAGTCTGCCAAGGAAATTAAATATAATCCTTGATCACATGATGGAAAATGCAAGTGTTTTGTGACTGAATATTTGAAATTGGCTAATTTTGAAGAAACCTAAATTATTTAAAGTAAAACCGATATACCACCTCAACTTATGATTCCCAGCAATGACAACAGTATAGTGACTCCACCGAAGAAAAAGGCTACCACCAATACAGCGACTTAACCCAGATTTGACGATATAACCAAACTTGAAAGGATGACCAACGGAAAGAAATTTTACTAACCAAAAGAATGACCTTAAATCCTCAGTAAACATCATGGGCACTTTTCAAACATGTGTGGCGGTTTTTAAATTTCAGGTGGATCTTCTACAATTAGTCTCAGATGTTCAACTTTCTAATAATTCTAATTGTGGTTTTCCGATTTTTTTTCAATACTGCATGTAAAAATTTTAAATTTTCTTTGATGAATAAACATTTTGTTAAATTTAAAAATTTTTACTAAGTTTTATTGTTCAAATAGTTATTGACAAATTTAAGTACAATATTTAGTATTTAATTATCTTTTTTATATGATTTTCTCTAAATATGTACTTCAGTTTCAAAACGGACTTTTTTTTACCAAAAAAATTGTTTAATTTGTGGAGAAAGTGAAAGGTAGGAGGAATAAAATAAATTACATTTAGCAAAAATATAATTTTATTTGCAACCAAAATGATACTATAAAACATAACCTAGCTTCAGCTTGCATACTGAGCATTCTTTCAAATAGTCAGTTTCAGTTTTGGCCTAAGACTTCCAAACAACTCTCTTTTTCTTTTCCCCGTCCATAACTCAATAATTAAGAGCCAATGAGAATGTTCAAATCAGTTTAAAATATGATCACAGGTCTAAAGACATAACCTATCAACATCAAAGAGCAAATGAATACAGACGACAGCAGAATGTTTCAGAATTGGCACTTTGTCAATTGCTCAGTTGATTGTTAAACATTTAAACTTGATGGCTGGGTGTCGTGACTATTTCCTGTTAAGTTTATGATCTGCTTAATCTGCTTCAGTACTTCGAACGTCAATTTAGATGTTACGTTGAATCATCACCATTCTATGCAGAATCGCCATTGCACAAAACACGATATTTGTAATATTGTAATTTTACTGCTTACCGTCACACACAATCCGACTGATGTCCTGGTACGACGGCCATTTACAATATTTCCTGGTTCGACGGCTGTTATTACAATATTTGTGCATTGATCTTGTCTTTAACACCAGATATACAGTCTATCCTGAAAAATCGGATATCCGACCCAAATCTTCAGAATCAAATCAAATATATGAATCAAATCTTCAGATCGAATTCAGATGTCCGCACACCTCTAAAAAAATGTAACGTGTTTTTGACATTATAATGTAATCACTAAAAGGGGTCATTCCATATCAAGTGATCAAATGCAAATTACCTCACTATTTTTTATGGGGTTGATATTTTTTTATTAGATACATATATGCAAAATAAACTTAAATCTGAAAAAAGAAATTTTTTTTCTCTTTTAGTTTTTTCAAAATTTTATTTCAAAGTTTCAAAAAAATTGTGTTTTTGCGCATTCACTGATTTACATTTCATTTAATATCTCTGGCTAGAATCAAGATAGAAAGGTAAAATAAAAGCCATTCTATTCAGAATCAAATTGGCTTTAATTTGATATACAACATGAAGGTATTTGAAAAATTTAAATTTTTGATCCCTCAAACTCAAAATTTTGAAAGCGAATTCCAAAAAATTAATATAATTGAAAATTTTCAAAAAAATACCATAAATTCCTGATGTTACTACTAAGTTGTGTACAAAATTTCAGTTTGGGATCTCAATGGGATCATATTGAAATTAATTTTTATACATAAGCGTGTAATGGAAATGGACACCACATAGCCTTTAATACACAAATTAATTTTGTCAAAACATTTTTATTAAGTTTATAACCAATTAAAAGTTAATTTGTTAAAAAATACCTTCACATTTTCATTATTAAGAGTGATGGCTACTGACCAGTAAACTCTACTTCATAATAAAGGTCGATCACAGTCTATAAGTTCAGCTTTTTGTTGCTGCTATAATTTCATTTGGGACATCAAATATGTTCTTCCAGTAGCTGTGGTAGGGTTCACTTTAGTTAATTTTGACTTATCACTTTAAAGATGACAGGTTTGTGTCAAAGGTCGTGGTCAGACGCTCGGCTCTTTTGAAGAAAGTTAAAAACCCTTGCTGACGGGAAACGTTTTATAAGGTTTTTCCAAAACGTTGGAATTAAAAAAAATTAATACCTCCACTGCCCGTAATTATGGGCCAATAGGCCTGTGCAGTGATCTAAAGACAGCAAGGTACGGTCTTGGCATTACAGGCTAGGTAGAGGTGACCGCTCATGTTTTTGCGTGTAATGTCGCCCAGGATCGAACCGAGGACTGCTGGCTTGTAATGCCAGAGCTCTACCACTGAGCTGCCGCTCCCGTATTAGTTGGTAATATTTTATAGACTATTTGTACTTCGGTGTCCAAGTAAATGTCCATACGGTAGCAAAGTTTTGCCGATGCATAGGCTATGTAGTATCACCATATATGTATTTTTAAAGACCTATCAAATTCTTCAAACTATATCAAAATATGGCTTATGACCTGAGTGATTAGCCTGTATGAGTCTCCGGTTTAAAGCTCTGTGTCGGTGAACAGACGCCAAGGCGCCACGCCGCCATTTATTTAACAGCTACACTACTGCGCCTGCGCCCCTCGCCACCAGTCCACCTGTAGACACGATTTTGTGGTGCGCCCTTATCAGTGCATGAAGTATAATAGTACATCTAAAAACAAGTTGTCAGGTCCTGAATATTTCTGAGTTTGATTGAAATAAGAGTGGTTTCTTCAAATTAGGACTTCATTAGATGTTTAATACAGTTGTAAACAAAACAAGGTAATTAATAAACCACTTTTAAGTAAATCGCATTGAAAAGTTTCTTTATAAGCTTCTAGCCATTTCAAAATGCTTTTAAAAGCCTAGTACCGAGTGGTAGCTCTCCAATAAGGCGATGGTGGCTGGCAAGTGTGTCATGTTAAAACACGATAAAAATGAAGATGTAGAGTTAACATTTCTACATCCTTCTGGTCCTACCTGCGTCCTGGTTTGTTTTCCTAACATAATATCTTAAAAGTATATAAATCAAATATTAACTAAAGTGAACCCTACCACAGCTACAGGAAGAACATATGTAATGTCCCAAAATAAAATCAAAGCAGCAACAAAAAGCTGAACTTTAAGACTTCGATCGACCTTCATTAAGTACAGTGTAATCAGTTTATAAAATACTACCGGTAGTCATCACTCTAGAAAAGAAGGCCTTCTTAGTGAACAAATCTAAAATTTACATTTCTCTTAATATGGAAAATGTGTAGGTATTTTTTAACTAATTAACTTTTAGTTGATTGTAAACTTAATAAAAATTTTTGACAAAATTAATTTGTGTATTAAAGGCTATGTGGTGTCCATTTCCATTACACGCTTATGTATAAAAATTAATTTCAATATGATCCCATTGAGATCCCAAACTGAAATTTTGTACACAACTTAGTAGTAACATTAGGAATTTATGGTATTTTTTTGAAAATTTTCAATTATATTAATTTTTTGGAATTCGCTTTCAAAATTTTGAGTTTGAGGGATCAAAAATTTAAATTTTTTAAATACCTTCATGTTGTATATCAAATTAAAGCTAATTTGATTCTGAACAGAATGGCTTTTATTTCACTTTTCTATCTTGATTCTAGCCAGAGATATTAAATGAAATGTAAATCAGTGAATGCGCAAAAACACAATTTTTTTGAAACTTTGAAAATTTTTTTTGAAAAAACTGAATGAGATAAAAAATTTTATTTTCTTCCTTTTGATTGTGTTTGTTCTAATGATTCATTAAACCAAAAACTATTAAAAAAGAGAAACATGAGGGAAAATTTTATTTTTTATTTGGATCACTTGATATGGAATGACCCAAAGGGAGATTATATCATCAATAATTTATTTCATTGCTTATCCTTGGTAAAATAGTATATCATGCGGCTGAGTCAATATGACAAAACTGTTACTATGCAAAAAACCACATGAACTAAATAAGCACACATAACACAAGTAAAACATTAACTATGATCACATGTTTACAAACACAACCAACAATCTCACTTCAGCCTACAACCCAGCTCAAAAAGCACTCCTGTTAAGCTGTTTCGACATTTCAACAATTGGCAGCCACTGAAACTGCTGGGCGGGCAGGCTATGAACATAGACTATGAATAGCATTAATTAAAAGGCCTACTTTCCGCGGTCAAAACTCCTCCTTCACCATCATCTACCAGAGTCTTGAGTCTGTCACATGCTGAAGTGCAGAAGCATTTCTTTAGTCACAGTGTTTTACACCAAATACTGGATGTTGTTGCTCGCTTGTAGTATGGTTGTCACCACTGCAAAACTCAGGTAGTTTTTGCAAAGGCCACTTGACTGTGCAGGCAAAATAATCACTCAATTCCTTTAGCCCCCTCTTAAGTAATTTTACTATGAATTTTCTAGGTAGGAAATCTAGTGAAAAATAGTCTCTTGAGACTTTTTCAAATGAGTTTCAATAGCAAACGAACTTCTTTCATTGTAAAAGAAGTGTCATAAATTAATCAACTTAATATTGTGTAAACATCTGGTTGAGTGTGTAGAATTCAGTAAAGATAGAAAAACATCATTAACTCCAAGAATATCGTAGTCACAAAGAATACAGCAATCTTAAATATTGATATAATCAGTTAAGCCATAAAAATCGCAGAATACCAGTGGGACACTAATAACAACAAAAATGTATAAAATTGATTTATTCAATACAAACTGAAGGCATCCGTTCAAATTCAGTACAAATAAGACTTGGGAGATTATTCATTAACACTGGTTTCACAACAGTTTGTACAGCAATAGCTTTAAAGTAAACAAGATAACAAATACTTTGGTCAAAAAATCTGTTTTGAAGGCACAAAGAGTATTTTAACTGACAATGAAACAATTTATAGAATAAATAAAAATTACAACCAAACCTGTTAGAACCAGGAATTTCTAACCAGGAATAGCAGCATCATATTACATCTCATAGTAACACATTTCTTAAATAATTTATAGTTTGGTATTTTAAACAAATGTAATAGTAGTACGAGCCTGGTTGACCTGCCATACGTTGAGTTCTTCATACTGCTCGATGCACTCTTCCACCTGGTCGGGTTGGTAGCCCTTACTGGTGCACTGCTCTCGCACTTCGGACAACTTTACAGTCTTTTTGCCAGCAGCAAGCTCTCTGATCACACTGAAGATCTTGTCAACCACCGACTGAGCTCTGTAACAGTGTATTATCGTTATTATACTATGTACGGCATCGCAAACTATCAATAAACTAATTGAGTTTTTTTTCCTTAAAGATTTCTAGCTGGCAAACAGATATAGAGTGCAATATTATGTAGTTTACTACTTTCTTTTTGTTTCCTGACAATTGTAGATAAATGATAACATTGCAGGGCCAGGGGGGGGAAGGGGGGGGGGGGAGTGAGGGCAAGGGACAAAGCTGTTTCAATTTCTTTGTTAGAGCAAACATATTAACCCATTTGTGACCACCGTCGACATTTGAGTACGCTGTATTTTAATTTATGAAAGTCCATGGAATTTTAGGTTTTTCATGAATAAAGTTGGCATTTTGGAGTGAAAATATAATTTATCTTTCATATTTTAAGGCCGTAGTAGCACACACACAGTAAAAAGAGGTAAAAAGTAACAAAATCAGTGTTGACCAAGGTACAACTGATCAACTGATCCCGTCAACTTCCACGCAAGCCTGCCACCATTAATTTAACGTTGGCCCTCCCACCAACGTTGCCACAGATCGGCTAACCCTTTAAGAATTGCACCACCAGGTCAGGTTTGGTCGTGTGCGGATTCGAACCCACGCCGACGTAGACATCCTGGCCAGGGATGTCTACGCCTTAGCCAACTCATCTACCTCGACCGGCAGCCTAGACATGAGAATTTGGGTTTTGAATGGTGCGCGCCCCAAGCGGGGAAGATTGTAGGCCGTTGGTATGCGAGTTCGCTACAAGAGCGCAGCAATAAGCCACTGCAGTCAATTCGCAAGAAACAATTTGGGCATAAATGGGTTAATATAACACTTGCTATTTAGCCATTAGCCATTTGGCTGTTCAGCACTATGGCATAACACAACAACAAACTTCTCACACCTGATTATCAATAGCTTTTTAATAATTTAACTCATTATTTGTCTTCTATAAGAATAATTGCATTATCAAGAACTTCTGAATGGCTATAGGACACAACCCTAAGAATGATCGTGAATTTTAAGGAAATCTTGCAAAAATATCATTATTCTCTTTATTTTTACAAATAATTTATTAAGTTCATTGGTTACTGAGCATGTAGCACTTCAACCATGTAATATTCAGGAGATAAAAAAGAAGCAGTTCACGTGTATATAATTAACTCTGATGATAACATGTCACTAGATGGAAACACCATTTGTTAAAATTAAAAGACTAATTATAAAATAAGTGTCGCTCCGTTACAAGCAGTCACTGAAAAGCTGAATTTAGGGCATAAAAGGCGTTTGACCTTACATTACGATTAAATGAACGAACCTATGAGGCTGTTAGCCACTTCAAATAAATATATAAAAATATTTTAAAACGTATTTGCGTTTCCCATTGGAGATCAGTGGTTCTAAAACTACAAAAAATTAATAGCATTAGAATTAATTGTACATAAAGTTATCCATAAAGTTATATAAATGAATGTCAACTGACCTTCCGCCCCTCTCTTCGGTCTGCACCAATGAAATCTTGGACATCTCCAGCAACCTCATCGCTTCTCCAACGTCTTCTCGTTCAACAGTGTCACTCAAACGCAACCGAGCCAAGGCCGTCGACAGGCGGAGAATAGCCAACAGGTTTCGAGCTGATGTGAACGTCATGTCCTAGAAATGAGATTGATTTGAGACGGTTTTGCTTAAACTGTACACAAGGGACGATTTTAAACATCATAGAAAATTAAGTTTTCAAGTTCAAGTAAGAATATTCCAAAAAGAAAAATATTTGAGATTAAAGGTATTGGCATGCAAATATATTTCAAAATTAAGATCTCTGTATTTTAATAGATGTGAGTAAACCAAATTTCAAATTTATATTTAATTACTTTTCAACAAATGAAACTGACTTTTGTCAATGTTAAAAAATTTAATTTGTTCAATAAACTTTATTGGTGTATTGTGAATTTACCTTTAGAAGAGTGTGAATTCACACTTTATTCTTAATGTAGATCAAATTTGCAAATATGATTGTTTCCTGTTATTTATTATGTTGTACTTAAAAAATGTAAAATAGTTGGAAATATATTTTTTTTAAATTCTGATACAACGAGTGGAAATAAGTTGAATAGTTTCATCATTTAATGCTAAATTACAATCATACACGACCGCACCTTGTTGTTGCGAGCGTCCTTGCGCATCTCGACGTAGGCGTCCACGATGTAGTCTGTGAGTGCAGGTGGCACCGCAGGCATCTTGCGCTTACACAAGTCGATGTACCTCCGCATCAGCCCCATGTCCAGAGCCGTGAACTGAGCCGGCGGCTGCTTGCAGTGTTGGTGCACGTAGGTGATGTGCTGTGCCAGCCTGCAAATTTTTGTGAAATTACACTCGGTATGTAAATTACTTTGATGATGATTCTAGCTTTTTTCTGTGTTTAAGTCATAATTTTGTAAAAGAAAATGAATATAACAAAAACATTTTATTGTATTCACTAACCTTTTGCAGTTATTTTTAATTTCATACAAAACATTTTTTTTATGATGATGTAGATAATGTATGTGCAACATTTAAGAGAGCAACATTTTTGTTTTGAGAAGAATTTCAAGATTTAGTGATTTAAATTTACTTTCAATTGTAATACTATGGATTGATATTGCCACTTTTACAATATCATTTTTAAGAAGTAAACTATCAGGGCAAATAATCATTGTGACAAATTGATACAGGACCACATAACATGGTACAAAACTCACCACCTTAAGACAGATATTAGGGTGAACTCTATGGGAGTAACTTTAACGTTGCACTCCAAATTTTGAGATTTTGCAATTGATCCTAATCAAAATTTGAATGTCTAACCCTCCCAGTAGGGGTGTGCGAGTACTCGAGTGGTCGAATAGTTGTGGTCGAATACTAGCACTATTCGGCTCGGCTCGAGGTTATGCCAAACTATTCGAGTGGTCGAGCTGAAAATGATTACAGAAGCAACAATTCCAACAACAAAAAAGAGTTAAGAAGAAAACTCTGTACTAACAATTATTTGATTTATTAATTAATGGATAAAAGCGGAGAAACACGGCAATTTATAATTGAGCTTTGTGATCACAAACAGGGTTAGGGAGATAAGACGATGGCAGGTGCGGGGCGGGGTTTGTTTACGACGCAATAGGACCGCGGTAATGACCTTGACTGGTGGAGACAACACACACGCACACACTCTCACACACCCTCGCCCGGCGAGAAATATGTTCTAAAAATAGAAACCATTAACCAAGAAAGGTCCTATTAGTTTCCACTTCATTGTGTAATTATCATTCTGATTCGTGTGCTGTTCAGTGACCCTTAGTAATTTTGGCTTATATTATGCAAAACAACACATTTCAAAATCCATTTGATTTGCATTTCAAGAAATGTTTGATAAAGTGACATTAAAATTTTATTTGACAAATTTATTAGACTAATTTAGTAATTAGCATACATTTAAAACAATTTATTGTTCTTAAATTTTTACCAGTTAGACAAAAAGATGAACAATAACTTGTTTTTGTTTGCGTGCTCTTATCTTGAATAAATTATCCCAAGCGACCCTCTCCCCTCACCCAGCGCCGGACCCTCCCCCCCCTTCACCTTACCCACCCATCCTTGGTTTTTTGTCCACGTTGGACCCTTTTATTGTTCCTTGTTCACTCAATTAGAAGATCTGTCAACCGTGGTTTTGGGTTATCTGGGATCCTTCAACCAGTCATTACCCCGGTTAATCGGGAGTTGACTGTGTTTTACTTTTTTCATTTAATGGCCAAAAAATGGCCTTTTGGGAAGATAAAAGCTGGTATTTTTACAGAAAACATTACCATATTTTTTTTTTTTTTTTTTTTTTTTTTTTTTTTGGTGTCTGGGCTTGGCTCGAAACTTGAATATTTCATTACCAGCTCGGCTCGACCAGAAAAATCACTATTCGCACACCCCTACCTCCAAGACAATTGAAGCGTAATACCAAACTTTAATAACCATTCAACACACCAAAGCTAACCAACACTTAGCCAGTAGCACTACCTGAGGTCGGTGTCTCGGTCGGCCTTATCCTGTATCAGCCAGAGCAGGTCGAAACGTGACAGCAGCGCGGCGGGCAGTTGGATGTTGTGCTCAACGGAGCGCTTGGGGTCGTAGCGGCCGTATGCCGGGTTGGCGGCCGCCAGGATACTCACACGGGCGTTAAGCCGGCACATGATACCTGCCTGCGATACACAGTGAAATTCCATTAGCAATAGTACAAAAGTAGGCTATATAAAAAAGCAGTAACCAAAATTTAAAACCTGAAAAAATAGAAGAGAAGACTAAACGATTTCACCATTTAACTTTTTCCTATTGGCTTCAAATCTTTTAAAGTTGCCTTGTCTTGTTACAGTACAGTTTGCAAAGTAATAAACACTAAAAGGCATTCCGGTAAGAATTATTCATCTCATCTTATTTGCAATAGATCTTATTTATCTTATTGTCATGGAGGTAATAGTTTACCGCCAACGGTACACAATACTGCACCATGCCGGTAGCAACCTCCAACTGACTTACCCCAAAAAAAGTTAAAGAATCAGCAAATCATGTATCTGATCTAATCAAACTAACTTAATCTTACCAAAAACAACCTATAGCCTTTGAATCTAAATCAACCCAATGTAGTTAGTCAGTACGGAAGTGTTAAACACCTAAATTTCGTTTCATCATTACATCACCTTTCTGGACAGTGATTCTTTCATTAGACTAGCTAAGGCGGGTTAATTAGGTTTTTAGTTAGGTTAGGTTACTTTGTTCGTGGTTGTACAAGGGCTACTCAGAATGTAACCTTTGTTAGCTTCTTGCTCAAGAAGTGGAGGGGGTAGAGGTGCCATAATTGCCCCTGCGCGCAGCAGGTCAGTCAGGGTCCAGCCATGGTAGCGTGTAGGTTGTCTAAGTGTTACTTTATTTGCAGTCGCTTGTTAAAAAGAGTGCTGCAATTGAAAATTCCCCCAAGTGTTAGGTGCATGCTGTAACTTTATATTTTTCGTAGCAAAACAGTATTCGGCAGCAGCAAATACATAGAGAACTTTGTGCTATGTATGGGCCAAAAAAACTAGTGAAGGGGTTGTTCAGGAACAGATTCGCTTGTTTGAAAATTGCTGAAAAAATGTGCATGATGATGTGGCAGGCCAACGGTGAAAAACTGACACCATGATTCGTAACAACCAACGCGTCGTCATCTCGGAAATTTTGGAATAATTTCCACAAATTTTCAGGTCTGTTTTGTTCTAAGTAGTGTCTGACCAGTTACGCTGCCGAAAGTTTTGTGCTCGGTGGGTCCCAAAAATTCTTTCAGAAAACCACAAGCCTCATCGAATGACCCTTTGGCTTTGGCTTTTCTGATGCGATACGACAAAGAAGAAGAATCTTTTCTGAACCAAATCATGACTGGAGATGCAAACTGGATCAAGAACATGAGTCCTGAGAAGAATAGTCTAAGGCATGGGGACAAAATGCATCGCCACACAAGTCAACAAAAGCCTGGCAAGATTTTTCCAACAAAAACCTCATGGCAACTGTGTTTTGAGACTGCCAAGGTGTGCTGCTGGTTGAATTTATGGTAAGTGGTACAACAATCAATGCAGATCTATTGAAGACTCTGAAAACCCTACGACGGGCGATCTAAAACAAATGCCACGGTCTTCTGTAGTTTTTTTTAGTTTTCCTGCATGTCAACGCTTGTACTCACGCTGCCCATAAAACCAAGGACCTTCTGAACCATTTCATATGTGATGTTTCTGCACATTATCCATACAGCCCAGACTTGGATCGAAGCGACGACCATCACTACATGCACATGAAAAAATGGCTTGGCTCCCAGCGATGTGACAATGATGAAGGACTGAAAGATGCAATCACGGGATGGTTAAAGACATATCTATGTCTTTAAATCCCGTCTGGGAGATTTTTATCAGACTGAATTTTAGAGTTAGTACATACAGTGACAGTGAATATGATAAGTGTTTAAATGGCCAAGGAAACTATGTTGAAAAGTAGAGAAAAGACATAGTTTTGTGATGTATATAATAAATACCCCCCGTCGCAGCAGACCTGCGTACTCAGCGAATTTCCAAATTAGTAATATTAATTTTAATCAGATAAACCTGTAAAGAAAGTATCTTTACATGCCCATAAATAGGGAAATAAATGTCTATTCTCCTTATGATAAATAGGGAAAGAGTATGCAGGTATGCTGCCATGGGGAACACTAAAAGTAGGTTTTTAGCTTAAAAACATAATTATCTCGACCATATGAAGAATATCTGTCCATTGCTAAAGGAGTTTGCCTATTCTCCATATGATTAACATGGGAAAGGAGTATGCAGGTTTGCTGCTATGATAAGCACAAAAACCAAGATTTTTTTACAATAAATGGATTAATCTCAACCAAATGAAGCTGAATACCAAGTTTCAACCAAAAATATTGGTTAATAATTGAAATATTAGCACATCCTTATTCTCCATAAGATTAACATAGGAGCCCCAAAATACAATGTACTGTCTTTAGACTTTGTAATATCTCGGTAACCATTGGAGATAGAGCAAAGCTTCAAAATACTAAATTGTGTGTTTTTTTAAGCTAAATCCAATGGTCAAAATAAAAATTTAAAATTTTCAAAAATTACATATAAAAAATTCAAAAAACCCATTTTTGGGGTACAAAACCCCCAAAAACTACCCCTTCCGGTAGGTCGATATGTCTGGTTTACGAACTCATCCGAATAAACGTAGGATTACACATCTCTACCAAATTTGGTGTCGATCGGACCTTTTTTACGAGAGTTACCGTGTCAAGGGACACATACATACATATATATATACATATATAAAAATTTTAATGACTATTATTTTTGGTCTCTGGGCACATAAAAACGAAAAAGTAACATGGTCCCGGGCTTAGGTCTTACTATGAGACCTACGGTAATAGCTTATTCCCTATGGGAAATTCGCTAAAATGTTGTTTCTAAGCCGTGTTTTATCTATAGGAAACTGGGGGTTACTCTCCGATTAGCCCTTGTCCAGCTATACCAATGAATACAGAGTCTTATAAGAAGAACAGACCCCATGTTAAATATTCTGCCGTTTTTTTTAATTGGGCAACTCAACACCTGGCTGCGCTGAGCGTTGGCTGTTCCGACTGCTCTACGCGCCCCCACGCCTCTCATTCTAGAGTACATTCTGGTTCTAACGTTCACGTTGGCCACATTTTAACGACATTGTATAATGTTAACGGCGAAAACTTAGAGGGTTACTTTTAATTAATTATATAATTTACATTTACCTTTAAATTCATTCTTAATTTATTTTTATCACAAATCAATTTTTTTATTTTTTGAAATAGCAATTTCTTAGCACTTTTACAAATGAATGTACAGGATAACTCGCCTACGGCTCGATGGGGGCTCCGCCCCCATGCCCCCCTTACATGATGCCTAGAATTCGTAAAATAACAAAATACCCATGTTTTAAACAGGCTATTTCTGCCGAAGTACTGAATAGCAGGGTCAGTAACAACATCGGCTAACCCACTACTCAAATTAATATTGATAAAAACTTTTAATGTTCCTATAGCTTTATTTTAAAATTCTTTCATAATGCTCCTTCATTAGTATAAGAATTTAGAGATGTGAATTAATAATCAACCATTTAAATATTCTATGTATTGTGCTGGATGGAGGCTCCAGCCTCTTGCCCCCTTATTGGTTGCCTCAAATTGTTAACTGATATAAAAATTTCAAGCATTGAATAGGCCAGTTGAGGGCTCACCCCCATACCCCTTCGTTGTGTTCGCTAAATTAGTTTGTAGTTGACCAAGTCTAAAACATTTAATATATTCCCGTTTTGTTTAAAAATGAAATTGTTAACTTTGTTTGATACTCTCACTATTTTGATTAGGGCATGTGTGTGCCTTCTTGGGCCAGAGAATATTGTACGAATTCAGTGAATGCAAAATTCAAACGTAACTGCAGTTAGACTTACTAAACTACGGTATATGAAACAGAGTAATAATAAAAGTTGCGAATCGGTCTTGAGGGTTAACGATACGACAAAAAGTGAAAAGTCCAAAGTTTTAATCCACTAATTTACTAAGAATATAATATAGTATTATGTTCAACGGATAAATCCATTCATAATCAACAGGTTAAAGAAAAATACATATTATTATCTGGCATAAAAGTATCATTTCTTTTTTTAGGATGTTTAACTTCTAAATTTAGATAGTTTCCTTTTAAAATCAGTGTCAAGCAAAATGAATACAAAACTTCAAGCTTCTAAATACAATATTACATTAGTTACTAAAAAATTATGCCAAATAATAATTAGCATTGCAAATTTACCTCAGACAGTCGGAAATATATTTATTTGAAGTATATTTATTTGAAGTAAATATGGTACGGGTTTGACTTAAAATTAGTGACTTCTACTCTGGAAAGGTGACTTCCGGTACATCCTGTCCATTAATTTCACTGTCGCCGGTTTATCAATGATGGATCACTTGGTTTATGTTAAAATAAGCTCTGTACATTTTAAAATGGGTGTACAGGTGATCTGGGTCCACTCAGTATAATAGAGATGTAGTTAAAACCAAGGTACTACCATTGACTATGTACACTAACATGCTATGAGAAGTCTACTCACGTAGTGTACAAAGTCAATGGTACTACTAATGTAACTTTAATCGAGTTGCATGTGAAGTTTAAAACAAAATGTTATGTCCATTAATTTCACCGTCGCCGGTTTATCAATGATGGATCACTTGGTTTTTGTTAAAATAAGCTCTGTACATTTTAAAATGGGTGTACAGGTGATCTTGGTCCACTCAGTATAATAGAGATTTAGTTAAAACCAAGGTACTACCATTGACTATGTACACTAACATGCTATGAGAAGTCTACTCACGTAGTGTACAAAGTCAATGGTACTGATAATGTAACTTTAATCGAGTTGCATGTGAAGTTTAAAACAAAATGTTAAATTAAATGCTTATGTTTAAATTTGACAGATCGGTAGGGGTGTGCGAGTACTCGAAACTATCGAGTATTAAACTCGAGTATTAACTACTCGAGCTCGACTCGATGTTTTCAAAACTACTCGAAGTTTGAGCGAGTAGTTTGCCTCGTTGTTTTCATAAACATTGCACATGAAAATGTAAAATATCATTTGTGTTGTATTTTATTTCAACCTCAATCCATTTTAATCATTAAGTCAAATAATTTTTCCAGCCTACTTTTAACTTTTGTCATGGTGACGACGTGATGAGATGTCTGAAGTGACGACCAAAGGAATGAAGCAGGTTAGAGGTTAAGTCGGATCATAAACTAAACGGAAAATAAGTCACGACACCCAGCCACCAAGGTTATATTTACCACTCAACTGAGCAGTTGTCAAAGCGTCAATTCTGAAACCTCTCGCTTGGAGCGCTGGCAGTAAAGATACAAGTGTTTCAAGCATTGGCCAATAACAGTAACTCTAGGCGCTAGTTTTTATTCCACCCACTTAGAGCGCTAGTAGCTGCAGGGCAATTTATCATTTGTAGTTTTGTCACTTAAGATTTAATCTGATGAAGATTACGATATTGTTTGTCAACGAACTTCAGAAGGCATTGGATGCATCACAATTTGTCCGGCCACACACTCCAACAGACAAGGCGAGGCGAGGCGGGGCATTTTGACTAAAGGCACTTGAGCGACAGAGAAAGCATTGCAAGAGGCGAGGCGAGGCAAGGCGCGAAGACGCGGACAGGCGTCTTTAGTCAAGGAACATACCGCTTGTCGTCAAGTCGTCTGCATTTATTTGTTTTGTTTTGAGTTCTAATCTGATGCTGATTAGGTTATGTCTTTTTATCACTGATCGTATTTTAAACTGATTTGAACGTATTGTCTCTTAATTATATTGATGTCTAAATAAACAGACTAGAAAAAGAAAAAGTATTTTATTTTGAAGTCTTTAAAAAACTAAAAATGACTTTGCTAAATGCTTAGTATAGAAGCTGAAACTAGGTTATATTTTATGGTTGCAAATTGCAAATAAAATGACAAAATAATTTTATTTTGTCATTATTTATTTGCAATTTGCATAAATAAATAATGACAAAATATTTAAAAAATAGGACTCTTATACTAAGTCCTATTTTTTCGTGTGGTGCACTGGGATGTTTGCCTGGTGAGTTGTTTTGGGCTATTGCAACTCTCTTTAGTCATAGCCTAATAATAATTTAGTTCAAAATATTCATGACAGGTACAATTAGGCCCAATTAGGCTAGGCTAATATGAATGTTAACGTGGCAAATTATAAATATGCTTTGTTTTAAAGTTTAAAAATAACCTAGTTGAATTGTTGGTAGATTAATTAATTTGATATTCCTAATTTAATGAAGGCAAAGGCCTAACTAATAAAATGGCCTTAATTTTTCTAGGCCTACTACTTGCTTGTCTTTCTGTTGACTGCACAAAAATTTGATTCCAAAAATTATCTAGTCCAATCCTGTTACTCTCCATTCCAAACCAAATCTGATTTAAAAATTCACTATCTGCACACATCTAAAATTTATTATTAGCTTCTTTATAAATTTAGTAGAATGAAGTAAAACAAGTCAAAGTTAGTATGTAGCATACAGTATAAGTATCATTACCTGTAATTAGTAGTTTTATATTGATTGATTCCACTTTTTTGTAGCTTGTTAGGCCTCATTAGGTTTCTGAATTACTTACAAAAAATACTCGCTCGAAAATACTCGATACTCGAAAAAATTGCTAACTACTCGACTCGACTCGACTCGAATGAAAAAATCACTACTCGCACACCCCTACAGATCGGAAAACCGAACTTCACTTGAACACTATCTGGTAAATATGGTGTGGTATTGCGAAATATCAATAACATGAGAATTCTATGGAGAGAACTAAGCCTTTCCTTAGAGTCTTATCTCATTCTTGTAAACAGTTTCGACTAGAATGAAAATTAACTGAATGTAAAGAAATTTGTTCAACGAAATAAGTACGAGAATCAAACCTGGTTACCTATGTACGAGATCTAAGTCGCAAGTCAGTCAAGTCATAACAACGCTTATGGACATCACATGATGTAATTGCGACAGTTCAAATAAATAAAGACGAGAACTAAGTCGCAACTTGGCAGCACTCCAGTGGCCAAGTTTGGAACTACATTTTTAAGGTTACTTCTATCCATGGCGAGAAACTAAGCTTATAATGCAAAATTTTTTATACTTAAACAAATAAATGTTCAACTTTAGTATTATTCCCTTATTTTTACATTTAATCCTATCAGTATACCAAATTTTGGTTCACTATCTAAATTGGAAGTTGATAAACATTTCTATCCCATATAAGTGAGTCTGTCATTCAGTTACACATAGGGCTGCTAAATAAAAAGATAAGAGATGAAAATTCACCATTAACGAACTTCCATGCTAGCGCACATGCAGCATTACCTATACACTGGGCTTTAATACTGAAGGAATCATAGCGGGTACACCCTGGTGAGACGACCCACTCTCCATACAGTAAAACTTCATCAAAACAATTAAAAGTGAATACTACACAAATTCAAAAACTAATACTGTGATAATTGCAAACACGGGTGTAGTTGAAAGATCTCATTTAAACACGGGCGAGAACTAACGTGATCTACGTTACCCAGGCGGTGATATATGCTCACACGGCTGAACTACATTACCGACAAATCTATATTTTTTACCTTTTTCATATATTAAAAATGAAAAATTGCTAGTTTTTAGATTTTTTTATGAATGTTAATCATGTAAGCTAAGAGGATGCCAAATTTCAAGTCCCTAGCTTCAACGGTTTTGTCAGAACTTTTATATACATCAGTCAGTCAGTTACACATGGGGCTGTATATATTATAGAAAAATATAAAAAATTGATTTTTGAAATAGCAATTTCTTAGCACTTTTACAAATGAATGTACAGGATAACAAATGTTTTCATTATTTTTATTCAATTTGATTTAATATTCATGCAGCCATGAAATTTATTGAAGACAAAGTAAATTACAAACTGGATTATACTAATAATATAATAATAAAACAGCTCGATATTAATTTTTGTTAATTACCCCAAAGAAGTCTGGGGCTCAAAATAAGTAGACTCCTCGCTCTGCGATCTAGCGTCTTTAATATAGTTTAGAATCGAAAGTTTCGCAAGATGTTGTGTTTATTACTGTTGAATAGCCTACATATTTTATGAGTACAGTATAGGTTAAAAAAGTAATTTTCAATTTTATTATATTTAGCATTACATTATTTATTTAATCGTGATTTAAAATAACATATCTTGTTTAGAAAAACAAGCATCATAGAATACTTCAGCATTGCTCGACGAAATAATGGTTATGTTTAATTCTATAGAGTGTAAAAAAATTATAAAATTTCACAACTATGTGCTTAACAAATATTAAGTAAAAAATAGATAGTCAATAGGCCTACACCTTGTCATTCTTATGAAATCATAGACCGAACGATGAAGTAAGAGAGCGCGAGACTCAAAGTGAATTTCTTCAAGGCACTATTAATTCAATTGCCAACGATCAAAACATTTAATCGCAAATTACTCAATTACAAGATGAAATTCATCTAAATGTCAACAACTTTCCCGCTGAAAGTTTGTTTCTGACCCAAAAATAAAAAAATTCCTCGCTTAGTAACTTTTTAATGTCAGACTAAATAAAAAATTAAAAGTTTCCAACTTGTAAATTACATATATTTTACAAATTAAAAAATATTCATATTGTTAGATTTTGCATTTCATACAGAAGCCGAATATATACGTTTTATAGCATATCAACCACTTTGGTTAGGTATAGGGGCGTGTACACGGCGGCGCGCTATCCTTAAATTAACGCTGATTTCGACGTAGATGCTAGGTTGAAGGGGGGGGATTTCATGTAAAGGAACGGTACAGCCTGGTGTTGAGTTGCCCAATTAAAAAAACCGGCAGAATTAAAGCCATAGATCTGTTCTTCTTATAAGACTCTGTATTCATTGGCTATACTCACTATCTAATTGGAAAAATAAAATAGTGGGTACATAATAGATTTTGACTGAGAGATATTAAAAGATTACAAATAAAAGAGTAGTAGTGAGGTAATTTGTTTTTTGTTATTTTTTGCACGCACCATGAATCTATACCAATCTTGCTTTGATAATTTGTTAAGAACTGTTGACATTATAAAAACATTGTTGCAAGTAGAATTGACAAACTTGTAATTTTTTGTCTATTGTACCTTGGCAATACTGATTGTTTGCTGTTCCATAACCTCGTGGATGGCTGTGCGGTCGTAATCGGCCATTTTGTCAAACTCGTCGATACAGCATATACCAAGATCAGCCAACACTAACGCTCCTCCCTCAAGCACCTAAAAAAAAAAAAATAAGATTTTATAGCAAAATTCTTTTTAAACGTGAGCGTTTTTCTTGACTAAAAACCATGGCGGGCACAGCTTGCAACTTTAATGTAGCTTTTCATAATAAGATATTTTAGTTCAATGTTTGGTCTTTTTTTTAGTTGACACTTGATATTTTCAACCTTCCTGGTATATTAATTTATTGGAAATTTGTTTGCTAATAGACTTGTTGGTCTCACCACTAACGTAATTTGTGCAATGAGTATGATGTAATTTGACTTCTCATCTTAAGTTTAAAAAATTTTTCATCAACCAGACAGTCACAACATGTTTTTTCCTCAAAAATATTTTATAATGTAAAAAAGGAACCAAGACGAGAGTAAAAAGATGATTTTTGGTCAGAGGATCGTGAAATTTACGTAATTGTTAGATGAGTGGGAGTTTTTAGCAATACGGAGTCAAAAAAGAAATTTAAGAAAACAAACTTTATACTTTATACTAGAGAGCTGAAAATAATTAAAACTCTACAATATAAATTTCATTTTTTGAACAAAAAATATTGAAAAAGAGAAAAACCAGAAGGTTTGGTTGGGATCAAAATTGTTTATATATTTCTTTTTAATGAAGACAAAATTATACATTGTGGATCGTACTTTCAAACAATACTCAGGCAACACGATTAGGAAAGAAATTATACCTTTCTATGGAGCCTTGCTCTATGAAAAATAGCTTAAAAATTAACATAAATCATATAACTCAATTTTGCTGTGAAGCCTTGACCTTAGCTTTCCAGAGCATGTTCACAATATCCTAACTGCCCTAAAAAATAAATAAATAAATAACCAAAATCCCCCCAAAAAATAACAAAAATAACCTGTTACAAGCCCTGTAAATACTGTTTATAGGGAAACTGAGGTGACATTACCATCTCGCCGGTGAGAGGATCCTTGAGCACGGCCGCAGTGAGACCGACGCCGCTCGACCCTCGGCCTGTCGTGTACTGGCTGCGTCGGGCCAGCCGCTCGATGTACGACAGCAGCTGCGACTTGGCCACCCCGGGGTCACCCATCAGGCAGATGTTAATGTTGCCTGCGATGCAAAGACAAACTGGTGGTCAGTACGTTAATCCATGGGCTGGTGCAAACTGAAGAGACCATGGAAAATTGGTCACAATGGAAAATTAGGTCCAAAAATGCCAAAAACCCACTTCTGACCCTTTTGAAACCCCATAAAACACCGTCCCCATAATCCTATAGTGCGATTCGCGAACTCATCCTTGTCCTACATCTTCATACTAAATTTTAGCCCTGTTAACACGTTGGCTACCGATCATCACATATATGTGACGTAATGTTAAAAGAAAAACTTTAAAATATACCAGCGTCACATATATGTGTCGCTCAAGGTGTTTCCAGTGGACCGACGACACATACGAGGTATATTCGGAAAGTAAGTTCCGTTTTTAAATAAAAAAAGAACAAGTACAGATACAGCAAAAAAATTTATTGCATTCAAATCTACAACTCTTACATTGTTTTTCGACATAACTCCCGTGATTTTCCAGGCATTTGTCATAGCGTGGCACAAGTTTTTGTATACCCTCTTCGTAGAATTTTGCCGCCTGTGTAATCAACCATGATGTAACACATTTTTTCAGCTCTTCGTCGCTGTTTAACCGCTGACCGCCAAGGAAAGACTTCAAATGGAGAACCAAATGAAAGTCGCAAGGAGCGAGGTCGGGGCTGTATGGCGGATGGTCAAACACGTCCCAGCCAAAGCCCTGAAAGAGTGATTTTGTCACATTGGCAGTGTGTGGTCGAGCATTATCGTAAATGAAAATAATGTTCTTTTTTTATTTAAAAACGGAACTTACTTTCCGAATATACCTCGTATATGGGACACTCTAGTCAAATCCAGTGGACCGACGGTACATATATGAGATGCAGTCACCGTTCAGTTAAATGACTCGCCACGCCCATTTGGTGCACTGAATCGATCTACAACCTGTTTATCGGTCTATAGGAATGTGTGACACACATGGGGTACGACCTCAATTTTTATTTTTTACAAATTTTCAAAGTTGACCATCTTGTCTGCTCACTAGTTGCCATTAGTGTTGGTTTACTACACATTCTACATGGCGTTTTTATTGTGTGACAAATTTTTCTGTATATTTAAGTGTTTTTTATGGTAGTAAAACTATTTTTCATTTATTTCCCAGTCATCCAACTCATGACACATGTGAGACAGTCGGTCTATAGCAAACAAACCTAATATATTACTATAGACCGACGTCACACATACGTGACACAATAAAAATGCTAAAATAGCACTGAAAAAATATTTTATTGCAACTTTCACGAGTAAATTAATATATTTTACTTAAAATTATATAAAAATAACAAAATATTTTTTTTGACTCTGGGTTACTGTTGGTTGCAATGCCTTGGTCTGTGGAGAGTTTCGAGTACTAGGCTCGGTCTGCTGGGAACTCCCGGCAACCCGGATTCCCAACCATCGGTAGCCAACGTGTTAAAAGTTATCAGTACCATGCCATGGATAGGGGTGTGCGAATAGTGATTTTTCTGGTCGAGCCGAGCCGAGCTGGTAATGAAATATTCGAGTTTCGAGCCGAGCCGAGCCGAGAAGAGAGAGCAAAAAAAAAAATATATATATATATATCGTAATTTTTTCTGTAAAAATACCAGCTTTTATCTTCCCAAAAGGCCATTTTTTGGCCATTAAATGAAAAAAGTAAAACACAGTCAACTCCCGAATAACCGAGGTAATGACTGGTTGAAGGATCCCGGATAACCCAAAACCACGGTTAACAGATCTTCTAATTGAGTGAACAGGAACACAATAAAAGGGTCCAACGTGGACAAAAAACCAAGGATGGGTGGGTATGGTGAAGGGGGGGGGAGAATCAGCGCTGGGTGAGGGGGGAGGGTCGCTTGGGATAATTTATTCAAGATAAGAGCACGCAAACAAAAACAAGTTATTGTTCATCTTTTTGTCTAACTGGTAAAAATTTAAGAACAATAAATTTTTTTAAATATATGCTAATTACTAAATTAGGCCTAGTCTTATAAATTTGTCAAATAAAATTTTAATGTCCCTTTATCAAACATTTCTTGAAATGCAAATCAAATGCATTTTGAAATGTGTTGTTTTGCATAATATAACCCAAAATTACTATGGGTCACTGAACAGCACATGAATCAGAACGATAATTACACAATGAAGTGGAAACTAATAGGACCTTTCTTGGTTGCCCCGCACCTGCCATCGTCTTACCTCCCTAACCCTGTTTGCGATCACACAGCTCAATTATAAATTGCCGTGTTTCTCTGCTTTTTTCCATTAATTAATAAATCAAATAATTGTTAGTACAGAATTTTCTTCTTAACTCTTTTTGTTGTTAAAATTGTTGCTTCTGTAATCATTTTCAGCTTGACCACTCGAATAGTTTGGCATAACCTCGAGCCGAGCCGAATAGTGCTAGTATTCGACCACAACTATTCGACCACTCGAGTACTCGCACACCCCTAATATATATTTATATATATATATGAAAATAACAAATTGTGTTTTTTGCTTCTGGGGACCTCAAAATGAAAAAGTAACATAGTCCCAGGCTTAGGTCTTACCATGACTACACCATAATAGCGTATTCCCTGTAAGGAAATTCGCTAAAAATTAGTCAAAACCCAAAAAACGGTTTTCAATAAAATTAAAAGATGATGTGAGCGATATATTGGGCAAATTAATTTATTTCACAATAGAATATCAATAATTTATCCAGGAATTTCGCTAAGTTTATTTAAATATCTGGACAGGTTGGCCTTAATTTATGAATAGAGATAGTGTCATAATCTCAAATTAGAAATGTTGTGATTCTGTTAGGAAGGGATTGTACAACCTTTTTTTTTTAATAAAGTAATAATATTTTATGAGACACTGTATCCATGGTAGCTAAAGTTTGGCCAGTTAAAATTTTTAGTAGGCAGAGAAAATTAATTAATTGCAATAAACATACCTATTTCAGTTTATTGGGATATATAGTGAACAAATTACTACTTTAAAATCAAATTGGAATGTCCTTTGTCACAGAGAATCCCACATGTCCTAAGAATCCATCTAGGAAAATGCAAACACACATAAAATTGTTACTGCCTGAAAAATTCCAGTGTAGTTTCAAAATTCTTTGATGGGACAAATCTCTATTGTGAAAGAAATTAATTGCAAGGGCCCACAAATCTTCAGTTTTAAGAAAATTCCCATAAAGTGAAATTAATGTTCTGCTAAATTTTGAGAATGGTTACCGTACTAAAATTTACAATGGATATAAGAAAAAATTACCTCCAATGAAAGAAAACTCCAGGCTAATGAACCTTCAGTCAGAATGTGTGTGAATTAATTTATGGTTTACAATAAAAACTCGTCAATGAAAATCTCTGAGAAAAAATGGTCAAGTCTTCAAGGTAACGTAACTCTTATAACTCCTTATGGAGTGATCGCCAAATTAAAGTCCACCAACCAAAACTGCCTGGTCAATTTGGGCTCCATGAAAATTATTGCATCCAGTGCTCAACAAGACTTCTAAAATCTCTTCAAATCCACGTAGGCCGATCAAAATAATTGCATCCAGTGCCAAGAAGACTCCTCAAATCTCTTCAAATACATGTAGTGAATATGTTTTTTTTTTTTTTTTTTTTCTTTTAATACAACTTTTAACCCTTTGGTTTGGTTTGGTATCTTTAATTATAAATAAACTATATTATTAATGTATGGTGACAATATGTCCTTAAAGTGTATGTATTAACTATGTAAGTATGTTATAAATAATTTGGGCCATTGCTGCAAAAAATAAATCATGGTTTTCAATGAAGGGATGGAGGGAAGCCAATCTGCACTTTTGTTTTCTCTGCAAGTGGACCAACAGATTAGCGCTCATTTAAAAAAATATTAAAACTCAAATTAGGCCTATATTGAATAAAGAGAAGAGTATGACCTCATGAAAAACTGCTTTATTAATTCTGATCCTATGATCTTTTTTAAGAGCTTTATTTATGTGGCAACAATATGGCTATTTCTAGCAAAATTACAAATGCCAAAGTTGATGCTGATTGCTGCTGAGCTTAAAATAAGTCAAGAAGATTTCCAGGATACACCTGGCGATGAAGACCCATAGCACCAGCTGATGAAGACCCTACTGCAGACTTCTGCAGCAGAAGCATTGCATCATGTTTCAAAATATTGGACAGATGAAATATTTTCACAAGCCCCTAGAGGTACAATTATCAAAGTTCAACTACATACAAAGTTTATTATTAAAAACTAGTGGCTCATAGGGGCAAAAGCCCTAATCATAAAATTAAAATAGCATGAACCATAGCGTATTACCATTTCTTCCACAACGAAGGTTTCCAGAAAATTTAATTTTAATTTGCGGTATATAATATTTTAACAATACCGTTTGAATAGACCACTCGCCCCCAAGTACTCTAATCAATCCTTTACTATTAGGTCACCCGTTTGTAAATGATCTATTTTGTCTGTTGTTAAACTCATATCGATCTATGGAAAATAAGTTTTGAAATAAATCGTAGTCCCTTAATTGAGCTGTGTCGGCTTTTTAATATATCATAGAAAAGCGGCAATGAAAAAACATTGATTTTTTTTAGCTCCTGTCAGTTTTTTTTTAATTTTTGATGTTTTAGCCACAAAATTTCAACACAGCACCTCAAAGTGCATCTTTACTTGCTGTGAATATTCATTCATCCTAATCAAAACTCTTGATTTTGTGTAAACAAAGCAGATTTGTTTAAAATCACTACATGGAGAATCTTTAAGGAGAACCTTTCAGAAAATATTTCCCATTTTGTTGTAAAGTTTTTTACCTGCTGCATTTTCCTCTAGTATGTAGGACAAACGTCTTTGATTTTAACTCGTCTTCTATAATCCTACAATCTATGAAATGACTAAAAGGTTTCTCGGAAAATTCAGCTAACAGAATACCAAAACTTCACTGACTTATACACTTTAAGTATCAATTAGTGTCATCGTCATTCAATATGATCATTTGACACTTTTAGTCTTAAAATAAATCCAAAACAATGGAAATAATGTAGGTGTTTCTCAAACCACAATTCATCATCGCTTATTGCATCTCTAACAACGAACAGAAAGCATTTTATAATTTGCATACACGCTCAGTTTTTTTTACAATTTCAATTATAGTAACAACAGTAAAATCAGCAGTCAATTTATAATAGTATGTAAGGTTAACTCTCCAATTAAAATGTTTAGTCGCTCAAAGCAACAAAATGTCTTATTATAGTATTACCACTCTATGGTTAATTTTTGTCATTTGGCCATGAAAAGTTCTTTACTCAATTTTATCATCTGTCTCTCGTTTTAAAATAAAACAAAAACACATGTTTCAATGTACACAAGGACATTTTTCGAATCCCCATGCTATTCTTAAGGAGGACGTTTTACTATATTTCTCATTTCCTTGTAACTTTATGGATACGCTTTATGGGACCGAAACCTTTAATTTGAGACTCCTACCATCTTCCTGCAATTTGTAAAAGGCTCACAATTTTGCCCAAGAAATTTCGCTTACAGAATTATATATATATAGATTGCTTCTCTTGGTGTGAATTATTTTGTTATCTTCACTCAATGTTATCATCTGTGTCTCATTTTGAAATTAAACCATAACACATGTTTTAATGTATACAAAGCAGACATTTTTTAAACCCCATGCTATTCTTATGGAGGACGTTTTACGTGATTTCTCATTTCCTATTAACATTATGGACACGCCAATAGTTTTCCCTCGTGCATGGAACCGAGACCTTTAATTTGAGACCCCTCCCATCTTTCTGCGATCTGTATGACCCTCACAATTTTGCTCAAGAAATATCGCTTACAGAATTATATATAGATCTACAGGATTACTTTATGTTTCAAAATCAAAATCAAAATCAAATCTTTATTGTCACATAACGTTTACAATTCAGCATATGCTAAAAAACAGGTGACATTGTCATAGTATTACATAAAACTACTTATTTAAAGACCAAGCACGTACAGTGTAAAGAAATACATTTTTACCACAGACCGCTTTCTCACAACTCTACATCATTCAAGTAATCATTAACAGTGTAATAATTTTTTTCCAACAAAAAATCTGTAATGTAGTTTTTGAATGCGTTTGTACTTATTAATGATTTATATTTTTCAGGTAGTTTATTATATATATATTTTTTCCCCATATACATTGGAGTTTTCTCCACTATTTTAAGACGGTGTATTGGGTATTGAAAATGTTTCTTAAATCTTGTGTTGTATTTGTGTTCAAAGTTTCCTTCGGTGAAAGTATTCAAATTACTTTTCACCATTAATAACATTTTTAATATGTATAAATTTGGAATTGTTAAAATTTTTAGTTCTTGAAATTTTGGTTAACATGATGATCTCCAAGATGCAAAAGTCATAAGTCGTAAAAACTTTTTTTGAACTTTTTTTGAAATTTTATTTGCCTTTGAAGATGAACCCCAAAACTCAATTCCATACTGTGCTATTGAGCAAAAATAAGCATAATAAATCATGATTCTAGTTTTTATGTCTACAGTATTTCGTATAATTAGCATCTGATAGCAGGCTGAATTTAATTTTTTTGTGATATATTCAATGTAAGGACCCCAATTAAGATTTGTATCCACCTCAACACCCAGAAATTTTGCAATTTTACATACAGGCAATGTTTTACCCTGAAAAATAACTTCCCTAATGTGCTCTTCCCTAGATTGTGGTGTACAAAAATTTATGATTTGAGTTTTATCCTGATTCAGCTTTACACCGTTAGCTTCAAACCACGCTGCTAACTCAACAAAAGCTTGGCTTAATTTAATTTCCAATGCATTAGGGGAGTTTGCTCTTACAATTGCGGTTGTGTCATCCGCAAATAAAATTATTTTAGAAGATATATTTCTTGGTAAATCATTAATGTAGAGTAAAAAAAGAAGGGGGCCCAAGATAGAGCCTTGTGGAACGCCAATCTTAACTTTTTCCCATTGTGACCTTGATATTAAGTTATCTCTTAAAATTACTGTTCTTTGATGCCGATTTTCCAAGTAAGATGTTATAAAAGAGATAGATTTTTTGAAAAGTTATATACACCCAGCTTCTTCAAAAGTATGTCATGGTTGACACAATCAAAAGCCTTGGATAAGTCACAGAAAACACCCACGGTGCTCTGTGACCCATCCAAAGCCCCTGACACTTCATTTACAAAACTATTGATTGCCTTAATTGTGTTCTGTCCTTTTCTAAATCCAAACTGATTATTTTCCAAAATAAAATTGTCCTCCAAAAATTCTGAAATCTGATTGAAAGCTAACTTTTCAAACACTTTTGAAAATGATGGGAGTATAGATACTGGGCGGTAACTGTTTGGATCATGTCTTTGACCAGACTTAAAAAGTGGTTTAATCTCAGCATATTTTAAATTTTCTGGGAAAACACAACTGTTGAAAGACTGTGTGATTAAAACAGATAATGGTTCAGCAATTAAATATGTTACTTTTTTCATAATATCCACGGGTATTTCGTCCCACCCAGCAGATTTCTTATTTTTTAGTGAATTAATAACTTTAACTAAATCATCTGCAGTTACAGATTTAAAACTAAAATAGAAAATATTGTTATTATAATGGCATTTTTGTGCTAATTTTAAAGCTTCTTGTTCACATGGATGAACCCCGATTTCCTTAGTTATTTCTGAAAATCTTTTGTTAAAAAACTCAGCAACATCAGTGGAGTTATTCAAGACCCTATCCTCTAAAACAATATCAGAAAAGTTGTGAATATTACTCTTGCATCCTAGTTCAGATTTTACCACTAACCATGCAGCTTTACTTTTACACTCAGATTGTTTTATAAAAGTGGAATTGCTCATCTGCTTCGCTTTGTTACAGACTGCTTTAAAAACCTTTTTATATTTTTTTACATAACTAACTAAGTTTACATTATTTGTCTGCTTGGCTAGTCTACAAAGCTCCCTTTTTTTCATGCTTGATATTTTAATGCCATTAGTGATCCACTTATTTTTATTATAACTGGGTTTGTTACTTTTACTAAAAAATTTCCTCGGAAACACTTCTTCAAAAGTATTTTTAAAACAACCAAAAAAGTTAGAACAGTTTATGTAAAATGAATTCTTAAAAGAAACATTCCACTTGATATCATTTAGTTGATTGTAAAATCTAATGATATTTTTATCTGAAAAAACCCTTCTTTTTCTTTTTGCTACAATTTTTTTCTGTTCAGGTAGTACATTATTAGAAATATCAATAAAAATTGCCCTATGATCTGATATACCAAGTTCTAAATTCATAACTGGAGCCAGAAAGCAAGATTTAAATTTCAATGATAAAACATTATCGATGCATGTTTTTGTTGTACTTGTTATTCTTGTTGGAGATGAAATATTGACTTGAAATCCATAAGTTTCTATCAAAGAGAGAAATTCAAACTTTTTTTGTGGTTTTTTACAATTTTCCAAAATGTCAATATTGAAATCTGATGTAATGTAAATATTTGTTATACCTCTAATGTTTATTAAAAGTTGTAGCAGTGTTTCAAATTTGTTCATGAATAGTTTGAAATTTGTATCCACTGGCACTCTGTAAATGGAAATTATGATTATATTCAAATCTTTAACTTCAACACACGACATTTCAAAAATCGATTCAGCATTAAAAATACATAAATCATCTCTTACTTTGAATTTTAGTTTACTGTTTAACAGGATACATGACCCACCGTGTTCACCCCCTTCCCTACAGTAAAAATGTGCCAGTGTATAGTTTTGAAAACTGTTTAAAACTCCTATATTGTCTTTTCCAAGCCAGTGGTCATTTAAACAAATAATTGATATATTTGAGTTTTCTAATATTATATCTAAGTCATGTTTTTTGTCAACTATTCCCCCTTGAATATTTAAATGCATTATCCAACTGAACTGATTATTAAATTTTGCTTCCTTACAAATTGGCCAATTTATTTTTGTTTTTAAATTTTGCTTTCCATTTTCCTTTTTAAAATAATGAAAATTCTTACACACTATACAAAAGTTTTCTAATTCTAAGTGTCCTTTACAATCAGGTT
This sequence comes from Neoaliturus tenellus, assembly GCA_030545055.2. NCBI lineage: Eukaryota > Metazoa > Arthropoda > Insecta > Hemiptera > Cicadellidae > Neoaliturus > Neoaliturus tenellus. The sequence goes on from CM061532.1 coordinate 214,298,785, forward strand.
TAGAGGTGAGTTTTTTTGAAGATCCTGCACGTTTGGTAAGTCTGTAGTAGGTGAAGGAGAGATGACGCTATCCACCAGCAATGAAGATGGATTTTCAATTTCTTGCTGTTCATTAAACGATTTTTTTTATTTTCTTCTATTTTTTCTCTAAGTTTTAACAAAAAGTCACCGTGAGTTAGTCCATTTCTAAGAACCCTATGTGAAGCTTGATAGTACGATACAATACAAATTTCAGCTCCTGTTTCTTTACGAAGAGAAAATAAATTCTTGACTAACAGTTCTGGCTGAATTTTGTCCCTCACACAACCAATCGGTGAGCATATTAATGTCTTCAATCCTTTCTTTTTGAAGTCCTGTAATAATTGGAAAAAAGCAGTATTGTATGTTTGAGGGTCAGGTTTTCCGTGATATTCTGATTTGGTGACAAGGCTGTAAATAAATGCTCCGTTTTCCACTTTTTGACAGGTAAGGTTAGCTATGTAATCTGTGAGTTGAGGTCTTCCAAACTTTCTTTTAAAAATGACCGCAACCCCAGCTGTCATGTGTCTTTCATTGTTAAAGTCACTAGATATAGAGTGGGCAAATCCCACGGTTGGATCATCCTTATACTGGTCTATTACCAAGAACATGTTTGCCTCAATCACTCTAATTCCTTGGTCATTAATGAATGGTAATATATTTGCATCACATGGTGATAATACTTCTTTTTTGGTGAGAATCTTTGCAACCATCTCCGCCACCCTAGCCTTTCCCTTTTTATTAAAGTGCATGCCATGAAATGTGTATAGGTGGCGAGGCAGGATATGAAGGGGTAAAATTTTCAAGTTCTTTTCACCATTGGCTATTTTTAGCGAATTTCCCTATAGGGAATACGCTATTACGGTAGTAGCCATGGTAAGACCTAAGCCCGGGACCACTTTACTTTTTCATTTTGAGGTCCCCAGAAGCCAAAAACACCATTCGTTCATTTTCATATATATGTATATATATATCTATATATATATATATCTATATATATATATATCTATGTGTCCGTGGTACTGATAACTTTTGAAGGGGACCTCCGATCTTGATGAAATTTGCTATGGAGGTGTAAGACCAGGTCTATTTTCATGAGTTCGCGAACCAGCATTGTCGGATTATGGGAACGGGGTTTTATGGGGTTTCAAAGGGGTAAAAAATGGGTTTTTGGCATTTTTGGACCTTAATTTTTAAAATTCATCAATTTTAACTGAAACCATTTAAAAGAGCTTAAAAAAACAAACAATTTGGTATTTTGAATTTTTATCATAGCATAACTGGTTACGGGGCAAATCCAAAAATGTGTTTTCCATGTTATTCTTATGGGAAATCAAGAAAACCCTCTATCTTGCTTATTTATTGACATAACTTAATCAAATTTGGTATGTACATTATCTATATAAGGTTTAACTTATACTTGCTTACAAAACCCATATGGCGGCAAACCTACATACTCACCCCCATGGGGTTTATGGGGAAAATAAAAAATTGCCAGAGTTTGATACAATTTTGTGTTTACATTCACCAATTATTGATTAACTTAGATTTTCTAACAACACCCAATGGCAGAAAACCTACATACTCGATCCTATGGTGTTTTTATGGGGAAAGTAAATAATCTGAAATTCCATTGGAAATTCGCTGAGTACGCAGGTCTGCTGCGACGGGGGTATTTCAATCTTAGAGTTAATTTATGAGATTTTCAAATCAAGCTCTGGATTATCATGCCTCATGGGCAGAGTTGCCAGTATAAGGTTGGTGTGCTGTGATGATTTTACCGATTTGTAAATATCTCCTAGAAGTCTTTCTTCACTTGTACTTTCAACATTGTTTGTTCCAGCAATTACTAAGAGGTGGTCCTTCCTTGTTAAGTCATTTGTTAGTTGTTGCAACTCCTCTGTGACTTTGTCAAATTTGGCACCGGATCTGACATATGAACATACATTGGCTGTAGTTCTTTGATGTATTAAAGTACTTAAAGCTTTTCCATGGCTATCTGCCAAGATTGTAAGTTTCGGCAAGTCGTTTTTCACAGGATATACATTCGTACTCTTCTCAGCCTTGTTAATATTAATTACTTTTGATGTCATGTTAGCTGTTTCCTTAACTTTGTCAAATTCTGTCCGATTTTCCTGTCTTGATGTAGGTGTAGTTGAATCTGAATTTACAATGGTACAATCTGCTGTAAAGAAACTCTCCTTTGTGTTAGCACATGACTTAAATAGCAGCCCTCTAGTAGTATTAGGGTCAATTTTAAAAAATTGGCTACTGTACCATAGATAAGCGAGACATGATCGCTTAGAAATTACATCACTCTGATGTATCTGAAGGTGAGTTGCACAATTTTTTATCAAGTTTGAAACCCTGTTATCAATGATTCCCTTTAGCAGCCAGTCTACAAATAATATCATGTATATGCCACAGTCAACTGAATTGTTTTGCTGTGGGCACTCCACATTTTCGAAGTGAGCCTGTTCTGAGGATATGTGGTTTGATAATTTATTAGCTATTTCTTTGGCTGTTTTTAGGTTATATTTACTAACAGAATCAAAATGGTAGAAAGTGTTGTCAGTCTTAACGTAAAACAGCAGACTCCAGTGAGAGCCTGCGCCTTTCCCACTAGTGTCAGCATCATTAATTGGTATAAAAAGATGGTGTTTCCCTTTGAATGATGGTGCCATGAAGCCCATATCACTGAAACTTCTAATAGCATGACTCTCACCAGGATACATAAGCCCTACATTGTCATCTTTAATTTTAAACTTTAGAGTTTTAAAATACATTTCTATAGAGTCATCGGTAACCCATTCATTTCCCAACAATGCAAGACTATAGCTACTAAAATTTTCCGCTTGACATTCTGCATGTTTAAACTTAATAGCATTGACTTCTTTTTCTTCTTCTTTATTTTCTTTCGATAAAACTTGTTGCAGGTGTTGTATTTGTTCTTTTAAACACAATGTCATCTTCTCTTTAGAATTTAACGCATCAGTTAGCTGTGATATTTTTATGTTTAGACTGGCAATTTCTTCATTAAAATTTTTAACAAGTTCTTCAGATTCTTCCTCTTCTATTCTAAGAGATTTTTCTGCTTTGTCTTTTTCAAATTGAAGTTGACTATTCAGCTCACAAATTTCAATTGTGCTAATATTATTTTCTTGCTCATCTTGATCCGGATCAAATACATAATCTATTTCATTTTCAAAATTATAGATTTCTGCCTCTTGAAGTGCTTTTTTCATAGTTGTTGTCATCCGTTTTGCAGGTAGACTGTCATTAAAATATTTTTTAAAATTAAATAACCCATTTTCTTTACAAATGGCCGTTTGGTTGGTGCCAAAAAATGTTACATGAAAGTAATCTCCTCCTATTTTATTTATATAAGCAGGCCAGGGCTGATGCCCTTTCACTTTTGCAAAAACTTTTTCATTTATAGAGAACATATTACCTTATACAACTTCAAATTTATAATGCATTCAACATTATTTCAAAATAATAAAACTCAGTATCAGTGTTTGTAAACAACTCTTTGTGAACACATTGTTTTTCATTTGTGAAACATTATTTTTCAAGATAATATTATAATTATTCATTCATTATTCCTTTTGAATATTATTTTGTAAATAATAACTGAATAAAAACCAGAAAAATATTACATATGAGTAATATTTGTTTGCTGACAGATAAGGGTGAGGTTTTCAATGCCTTAGGTGGTCAGGGCAGTGATAAGAATATTGGCCAGAAGCTGCTGATAAGCTACTGATAAGAGCTCGGGAGTGCAGACACAGAAACAGCTGATATCAGCTCACCTAAGCCGTTGTCCGTATCTTCAAACAGGAATTAGTGTATCTTCAAACAGGAAATGACTGCTTTGATCAAAAACTGTCTGACTTGGTTATTGTTATACACTTTTTTACTTGTGGTATATAATCTTCATTGTGAAATTTTTATACTTATAGAATATTGCTTTACTCAAATGAAACACTTTCCACAAGTTATTATGAAAGTTTGAAGCCTAAAGTGTTGTTACAAACTATTAGAATCTGTGACATAAAACATGTGCTTTTCAATGGATAAAATATGTGAGTACTTTAATGTTCAATAATTATTTTAATTATTAAAATTAAATAAAGTTTATACTTTTTGATTAAACAAATGCACTTTACCACGGTTTTTACCAAGTAACCACAACACTAAATACTGTTATAAACACTAAATACTTGAAATTTTATCAGTCACTAAATAAGAGTAAACAATCTATCAGCCATCTTCCAAACTTTTTTCCCCCTTGTTTTGTTTGATGTATTCTCTTCAGCTTCACTATATCATGTATGCTGAATTTCAATCTCATTAAAAAAAATAATAGGCCAATGGTCCTCAAAAACTATTTTGAAACGCCATACAAGCAATTGACCAGAATTTATCTACTAATCCTACCAACCACCCCATTTAACACCCACCGTGAATCAAAATGACAAATTCATCTGTCACAACAAATTTCCCACCTTGAGGCCTAATTTTAATTGACTTTTTGTATAAACTGTACCTCTTATTTTCATGCCATCAGGGCTACGGTCCACTCCCCCTACCAACAGCAACAATAGCGCCTTCTTGACATCCTCGTGGCCGTAGATCTCGGGGGCGAGGCTAGCAGCCAGCTTGGAATAGAAGTCGTCTCCGACCAGCTGATGAATCTCTTCCTGGCTCAGCTCCCCGGCCGCCGCACTGTCCTCAACCTTGCTGTGTGACTGCACCTTCTAAACATGACCAGAGAGAATGTCAAATGGAGCAGCAGTAACTTGGTAACAAACAAACCAAGTACCAATTACCTGCAATAAAATTTAAGTTTTTATGAGATGCTTTAACCCTTTCCGGGCTATTGACGGATGTATCCGTTAAACTTCATTTCTATTCCGGGCTGAAAACGGATATATCCGTTTTAGAAATTTTCTTTTCCAGGATAAAAACGGATATATACGTCCAAAAGTACGAAAAACATTCTATTCTCTTAGGCCCTGTTCTGTGTTGGTCCGTGGCGAGCGACTCGCTCCATTCAAATCAACTCAGAACAGGACCTAGAAGGAAAAAATGGTTGGGTCATGTTATAAGGCTATAAAGGATGCTTAAATCGGATTATATCGCCTTAGAGGGCCATAGGAGCCTTTACTAGCTTAAAATCGGCCCAAAAATGATAAAGATCTCGATAGGATCGACTGAAATGTATTTTAAAAGGCTTTTAAGGAGCCTGTAGCAATTGAAAATGGTTAAAATAGATAGTTTTAGAGTGCCCGTATTGCGTAACATCACCAATTGTCGTTTAGACCGAATAGGTAAATCGGGGAAAAATGTAATAAACTTTTTTTGATAAAAAATTAGTTTTTCGGTATTTTTTCTATTAAATCAACAGCGTTTTTCGGGAAAATCAATCAGGGGGTCTCTCGTACCCATAAACCAATCTGTTTCCACCATAAAACCCAATATATACATTTTTCGACACTACTTCGGTTCTCGGTCCCTCCCTGTGTGGCCGCCCCACGGATGCACCGGTGACGTCACCGCGCATGACAAACTACTTTATATCGCGAATAACTTTTGTGTTTATAGATCGATTTGCATGGGGTTTGCGTATTTCTCTTCCCCATTAGACGCCCGAAAGGACGATATAAGTTTTGATTCTTAGTTCCTTACAGTTAAGGTGTCAGGGCACTTTTAAAGTGCGAATTCATCGAAAACCTAGGAAAAAAGTAGGGTTTTATTGCGAAATACAGGTTTAGGCAATTCAATACTGGTCCTAATCATGTTCAATCGATTCTCCTTACTGGAATGTATCGTTTAAGTCAATAATATAAAAAAAATGTACAGCCACCTGAGCGAGGTAATGGATTAATTATATAAACATGCAATTTTTAACAACGCGCTAAAAGGCGACTTTAGAGGTTAATTTCTCACATTCCACGTGACGTGGAAGTATTGTTTCGATCAATTCCTACTTATTCCAGTGCGTTCTTGGTGATTAAAATCATTACACCATCATTCGGAATTGTGTTACCCAGAAAACTACTGTTAAACATGGCTTTTCGTACAGTTGAGAAAGATTGTTTCGGCCCGACATTTACCTTCTGTTGCGGGTTAAGCCGTATTTATTTGCAATAGAAACGTTGTGAACGCTTTTATTTTCATATTATAAAGTCGTTTGTAAGTCGTTAGGATACTCTTTATGCTCAGATAGTAATATAATTTAGGAAAAATTAAGGAAAACACAGAGTTTTCTTTGTCTAATGAACAAATGAATTGCGTATAGTTGTGAAACTTAAGTTATATTTCGTATTAGGATAATCCAAAATGGAATTTTAAGTAAGATTACTACGATAGGAACAGTCCCTAATGTGTTAACCTCATTTTTGGAAATGGGCAACAACTAAATATTGTATTCTAAGCAGAACTTTACTTGTTTGTTGTAATCTTAACTTAAACCAAATCTAACAAAGACATCGGTTTTTATTTGCATCGGACCATCATTTTTGGTTTCACATAGGTATTACCCAGCATTGGTATCTATCATTTATGTATTAGACACAGTATTTGAGCTGTTACAAGTTAAATATTAGAGAAATATAGCCCGCAGTGACGGCTTGGACCCGCTTCGCTGACAGTCTAAGACGTGCGTTCCTCAACGACGTTCGGCGAATAAAAAAGGCATTTTAAACAACGGACTATTTTTAATCTTATAACCACCTTTAGAATGAAATGCCGAACACACCAGTACAAGTCTGATGTCCGTACGATGAGTAGTTATTAGAAAAACAAGTTTATTCACTGATTACTTTGTTAAGCGAGAGCGGGATTTGAAAACTGCCTTATCGCATTTTATTTTGGATTACACTGTCTAATCTCGTGATTTATACTATTAGGGCCATTTGCGTAGTCGAAAAGAATATAATAATGGTCTAAAAAATAATTGAAATCCTTTTATTAGATCACTAGAGGCAAAAAATTTTTTTTATCTCTACAGTACACTCTCGTTCATCGGAACTAATGTGGCGGACGGCCGGTTCGGATGTCAAACAATTCCGATGAAGCGGAGTCCATCGTGAGTCATCATTTCCGCCTGAACAGTGAACTATCGTGATTGTATTCACTCTTGTTTTTAAGATAACACAAGAGGTTTTATGAAAATAGGGCACTCAAACTTTGAACATGGTAACAATGAACAGATATCAATAAAAACAACGCAGGAAATAAAGATCCAAAATCTTTATTCTCATATTCCACTCATATTCCAGCAGTCAACTGACTTCCACGTAACACAGGTGCAGTCGCGACGCGAGACAGACTGAATGACAGTTTGTTTGGGAAGCGGTCGAACCGGATGTTTACTTCCTGCTCCCTTCCTCTTGTGCGAATACTCCACGGCCTCGTAAATCACATCGATGAGTACAGATTATGGAAAACGCCTGATGACGTTTGATGCAAAATGTGATACTTCACTGTTGTGCCGATAGAATGAATGGAAATTGAAGGCGCTAAAACGTAAAAATTATTTATTTTGTAAAAAAAATTAATAATATCCAGATTTTTAGTTCCGATGAAGCGGATTTCCGATGTCGCCGAGTCCGATGAACGAGAGTGTACTGTAGTAATAATCAGTGAGATATTTTTATCAAAATTTCTTAATTAGCATTTATTAGGGATAGTTTTCATGTAAACCCAATATAAAGAAATACCAGAATGTAGATAAACCCAATGTATAGTGTACAGTACAGTACATACCATTTGTTTTATCCAGTCTTAAGCTGATACAGGGCGCGTCACGGGATTTTTCGGGCTCCTAATATTCTCTAGCCGCTACAGTAAGGTCATGTAATACGTCTTTAAGCATGCTTAATAGCCTTTTAAAATGACCCAACTTTTTCCCTCCTAGGCCCTGTTCTGAGTTGATTTGAATGGAGCGAGTCGCTCGCCACGGACCAACACAGAACAGGGCCTACAAGAATAGTAATGGTATTATAAACATTACATTGACTTTTTGATCGGTAATTTAGTTTTTACAGTTGGCAAGATTATGTCCTGTGACTTTTTCATGCTAAAACAACACATGCGTAGCGCAAAACTGTCAGTTTGCGCTGGGACCTTACCGTGAGTGTTTGTTTACGTTTTTGTAATGACGTACTATGAGTTTTATTTCAAAATGATAATTAATAATGGCTCAAATTTTGCTAAAGATGTTATAAAAAGCTAAACAAGAAGTGCATCTGAAGAGGATTTCATATTTGGCAGTCAAAATAACTATAATATGAAAAATAGTTCTGGCGAAGAAACAGGGTGTCTACTGCAAAAGAGATATAAAAATCAGTGACTTTTTGGGGTGAAAATTGTTAAAAATCAGTGACTTTTCCGTCTCTAAGATAGAAAATGTTGGGGGGAAATTATTAAAGTCGCAAAACTTTTGCTCGCAATCGCATTAGTTTAGCAATTTATACTAAAAATGTGTGACTTTTCTCCCATTTTAAAGAAAAATCAGTGACTTTTTGGTGACTTTGGTGACCATTAACTAAAATCAGTGACTTTTGGTGACTTTTGGTGACTTCGGTGACCAGTAGACACCCTGAGAAAGCGATGAACCAGACGCACGATTTATTGTAATTCTTGCATTTTTAGCTTTTGTTTTTTTTTTATTGTTTTTAAGAGGAACGGTTTTTAATGTTATATTATGATAAGTAGTAAATAAATCAACAAAATGACATAAACGGATATATCCGTCCTCCGCCCGAAAAATACTCCAAATTATCAGCAGTTTTCATATTTCTCAATTGTCGTTCTGGGCGGCACACGGATATATAAGTTTACTTAAGTTTTCTTGAGGGCCAAAGACAGATATATCCGTCTTCTCAAAATTTTATTTTCTTTATAATATGCTTAAAAAAATTATTTCAGCTCTGAAAACAGTTTTTTTTATAACATATGAATTATTTGGAACAAATTAATAACAAAAAATTACCACATTATGTTTTGAACTTTTGCTTACCCTAAAATAATTCCGCCTCAGCTCGTGATTTAATGTAGCCCGGGAAGGGTTAAATATGATGGATATCTCTTGGCTTGTGTTATTAATTTTATACCTAATCAATTTACAACCACCCTATCTATCTTCTTATTTCTATAAAGGTTTCGTCTGTTACGTCCCTTTTTCTCTCGATCTACTGAACCGATTTTTAAAATTGAGGTGTCATTTTAAAGCTTAGGATATGACATGTGGGCGAATCGTAATTAAAAAGGTCATATTGTTTCGGGCTTCGCCCCCCTCGCCTTTGATTTATTTCTAGTGGGCACTTCAAAATGTTGACCAACTTTTATTACAAGATCTTTAATGTGAATTGTTATTTAACAGCTGATTAAACTTACCTTCAGATGAATTTTAAAGCCAGATAGTAAACAAAAGTAGATCCCTGTCACTTCATAACCAACATACATGTACTTTAGGTTACTTTCTCTCATACAGAATCATAAAATGCGCAATTTTCGCACGGGCCACCTCGTTGTAAATTAATAGCCTACTTAATAAACACAATTTGTATTTGGCTCTATAGTAAACTCGTTTTTTATTTATTTTATATTCATTATTTTCTTGTAATTAGCCATATAGTAATTGTGATGCGGACCACATTAGCTTCAATAGTAGCATTAACGCTTAGAACTTACATGAGCGTCCAAGTATGTGTCAGTTAGGAGTCCCTGCATGATCTGACGGAAGCCGGTGCGCATAAGTGGCAGGAAGACTCCAGTGATGGAGACGTGGTCGCCAGGCAGGCACTGGCGCGTCGTCTCCCCTCGGCACAGTACTGTCAGCGGCCGCGGGATGTTGCCCACTGGCACCTCGTCACTCTACAACAGTCCCACATCTGTGATGCTCTTGATCTGTAATACTTAGTATAATCTTGATTATTCGGATTAATGGGGACTTAACAAATTGACTTTTTATTTACAGAGACTCACCTTATTCATTATCATTATAAGTTAGAAAAAAAAATATGTATTTGTAATAGGCCTAATGAAGTTTTTAAATGATCCCTTGAGGTTCGAATTATCCAAGTTCCACTGTTCAATAATCATAAATCGATCAGCTTATTTAATATAGCATTAAAGTTAAAATTTTTTAATGGCTTCTGTTGCAGTAGACTTTTCTGCCGTCGTTTCCTTTTCTGCTGCGCTTGACTTTTCTGTCGCGGTCACCCTTTGCTTTCTACCACGACTGATCTTTTCTACGTGAAGACTTTTTTTCTCTGGGCTCTTTCTGCTGCAAACAATCTTTCTGACAGGGTCAATCCTCGGATACATTCGACCTTTCTTCAACAATCGCATAACATACTTTCTGCAACAATCTCGTACCAAAGGCCATTGTTCTGCTTAGGGGATCCTATCACATTAAAAATTCTCAAGACTATGTGCCAACTAAAATATTAGTAGAAGTTTGTCATTATTATTATTATTATTTTTTTTTTTTCATTAGAGTAACATTTTTCTCCAATTTGTTTTTTTGGAGTGTTTGCAAGTTTGGGCTTAGCCTTAAGGCCTATCTAATTTATAATAAAAAACCACTTACATGTTCTTGTATCTTGATCTCCTGGAATTTGACAAACTTTGACCCGCGGGACTGCAAGTACAGGCGACCTCCAGACTTGTTGATACGGCAGTCATCGCTCGGGCACATCACGATGGGCATAAATGACAGAGAGTTCACCTGCACATTCAATCATCACTTACTACTGAAACTAACTGAAAAAATTATGTAATATTATACATTCAACGCATAGGACTTGCAAGAAGTCCAAGAATACAAAATATTTCTGATTTATCAATTTTTAATGCCATAAAACGTACACATGGACATTCTTAGATTTAACGGGTTACAGAGCCTGAGGAAGTAAGCCTTTAATATCATGGTACGAATGAAAAAGAAGAAAAAATTGAAATAAAGGCCTCAAGTTTTATTTTTATTGGAATTCAATTTTGATAGTTTAAGTAAGTTATAAAATTATAATAAGTCATGTTAAATCATAAAATAACTTATAGCCCGGCTAGCTCATATATATGAGTCGGACGGTCCACTAAAATAGCTCAGATGAGAGCCGGAGAGTTCTTTCAAAATAGCCGGGCGGCTCATATAAGTCAGTGTTGCTTAGCAACAAATTTATTGATTGTGAATCACCAGTCCATTTAAGAGCCTTGACACTATCTAGCGGTATATTAATAAGTTTACCGTTCAGAGGTTTTAAATAAATAATGAAAAAATGAATAAATAATAATAATAATAATAATAATAATATAAGCTTAGATCACTGATCCACAACTCATTTTTAGCTTCAATAAAACTATGTAATTTAAATGCAGGTAATACTATGTAATACGCTCTTGATTTAAACGAACAGTTCTTTATACAAATCATTAGATCCAAGATAATCACCGGCTGATAGGTTTCAGCACCGCAATGATCACAGGTGTAGGTGGCGACGACCATCATAGGTTTAACTTCTGTGCACCGCGTCACGACACCCCTCACAGTCACAAGCTGTCCGACGTACTCTGCTTTCACCTCTCTGATCGGAACTGGCTTTCTGGTTGATCGGTCGGTGAAATAGATCTCACTGTAGAATACAAACAAAACCTCTATTGTTACAATAGACATTTGAAATTTATTTAATGAACTGTAATAGATTATAAAAGATGTAACACTTTATAAACATGCAATTGAGTTTACAATAACATTTTTTTAAATAGGCCTACTAACACAGGTATTGAATTTTTGCTAAGCTATAGGCTTGATATTCACTGAACAAGTGATTCTTCTTATTCCTACAAATAAAATTACATAAAGTAGAACTTACAATCTTTTCATCAGTTCAGTGGGGTACTTGTTGTTTGGATTCCTTACTTCTCCAGGGTTCCGTGTCCGCTGTTCCATCAACACTCTGTGTTCAATGTATATGTCTAGGGCATCTTTGGCTGTTACCTATAAAATTCAAAAGTTTGAGGATTACAAAGCTGTTCCAATTTTTATCGAACTATTTTTGTACATTTTAATTCAATCTTGTAGTAGTAGTCTTACTATGCCAAAACAATACATCCTATATATATTTGCATGCTGCATAGAGTAAACACAAAAGCTTAAATATATAGGCTTAAAGTTTTTTTTATTACTTGACAACCTGAAACAATTAAAAGACAACCCTCAGAGATTCAATTTTTTTTATGAAATATTTTCTTTAGAAATTTACAGTACACTCCCTCATAACTGGCTACCTTGGGACAACCAGATAATTTATTGGCTGGTTAAACCGGTTTACCTTTAAAAACGTTACATCTCGGTTTTCTATGGCCTAAATACAATGATAACACTAAATATATTATTGTAAGGAGTTATATAGCTAAAGTACCTTTTCACCCTACAACTTATGTTTGTTCACTGTCAAAACCAAAGCACATCCAATCACAGACTGATATGACTACCCTGGAAAATATTAGGTGTTGTGATCTGCTGGAAAAAAAGTACCCTATGCAACCCCAATCACTTCCAGTGGCGTTTTTCATCCGTCCCAGGGAGTTCACTTAAATTGTTTACTGGGAGCGACTATAGTATTTTGTTAAATTGATTTAAAAGATAGATAAGAAAACAACTTAGACACAACATTTCCTGCAAGACATGAAAACAAGACTGGTTATAACGATTTTAAGTTAGGAAATGTCCAGTTAAAACGAAAATGTCTTTTTGACAACCAGATAGGCCGGTAAAAGCAAAGGCCGGTTGATAGTGAGTCTACTGTTTAAGGGGATTCCTGTCTCTTTTTTTAGAAACATTTCTTTACAAACCTACCACTACAACTCATAACCTGCTGGAGATAACACAGCCTGGTGGCAAATGAAAACTGAAGGGCGGATCCTCTTCCCTGTGATGAGGGTTAATGGGACAGTTATAGCATTGACTATGTACACTACCGTGAGTAGACTTCTCATAGCATAGGCGTGTTTGAAACATATTGACGGTGGTGTGATCTCGTGCGGGCGTACATGGAAGTACAAGAGTCATATGATAGGAAAATCAGAGCTACCACTCTTCTCAACAAGGATTAAACATTTTATAATGGAGGTTTTTGTTTATGTTGTGATGAACTGGTTTTGCAGCACTGTAAATTCAGCTAAATAATAACAACATCGATGGCAGCGACTCTGGTGCCGGCGTACACTAAACTTCCAAATTTTTGCCTCAAACTAAATGCATTGTATGAGAGGTCTATTCACGGTAGTGTACATAGTCAATGGTTATAGGTACAAGATATTTACTGAAAACAGCATTACTTACTTCTTTAACCTTGTATGATGGAAGCAACTCATATACCAGTTCAGATAAAATATTTATGTAGCGTCTTGTGTTGCTGAGAATGCTCTCTGAGAGGTCCGAGTCAAAAGTGTCCAAATCATCTAACTCAATGTACAGGGCAACCTGCAAAATAATTAATTAGATTTAAGTTAATAAACTCTTCAAATGCATTGTTCCTAGATTCATACAATTGATCTGAACCCAAGAATTTTACAAATATTTTATGACGGAAACATCATAAAATATTAACTATTCACATACGTCGCCACATCTGTTAAATCATGAACTGGTTAAAGAAGCTGAATCAGCTCTTTCAAAAAGTTTATTTAATTATATATGCCGACAATAAATGCTGATGACAAAAAAATTCAACTCAGTCATTTGGCCAAACTAGTCGGCATTGTCAGGTAGCTTTAACAATCGATATAGTGGGGATTCGGCTTTATTCACGCGCCGATAACTTTTCCTTGTGCATGCGATCGAGACCTTTAACCCTCCAAGTGCTACGTATATTAGTCCTTAAGTGCTGACCATTTTTTAAGTTTCGCGCAAGCATTTAAGCAAATGTGCATAATAGTTATTAATGATATGAAAAGTATATCATATTGCATATCAATTTGTTCAGAAAAATGTCTACTATTAGAAAATATGATTCATTAGATCTTACTTACCGTTTATTTTTTTCAAATTTCTAGATATCAAGGGGTAGTTTTTTTTTGTTACCCTCGTCTTCAGGTTTTTCCATTTCAGGGCATAATTACATAGTCAAACAAAAAAATCTGAGATAGCCAAAATGTTGAAAATTTTATTACCTTTCCAGTGATGTATAATGTTTATATGTTCTTAGCAAAAAAAGATAACATAACCATAACAATTTGCGATGTAGCAGCTGTACTTCAGACGACCAAAAAACAGCTGATGTTGACAAACAAGTTAGCCAACTTTGATTTTCCACTGAAATATGTATTAAACCAAAAGTATTCAGATAGAATGATATATTCTCTTCAATACTATATAAAATATATGCCGATCCGTCAATAAACAACGGATCTGTGACGATCGTAGTAAACCCTTGTAAATGAACCGCGATCGCGACGATAGCGCTATAAGCGTTGCCGAAATGTGTCGCGATCGCGATGTTTAGCGCTTGGAGGGATAATTTTATACCCCTACTATCTTACTACACTCTTTGATCAAAAATGTTTGCTTATAGAATTATATACACATATAGCCTACAGGGTGTCACAAAAAAAGTGTAATTGGATATACAGAACCTGATTCTACATGTAAAAGTAAGTAAAAAATGAAGAATAACATTTTTTTTATTTCGACTTAGTTTAGCCGTAATCCGCCATTTTGTTTTTTATACATAACAATTATTTCCGTGACTGTTTGTTGTATTAAGTTCATATTAGGCATGAACCTTTATGACAGCAATGTCCATTTTCAGGAAAAAAAAATTATTTTTGTGTATTTTCAAAATGGCGGCCATTTAAAATTTTTGAACTCAAATATCTGAAAACCGGTAAATTTTATAAAAATTTTACAAGAGACAAAAAAATGACAAATAAAATTACCTAACTAATGATACCAAGATTGTAAGGATTGAACAACAGATAACGGAGTGATTGCCATTTTTATACATAAAATTATTGATTTTCCATTTAAATGCATGTAAATTTAGGTTAATTTAGAAGAAAAATCCCAATAACTCGATTAGTTGTTGTCAGATCCTTACAAATATGGTAAGTTACCATTAGCTATGTAATTTTAGTAGTCAACTTTTTTATCTCTTGTAAAATTTTTATAAAATTTACCGGTTTTAAGATATTTGAGTTTAAAAATTTAAAATGGCCACCATTTTGAAAATACACACATTGGACAAAAATCTTTTTTTTTCTCAAAATGGACATTGCTGTCATAAAGGTTCATGCCAAATATGAACTTAATACAACGAACAGTCACGGAAATGAAATTTATTGTGTATAAAAAACAAAATTGGTGGATTACAGCTTAACTAAGCCGAAATCCAAAAAATTTTATTCTTCATTTTTTACTTATTTTTGCACGTAGAATCAAGTCCTGTATACATAGCCAATTACAATTTTTTGTGACACCCTGTATAAAGATTGTTAGACTCATGTGACAAGAATAAATAATTTCCTATTAATAGAGACCATCGGTTATGTGTTGCACACGCTCTCTTAGTTTACAGTACTCACTTAGTAACGGCCAACAACTTTCCGTGCTAGGAAAGGGCGCTGTTTAAAACCCTAATTTTCATGTCTAGGCTGACGTTTGTGTTAGATGAAAGGACTAAGACGTACACACTTTGACCAGGATTCCCATGGATTGACCAGGATTCCCACAGATTGACCAGAATTTGAATCCGCACACGACCAAACCTGACCTGGTGGTGCAACTCTAAAGGGTTAGCTGATCTGTGACAATGTTGGTGGGAGGACTCACTATAAAATCCACAGTGGCAAACTTGGATTGAAGTTGACGGGATCGGTTGATTCTTTGAGAGTTGCACCTTAGTCAACACTGATTTTGCTACTTTTTACTTATGTTTACTGTGAGTGCCATAACCATATTGGCCACAATGCCAATGCAATAAAAGGCGGTACTTAAAATTCAGTAAATATTGTGGTAGCCTACTTAAAAGTCCCGTTGGTCATCAAAGCATTAAAACTCAGCAAACACACTGAAACTGAACAACGTTTCCTTACAAAACATAAAACTCCACTATTTGTGGTCAGGAGACTCTTACAAACTTTTTATCATTGTTTACTGTATTAATTTAATTCGTCAACTTTTTAGTTGTTCGTAAAAGTTTAATACCAATTACCGATTTTGAATTATTTGAGTTCAAAAATTTTTAAAAGGCCACCATTTAGAAAATACACATCATAAAAATAATGTTTTTACTAATAATGAATATTGGTGTGATAAAGGTTCACGCCAAATATGAACTAAGTACAACTATCCGTTACAGAAACTAAATTGATTAGGTGTAAAAACAAAATGGTGGCTAGCCGCTTAACAAAGCATTGTAGGACATAATTTTCCATGATATTTTTTTGTTTATTTTGATCAAAAAATCACCAAGCAGAGTTTTGGAAAAGAGTTTCCAAATACAAAGTGTAAAACCTTTCCAATATGCATTAACTTATCTTTCTTAGAACATAAATAAGATTTTAGAATTAACAGAGGGTGAATTAGATTTACCTGTTCTCTGTGTGCCAGTTGTGTCAATTGCGAAGCATACTTGAACAATTTTTTCCCTTTGCTGTCCACTGTATAAAATTCCTGGAGGAAAGTTTTGAGTTTCTCTGAAAACAAAAAACACAAATAACAAAGAGACATAAATTATACTTTTAAACTCACCCTGGTACAGTTAAGCCTGTAATTTTTATAGAACTTGGCATGTGTTTTTGGTCTTGTGTTACTCACAAATAGTTTGTCCGTAGGCTTAGGTTACCCGCCAACTATGAAGTGTTTCTATTGTTATAACTTATTTGCCTCTATAAGAATGTTTCTCTCCTCAGGAATGAAATAAGAGTATGATTGAGAAATAACTTCTTAGCAAAAAGGCAACTTGAGATAATTGTTCTTTCTTTGGGCATTTTTAAAATTGTTTTATTCATGTGCATAAAGTAATATTCAGGAAATTTCAAATTATTTTCTAATATTTTTTTATTGCATGAACTTAGCACCTCAATGCAGTTTATTGGAATAGTTAAATTGGCTCTATTTCTTTTACACAATATACAGCATAAAATATGTTCAGATCCTAAAAGTTTAATACGCATGTAATTTATCTCATTAGGCCTATATTTTTCTTAGGCAATAAAGGCGGGCGGGACGAGAGCCAGTTGAGGTGTGTTCAATTGTGTCACGGAAATGTCCTGGGTTGACCTAGAAATTATCTGGTAAGTTAACCCTAAGTCTGAGTTGATCATAACAGGCCCCCAAGTGGTTTTTGGGACCCAAAAAGTAGGAAATGTAAGACTTTTCAGGTAAAAAGTAGGACTTTTTTGCTAAAAAGTAGGACTTATTTAGAACCCAAAACGACAAAGTGACACAAGAATAGCCCTTTAAAAAGTAGGAATAAGTTTTATTGGAACAAAAAATTTACTATAGCCTATATACTTAAATGAATATTTATTTACGAAATTTGTAAATTAGGCCTACATGTGAAATACACTACTGTAGTGTGTGCCACTAAAATAACTCTATAGGCCTAATATTATTTATACTAGTCTACTCATTGCTCGAAATCGAGCAATTTAGTTTCTATAAGTAATTATCATGTTCATTTTATTTAGGCCTAACATTAACTAGGAAATTTTCGTTTGTATGACAACTCTTGGTAAATATTTTTTGACGCCTAAAACTTATATACAATTTGTTGTCTATACCAATATGGCCTCTTGGTCTTTCAGATAGGCCTACAGGGTGATTCACGACGAAGTGCACAAATTTTTGGAGCTGATTCTATATGTGAAAATAAACAAAAAAAGTCATATCAACATAGGCCTAGGTCCTAAAATCATTTAGAAACATTTAAAGCGCACATTTCCTCAATACAATATGGAAACGTGGCCTATTTACCTTTTGGATTCGTAACTTATTTGGCAGCATTTGTGTGACACCATTTTAGGTCAAATGAAGTCTGCTTATATAACAAGATATTCCTACAAAATACATTTAGGTACAATAGTTTGTGTTGTTCTTTGAAAATGTTAATATCAGGCTAGGCCTATAACTTATTAGTTAATATTTGAACTTTTTTATTTTCAGTTGGGTTGTTTGCAATAGCCTACATTTGTTTTATTGTGAAAAGCTATTTTTAATTTTCATCGATCAAAACTAAATCAGGTGATAAATCATAATCGTATTGTGTTATTGTGTCATCGAAATAAAGAAATATCATCGCAAAATAAATTCTAACATCAATAATAACAGTGGAGTATGATACAAAGTTTCGCGAAAGATGTCTTGACAATGTTCTATTATACCTGTTCTTTGCACATAGGTCTAGGCGTATCACCCAACTTGCTAAAAAACTTTTCGTAGAGGACTCACAAATTGGTTCCTGGAATTTAAGGTTTTTGTTTGGTTTGTTAAATGTTTGATTAAAGTTAGGGCCTAGCCTGCCTTGATTTAGTATAGGTAGGCCTAGCCCAACATTCAAAGTGGCGACTTTGTGGCCTAGGCTAGATTTGAGATGACAGATCCCATGCCATACCTAAGTTATCTTTAGAACAATGAAGGTAACTGCTGTAGGTAAAGTAAATACCTTAAAGGATAGCAGAAGAGGTCTATACCAAAACCCACAAATCTGGACCTTTGTCTACCACCTAGGCCCTAGCCTAAAGTGAAATGTCGAAAATGTAGGCTGTTTACAAAACCAGTTTCAATTGTATCTATTTTTCAAAGAGTCCTTAAATTAGTGTAAAATGTGATTTATAACTTATTCTAATAAACAGTATAAGTTAAATTAATGTTACCTTTCTCCGCTTCATAGTCCTTCACTCCTGGTTTTTTAGACATGACTTTCAAGAGCCAAAATGCTTCCAACAAATGTAAATAACGAACTATTCCTTAATGGAGGGATTATTTGTTAAAATCCCGGATAAAAAAGTACGAAAAGGTATATCAGTGTTGGTGTTAACGAAAATATAGTCCACAAAGAACAACTGAATGAAACTGAAGATAAGGCTTTTACAATTTACAATAATCGAGGGGAAGAGATCAGCGTTGCCAATCACTTTTCATCAAATTACCCTCGGTCCTTGCCAAAATTACCCTCAAATACCCTCAAAAATGCCAAAATACCAGAAAATCACTAAATTTACCCACCATCTAAGTTGTTAGCACACTGGGGTGATTAATATAAGTGTATAAGCTGTTTAATTGGTATTAGCTTTCAAGTAATATTAATCACTCCTGTATTAAATCTACTTCGGATTTTAACCTATTCCCGAAAATTCACATATATGAGTCAAACTTGACAATTTCAGTAAAATTATCCTTTGATTAGCAAAAACGATTACCCTCGAAAATACCCTCGAAGGTCCAAAATACCCTCAAAAAGGGTAATTACCCTCGAATTGGCAACACTGGAAGAGATAGAGGTTAGTCAATTTCGCGGGTGATGAATTTAGCGGGAAAATGCTACATAGTGAAAACTGATTAAGACGTTTTACGACTCATTGGGAAAAAATATGCTACTGACTGTACATACTAGAGTATATAATTTTTATAATATAGTCAATGGCTGTGCATTGGATGTTTATAAGGAAAATCATAGATTAAAGATTTAACTTTACAGTTAATGGTTTAAATTAATGAGGAAAAACAAAAGATTTATCAACTAACTATAGATTTTTAAAAAGAAAAATATAAATTAAATAGCATCAAAATTTTTGGATTATTAATTGGCGCAAGAGGAACCATTCCATAATTGTCAGCAGATGTATTCAACAAATTTAAAATATCAAAATCATACGTTCAAATATTGTGATAACCACTTTAAAATATTCAGTATATATTTTAAGAAATCATTTATTTGGCCTAAAGAGCCCACAAAATTAGCTCATATAATGTAAAAAATAATTAATTAATATGTTTTACTTTGCCTTAGGAGGCAACCCCAAAATTCGGGGAAATGTTTCTCTTTTGAATAAATTTTATTTATATTCTATAATAATATTATACATGTAATATATTTTCTATAATTAGATTCGCTATGCAATGTTTCAGCAATATTTCGGTTTGCAAAATATTTCTGAAGCTATCATTTAATATTAACAAACTTGTTTACTTACACTGTACATTGATATAAGCAAAACATCTGGATCGCTAACCGTGCTACGAAAACGAGCCGTTAAGAGGCTTATAGACGGGGAAAGTATAGAGAAGGCAAGATGCTGGCTGTAGGTACCTGAATGTTGCACTTACTGCAAACTTACCTTATTGTCGATAGAGGTATACTTTCCTCTTTTATTTAGGAAAACAGACGGCAAGTGTCGTAATAAACCATAATAAACATTATACTTGCAGCCAACTTGCCTTCTCTACTTTCTTTAGAGTTCCTACCAGTTATAGTTCCTACCAGTCATCCATCGATGCAAGAGGATTGGATTTATCCTCTACCTACAAATCATTAGAAGAAGTCTTTCAACATTCAAATTCTCAATTTTAAATTTACAATAAACAGAGTTTAAACAAAAAGGGATTTTTGTTGGTACTACTTCCTTATAGTCATATTTTGGAATATAATTTTCCTAAACTTGAAAAATTTGTCATAAAATGAATAGGTAGTTTGGTCTAAAAGCAGAATCAAGACCATATTATGGTTATCGAAAGGTTATATTAAAATGAGAAATCAAGATTGTAGGACCTTTCAATCACACGTAGTCCATCAGAGCATTTGAACACACTAAAAATAACCAGGAATTCTGGATAACTTGGACAGCCTGCCCCCACACAGCACAAGTACATCCCCAGGAGTTCCTAAACATATCCTTATGGGATATTGGAATATCCCGGGGAAATCCTTAATATCCCCAATATTCTCAAAAAGTCATCCCAGGGATCTCCTGAGGATATTGAATGTCCGCGCATATCCCGCGTTTTGGGATATCCTTTCGGGATATCCTTAGGATATTCAAATATCCCTATGGGATGTCGTTAAAAACTGGTCTAAAACTTGTAAATTGTAACTATTTTCATCAAAGTTTATAAATAAATGCATTTCTGCTAAAGAACAAATTACAAAAATTAAAATAATTTGGAGCAAAAAGTATAAGCCCATGCCAGGATTTGAACCTGTGACCTCACACTCAATGACCTGACGCTCTAACCTATTGAGCCAACTGACCTGTGCTCTGAGGTGTTCTCATTTACTATTAAGTATTGAAACTTGACCTTCATTGGTGCACTTGGATGTTTTGCGAGACAAAGTAAAAAAGTTAGCCTAAATTTGAAGTAACTTTACAAATTGACTATTTTCACATATTTAAAAATTTTGAAATAAAATAGCAAAACCTTTTGAATGTGAACTGTTATATGTAATTGGGATAGTATATTTTAACACAAAAAGATTATTAATTATACTTGATATATTTTAATTTGAGTAAAATCACTACATTTTATTTGATGTAGTTTGACCTTTTGAAAGTGTATTTGATGTAAAATAGATACCTATCCTGTGTACGTTATGGTGTGTAATGGTAAATCGAGATATCCCAGCGTAAACCCAATATTTTCTAAGTCATTCCAAGGATATCCTAGGGATATTGCAAATCATACATTTTGGGATATCCTTTCACGATATCCCCAGGACATTGAATATTTTTAAGAGATATCCTTCGAGACCCATCTGGAACTCCTGTCATGAAGAGAGGCAGCCATGGCATTGCTTATGAAAATTTCCCATACTTTTTACTAAGAGTTATTTTCAGAGGTTTTCATTAAAGAAAATTATTTATTAAAACTTTAGTTTATAGTGAATGACCTATACACTATTTTGCATTATAGCTTTAATCACTGACACTTCCTATGGATGTTCTTTGTAGATCCTTTCAACTATAATGTTTGAATTCAAACAAATCTATTTGGCTTGTAAACAATGTTATTATCTAATGTTATTAGATTGTTTAATTAATTTTTCTGGACCTATATGATACAAGTTTTTTTAGTATTTCAATAATTTACACTGTGTCAACAGATATTTACTTGGGAAATCCTGAGAATATCCTAAGGATGTGAACGATTTTATAGAATTTAATTAAAACTATATGCTTACGGACATATTCCAGGGACTTCCCCAGGAGCTCTTTTCAGAAGTTTTCGAAAAGAGGCTTCAAAGAAAAATGGTTGAATGACTTGATGATTTTAGACTTTTAGCAAAACCCCTATTTTGAATGTTTGAACTAAATTGAAAAAAAAACCGCACATATCCTAGGGATATCCTTGGAATATGGCCGTTTACGCAGGCCTGACACATCCTTGGGATATCTCTGGAATATCCTTTGAAATTTTGTTTGACGGGTGTCTTATAGCCAAAAAAGTAAAACAAATCCATTTTAAACCTGTTTTGTTTGAATTTGTTTAATTTTAGTCCTATTTAAGTAAAAAGTTTGTATTTCTATTAAAGTCCTTTTGGGATATGCTTAGAATGTCCTAGAATATCCTCCATATCCCGGGATCTGAATAAGATATTTGGGACTCGTTTGGGATATCCTGGGGAAATCTTGTGCTCAGTGGGCCGAGTTAATAAGAGCTTAATTACGCTAGTTATTAGGAAAGCTGCGTCAACTCCACCCCTCCTGTCAGTTTTGACTGGCCATTAATAAAATTTTAAAAATTTTGACATACTTAAAAGAGTTACAATCATTCTAAATCACCTTGAAATAATATAGGTAAATTTCATAAATTTGATGCTTTCAGAGGAATCCACAATGTAAGACGACAATAATGTACAATAATGTCCGCTGTTCCAAAGCGGAAGATTACCATATGGTCTCTCAAACTTTGTTATAAAAAAAACTATAGACGTTATTTTAGAACCGTTTTGCTGTTTGATAAATATGGTGCCAAAGGAAGGTCTGTTTCCTTCTTGTCTTAAAACGTCCATCATTGATCCAGTTTATAAGAATGGGGACCGTACAAAAGTAGAGAATTATCGACCCATTTCACAAATATCCTGTTTTTTTCTAATAATCGAAGGAATATTACATAATCAACTTTATGATCATTTTGAGAAAAACAACCTCCTTCACCCATCTCAGTTTGGCTTTAGGTATGGTTTGAGGACCATAAAAGCAGTCCAAGATGTTGTATCCTTTGTTCTGAAATCATTTGAAAACAAACGTAATGTTGAAGCCACTATGGTCGACATCAGCAAAGCTTTTGATTCTGTTTGCCATAAGCAATTAATCAACAAACTTAAGCACTATAACATTGATAGTCTTGAATTGAATCTCATTAATTCATACCTTAGTGACAGACGACAAGCTGTAATCACTAACAGCAAAATGTCAAATCTATTGTGGGTTACTATAGAGATATCCCTCAAGGTTCAGTTTTTACACCTTTTCTCTTCATAGTCTACATATAAATGATCTCCCAAATAATTTGCTCCATAAATCTATATTATATGCAGACGACACAACCTTTTTGACAGCAAGTAAAGATCTACGTGATTTAGAAACAATGACCGTATCCATGATGGAAACTTCCATTCAATGGTTTAATGCAAACTCAATTAAAATAAATTCAGAAAAAAACAGAACGTATACTTTTTTCATTATCTAATTTACATAAAAAAGATCTAGGCTCTGTTCTTAGGTATAACTTTGGACAGCAAACTGAGTTGGGAACAGCACGCACACCTCCTTTGCAACAAATTATCATGAGTCATATTTTTTAACCAAAGACTCCAAAACCTGTCTCAGTCATGAGTATATTTAATGATGGCATATTATTCTCTCTTTTACTCCCATTTAAATTATGGTATCATTCTTTGGGGAAGTTCCTCTGGTACAAAGCGCGTGTTCATACTGCAAAAAAGAGTTTTAAGAACCATTTTAGGCCTAGATGATAAGTTCACTTCCTGCAAACAACACTTTGTGCAACTATCATGGTTAACAGTCCCTAGTCACCATAGAGTTTTTGTTTGTTAAAAAAGTTAAAACGTCGACATTTTACTTTTTGTTACCAACGCTACAGGAAATAACAATTAATTGTTCTCGTTTGTGTTGGAGATTTTTTGTCTCAACTATCACATGCTATTACTAAAATACCCCCGTCGCAGCAGACCTGCTTACTCAGCGAAATTCCATACAAATTTGAGACTTTGTATTTTCCCCATAAACACCATAGGAATGAGTATGTAGGTTTGCTGCCGTGGGATATTGTTAGAAAATGTTAGTTGTTAGGAAATATATTGATTAGGTAAGGTAAATATAAAATTGTATCAATATTCGGCACTTTTTAAATTTTCCCCATAACCCCATGAGGGTGAGTATGTTGATATGCCGCCACATGGGCGTTGTAAGCAAATATCAGTTAAACCCTACCTACCCAGTCAGCACAAAATGTGAAAATCACTTTTTTTCACGTGAAAAATGTAAAAACTATGTAAAAGTGAATAGAAGAATATTTTTTCACGTGAAAATTACGTGAAAAATGTAAATGTGAAAAAAGGTGAAAATGAGAATATATTTTTCACATAAAAATTACGTGAAAAACGTGAACGTGAAAAAAGTGAAACGAAGAATATTTTTTCACCTCAAAATTACGTGAAAAATGTGAATGTGAAAAAAGGTGAAAAGAAGAATATTTTTTCACGTCAAAATTACGTGAAAAATGTGAATGTGAAAAAAGGGTGAAAAGAAGAATATTTTTCACCTTAAAATTACGTTAAAAATGTAAAATATCAAAAACTGATGAAAAATAAATATCATTTTAACGAGAAAATTATGTGAAAAATGTCGAATGAGAAAAAGGCGAATAATAGAATATTTCTCATGTACAAATTATGTGTCAAAATTTAAATCTAAAAAACGGGTAAACGAGAGAGTAGGTATTTTTGAATTTAAAAGTTATGTAAAAAATGTATATTAAAAAAAATTAAATTAAAAAAAATTCTCAAATTTTATTTTACTTTTTAGTTATTGATAATTTTATTTGACTGTCAAAGTATCAGATTTACTTATATAGATATAATGTCGAATTATAGTTTTCGAAATAACAATTTGAATTTCAATTTGTGGTATCAACAATTTATAATTATATTTATTAGCCTTTACATTATTCCAAAAGGATGTAATTTCATGCGTTAGTTATACAAATTTTAATAAAACTTTAAATAGGCCTATTTAATACACAATAGTAAATATAGTTAAAAAGATTAAAAATAATTATTATTAACAAACACAGAGTTACTTCAAATTGGACCAGAGTTTTAATTTTGACTTGTTCAAGTACAAGGAAGGTTGAGTATTAAATGTATAAATAGTAATTTAAATCCATATGAAGTAAAGAAAAAGTGGCTGAGAGGGTTAAGGCGATATTACACTAACAGAGAGGTTGTGGGTTCAAATCGAGGTGAAGGTGGAAAATTTTTGATCGACTTTATTTACATTTTTTTTAATGTATTTGTTAGAAAAAAAGCATTCATTTACAAATTTCGTTGAAAAATTGTAAAATGTTCAGTAAAACATAAGTTAAAAAGGTAAAAATTAAGTGAAACAGAAACGTCATTTTCACCTCTTTTTTCATGTTTTTTTCACGTGAAATTTAGTGACCTCTTCAAGACATTTTCATTTAAAAAAACGTGAATTTTACATAAAATATACATCTTTTTTACGTAATAATAACATGAAAAATGTAAAAAGAAAACGTGAATTTCACGTGATTTTTAGCGAATTTCCCATAGGGAATAAGCTACTGTATTACCGTAGGTCTCATGGTAAGACCTAAGCCCGGGACCATGTTACTTTTTCGTTTTCAGGTGCCCAGAGACCAAAAATAATAGTCATTAAAATTTATATATATATATATATATATATATATATATGTATGTGTCCCTAGACACGATAACTCTCGTAAAAATGGTCCGATCGACACCAAATTTGGTAGAAACGTGTAATCCTACGTTTATTTGGATGAGTTCGTAAACCAGACATATCGACCTATCGGAAGGGGTAGTTTTGGGGGGTTTTGTACCCCAAAAATGGGTTTTTTGCATTTTTCATATGTAATTTTTAAAAGTTTCAAATTTTTATTTTGACCATTGGATTTAGCTCAAAAAACACACAATGTAGCATTTTGAAGATTTGCTCTATCTCCATTGGTTACCGAGATATTACAAAGTCTAAAGACAGTACGTTTGTATTTTGAGGCTCCAATGTTAATCTTATGGAGAATAAGGATGTGTTAATATTTCACTTATTAAGCAATGTTTTTGGATGAAACTTGGTATTCAGCTTCATTTGGTTGAGATTCATCCATTTATGGTAAAAATCTTGGTTTTTGTGCTTATCATGGCAGCAAACCTGCATACTCTTTTCCAATGTTAATCATATGGAGAATAGGCAAACTCCTTTAGCAATGGAAAGATATTGATGAAATTTAGTGTATGGCTTGATATGGTCAAAATAATTTTTTTTAATGCTAAAAACCTACTTTTAGTGTTCCCCATGGCAGCATACCTGCATACTCTTTCCCTGCATTTATCATAAGGAGATAAACATTTATTTCCCTATTTATGAGCTTGTGATGATTTTTGGTTTACAGGTTTATCTGGTCATAATTAATACTACTAATTTGGAAATTCGCTGAGTACGCAGGTCTGCTGCGACGGGGGTATTATGTTTTTGTGCTATCTGGGTAGTGAAGGTACATACCAAATTATACTGTTATGTCAATAAATAAGTGAGATACAGGGTTCTATTGATTTCCTATAAGATTAACATGGGAAACCTGTTTTTAGCTTTCCTCCGTTCACTATCTGTGGCTTTGCTATAGGCGGATGTGTTAATCAAAAATTGGTAGGTCTTTGAGCTCCTCCAAGGTACAGAGAGCTATCTACTAGTCAGTCCCCCAGAGGGCTGGCTGTCTTGAACGCTTGCCGCTGGGGGGCTCATCTCTCGCACGATGACAGGCAAGGTGTTGAAAGCCTGATTGCATTCCGTGGATAGCTCTTGAGGGTACTAGATAGCCTACATCTTGCCATATCCAGGTTGTGCTCGTGGCTGGTCCCATAACCATGCTGCTCGACTCTCCTTACAAAGTCAGCTTCGTGTTCCTTAAGGTAGTCTAAGATGTTGAGCACATACTGACTAGTATGGACGGTAAAGATGCCTTAAATATCAGGGGTCTGTAGTGCTAAGTGTAAATTAATTATAGGAAGGGTTTATTCACAGGCAATGTTTTAACTACGTTTAACTTATATTTGCTTAGAAAACTCATATGCCGGCATAGCCAAGTACTCATTTCCCTGGTTTTTCATGGGGATATAGAAAAATAATCAAAATTACGTGAGAAATTCACTAAGTAGCAGCAGAAATGTCATGCGTATAGGTCTGCTGCGACGGGGATATTTTATGTGATTATACATCGCAAATAAAAAATGGCTTGACTATTGCTGCTAATGCAAGTGAATCTTTACAATTTTATCGAATTAAGGAGTTTCAATAAGTTTCCTAAATGCTTTTTAGTAAGGTTGTTTGTGATTACGGTTAATAGAAGTCATTAGGAAAAATTGACTATAACATTTTTAGCTTGCAATGTATCACATTATACTAAGTTAGTAAAGCATCCTTTATCATAACCAACGACAGAAATTTCGTAGTGACTATTATTCTATTATTTACCTTGTATGTTGCCTTTTGTTCTTGCAGATGATTAAATGTTTCCGATGTACATTTCGCCACAATATTGTGGCATCTTCATGGGAAAGTTCACTGATCACATTTGTTACACTAATGAAAGTTACACTAAATATTTACAAATCTATATTTTTACAAATCTAGATAATAATTACATAATAATAATAAATAATTACAAATCTATATTTGTAAATATTTAGTGTAACTTTCATTAGTGTAACAAATGTGATCAGTGAACTTTCCCATGAAGATGCCACAATATTGTGGCGAAATGTACATCGGAAACATTTAATCATCTGCAAGAACAAAAGGCAACATACAAGGTAAATAATACAATAAATGTTCTTGTAACTGGGTAGAATAAATAAATAATGACTATTATTCGTTTTATATAGATAACAAATACTTCTACTTTTTTTGTCTTCACTCAACATACATTGGCCAAACTGATTACATATCAGAATGATGGTAAAGTTATCTGCTGTTGCATTTTCTCAAATCTGTCAATTTTGCTCTCAACTCAACTCTCCAATCAGATCAGATCAGGATCAGAATCTAAGTAGACCCTACTTCAAGTCATTCACTTCTTCTATTTTTATATTAATTAGTCTTTTTGAGTGAGAAGGTGGGGTGGTAATGTAAAATCATAATATAATTCTAAATAGCAGCAATTATTTGAATTTGTAGTTTCTCTTATTCGGATATGACGGATATGGTTGGGAAAAAACCAGTTCGTGTGTGGTGTGATGGGTGGTAAGTTGAGTACACTTCCCTATTAAGCTTAGGCCTAATTTAAATTACAAATTTGCCGGGTTTCAATTTAGTTACCTTCTTTTGCTAAATATTTGAGATTTTAGGTGTAGGGTACCTTTTTAACCTAGATTCGTTTTCAATCTCTGCAATTCTATGGAGTAACTTACCTACTCATAACATTAAACTTTCTACCAGGCAGCTCTGTGTTTATAAGATAATATTTTTGAAAATTGTTGAATAGGCCTACTAGACCTAGACCAAGTGTCAGCCCTTTGGCTCCCGTCAATAAATGTTATTGTAATTAAAATATTGAGAATTTTATTTGAGGTATCTTATTCTGCCTTGTGGAAGGCATTTGTTTTTTCATAAAAAATCAGGCTGATTTTCCTGTTAAAATATTGCACTGATTAATTTAGGCCTAATAAATATACTTAAGTTTTAATTGCTGAAGAAATTAATGTACCAATTCTCGAAATTTTTGACTTGGTCATTTACAGGGGTTAAAAAATATCTGAGTAGGCCTATAGTAGGCCTCTAGTCTTTCTACTAGGCCTAACACTAGGCCTTATTACTATTAGGTTTCCAGTGGCTGCTAAAACTTATGCCAATATTTTGGCATCAGTAATTTTTTTTTTTTGGTGGGTAAAAAACTCTCTAGAACGTCGCAAAGTAGGCCTAACTCGATTTTTCTTAGTAATATTTGTTAAATTTTCAAAATTTTGAGGTATGAGGGGCAGAATATAACTACCTATTCAACTAAACCTAAACTTACCAAGTTTAAAGAAAATATGTTGAAAAACGGCGTCCGAAACAGGGGAGTAAAATACCATGTTTTGCATCAAGAGCCGTATAATTAACATTGCCGACTGCGCAAAAATAGGCTAATGGCCCAAGATGACTCTTAAATTGTTGAACCGTAGCTAATGGCTATGTGGCAACAGGCCTTGTTGACTTTAACCCTGACAAGGTCCATTTTAATAACATCATGGGAAACTCTAAAAATGACTAACCTAGTCTCTAATTTATAGAACTTAAGCTGAAAGAAATGAAAAACTGCCTGGCTTATATAGAGGTAAAAATTGACAAGATTTTTAGGAGAAGTCTTACTTAGGGATTAGTCCCTGCATGAATTAAAAAGAAAGAAGAGTTATAATCATTAGAGCAATTGACATTAGGTGTTGGAGATTCGTGTCTTTTTTGTTGGGAAGTGGAAATTCTTTGTTTGGAGATTGCCCTTTGCTGTTAGAAAGTGAAAATTAGTTGTTAGACTTATTATAGGCTACAACGAATTAGTCTCCAATAGCCAGGGTGTTTCAAGGTTGGAATGTGAGGGTGTAAAAAAAATGGAATAACTCAACCAATATTTAATGTTTTAAATATTAAAAATAAAATATAAAATATAAAAATAAAATAATTTTAAATTAGGTTAAACTTATCAATAAATAAGATAACATAAAGTATTAGTGTTGTAATCCAATACAGTAAACTTCCTCTAATCCGGCATGTCCAGGACTTGACATGTGCTGGATTACAAAATATGCCGGATTACAGGACTAATATCAGGAAAAGTGTAAAATAAAGAAAAAAATTCTATAAAACACGTGTTTTATTATTAAAACAGCTTTTAAAGACTAAAAACCATTGTATAACGTACTCTACTTTAATGAAAAATACAGTACATGATTATGAAACTCAAAAGAATACAGTAAACGGGGAAAACCCGGATACAGTAATACGGAGGTTATGTACTGTACGGTAGTGTGTCCAATCATTTAGTTTAGAGGATATTTTGTTGTTATTTAATAAAGTTTTGAAATGTACAAACAGCGTCACATTAAAGAGACACACGCTAGCAGACTGAAAGAAATGTATAACGTGAAGCCAGGCCTATTCCGAAATTACACAATGTCACCCGATGTTGGCCGAAGACGACTCGCCTACCCAGCACTCATGCCAATACCGAATACGCCACAGTCTAATATGTTATTGGGAGACAGTCGCGACACTCGTATCGAAGCTCTATACTGTGTTGACTGCGGGGCAATTAGCGCTTTAAGCGGATGGAACCCGCATGACTGATGAAGTCCCCGCTATGGGCGGGAACTTTAAATGTAACTCAAGGAGCGGCAACTAATTCTGAAATACATTTCGGTCGTTATCATTTGACTGGGATTTAATTTGACAATTTTGATTGTTATCAACAATGTATAGTCAATGGCATTATTATTAGCTGTGTTTGTGTTGCGGCGATCACCTGTGATTGTGTTGTCAACTTGGAAGCCAACCACTAAGAGCGCTAGTAAATCCACACCAGCGCTCCAAGCCCCTATTCCTTGCGTAACTGGAGTCCTCGGGCGGTTTAGGCAGACAATCTAAGTGACGGAGTGTCATGACTGTCTCCCAGTAACCTATATTAGACTGTGGAATACGCTTTGTACGACACGGCGTCGCTTCGCGGCGACTTTTGATCCCAAACAAACTTGATCATTCAATTGTTAAATTTAAAAATGCTCTCAAAGTCGTGCCGGATCATAGGATGCCGGATTACTGGAGGTTTACTGTATTTCAAGGACTTGTGAGGAATTTTATCCTGGAATAGCCTTAACTTTTCTGTATTTGGGTGGGCTGTCTTACAGTATGCTTATTCTTTCAGGAAGTTAAGGTAGCCCATACCTAAGTCTTAATTTTCCCTTTTTTACTGGTTTAATTAACCTTTTTGGGATCAATTATGGCATTTACCTTTTATGAGAAAAACTGGAACCGCAAAATCTTATTCCAGAGTAGCAGCGCTAGCATTAAGTCTTTGACTTCCCGAAAGTAAGACAAAAAATTTGTGTATTTAGGTGTTATCCTGTATTTTACTGGGCATGGCAGTTCCTATATTTTTACTCTTCATTTTTAACCATATAGTAGTAGCTATATTTTATGAAATGGATAACCATAAAAAATTCATGTGCCTGTTGAAATCATTAATCAGTCACTTTAAAAACAGTACCAGGTTAACCAAGCCTTGCTCGTTGGTTTTATTCATTTTTGTTATAGTGTCATGATAATAAAGCTATTAAATTTCAACCAACAAACAAATACTTCTTCACAGTTAACAGCTGTTTCAAAAAGACTGCTTAACATTAATGTTCCTTTTTTTTGTACACCTTT
This sequence comes from Neoaliturus tenellus, assembly GCA_030545055.2. NCBI lineage: Eukaryota > Metazoa > Arthropoda > Insecta > Hemiptera > Cicadellidae > Neoaliturus > Neoaliturus tenellus. The sequence goes on from CM061532.1 coordinate 214,330,495, forward strand.
CGTTGTTATTTTGTAACCAAAATAGCAACCCATAAGGCCATTGTTAAAAATTACAATTTTTAAACTTAAATTTAGACCAAATTAGATTTTTCCTGGAATTGAGGCTGTTTTTTTTACTTATTTTTGGGCCAAAACACTCTTAAATGCAAAGTTTAAGCAAAATCTATAAGCTAAATTTCGGGAGTGTGGAACACACATCCCTTCAGACAGTGCTTGTGTTATTAGTATAGGATTGGTCAAGTTCACAATGCCCGGAAAAGGAGTAAGTTTTTTTTTTTTTCAAAGCTAGTAACAGATACACGTGAATGTCAAACCTTAAAATTCCGGTGGGTTTGTCAGACGCCAGTTAAAATATGTCACCAAGATTCACTTGAATTTATCAAGTGATAAGTATAAACAACTTAATCCTGGTTGTAGTGGATGTTCGTGAATCATGTTTTCACTTTTCTGACTGTAGTTTCATTACAGTACACTCTCGTTCATCGGAACTAATGTGGCGGACGGCCGGTTCGGATGTCAAAAAATTCCGATAAAGCGGAGTCCGTCGTGAGTCATCATTTCCGCCCGTACGGTGACCTATCGTGATTGTATTCACTCTTGTTTTTAAGATAACACAAGATATTTTATGAATATAAGCACTCAAACTTTGAACATGGTAACAATGAACCTATAGGAATAAAAACAACGCAGGAAATAAATATCCAACATCTTTATTCTCATATTCCATATTCATATTCCAGCAGTCAACTGACTTCCACGTAGCACAGGTGCAGTCGCGACGCAAGACAGACTGAATGACCGTTTGGGAAGCGGTCGACGCGGATGCTCACTTCCTGCCCCCATCCTCTTTCTATTTTTGTGCGAATACTCCACGGCCTCGTAAATCACATCGATGGGTACAGGTTATGGAGAACGCCTGATGACTTTTGATGCAAAATGTGATACTTCACTGTTGTGCGGATAGAACGAATGGAAATTGAAGGCGCTAAAACGGAAAAATTATTTATTTCGTAAGAAAAAAAATTAATAATATCCAGATTTTCAGTTCCGATGAAACGGAGTTCCGATGTCGCCGAGTCCGATGAACGAGAGTGTACTGTATTTATAAAGAGATTTAGGATCTTTTTTAATTCTTGGATATTCTTGTTCAGCTTGATCTCCCCTTAAAATATGAGTGCTGTAAATTATTTTTAATTTTCTGCCTTTCCGGCCTTTACTTCATTTATTTATGGCAAGATATGGATAAATCTTATATATTTCTCATCAGCTTGATTTCCCTGAAAGTTTCAACACCCACTCAACCCATTTTGAAAAAAAAAAGTTTTTAAAATTTTCTGGCATTCTCCGATTTTTTCTGCTGAAAAACCTAGGTATCAAAATTAATGGGTCATTTCTGACGGTTTGAAACAATTTTAGTGAATTTCCCTATAGGGAATACGCTATTACGGTAGTAGTCACGGTAAGACCTAAGCCCGGGACCATGATACTTTTTTGTTTTGAGGTCCCTAGATGCCAAAAACACCGTTCGTTCAAATTGAATATATATATACTGTATATATCTATGTGTCCGTGAACATGATAACTTTTGAACTGAACCTCCGATTTTGATGAAATTTGGTACAGGGGTGTAAGCCAGCATCTACTAGGTTGAGTTCGTGAACCAGAATGATCGTACCATGGGAACAGGGTTTTATGGGGTTTCAAAAGAGTAAAAAATGGGTTTTTGGCTTTTTTTACTTTAATTTATGAAATTCAACAATTTTAACTTGAACCATTTAAAAGAGCTTAAAAAAAACAAACAATCTAGTATCTTGAATTTTTTACCTAGCTTAAATGGTTATGGAGAAAATTCAAAAACTATGTTTTCATGTTATTCTTATGGGAAATCAACAAAACCTTCTTGCTTATTTATTAACATATCTTGATAAAATTTGGTATGCACATTCATTCGGAAGCGTTTAACTTATATTTGCTTAGATAACCCATATGGCGGCAAACCTAAGTACTCACCCCTATGGGGTTTATGGAGAAAATAAAAAGAACACCATAACTTGATAAAATTTAGTATGTACATCCACTAGGTAGGGTTTAATTTATATTTACCAACAAAACCCATATGGCGGAAAACCTACATACTCTCATCCCCATGGATTTTATGGGGAAATAGAAAATATACCAAAATTCCATTGGAAATTCGCTGAGTACGCAGGTCTGTTGCGAAGGGTGTATTATTTTAAAATTCATGAGGTGTAAAGTACACTGCAGAATTACCGATTAAGTTACAACAATATTTGTAAGCTGTTGTGCTATCAAGTTATAGGTAAACCAAAGTATTATTTACATGATTAAAACTGATGCTTTTTAAGTTTAAATCATTCAAATAAAAACTTGTTTTAATATTCTTTTAGCTACGACATGGTGCATTTTGGGCATGCAAACTCACTACGTCAAGCAAAGCAACTTGGAGACTATCTCATTGTTGGAATACACACAGATGAAGAAATTACAAAGCACAAAGGTCCACCAGTCTTCACGCAAGAAGAACGGTAAATATCAATAAACTAGGTTCTTAGCTACGTCATCTAGCCTATATTGTTTTGAAAAGTAATTATCTAGTGTTATGTAAAAATTTATGCAAAAATGAAAAATGTATAATAATAAAAAAGTGAGTTAAAAAATCTTCAAAAGGGTATGTATATCAGCTAAAGAATTACAGTACGAAAACCATCATAGGAGTCTCAGTTAATTTTTCTTTGGTCGGAGTGGAATAATAAATGTTTAACTACAGTTTTTTATTATTTATTTTTATCCTATAAATTAAATATTGGTAATTTATTTGTTTGGATCGGTAATGACTTTAAATAAACTCAAAGATTTTTACATTTTTATTATTCGAATAGTACTAATAACCTTCTTCAACAAAATCATGGGTTAACAAACTGAATGAAAGTAGCCTGCAAGACATAAAAACTCGTTTGAGTGACAATGGATACGATGCAGTCAGATCTGCCACATTCTTATATATACAGTCACAACACTTGTATTGAAACTACATTAATTAGGGTCTCCCCAAAGTTATTAGAGATCTTAAGCCAGGGAGTTTCCAGACATATCTGATACATTAGCGGCTCAAGCGGATGGAATAGAAACTACCGTATTCTAACAGTGGCTGTAGAGTTAACTAAGGCATCAATCACAAAGTTCATTAGGGAAGTCTCACTAATGTAGCGCACAATCAATCAAATAGTGTGTTTATTTGATAGTACATGAGTTTACAATATACAGTGTTAAAATTGCACATTCAAAACATTGGTCATGGACCGTCAGTTTTGTTTGACACATGTAAACATTTTTCAACAAGTTGGATTATTACAAATTACACCTTATAGGCTACTATTTAACTAGAAAAATACCATGAAAAATCTATCTTTCACTGTGATTTAATCTATAGTACAATATAAGATTAAAAGATAATAAATACCCCAATTATGGAGTAATGGAGCGCTACATTAGGTTCTATAGTATTCTAATGTAGTGCTCCAAGCTACTGGAGTGCAAGGATGTTATGAGGGACACCTTAAGTGACCAAGTGTCATGACTCTCTCCCAATTACCTTATTAGACTGAGGATATGTTTACGGTCAGTCTGTAACCTGTCAGATTGATTTTAGTTGGAAGAGTATTTTGGATGTTTGGTGTGAACTGGTTAAATTTTTTGTGATAAAATATTTCAATGTCCTCAATACACTATAGATTGATAAAATGTATATTTTACTAGCATTTCACGTGAGTTTAAGGGTCTCGTGGCACCATAACCACAAGATAAAAGTAACCTCCACATTATCAAGGTATTCTTTTATCTTAGGTAGCCTCGGTCTCGGTCCCTAAGACCTCAGATAACTGGAAGTGTATTAAATATTGATTCAGTTTTGAGGATTCAGTTAGGGATCCTATGTTGTAGGATTTTGTAAAAGGAATCCAGTGATATTAATATATAAAAATTTATTTGCGACAAAACACGTTTTGTAAGTTAGGCCTACTTTTTCAGACAGTTTGTTGTAATTTCGCCTGTTTTGAATTTTATAATGTTTGTCCTGTTTGGCAGTAGAAAATAATTTACTTCAAGATGTATATTTAGTAACGGGAAATATATAGCCTTCAGTTGAATTCTTTTGATAGTTTAATATCTGTTTTAATCTGATGTCTTTTCATAGTGTATATTCAATTATACTGGTAGTATAAATAAACTATGAAAATAATGAACTTTTGGATCATAATGATTCCATCAGAGAAAAACTTAAATTTTAATTGAAGGCCTTCTTTTTTCAAGTAAATTTAAAATGAACTTTAACCTTAGCATTTTTTTACTAACTGAAGTAATGGCTAAGGAAAGGTAAATTTTAATTAATAAAATAGTGTGTCATTATATTATAGTTTGAATAAACTGTTCAGATAAATTCAGAGTTAAAGAAAATAAATTAACCTACAGGAAAAATAATTTAACAATTTTAAAGTTGTCACCAACAAATTGATGTCCATTTTGGGTTGCAATCAAATTATTTATTTGGTTTTTTGATACAAAGTCTAATAAAAGTAAGAAGTGTCCAATAAAAGTAGCAAGTAGCAAGTGTTGGGAATCCAATATCGCCAACCAAATTATGGTAATTTACAATATTGGATATTAGCTTTCCCGGATTACTTAAGTTGAATAAAAATGGTTTATATACCTCAACTGTCGAGTAATCCTTTCTGTAGTTTTCACTACTGCAGTTTCGATCCGCAGGGGATCTTCATCTGGTTAAAATACAGGGTCAAGATTTTATTCCAATCGGATTCGTCAGGTGATAAAAATACAATTTGAGAACATAAACACACTACACATACATACGACAATAAAGAAAGGATTATTCAACAGTTGAGGTACATAAACAATTTCTGTTTATATTTTGAGATTTTTAAACCGATAATTCTTTGTGCTTTGTACATCTAGCCATGCACATATTTTACTGTTCTTAAAATTAATTAATCTTTTTATTAAACGTTAACCCTTCCCGTTCTATTGACGGATATATCTGTGGAGCATAATTTCTGGTCCGGGATGAAAACAGATATATCCGTCCTAACTGTTTTCTTTACCGGGATAAAGACGGATATATCCGTCCGAAATTACGAAAAAAATAGGTTAAGTATATATTACGATTATAAACATTATATTGACTTTTAGATGGGTAATTTAGTTTTTACAATCGGAAAGATTATGTCCCGTGACTTTTTCAGCTGTTTCACGCCTAAACTACACAAGTGTAGCACAAAACTATCAGTTTGCACTGGTACATTATTATGTGTGTTTGTTTACGTTTTTGTAATGATATACTATGAGTTTTTTTTCAAAATGATTAATCCTAATGACCCAAATTTTTCTGAAGATGTTATAGGAATACTAAATGGAAGTGCCTCTGAAGAAATTTCATATTTGGCAGTAAAAATGACCATAATATGAAAAATGATTCTGGCAAAGAGAGCGATTAACCAGACGCACGCTCTATTGTAGTTCTTGCATTTTTAAGCCTTTGTAGTTTTACTGTTTTTATAAGATGCTATTTTTACTGTTTTATTATGATTGGAAGTAAATAAAACAACAAAATGACATCAACGGATATATCCGTCCTCCGCCCGCAAAAATGCTCAAAATTATCAGCAGTTTTCATATTTTTCGATTGTTGTTCTGGGCGGTGGACGGATATATATACATTTTTTTTTTTTTTTTTGTGGTCTAAAGACAGATATATCCGTCTAATAATAAAATTAAATTAATCTAACAAATAATTTTTTTACACTTGTGTAAAAAAATTATTTCACCTCCAAAACTTTTTTTAATAACATATGAATTTTGAACTAAATAATAATGTAACATTACAACATTAGGTTTCGAACTTTTGTGTTAAAAAAATTATGTTCCACGCCACTATTTAATTTAGCCCGGGAAGGGTTAATTATTAATGTGAAGTAATAAATAGTGTATATTTTCTTGTATGGGTTGATAATTTTATAGTTTTACATGACGAATATATTGCTAACGTTTAACACAAAATATTTTGTTGATTAAAAAATAATATCCTTTAGAAATTCTTTAATTACGCAGGTCTGCTGCCCATCTCACAAAGAAAATACCCCCGTCGCAGCAGACCTGCGTACTCAGTGAATTTCCAATGGAATTTCAGATTTACTTTCCCTATAAAAACACCATAAGATCAAGTATGTAGGTTTGCTGCCATTGGGTGTTGTTAGTTTTAGTTATTAATCAATAATTAGTAAATGTAAACACAAAATTGTATCAAGCTCTAGCAATTTTTTTTATTTTCCCCATAAACCCCATGGGGGTAGTATGTAGGTTTGAAGCCGCTATATGGGTTTTGTGAGCAAGAATAAGTTAAACCTTATTTAGATAATGTACATACTTACCAAATTTGATTAAGTTATGTCAATAAATAAGCAAGATATAGGATTTTCTTGATTTCCCATAAAAATAACGTGGAAAACACATTTTTGGATTTTCCCCGTAACCAGTTATGCTAAGATAAAAATTCAAAATACCAAATTGTTTGTTTTTTTTAAGCTCTTTTAAATGGTTTCAGTTAAAATTTATGAATTTTAAAAATTAAGGTCCAAAAATTCCAAAAACCCATTTTTGACCCATTTGAAACTACATAAAACCCCGTTCCCATAACCCGACAATGCTGGTTCGCGAATTCATGAAAATAGACCTGGTCTTATACCTTCATACCAAATTTCATCAAAATCGGAGGTCCCCTTCAAAAGTTATCAGTACCACGGACACATAGATAGATGCTTTTAGATACTTAGATACTTTATTTGAAAAACCGACGCACTCTGTGGTGCGTATTTTAAGGTGAGTATGACTGAAGGTGTGAGTGTGATGATTGTAATGGATCAGATGAGGTGTAGCTTTGTTACTGACAAATATCAGCTGTTTCATTTGTCAGGATCATTAATTAATAGCCCAATGACCAAAGGCCCAATGATAAATAGATATACTGTATATATACATATATATACATATATATATATATATATATATATATATATATATATATATATATATATTCTATCTACCATGAATTATATTAAAATACAAGATATTAGAACATCGTGTAATTAATAAAAACAACATAATAATAATATTTTCACAAACATAAACATAAACAAACATTCACTCAATAATAACATATGATTGTTAAGAGTCAGTGTGGGAGGAATGACTATATATCAACCCTCCCCCCTTATTTACGGAGTATCTGATCAGCATGCCTGGTCCATAGCTGTCCATTGTCCATTTTCAATCTATACATTACATTGCCTACTTTGGAGATTATTTCTCCTGTTCTCCATTTTTGTTTGTGTGTGTAATTTCGAGCCTGAACCTTTTGTCCCACATAGAACTCCCTTACGGCTTTTCTTCTCTCGTGGGACTTAAAATCTTTAGTTTTATCTGACATGACATTCAATTTCGTCCTGATATCTCTGCCAAACATCATCTTGAATGCAGACATTCCTGTCGTAGAACTTGGTGCCTTCCGGAGCTGGACGACCAATTTGTCAATTTTCTGTTGAATATCACCTCTCTCCCCCGTCATTGAATGTAATCCCTTTTTTACAGTCTGTACAAATCGCTCCGCTTGTCCATTACTAGAGGGATGAAATGGTGCACATGTCCGGTGGCATATTCCGTTCTCTCTCAGGTACTCTCTGAAAATTGTGCTCGTAAATTGGGTCCCGTTGTCAGATACGACTGTCAAAGGTAAACCAAACGTTGAAAATAGATGTTGTAGCTTCTTAATACACCAAGCCGCTGTTGTAGTTTTTGTATGTAATATTTCTAACCACTTAGTGTAAACATCAATGATTATCAAATAGTAACTTCCATTTATGGGTCCAAGAAAATCTAGGTGAATCCTTTCCCATGGTCCAGATGGTTCTTCCCATGGATGACTCTTGTCTTTTGGAGGTTCATTTCTCTTTTTGTCACATATTTTACAGTTCCTAACCAAGTCCTCGATATCAGTGTCCATATTTTTCCAGTACAGGTAACTTCTTGCCATTGTTTTCATTTTAGTTATCCCAAGGTGGCCCACGTGTAGTTCATTGAGTACTCCTTTTTGAAGCGATGAAGGTATCACAACCCTCATACCCCGAAAAATGCATCCTTTGTGTAAGGTGTACTCATTATTGTTAAGTCCAAATGACTCAAGATCATCCCCACATTCGAGTGCAGTCAGAAGTTTAGAGAGTAGTGGATCTTTCTTTGAGTGTTCTGCAATTGTTTCTTGGGTAAGTGGCAGCACTGATATTTGGTTCATTTGAAACTTTGAATAAAGGTCATCACCTTCTTCTGAGTTTTCAACTGGAAACCTTGAAAGAAAATCTGCATTAGAGTGATCTGTCGTTTTTCTGTATTCTATAGAGTAATCAAATCCAGTAAGGAAGAGAGCGTAGTTCAATAAACGTGTCGCTGACATTGCAGGTAGTGATTTTGATGGATGGAAAATAGATACAAGTGGTTTGTGGTCTGTCACAAGTATAAACTTTCTTCCGTAGCAGAATGGGAAAAACTTCTTCACTCCCCAATAAATGGCTGTGGCCTCTTTATCAATTTGACTGTATTGTTTTTCACTTTTGGTCAGGGATCTAGATGCAAATGCAATCGGCTTTTCTGATCCATCTTTTAGTCGGTGTGAAATCACGGCTCCCAATCCACTTGGTGATGCGTCCGTTGACAATACTAGAGGCAACGAGGGGTTATAGTGTATTAAAGTTTCATCTTTGGCTATGTCCTTCTTAACGGATTGAAAACTTGCTTCACATTCCTTTGTCCATTCATATTTGTTGCCCTTCTGTAAGAGTTTGTTCAATGGGTTTAGTTTCTCAGCCAGTCTCGGAATGAATTAATTATAGTAGTTTGCCAAACCAATGAAGGAACGCAGTTGATTGACATCGCAGGGTCGCTTTGCTTCAATAATTGCTTTCACCTTTTCAGATCCTTTTTGAAGTCCATTTTCATCAATTGTATGACCCAGGTAACCAATTCTTTTCTGAAAGAATTTACACTTTTCAAAATTCAATCTAAGGTCTTTTTCTCTAAGTTTACAGAGGACAAGCTTCAATCGTTGTAGAGTTTCTTGATAGTTGGATCCTTGAATGATAATATCGTCAAAGAAACATTTAACGCCACTGATTCCTTGTAATATTCTGTCCATAAAACGCTGCCAGACTGATGGTGCTACCTTAACACCAAACATCATTCTGTTTACCTTGTAAAGACCTTTTTCAGTACTGATGGTCTGCATAATTGCACTCTCCTCATCCATTGGCATATGTAAGTAAGCATTGCTTATGTCAAGGGTGCAAAAAAGTTTTCCTCCATTCATTTCCGCAAAAATGTCCTCTATTCTAGGTATTGGATATTTTTCATCTTGTATTACTTTATTCAAAGTAGTTTTGTAGTCTGCGCATATTCTGACTGATCCGTTGGGCTTTACCACTGGAACAATTGGTGTTTCCCACTGAGCATTGGCCACTTTAGTAATTATACCAGCATTTTCTAGTCGATTGAGTTCTTCCTCCACTTTTCCTTTAAGTGAGTATGGGACTTGTCTAGGTTTTATAAAAATTGGTTTGCACCCTTCTTGAAGTGATAAATGAACTTTCTCCTCTGGAATGCAGCCTATCTCCTTCTTGAAAACATCAGAAAACTCTGTTAGAATTTCAGAGAGATCACATGGAGTTTCTTTAACTGACTTGATATCACCAATCTCTAGGTTGACCTCCCTCAGCCATTCTCTTCCGAAAATTGGTTCAACATCTTGTCCAATGATATATAATTTTCCAAAGTAAGATTTGCCTTTGAAGTGAAATTCAACGTACACTACTCCCTTGGGTTTGATTAGTTCACCCGTGTAAGTTCTTAGTTGTACATGAGTACGAAATAGTTTCTTTTTCAAATTTAGTTTTTCATAATCCTTGTAAGATATTGACGATATAGCTGCCCCAGTATCCAATTCCATTAAAATCGGTTTTCCCTCTATTTTAACTTCAATCATGAACTTGTCAGAGCCAATTGTGTGTATCTTATTTGTATCGTACGTTGTATGGTCAATATCATGTAAGTTTTCACCATCCTCAACGTGGTTCAAATTCCTAGCCTTATTCTTTGCCATGCATACTCTGGCTAGGTGGCCTACCCTTTTGCAAGAATTGCAGAATTCATTTTTAAATCTGCATGTGTCAGCTTTATGAGATGGATCCCCACATCGATAGCACCGTCCTCGCATTTGATCAAAACTGGAGGTAACTTTTGGATATCTGTTGCCCGAAACTGTCTTGTTTGAGGTACTGGTTACATACTGATTATGTTTTGATTTACCATTGCTTTCCGTTACCTTGAAAACTTCATTTGTAGTCGCTTTTGACATTATATTGCTCTCAAGTTTAGAAGATTCCAAGGAAATTGCTACTTGAACCGTGTCTTTGAAAGAACTTAACGACTTTTTCTGTAATAACTGTCCTCTCACATCATTATCTTTAAGTCCTCTCACAAACTGCATCCTCAGTAACATGTCTGAGACAGACTTTCCGCAATCACATTGAAATTTGCAATCCTTTGCTAGTCTTTTTAGGTCCACAGAAAATTCCATTGTTGATTCATGTTGCTGTGTACGACATAAAAATTTATGTTGAAGAGAAATAACATTAGGTAATGGTTCCAAATAATCTTTCAATACGTTAATGACACTGTCATATTTCATCTTGTAAGGATCATCAGGGGAAACTAGGTCTTGAAGTTGTTGATGTATTTTTGGTGGCAAAACTGCAAGCAATGTACAAAGTTTAGTTTTGTCATCCAAAATGTCTTTAAGTAATATGAAGTTTTCAAATCTCCGTATGAAGTTAGTAAATGATTCTTCCTCATCATAAGGAGCAAAATTAATATTTGATGCAATGGAAAGCGTTGCTGAAGACTTATTCACAACAGTTGGTGGTGCTGGTGTTAATTTGTTTTTCAAGGCTACTTCAGTCAAAATGTAAAGTTCTTCTGTATCACACCTGCTAACTGACAACTGTTCAATCTCTTGATCAACAGCAGCGGCTTCAAGTTCTGACTGAGCACTCTCAAATCGCTCCCAATATGTCCTTAAAGATGACAACCGTCCTTGAGCTTCATCACTGCTCATTGTAGTAACTTTATTATCGCTCACAATTGTATTGTAGGCTTTAGTTATTTGAATTTTGTTTACAGTTATTTTCTTTTTCATTTTCGTAATTTCTGCCATCTCTGTCGCCATTTTATTCTATCTACCATGAATTATATTAAAATACAAGATATTAGAACATCGTGTAATTAATAAAAACAACATAATGATAATATTTTCACAAACATAAACATAAACAAACATTCACTCAATAATAACATATGATTGTTAAGAGTCAGTGTGGGAGGAATGACTATATATCAACATATATATATATATATATATATATATATATATATATATATATATATATATATATATATATATATATATATATATATGAAAATGAACGAACGCTGTTTTTGGCTTCTGGGGTCCTCAAAATGAAAAATTAGCATGGTCCCGGGCTTAGGTCTTACCATGGCTACTACCGTAATAGAGTATTCCCTATAGTAAAATTCGCTAAAAAAGAAAATATTTTTAAAACTTAAGGTTTTAGTGAATTTTTTATAGGGACTACGCTATTGTGGTAGTAGCCTTAGTAAGACCTAAGCCCAGGACCACTTTACTTTTTCATTTTAAGGTCCCCAGAAGCCAAAAACTCCATTTTTTCATTATATGTATATAAACAGTTTATATAAATAATATATATATATATATATATATATATATATGTGTGTGTGTGTGTGTGTGTGTGTCCCTGGTACTGATAACTTTTGAAGGGGACCTCCGATTTTGATTGAATTTTTTATGAAGGTGTAAGACCAGGTCTATTTTAATGAGTTTGCGAACCAGCTTTGTCGGGTATGGAAACGGGGTTTTATGGAGTTTCAAAGGGGTTAAAATGGGTTTTTGACATTTTTTAACCTCAATTTTTAAAATTCAATAATTTTAACTAAAACCATTTAAAAGAGTTTAAAAAACAAACAATTTAGTATTTTTAATTTATTACTTAGCTTAATAGATTCCGGAGAAAAGCTAAAAACATGGGGGTTTCCCATGTTAATCTTATTTGAAATCAATAAAACCCTGTATCTCGCTTATTTATTGACATATTGGTAAAATTTGGTATGTACATTCACTAGGTAGGGTTTAATTGATATTTGCCTACAACACCTATGTGGCGGTAAACCGACATAGGCCTACTCACCCCCTTGGGGTTTATGGGCAAAAATAAAATTAAAAAGTGCCGAATATTAAATTTTATTATTACTTTACCCAACTGCTTTTCCTAACAACAAATATTTTTTCAACAACATCTCAAGGCAATTAACCTACATACTCATTCCTATAGTGTCTATGGGAAAAATACAAAATCTCAAATTCCATTGGAAATTAGCTGAGTACGCAGGTCTGCTGTAACGGGGGTATTTTACTGTGTAGGCTAACACAATTTACAAAGAAAAATATATTTTATAAAATTGAAAAGCGTTAAAGCATAACATACATCACTTACATTATAGTAAACCATTTTAAACATTTTTGCAATTATTGAATTAATTAATTTATTATTTGAATAATTATTATTAAATTATTATTATTATTATTATTTATTATTTAAGTTTTATTTTTATTTTTATAGCCTAAGACTAAGTATGCACTAAATAAATGAGCTATTGTGTAAACAGGAAAAGAAACCGTGATACAGAGAAAGTTTGAGAAACAATGTTATTGTATGAAATTTGTTCCACTTTTACTGTGAAATCTCAATGTATTAGCTCCTTTGACAAAAAACGACAAATCAAGTCACTTAAAGGAAGTAGACCTAAAACCGTGTCAGCATATTTTAGATTTTAATGGATTTTATAAGTTTTGTTGCTTTAAATGCTATAAAAAACAATACAGTTTTAACCCTACAGCTTTGGAGATTCTCTGCTATTTCTAGTGGTATTTGACAAATTTATAGTAGATTTAACCCAGTAAATGTAAGGAAACCAAATTTTGAAATTTACATAAAATAAAAACATCTGATTTCTAAATTTTTGTATTACTTAAAAGATAGTTTTAGTTGAGTTGAATCATAAAATTAAATCAAATTCTAAGATAAACTGGTGTGCCAATTCAGAATCCTAATTTTTATGAAATTTGGTATGAAAGTTAAAGCGCTATTCAGTTTGAAAAAAAAAAACAGGGGGATCGTACCAAGGAACGGGGTTTTTGTATTAATTGCAGTGCCATTAAGCCTACAGTTATTAATGCAATAAAGAAGTTTCACAAATCAGTTAAAAGAGCCACAGATGATGAGACATAAATTTTCAAGGACAAACTGTTCAAATGGCAATAAATTGTAAAAAGTTATTTCGAATGTCCCGCCTTGTTCTGTGTCCCACCTTGTAGGCTTATCATTTTCTCGTACTATCAGTAGGATCAATATAGAGCTTAAAAGGCTACAGTATAGTCTTACATATTTTGACAACTGGTATTACCAACCATTTACTCTACTGCTCCGTAATTCTAATGCAAACAATCATTAGCTATATTTGTTTAAGCGCAGATTTACTTCGGTGCAAATGTGTCTGAACAGAGTTCATTTATGAAAAGAGACCTACTGAAAATTATTTTTTAAAGCGTGATTTTCCATGAAAGTTGAAAAAATCTATACTTATTTAATACGCTAAGGGCTTTTTTGTGTAGAGAACTCCTCCTACAATTCTCAACAAATTTTCAAGTTTTTGGTGTCGTTGGATATAGCTTGGTCTGTAGTTGTTGTAGTAGTTGTAGTTAGTTGTTTCTGCCAATAATTGATGAGAATCGGACTTATAATAAAGGCGCTATCCACAAATTAAATTTGAAATTTCCCCATTAGAATAACATCGGGTTTGAGTTGAACATTTTAAACATCTGTTAATATACAGCTGTAAATACGTGTAGTTTTTTGTGATTACTGATATTCACAATATTGCACTGGTCGGATTTCATTGATTTAAAACTAAATGTAACTTTTGTATTTTATCAAAATAAATTGCTCGATGTCGAGCAACACGTGCCCTAGTTTATTTAAAAAAAGACTTATTCAAATTCATCCTATATCTATATTCCTACAAATACTATAAATGTGAATGTCCGTTTGTTTGTTGTTCTTTAACGCAAAAACTAATCAACCGATCATCATGAAACTTTGTACACATATTTTTGGAGAAAAACTATATTTGCTAAACTGTTTCTTAGTGAAGACCTATTAGCAAAACGGAAATTTAACGTTAAATTTCAGCTCCGTAGGATCGATGGTAATTTTGAGGATTTGTGGGAAGGAGCCCTAAAGGAAATTTGCAAAATCTTTTCTTATGTGCAAAACGGAACATCCAAGTTAAAAATCCACGTTAAACATCCATGTTAAGGGGTTAAATTTAAACCCCTTAGGATCTATGGTAATTTTTATGTCCAGTGGGGCGGAGCGCTAAAGTGCTTCAAAAACTATATTTGCAAAACAGTTTCTTAGTGAGTAACTATGAGCAAAGAGGAACGTCCATGTCAAATTTCAACCCCGGAGTCACTAAAGTAATTTTGAAGTTTTAGGGGTGGAGCCCTAAAGTGCTTCACTATGAGGAAAGAGAATCATCCATATCAAATTTTAACACTTAGGCTATACAGTAATTGTGAGCCTCTGTGGAGCGGGGTTCTAAAGGAGATTTTCAAAACACTCTTTTATTGAGCACCTAAGAGCAAAGATCATGCCAAATTTCAAACTCGCAAGTTTCTTCATTCGTATTAAAATTTGGCCATATGGATAACATTATATTGAAATTTTGAAAGCTTGTGGGGCGGAGCCTTGAAGGAATGTTGCAAATTCATTTCTTAGTTAGCACCTAAGAGGCAATACGAACCTGTGTTTAAAGTTTCATGTAAATCCATTTGGTAGTTCCTGAGATTTCGTGATGAATCAGTCAGTGAGTGGTATTTCGCTTTTATATATATACCGGGAAGCCGAGGTTCGCTATATAAATATGTCATTAAATGTCACTAAATGTTAAAAGTGGCATTGAAGTTAATTATGTATATGTGAGCCGTCAGAGCACGCCAGTCTTCTTTATTCCGTAGGTGTTATTTTTTAACTAAATCCTTCCCGAGAATATTGGGGTGGGAGATGCATTTAAACTGTAAACAAAAAATTGAAACTTGTGATAGTCGTTTTTGAGTAGCAGTTTTCCTTAAATAGGCTAACATATTTAATCTCTATCTTTAAAAACTAAAGTATGTATCTTTAAAAACGAAAGCTTTGTGTGTATTGAATAGGCGCAAAGACTACTGGACCGATTGGCCTGAAGTTTTGTAAAACTATACTTTATTTATGAAGGAGAAAGATTAAGATAGGCCCAGTACTATAAAGCTAAAGACTTATCCACAATTGTGGTAATATGCAAATATGTTTGGTTTTTGGAAAAGAAAAAAGTAAATAAAGTGATTTATAATGTTAGTCAGATAAAATTGCTCTATTAAAGTTACTTTTTCCAGCTCGAAGGCATTTTCGCTTCACATGAGTTGTTATGTAACATTTTGTGATTTCTGTAATCATTGCTGTAAACGAATATAACTAGCACCTTGAATTTTTATTCTTATTATACCTTTGCTGCTATTCAGATCAGTTTAAGGCTGATTAGTAAATTATGTTAGGTCTATATTATATAAGTAAATGATATTTTCTGGCTAAATTGAACTTTTTTGACAATCTAAGCAACTGCTTTTTCATTTATGTATAATTTATTTCTGACAAATCAAGAATTGCTCATGAACACTATAGTCTATATAAAGCAATGAATCATGAAATACATTTTGTTTTAATGACTTTTTTGTAGTTTAATAGTTTTTAAATTTTTTAGGTACAAGATGATTCGAGGAATTAAATGGGTCGATGAAGTAGTGGAAGGTGCTCCATACATTACAACTCTAGAAACATTGGACAAATATGATTGTGATTTCTGCGTACATGGAGGTAACAGAATCTTATGAATAGTTGTGGACAAAAGTATTTTTTAGACAAAACTAAATGGTTAACTGTTTCTACTATCCTCTCAGTGTGGTTAGATTTACCATTTTGTCACACAGAGGCCGGTCAGTTTAGGTCGTATATTTGAATCAAAACCATTCCACTTATATGACAACCTTAGCAAGGTATGTACGATTTATTGTCTTTTCTCTTTCATTCCATATGGCTTTTTTCACTAGATGTGTGTGCCAATATACAGGGCCGGCTTTACGAATTTGCCGCCCATGGGCCCAAAACATTCCCCCCCCCCCCCCCACCCGTCTACCACTACCCACACATGCACGAAACAATGTGTTAAATCAGTTAAATCCAAAATAATATTCTTTGAACAATATGCGCCAAAATAAACAGAATTGAAACTGAATTCAGCCATCTTCACCATCTAAATGTGGCCCTGCCAATATATCGGGGAAAATGAAATATCATCAAAGTAATAATTTGTGGAATCAATTGGCTACTAGAGTGCAGCACCAAGCCGTGTTTTCAATATAAATAAAGTTAGTTGGATCAAATCAATTTTTTTTCTAAATTTTTTTATATAACCAGGATTAAAGCAAACCCAGCTGGGTCAGCAGGACAAGAACAAAAAAAATATCAGAACTATCCCAGTCAGAGCAGGAATTGTGACACCTTTAACTATAAACTGACAAGCTTGCAACTGCCAAATTAACTTTTTGTTAAATCCAGATGACATCACTCTCTAGGTCATTTTGACTTAATTATCAACCATTCTGAGCTATCCTCTCGCTAGTGACAAGGTCAAATTGCAAGTTATAGACGGCCTGCCATCTCTGATATTTTTTAAATCACCTCCACATGCAATGCACTTGTCAGTGAATAATAACCATATTTTTAGTTTAAATAATTTTCTGACAAGTCAACCCAAACCACAGAGGTACTTTTTTATGCAAAATTTCAGGGAATGTACTTTTTAAAATTAGCTTACTTATGGTAGGCCTAGTTATTTATTTATTTATTTATTTATTACATGTCATTACATCATACAAATGATAGGACATACAGTCAGTACAATACAGAAAACAATACAAGTATAAGAAATATCTTAAAATAAACCAAACAACTTATAATGAATTGTAAAATAGTTCACTTCTTTAATCAGAACTCATATCTCTGCCTAAGTATTCAGCAATTGAATAAAAAATTTTTGTCTTCAACCAGGCTCTCAGGGTGGTCCTGAATTTAAAAGAATTTTCAACACTTTTCAAATGTAATGGTAGTTTGTTGTGTACTTTTTGACCTGAATACTGAGGAGACAAATGAAATTTTTCTAATCTGTGCCTTACTGGTTTAATATTGTCTCTATGTCTTATGTAATAATTATGGACAGGCTGATCACTGAGTAAGGATAGATTGTTTTTCACCCAACATGCAATTTCCAATATATAATGGTCATAAAACGTTAAGATTGAAAATGTTTGAAAAATATCTTTACAAGAAGTTCTAGGGGACACTTTGGCAATAATTCTTAGTGCTTTCTTTTGTAATTTAAATACAGCTGTTGTGAAGTAGGCATATCCTTATCTACTTTCGCAAAATATTATTTACCTTTTTAGTTGCGTAGCCTATTAAGTATTCTCAATTATTAAAACATTTTTATTTCTATAGATATAATTTTTATGCATCCAAGCACTACTTTGGTTATTAATAATTATTTTTCTTTTAGGAAAATGAGATGAACGAATGTTTGAAGTATAGTGAAACTTTGACAATTCGAACCTTAAGGGACCAGTTTAAAACTTCGAGTTATCAAAAAATTGAAATCAAGGATTAATTAATAAATGGGGTCAAAAGTATAAAACTTCATATTTTCCTCAAAACTCTGTATAAAATTACACTTTTAAAATATAAATAATATGTTGATTATCGCCTATAAACAAGATAAACCTTAAAATAGAAATTTCTATTTTAATAATCTACACAAATTAAAGTAACATTTTAATAATAACCTTAAAATGTGTTCAGTTACACTCACACAGTTCACTACTTTAACAGTTTTGTACGTGAAAACCACAGTACACGTTATCGCTTTCCACAACGCGTAGGCCTACAGTAATATAAAGAGGACTTTGTATACAGTATTTAATTTATATAGACCGTATTATTATTATTTTTATTATTGTATTGTACAATAGGATAAATTCCAAATTTTATAAATATGTTTGACACCATTCAATGTATATATGTACATAAATGAATAAAGTGTTTGAAATTGAAATTGAATTGAACAAAATAAAAGATTACTTCAAAACTAAAGTTAACAGTCTAGACGACACAAATACAGAAATACACAGTATCCTGGATGACCAATACACTGGAATGGTCACTGCAATTCGGAAGTCAGTTTGCAGTCAGGGGAGGGGGAGGGGGCAAGTGCAATGACCTTGGAGATAACGAGGCTTTGTTTTGTTTCCACCCAGGGATCAAGAATCAAGAATCAAGAATTTTTTTGCCGTTAAACACAAAATGTGCAATTGACAAAGTCACTAATCTATCTTCACATATAACTTCAATATAACAGCAACATAAACAAAGACAATAACAATAACAGTTTCTTAATAATTAGTTGCAGATAAAGTGATAAAAAAATAACAGATAACTATCATAAAATTCTTAAAGTACTAATATCACAGGCCAAAAATTCGTCTATAGTATAAAAAACATTTTCCTTTAATCATATTTTTATCAAATTTTCATACTTTTTTAAGGGTACATACCGTACATTTTCTGGCAATTTATTGAACAGTTTAATTCTCATGTACATATGACTACTTCTAGTTTTTTCAAGTCTAACTGAAAGCAAATCAAGAAGGTAATTTTTCCTAGTAGAGTAATTATGGGTTTCTTTTCTGATGGTAAACTTATTTAGCAACTCCTTTACATCCATTAAACAGGAAAAAATGTATAGATTTGAAAGAGTCATTATTTTTAGATCTTTGAAAAGTGGCACACATGACTCCCTGTCAGATACATTCTTTATTATTATCACTGTCTTTTTTGCCATATAAAAATGGTGGATGGTTGGTATGCTTGTCATAGTGCAGCGGACGAGGGGGAAGGGTAAGAATGTATCATCAGACTTTTGGTGTAACTCAAATGTGTCGTTAGTGAATTGTATTTCCCGATAAATTTACAATTATTTTAAGTCGCCGCTTAAAATTCATTACTTAGACATGCCAAAAATTTGAACTATCCAAAATAAAATTCTAATTATCCTTGATTAGAACAGAATTAATCAAGTTCAAACATTGTTTGGATTCAAAATGCTAGGTACCAAGAGAAATATTTGAATTAAAAAAGATTTAAAATTGTAGAAGTTGGAAAGTTTGAACTATCCAGGTTCGACTGTATATCAAAATGTTTATTAGATCAAACTAAACGTTTTGCTTTTGTTTTTGAAGAAAACCTTAGAAAACAAATAGGTACTTGTAAAAAGATCTATGCTAATATGAATGATCCTTTTAGGGTCCTATCAATCATAAATATAGTCATAGAAAAAAATTATAGGCCTATATCATCACCATAATTGTTCTTGAGTCCTGAGAAAATTGTTCAAACTTGTTTAGTACACATTTATTATAAGGAAAAGTTTGCCTGTCAAAGTTAAAACTATGTGATTTTTACTGAATGTTTAGTTATTCACTATTTTAAAAACCCACTCACTGTTTTTCTTTATTTGAGTTGAGTATGTGGCATTGATCTTTAATAAGTAAGACCTTGAATTTAATAGGCTTAAACAAATCAACCAATGGTTAAATAAAAGATGTTCTTTATTACGATTTGACATGAGGTTAGGTCAAGGCAAATTTTGTGATCCACAGTGAGCAGGTTTTTTTCACTGGAGCAAACAATAAGTATCAAAAGAAAAAATAAGCTTCACAAAAAGGAGTAATAAATAATAATAAGTATTATAAGTACCGGTATAAAAAATGTGGTTAGCTATATAAGATCCAACGTAGATTTGTAGGACTTGACTTGCCTACTTAATTGAGTATAAAAAAATTTGGGGGGGGAGGGTTTTAATTCTCTTTGTAACAAAATTTTCCAAGCGTAGCTTTTGATCCCAAGTTTTATAAATAATTTTATAAAATTTGCCAGAATAATTTTTTTACTTAGCCTAGACTTTATGGTCAATCTCAAGAATGGTTTTGTTTGTGAATGAATGCAGTATTTCTCCACTGTTTATACAAGTGTGTAACATCGTATGATCGAGCATTGACCTATAGCCCTGGTAATCTTTGCTGTGGTCACAAAGGCACCGATAACCTGGCACACTTATAAACTAAACACTTTTGATTTCTAGTATATATTATTGAATAATTAACCCACAAAACAGCTTAAAAATCATGATCTTGGTTTAATGTATGAATCAATCAATAAATTCTTATTCACAATGTGAACATAATATACATTTAATGGTGTGACTTGTTGCTGAAAATTCAGCAATTTGATGTGGACCATCACATATCTTGCTAAAAATGTTACGTTCAGTTCTAAATGAATTACACCCGACCAACCCAATTTTGTGGTTATCACTTACCATCCAAAAATACACTCATTTGCATCTGTACATTAACATTTAGTTATGCATTTCCCATGACCTCTTAACCTAATCCCAACGTTATTCTAATGAGAAAATTTCAAATTTCAATGATGGATATCCCCTTCCTTTAAGTTTATTGATTCACAACACTGTGAAATGTTTTGTCATATCGGGTTTTATGTACTGTACTAATTTTATTGCCAGATTCCAAAGCATTAGTGATATTTTGTTGTCTCTTGGAAAATCATCCTTATTAGTCACAAACTTCTTATGCAGTAGTGTGTCTAAAAATCTTTTGTTAATAAGATTAATTAGTTGAACCCTTGTGTTTAGGATAATGACAATTGATTGAATTGACGAATAACTTAAATGTTGTTATAAATCTGTGCAGTAAGTAGATTTAAATGTTTTTTAAAGAAATTAAGCCCTGTACAAGTGAATAATACAAACTAAGACCCACTCGAGGTCATTGACATTGTATTGAATCACAGCGGCGCCTACACTTTCGGCATTGCATCAATAAAGACACATTAAAAGTTTAAAAATGTACATTCATGCAGTGATGAATAATAGAGGAGTGACAGCTAATCAAGACTCTCCGGTAGGCCTACTAGTTCTATTGATTTTCGCTTACCGGAACTCTGTTATTATAACAATATGCTCGTCATGAACATGAGAAGTAAACATGTATTTTATGTTTCCAGATGACATTACAACAACAGTTGATGGGGTAGACACCTACCATCTTGTCAAAGCGGCTGGCAGATACAAGTGGGTAACTAATTGAAGAGTTTTAATTTTTTCGCCATTCTTTTTTCACCTATCCAAGTATTATTGGTGATAGTTCTTGAGTACCTGAGTCACATACAAGTGATACAGCTCATAATGTTACTGACAAATTTTTTATGACCAACAATTAATTGAATTTTGGTTGCCAAACAATAAAACTGTTAACCTAATTCAACTGTTAAATTAAGTTTAATTTTTACCTAATTTCACTTTTGATTAACCCAACAAACTGTATATCACCATACATATTGTTTATATAGGCCATGCATAAAAACTGTATCTTTTAAGAAGAGGTTTTCTTATTTTATCCCTAAACTTATCAACAATCTGCCATTCAGGTTTTCTATCTTTACAATTAAAGTTTTTACAGAGCAAGGTTTGTTATTAAAACTTTGTATTTTTAATTATATCATGAGTTGTTTTGAAAACATATATCATGAAAAATCAAAAACAAGAATTATTTAGGATCTTATTTTAGTAATTATTCAAATTTCTCAAAATTTATTTTATTATTTTTTTTTTTATAATTTTAAACCATAAATATAACCTAATCAAATTTTTAAAAGTCATAAAAGTTATAATGGTTAAAGATGAATAATTTCAATAACACTACTCTACTAGCTGTGTTAAATAGCAAGTCACACAATTTTATTTTCTGCTATATTTAACTTGTACAAATCATATATAACCAATGTGCCATTATTCCTTGAATAAATCAATGTGGCCTTCAACATGATGAATTATTCTAGTGTTTTCCTTATTGCTTATCCCATTAGTGAGGCAGCCCACACTAGAGGTAAACATTCTGTTCTGGTAATTCCCATCCTGAAAAATATATGAGTTTGATAAAATCGTGCCAAATAAAGATTTTCCAAAAATGTTGTAACTTGTCCATTACTATACCTTGAGTTTTACTGTGAAACAACTAAAACAAGGAATTTACCAAGTGTTCACCACACCTTAGGCTAGGCTCTCTTAATTACCGTCTGTTTTACTAGAGAAGTGAAGCGGACCGCCGGAGTGTCGACAACGGATGTCGTTGGCCGGATGCTGCTCATGACAAGGCAGCACTTCCGGCGGGGCGCGCAGGAGTACGAGGTGGGCCGCGAGCCGTCTTCTGCGCTGGGCCTGGATGCCACCGCGCGCTCCCCGTGGACTGGCTGCTCACAGTTCCTGCCCACAACGCAGAAGATCATACAGTTCAGTGAGGGAAAAGAGCCCAAGGTATGATTCACCGCCTATGCGTAACCTACCTCTTGGTCCATCTATACTGGAGGTTGGCTAGCTCTTGTTGGAATTGTTTAAGGCATTTCGGAGTGGGAAACCTCCCTAGAAACCATTGTAAGCGGGAATGGATATTGCAGTTTTGATGTATACAATACACAGTGGGTTTTGTATGTTAACATACTGTAATTCTTCTTTACTTGTGTTGTCCGTAGAAGTACACAATGGAAGTTATTTATTTATTATTATTATTATTTCTTTTCGCAATGAGGTTTTTACTGATTTAATGCTATTTTGTACCTACACATAAAGTACGGTACAAAAGTATTTAAGTTACATATTTACTCTGAGAAACCAATCTTATCAAAGAAAACTAATCAATTTTTATTGTGTGTCATAAATTCTTTCACGTTTGTATTTTATCAAAATTTGAGACTTAAAGAAAGCCATTCTTTAGTTAGTAAATTAATTGACACACATTAACATGTAAACAATATCTCTGGTAATGTTTATTGATTAAGATAATTTTTGCTTTACAGCCAGGAGATAAGATTGTGTATGTTGCTGGAGCTTTTGATCTCTTCCACGTCGGTCACCTAGACTTTCTGCAGCAGGTAAATTGCAACCAAATTAGACCAAATCGACTATAACCTATGAAACTTTGTTTAGCCATTAGATCATTAGAAGAGAGGTTTTGCACATACATTAAATTAATATGGTAAACTCTAAACATTATTGTAATAAGGGTGTATTTACCACATTTATTACAATACGCTTTTTTAATGCTTACAAAAGCTCATTGAAAAGTGACCGATGGCAAGCATTACACATTATTTATGCACGTTGATACTTTTCTTGGAACCCTCTACACCCTCTACGGTGTGTATTTGAAGGTGAGTATGACTGAAGGGTGAATGTGATGAGTGTGATGGATCAGATGAGGTGTAGCTGTGTTATTGATAGATAGTTGCTGATTCATATTTCATAGCCTATTAATTAATAGGCTAGTGACCAAATTAACTGGGTCCAGCTTCAAACCATCAAAAAGCTACTATCTTTTCTCAGAATCAAACCTTCAGATTCAAAGGTGAGCTCTATAACAACTCAGCTACCTAGCTGGTTAACCATGCTACATAACTTATTACTCATAAATTTACCAATTTCGAAATAGCGTTTAGCGTTTACCTTAAGATTTACTGTGGGTTGCAAAATCTCTCTATTGTTATTATCCATAAGTAATAATTTGCAGAAGTATAAAAATTAATTATTCGTACAGTACTCAAAGTACCATCATGATTTAGTTCATATATTTTTTGCTAGGAATGGAAACATATTCATTGTGGAAAACCTACTGAATATAAACCTTGGAAAATATCTAATTTTTGGATTTGCAGTAGAGTCCCAACGCCTCTGAACTATATGGAACCGGAACACGAGCATAAATTTTCCTCCTACTTTCTCAGCTTGTGTGCACTTTAGGATAAATTCGCGCATACTGTTGAAAAGGTAATATCCTATAAATGAGCAGAAAAAAGGGCCATCGAGAGAGGGGGGGGGGGGCAGATTGCCCCCGGGCCACCAAAGACAGGGGGGCTTATCTTCAGGTGTTTTTTGTTTTATGATAGCAAATTTTTACTGCTGCATAGGCTGTAGTAACACCATATATGTATTTTTTTAATACCTATTAAAATCTTTAAACCGTGACAAAGTATGCCTATGACTTGAGCCTCGGTTTAACTTAAGCTCTAAGTCGGTAAACAGACGATGGGTGCCGCTGCCTCGTGGCGCCATTGGAGACATTGGAGAGTTACTATACCACCACCGTGCCCGCGCCACCAGTCCACCTGTACATGCGACATTGTGGTGTGCCCTTATCAGTGCAGGAAGTATGGTAGTACATCCAAAAACAAGTTTTCAGTTCCTGAATATTTTTGAATTTGGTTGAAATGAGTGTGTGGTTTCTTCAAATTATTTCGTTAAATGTTTAATATAGTTGTAAAATAAATTGCGTTTAAAATTTTCCCTGTAAGCTTAGCCATTTCAAAATACTTAGGCCCAAAACCACGTGGTAGCTCTCCAATAAGGACTCTCAGACCTAGCTAACTCTACCCCTGGCCACAAAAATTCTCTTGGCGGCACTGGCAGAAACTATCATTAATGACATCGGCCCTCAGGGCTACTTCACCTTACAGGCTTTCTAAGTTTCAATATCTTGTGGAAAAATGATAATTGATTGTATATATATATATTTTTTTGTCAATGAAAGCAAACCTATTATACAATATTTAACCATTACTAGACACCACAAATTAATAGTTTATAATGTAAAAGGACTAAATTGTGTGAAACCTCCATATGCTGTTTTTCTATTCTCGATTATTCTCTATTTCAGGCTGCTGAGCAGGGAGACTTCCTAATTGTCGGGTTGCACACGGACCCGGTTGTCAACAGATACAAGGGCAGTAACTTTCCCATCATGAATCTGCATGAGAGAGTCCTCAGCGTGCTCGCCTGCAAGGTAAGGCAATTGGATCTACTGAATTGGTCTAAAAATTTATAATTAACAAACCTCTAAAAATTAGGGGTGTGCGAGTACTCGAGTGGTCGAATAGTTGTGGTCGAATACTAGCACTATTCGGCTCGGCTCGAGGTTATGCCAAACTATTCGAGTGGTCGAGCTGAAAATAATTACAGAAGCAACAATTCCACAAAAGAAAAAGAGTTAAGAAGAAAACTCTGTACTAACAATTATTTGATTTATTAATTAATGGAAAAAAGCAGAGAAACACGGCAATTTATAATTGAGCTGTGTGATCGCAAACAGGGTTAGGGAGGCAAGACGATGGC
Organism: Neoaliturus tenellus; assembly: GCA_030545055.2. Lineage (NCBI taxonomy): Eukaryota > Metazoa > Arthropoda > Insecta > Hemiptera > Cicadellidae > Neoaliturus > Neoaliturus tenellus. The sequence continues at coordinate 214,356,166 of CM061532.1, forward strand.
AGGTGCTGGGCGGGGTTTGTTGACGCAATAGGACCACGCTAATGACCTTGACTGGTGGAGTCAACACACGCACACATACGCACGCACTCTTACATGCACCCACACACACATACACTCTCACACACCCTCGCCCAAAGAAAGGTCCTATTAGTTTCCACTTCATTGTGTAATTATCGTTTTGATTCGTGTGCTGTTCAGTGACCCTTAGTAATTTTGGGTTATATTATGCAAAACAACACATTTCAAAATGCATTTGATTTGCATTTCAAGAAATGTTTTGATAAAGTTACATTAACATTTTATTTGACAAATTTATTAGACTAATTTGGTAACTAAACATTTAAAACAATTTATTGTTCTTAAATTTTTACCACTTAGACAAAAAGATGAACAATAACTTGTTTTTGTTTGCGTGCTCTTATCTTGAATAAATTATCCCAAGCGACCCTCCCCCTCACCCAGCCTCTCCCCCCTTCACCTTACCCACCCATCCCAGCTGACAGATGCCAAACAATAGAACACCTGACCTTGGTTTTTTGTCCACATTGGACCCTTTTATTATTCCTTGTTCACTCAATTAGAAGATCTGTTAACCGTGGTTTTGGGTTATCCGGGATCCTTCAACCAGTCATTACCCCGGTTAATCGGGAGTTGACTGCGTTTTACTTTTTTCATTTAATGGCAAAAAAATGGCCTTTTGGGAAGATAAAAGATGGTATTTTTACAAAAAAAAAAAAAATTATCAAAAATTTTTTTTTTTTTTTTTTTTTTTTGCTGTCTGGGTTTGGCTCGGCTCGGCTTGAAACTCGAATATTTCATTACCAGCTCGGCTCGGCTTGGCTCGACCAGAAAATTCACTATTCGCACACCCCTACTAAAAATACAACATAATTTTGATTTTTGAACCTATTTAGGTTTTTTAAACAAATTTGAGACCCAGAACAGGGTGTATACCAACTGGAAAAATCGGAAATTTGGAAAGACCAGGAAAAAACGGGGGAAACTGATTTGGGATATTTAAGAGGGCGCTCTTGCCTGCTGATCTGCCGATCAATGGCGCTCTTAACTACTGATCAGAGACTCTTGTCCACCGATCGGAGACTTTTCTCCACAGATTGGAGACTCTCTTTTCTGCCAATCAGAGAGGCTCGTACCCGCTGATGGAGACTTGTATCCACCTATCTGATGCGCTCCTGTCATAAATTAGAGATTCTCTTGTCCATTGATTTAAGATTCCTGTGTCCACCAACAGAGACTCAATTCTAGCTCACTTTATTGATACATCTCGTATACTATTACTTGAGTATTATATGCATTTGAGATTTATTGAGGACTCTTTTTCTCTCAAACCAAATATATCCGAAGTGCACTTTGTGAGTATGTTCATAATTGAAATGCCCTTGGTATTATTTTCATTACCGAATCCCCCAGATAACAATAATTAAATTCAAACATAGTGGCCAATATTATATATTATCATGTAACCGTCCAATTTCTGATTTTTCCTCCTTAGACACTAAGAGACAAATTGAAAACTGTTAATTTGGTAAACATTATCTGTACTGATGGCATGTTACAGTATGTTTCGGAGGTGGTGATTGGGGCGCCGTACACAGTGACGGAAGAGCTGATGAACCACTTCCGCGTGGACCTCGTTTGCCACGGCAAGACTCCCATCATGCCAGATGAGGATGGTCAGGACCCGTACCGGGTGCCCAAGAACAAGGGCCGCTTTATGGCGCTCGATTCCCGCAACCTAATGACCACCGAGAAGATTGTGGACAGGATTATTCGCCATAGGTGAGTCTAAAATGTTTAGTGTGTGGGTTGATAAACTTTTCTTTCACTCATTTCCTCTTGAAAGATTTTGCTAAAGAAAGATGTTTTACAAGATCATTCATAATTTATGTGTATGATCTTGTAAAACATCTTCCTTTGGCAAAATCAACTAGGGGTGGGCGAGTACTCGAGTTTCGAGTAGTGGCTCGGGTAATTAGTCCTACTCGAACTCGAGTCGAGTAGTTGCAAATACTCGAGAATCGAGTCGAGTAGTCGTCGTCGTCGTCACTCCTGGCGGCGCGCGCCCGCAGCCGTGACAATAGTTGTTTACGTCTGGCGGCTGGCGATCTCGCTAACGAGCACAAAAACACGGCCGGCCGCCGAGACGATCTATTGTTCAGCTTATCTATTGACGCCCGGCAGTAATTTATTCAAGAGGGGTGTTTTTAGCTCCTAGAACCAAATGCTACTTTCTGAACCAATTGTCGTAGAAAACTAAGGGATGGCTCGTTTAATTCGTCTAATTCTTACAAATTAAACAAAACGTCAATCAAAGTTGTGTGACTTTCCAAAAGGAAAGAGGCAAAATGTTGTTAAATAAATCAATCTTTAATTGAATTACTGTTTTATAATGTTAAAAGTATCTTATTATAATTTGATATAATTTTTAAATGAAAAACTTCAAATCCCATTAAACATAAAATTATTTTTTTCATTAAACATTACAAATACATTTATTAGATTTTGGAGGTTCATAACTTAAAACCTTCATTGTTTTTTTCATCATACACTCCTTTTTTAATATAGCAAAAAAATAGCTAAATGAATACATAAAAATAAAAATAATTAGGTCTAATAGTGGATATTTTCAAAGCTCAATTTTTATGATAATCTCTAAGTAAGAACCTGTCTCAGTTAAATCAATAAGTAAAAAAATAAACATTCCTTGGGGTTATAAATGGCACTGGTTTGTTGAACCACTTCATTCCTTAGTGTTAATATTTATTATAATTTCCATTTGTTGTTTTTTGTTCTTTTTTAACTGAGCAGGCCTTAGGCCTATTTATGTAAGACAGTTTTGTTTTCTTTACAATTTTTCCATTTGTTTTAATCTATATTTTGATATACATAATTTTTCTGTTAATTCTTTGTACAAAACGTTTAATATTTCATTCAACAAAACTTTTATAAAATTTTAATGGACATTTTTATATGTATATTGTTTAGTGATTTGATTTTAATTTTTTTGGTAACAAGAAAATTTGTACTGTATCCTTATCTTATTGTATACTGCAAATATAAAAATTAGATATTTAAAAGCTTTTCAACTAAAGGAGGTTCATTGTAACTAACAAAAAACAAGTGGAACAGTTTGGAAACAGAACCAGTTGATATTTAACATTCATTTTTCTTTATACGACACTCAGATAAAAGTCAAAACGAATATTTCCTGATAGCGTCGAGGAGAAGAGCAATCCCGTCCCAAAATTGGACGGGAAATAAAAATTCCCATCCCAAACTAAAAATCCATTCCCGTCCATCCCTAATTTTGTTGTTGATGAAATTTTTTACATAGGCCTAATTCTCAGAAATTGATTTGTACTACACATTGTAAGAGGAAAACTGTAAATAAATATACTTACTTTTTTATCAACTTTTATCGAAGTAGTTCTTATTGTCGTACCCTAAATTGATGTTATCTTTCAGTGTTCTCATACATAAAAATGGATTTAATAATACTTTTACTTTTATTATTTAATATTATTTTTAAAAACTCATTTTAAACTTTTTCACACTACTACTCGACTCGACTCGATACCCGAGTAGTTGATGCAATACTCGACTCGAATCGTAAAACCACTACTTGCCCACCCCTAAAATCAACACTATATGCCGATGACACAACGTTGCTGTTTGGAGGACCTTCTTGTGATCTGAGATGTAGAGTCACAGAAACTCTACAAGCACTCCAAACATGGTTATCAACCAACAATCTTATTTTGAACTCCGATAAAATAGTTTTCATTCAATTCCTTACAGTCAATAAAACTCCTGAAGATATTTCTTTGGCGGAATGTAACATTAATGAGAGTTCTTCAGTAAAGTTTCTAGGGCTAACAGTGGATAGTAATTAGTCATGGGACATCCACAAAACACATCTGTGTAGTAAGCTGAGTCGAGTCACCTATAAGCTGAGTCGAGTCACCTATGCACTCAGAACCCTGCATCCACTCTTGGATTTCAATGCCCTTCTCATGGTTTACTATGGATGCTTCTTTTCTGCAATGACTTATGGAATAGAAGTGTTGGGAGAGTCTCCCCATGCGTCAAAAGTCTTTCTAGTCCAGAAATGAGCTGTCCGTATCATGCAAGGACTGCCTCCTCTACACTCATGCAGAGGAGTTTTCCGCTCAATTGGCATTCTTACCCTCCCCTCTATTTTCATTTATAGAATAGTACTTTCCACATTGAAAACCTTTAAGAATTTCCCAGTTGTTGGAGCAAACCACACATATCCCACTAGATATGGTCACGATCTCCTCACCTCTTTCCGAAAGGGGAATAAATTATTCGGGTCCGGCTTTTTACAATAAACTTTCCCGGGAAGTGAAGGAAATGAAAGATTCCAGTTTTGAGAAGAATCTGAGGGAATTTTTAGTTGAGGGGGAATTTTATAGTGTTCAGGAATTCCTCTCTACCTGATCACACTTGACAATCTACCCTGTTTAGTTTACGATACAATAAGTTCTTTTTTTTTAGTTTTTAATTTTGATGACTGAGATGTACACCTTGCTTGTATTCTATTCAGAATAAAGATTGTCTATTGTCTATTGTCTATTGAAGGTTTTGGTTATGAATGTGGTCAACACCTTAGTTGTCTAATCACTGTGGTAAATACCTTAATCCTAGAACCGCTGACCATTTTTGGCCAAAATACTGCAGGGTTTTTAAATTTTTCGTGATACGTCCAGATAATTGTATCTATGTAGTTTTTAGATAAATTACTACTGTAAAACATATCATATTGTAAGTAATATCATTCAGCATAAATCAAGGAACACATTATCGAATAATAATAATCAATGACTTACCACAGCAGTTTAGGGATTTAGCAGTCTTCATATTTATAATATAAGTAGTTCAAATAAACCACATTTTGCAGGTTAGGTCGCATGTACTGTGAGGGGTTGCCAGAGTAGGGGGCCGTGGCGTTAACCGTATAATTGTGTCGGAAAGCTCTTTGGGTTCTACAAAATTTAATGTTATGAGTTTAACACTCACTTTATGGCGCTTGTGGTCTATCTATTTGGCATCTTGCTCATAGGTGTGATAGAAGACACTCATCATCGTGCACCAGGGGGAAAAAGGGAAGAAAAACAATTTGAATAAAATGTACATCAACTATATCTTACAATTTATACAAGGTCTGTGCTTTAGTTTCAGGAGCTCTCCTTATAATTTCAGAATTAAAGAATTTATAACTGAGAACTTGAAATTTTTTTAATAAATTTTAAAACACTATTTCTAATTTTTTTCTAGAATTGATTATGAAGAGAGAAACCGGAAGAAAGAAGTAAAAGAGCTCAAAATGCTTGAGGCTTTGTCCAAGGTCAAAATCATTGGAAGCTCATAGCAAAACTCTCATTCCCTCATCTCCGTTTTCCCACCAAAGATTCATTCCAGTTTAGTAATTAGATAAATCAGCAGCTGGATCTCGTTAAAAGCCATTTGTGTGTTTCTTGAAAAATTGAAAAACCACATGAAAATTAGATTTTACTTTGTTTATTGTTTTTATTACTATATTTGTATTCAATGAAATAGTTAAAAGAATTATATCAACCAATATGTTTAGTGCCAAATTTGAATTGGTTTGAAATCTAGAGCTTATTCGTGATCTTTGTTTTGCTTTATGTATAAATGTATATTCTTTAAAATAAATAATATATTTGATTTGTTTCTGTTATATTTGTATATATAAATTATGGGTATATGTTATGAAAAGTGTACAATTTTTCATCTATTCTGTTTTATTATTTTATTATATTATTATATGTTGGAAACTTAGGAACCCATAACTATCTTCAGTTATGCAGAGTAACTTGTGCAATGCCAAATAATAAAAATCACATAATTGGCATTTTTTCCTATCTTAAATTTTTTGAATAGGTATTTCAAAATTTTTATTACTCACATAGTGACATTTTTACATTATTAAGATGTACTTAAAACAAACTTTGCTTGCATTAATTGGAATTTTTCAATTAGTTTTTCCTTACAATTCAGCACTCTAAAAATGTAATTGGAAAAATATTTTCTTAGTTTAGTTTTATTTCTTGGTTTTTGTTACCAGATTTCTGTTTCTTCTCTTCATTAATAAGAGTTGTAGATAACAATTGCAACTCATTGCAAAAATTGCATTAATAATTAATTACTTTTTAACTGTTTGTTGTCTTAAAATAACCCACTGAATCATATTATTGTCATGCATGTAAAAATTTATAATGGTTTGAACTTAATTTTTTAAACAAAAAATTGAACTTGCATTTTTTAGTAAAGGATTGTTGTTGCTTTTATTACAGAAAGGATTACTATTTATTGTGTTTTAAATATTATATCTGTTATTGAAAAATCTCGGCTCACCACAATGGTTTTTTGTTGAATATTATGTATGTATAACTTTAATCCACTATGAATTTTAATCAAGGTTAGCTGTTATAATTTGTGTTTTAGTTGAATAAATTAAATCTTTAATAATAAAATTGTAGCTTTGTACTTACAAAATTTTTTAGATTTATGATCAATCAAAATGCTTAGAAAATATTAAATATTGTTATATTAGAATTTGAGATTAATTGTTAAGTTACACATATTTCAGGGTGATTTAGGATATCTAGTCACTTTGGTGATATTTGTAAAAGTATAATATTTTCATATTGTAAACAAATGATAAGTTTTATAGTTATTAGGTTTTACCTCTTTGTTTAGTGAAGTAATTGTTTGTGAAGCCATGTTATCTATGATAAAGCAAGTAGTTCTGAACAACTATCAAACTAGCAAATTTGAGTGACTTGCCAATATTATATAAAGGTAAATAAATCTTTCTTTTCGTGAGAGGGCTCAAAGAAATTTTGTAGATAGTATTAGTATTTTAAGTGTATACCGTCATAATCACAAAAATATGCTTGACACGTGTTTTCTTCTCAATCAAAGAGGAGCTTTCACTGCAGTTTAGAGGCAGTAAGAGAACTGACCCATATGGCTAGATTAAAAGACATTCATATAATATCTGGTCCTGTCCACAAACCAAGCCGAATATAGTCAAGTAATAGACCAAATGTAAGTAGACACTTTGCTACAGATTCAATGAACACTAGTATAGCTATGTTCCCCACCCCGCTGTTGATATAGCAAGGTCTATTACAGGTCTAGAGATGTGATATTCCTGCAGCAACGAGGCATAAAAGGTGGCCCACTCTAGTGGATTAGTTACTATTTGTTATGGAGCTTCCTCCTACTTCCTTTCTTAGACATGCTTCTCTACTTTTTAATCCTTGCACAGTCACTTTGTTCTTCCAATCTTCTTAAACTTAATTAAGAATTAAGTTTATTTTATACATCCTTGTACTGTATATCTTTTCTCCTAGTTTTGAAAGTGATGAAAAATCCTTGAAATCTTTTGGTTTGATATAGTTAAGCATTTTGTTATAGCTAATAAATGCCTATTCATTTTGCCTATTCATTTTCTTTAGTTTTATTTTAAATTTTGATATTTACAAAAAAATTTCCTCTGTTAAATATCTGTTCTATTTCATCTACTCTGTCCTCTCTATGAAGTTAGGACATTTTTATTTTACATAATCATTGTTTTTAATTTAGATCACGACTTATTCTTATACTTAGTTTCTTCCTTACAACCTCACACTGTTAAATTAATTAATTTGTTATTAATTATTCCCAAAGACAATTGTACCAAATGTTTGGGTGAGGCAAAAATATACAAAGGGGGAGATGTTTAACACACAGCTTGTAAAAATTAGGTAACCATAATTTAATTTGTGAATGGATTGTATTGATACAGGTAATAAATATAAGTACATTCAATGTTAAAAACTCCAATTTTGTCCCTTTTGAAGCCCCATAAAATCCCCTTCCCATGGTCTTAGCTTTGTAGTTGGCTCATGAAAATAGACCTGGTCATATACTACACCTTTATACCAAATTTAACTGAAAATGAACTTCAAAAGTTAGAGGGACAATGAACACATAATATAAAGGAATAAATCATGAACTTGAATTAACTGTGCTTGTGGCTTTCAAGGACCTCTAAACGGAAAACTTCCATTGTTCCAGCCACAGGTCTTACTGTGCTAACTATTGTGTTTTCCATATTAAGAAAATTTACAAAAACCATTTCCGGCTTAGAATATTTGACAGTCAGTTTTATTGGTTGAAAAGACCTACCAATGATAATCTAGTGAATAATTTTAAAGACAACGCATGCCCATAGGAACACATCTATTTACAGTACTTTACAATTGAGTCTTAAGGGGTCAAAATATAACATTCTGTTGGTTTCTAATAGAAACCTAATTTGTTCAATGTTGTTACCCAATGTTTGTTATAATTGTCCTATTTACCCAGATGGATTAAGACTTGGCTTTTGGATTGGAGCATTAGCTCAAATCAATGTGGTCTCATGTGAGTTCTTATGGGATGAGGCATCTGGCAGAGAGGCGAGAAACATCTCACTTTTCTCTTAGATAAAATTAGACAAGTACAAAAATAAGAAACATTTAGTTTTAATTGTTAAACAAATTTGAGCTTGTACTGACACAAGTATTCTTTTAAACCAACGGTACAGTAATATTTAAGTGAAGTGGAGGGGAGGCAGTAATTCCAGGTATACTAGTGTTAGTACTAGATGCCATCTTAAATGGTTTTATCTATAGCATTTGAATTAGTTTCAGTTTTTATTAACTGTGTGTAATTATTTGTTCATAATTGAGTTTTACTAGTTAATTAAATATTAGTCATTACTCCTCCTCTGCCCTTATTTATGCACACATTTTGTATTATGGGACACTAAAACATGTTCAAAGCAAACATGCATGTCATATATCCGGACTACATTTTTATATTATGTAAATTCGCAAAGATTACCTTCAAAAAGGATTTTCTTTTTTGTTTATAGTTAGCAAACTCTCTATAATATTGAAGATTTTCAAGTACGTGCTCAAACCACTCATCAATAATCTACATGGATTGACATGTAATTATTGATGAGTTATTGATAAGTGATATACATGAAATGTACAGAATAGTGTCATAGTGCAGGAAATTCAAAATTATATATACATAACTTAAGTAAAAACAAAATACAATTTTTCATTGCCTTACAAAAATAGTTGTTCAACTTACAAGCTAACAACAAGTTCAAGATTAAACAAGCTCTTGATTAAAAAAAAAAATGAAAAACTGCAGAGAAATTTATGCTTGTATAGTAGAACCTCAATAGTTTGACACTTTGTGGACTTAGTGAGTGTCAAACTATCGAAAAGTCAAACTATAGGGAGTATATGGGAAATTTTAATACTGGGAGCATAAAATTCATTAGTTGAATTTAGGAAACACAAAATTTTAATGAAAACAACTTGATTGAACTATAACATAGCTAAAATTAAAATTATTGACCATTTTGTTTACACTTCCACCTTTGTCAGTCCCCAACATGGACATTATCAGTCGTTAGGCCTACTGACATGCTAAGTTGTCACAGACTGTGTCGAACTATCAAGGTTCTACCGTAGTAGAGTTGTAAAATAAAACATTTACGATAATCTAAAATAATTAAAGTACAGGTAATAAGACAATCTTGTAAATTGTCACGATTTTGTATAACTTTTTATGTTACACAAATTGTGTGCACAAATAAGGCTTTAGATTTACCCTAAAATATTTGGTAGATAAAAGGTGCGTTTACACCAGAGTTAACAACTTTGATTGGTATATCTATATGGCCAAAGTTGACAAGTTTTGGTTGTCGATTCTGGTGTGAATCCACCTAAAAAGGCTTAATGCAATATGTTTGGCTCTAAAAAAAATCCATAAGTGGCAAACGATATTACCATATTATAATAAACTATGATTATTTATTTTACCAAATGTAATTTTTCCTAATGTCCAGTCAAAATAATATAAATACAAATCATGATAATATAGGTGCTTGGCAAATGTTTGTTTGTTATGAACATGAGCTATGTAATATAAAATTTATACTGGGTAAATGGTTTTTTTACCTTTGTTATTTTAAATTGGTCTATCACTTCATCTGTTTATGAACAAGACTAGTTCTTCAAGTTGGAAAATAATTGCTTAGCTATTAAATTTAATTAGACTAATTATACATACTGACAAGAATATTTTTTATTGTTTTTTTTTAATATTTTTTAAATAAAAGTTTGGATTTAATGTTACCCAAAAATGTATAGTGAATATTAATACCTGCTGTTATCAAACAGATGTATAAAATAAACGAAATTCATTGAATAAATATTTGTAGCTGATTTTAGTCATAGTAAAACTTAAAAATACTCTTCATCATACTACTGTGAAAACTTCTGTTTTCAAAACCTGCACTACAGGGTTGAAGCAGTGGCGGATTTGCCACTAGGACAACTAGGCCCTGGCCTAGGGCCTAGTTAGTTGCAGCTAAAGTTGCTGCAAACTAGTCCAGGGAACTGTCCCTGCCTAGGGCTGCAGGGGGGCCGCACGGAGTCCCAAATATGCATATATTTTTTAAGGATGTACTTGCACAGTAAAGATGAACATTAGCTTTGAGCCCTGATTTTTTAGCAGACTATTTTAGTTGAAAAACCGTAAATTCACAACACAACAGAGATACTTTGGTGAAGTCATTGTGGCATCTGCCGTTTTCCATGTCATTTTCGGGTGATCATGAGCTTACCTGTAGGTTAAGTCACATTCATATTGGTGGCAACACTGGGCAACGACGTGGCGGCCCCTTTGGGCTTTTTATTATAATTAACTAAAGTTACCTCTCTGTGTCTATAAAGGGCACCGCTTTCCCCTTGATATTTTTTGGTTGCCAGTTTGCTATTTTGACAGCGTCTCACACGCTGTCAAAATGTATAAAAATTCAGAAAGCAACACATTTGTACCAATATAGTTATATAAACAAAGTAATTCAGATCAATAAGGACCCCATTGAACCTACACTACTAAATACAGTTTGGTAAAATTGAGTACGGATAGCCTCTTACCAACAGCAATTTGACCAACGTAACGGACATAACATCCCTAAAATACAGCGGCACGCTTTTCACAAACTTTTGAACAGAGAGTAGTGACTCCAGTTATAACATAGATCCATTGACTATAGATATAGTCAATGATAAAGCATAATGGGCCCCATTCCCCACCCCCATTTAACAGCTAGATAATCCAGCATCTTTCCAACACGAGCTCGTTCTCAGAGATCATAGTGTACACATACAATTAGAATTTACTCGTACCAGAGCATAGAATAAAAAAATTAAGGATGATTTTAGCTTGATTTGAGGATTTTAGTATCATACTTTGGTCAGTGATTAGGGGGGGGGGGGCGGGAGGGTCCCACAGAGAAGTTGGCTAGGGCCCCAACCTTCATAAATCCGCCACTGGGTTGAAGTAGGTAGTTCTTTTATTGCCCTGGAGAGGAAAGGAACAGCTGATGTCGAGGTCATCAGCCTGTTACAGTTTTAAGTTTATTTTAGCAAGTACGACTCAAGTCCCATTCTATACGATGTGTTAGGCATTATTTAAACGACAATTAGCTGTTAGTCTTACCCAACAATGAACTTATGATTCGCTACTGATGTTTGTTTAATGTAATGCCTAACACAGAGTATTTGCAGTCTGTATTAAATGGGCCAAATGCACTACGGTATTCAAGTGCACTTTCTATTACAACATGGCAAAAACAGGGAGACAACTGGCAGATGATCAGTTGACTGATCTGAATGGAAACCTATTTGAGAATCTATACTTATTTAATACACTAAGGGCCGGTTTCTCCAAACACGTTTAACTTAAACTTAGTTTAACTCAATGTTAATCATATGGACAATGTTGATTTAAACTTGATTTTAGGTTTAAACTTGCTTCGAGAAACCGGCCCTAAAGGTTTTTATGTGTTGAGAACTCCTTCTACGATTTTCAACCGATTTTCAAGTTTTTGGTGTCGTTGGATAGGGCTTAGTCTGTAGTTGTTTCCGCCAAAAATTTATGAGAATCAGATTTAAAATGAACCGATATCCACCATTGAAATCTCAAAATTTCCCATTAAAATAACATTGGGATTGAATAAAGCATTTTAGTCTAATGCTAATAAACAGCTGTAAATACAGGTAGTTTTTGGCGATTACTGATATTCACAATATTGTATTGGTCGGTGTCATCGATTTAGAACCTAATTGAATATAACTTTTGTATTGTATCAAAATAAATTGCTTGATTTCGAGCATCAAGTACACTAGTAATCTTAGAAGGTATCAGTTAATTGTAAAATCTTCGTTTTGTGTGAAATAGTTAAATAAACTAAGCAGAGAACACAAAAAATTCTGTTTATAACAAAGGGCCAGAAGTTATTATTTTATTTTATTTTTTTTTTTTTTACTTGTTTATTTGATGACCTTGGATTAAACAACAGTTGTTGAGCTTGTAAGAAAAGCATCACCTGAGGCCCGGGCGATGAAAGACGTCATTGTTGCCTTAAGATGTTATTTCACATTACCTTATCATCCCCAGCACAAATGCAGATGGGCAAAGAATAACCGTAGGCATTGACTTTGTACACTAACGTGAATAGACCTCTCATCCAATGCATTTAGTTTGAGGCAAAAATTTGGAAGTTCGGGGGACGTGGCACCAGAGTCGCTGCAATCGATGTTGTTATTATTCAGCTGAATTTACAGTGCTGCAAAAACACTTTACCAAAACATAAACATAACTTTCAGTTATAAAATGTTTCATCCTTGGTTGAGAAGAGTGGTAATACTGATTTATCTATCATATGTTATGTGTATTTCCGTGGACGCCGCACGAGATCACACCACTGTCAGTAGGCTTCACACACGCCTATGCTATGAGAAGTCTACTCACGTTAGTGTACATAGTCAATGCCGTAGGCATACACCAATGTATACAGAACCGAATAAGTAGGGACATCCTTATGGGGAAGTGAGAACGCCGCCCTGAAACACAGATAGCACCACCAAGAAATGGAAACAGATGGCTAGAATAATTTTGTAGACGTTTGTTGTTTCGATTTTTTGTAAACAAAGATGCTTATTTTGACATTTAAGAGGTAGAAAGAGCGCTTCCTGTGACAATAGGGAGAAGTAATCCTAGCATCAGCGCTTTATTTTACTCTGGTTTTCGGGGTCAGAACTAAAATGTTTTAACATGGGATGTCCTTACTTATTCGGTTCTGTATACATTGCACACACTGACAATAGGAGGAAATGAATTATCAAGTTTAAAAAGTTTTTCCATCATTAAATCTCTGCAAAAAATATACTGCTAATAATAATTTAGGTGACATCAACCACAATTAAATCAGTGACGTAGTTGGTGGTTCAGCTGATAGCAACTGTCAAATAGCTGTGATGTACTTGGTGCTTTTTGCTTGGAATCAGCTGTAGTCACCTACCGTTGGGGAATTCTAGTTTCGGTGGTTATTACCAAACACACAATTTTTTTATATGAGGTTGGCAGACCTCTTTTATCCTTACTATGCGCCATCCACATAGACTATTGATCTGTGCGTGGATTGTAGTATAAAAAGCAAGGAGGTGAGCCGCTACAGTACAGGTGATAGGTACTGATAAAATTCACTGGAAGAACACAGATTCAAACCCACGACATCTCTGCCATGGTCCCGAAGTCCGGCGCGCTAACCATCATGCCACCGACTCACAATATCTTATGTGTATAACAAAAGATATTCAGGAACTAAACATTCTGACTGTTGTCGCATTGTACATCAGAGAGGTGATCAGGGCCGACTTTGTAAATGGGCCTGGGCCCAGGGGCGCAAGGGCCAAGGGGCGCAAAAGCCAAATTGCTTAATTCTTATTTTTGTTGGGAGCGCGACAAAGAAAATATTTTATCAATATTTATCACTCAGATTTTGACCTTGATGCCATAACCATGGGACTTCGCACTCCTAACAGTAATAATGATAAATGTTTTGCGATCAGTAGAGGTCGCAGTATTCAGCGCGTACTGTACTGTGTAGCACACAAGTACGGAAAGGTGACGTGGCAGGAACACCCGTCCTCTCGAACGGCGTGCCAACGACTAATCCCCACCACGGGTCCATCTTCCCTGCTGCACCGCCTCGCCCTCTCCCCCCCCCCCCAGCCAATACGTGCGCGAGCACAGTTTACTTTTACAATGTGCAACTGCGTTATTAGCGGTCGAAAATAAACATAATAAAAATAGTGCTGTCATTGTTCCATTTTGTTGTTATGTTGCGAATGCGCGTCTCAAATCGTCAAATGCCTATGGCACTGGGTTTGTTTATTTGGCGATTCATATCCTTGGGAGAGGAGGGGGTGGGGTTGAAGGGTGGGGGGGCGCAAACATCTCCTGGGCCCATAGCGCGTCACATACAAACTGCGGGCCTGGAGGTGATTCTCTATGTGGATGGGAAACCCCTTCTAAAAGGAACAGACATCCACTGCCATAACACCAGGCATGCCACCAGGTACCAGCTACCACTCCACCACAGCACATTGTTTGAGAGGAAGCCGTCATACAATGGCAGAAAACTCCACAATCTGCTCCCGGAGGACATGAGAAGACAAACCAGGAAGAAACTGAAGACAGCCCTCACCAACTGGCTGTCAAAGAACCCGTTCTACTCCCTGGACGAATTCCTGCAATGGAGGGACACGCTTCCACTTACGCATCGATGAAGATCATTAAATTGTAATCTTTTGACACTATTACAAATCTTTATGCTTTGTAAATAAAGAGATTTTTATTTTTATTTTGATTTTGTATATGTATTTTATTTGTAAAGAAAATGAAAGTCTTTGAAATTATTAAAAGTAAAGAATTTGAAATCAAAAGTCAGTGTAGACGATGTAATGGAAATGTCAATAGAGTAGAAATACCAGCAACAAACCCACAAAGTTACATATGTTAGTAAATTAGCTAAAACATGATTTTTAACAAATTTGGGGGAAGAGTTTTATTTGTTTACAAATTACAATGATTGGTTTTCATAATAACATGTGTAACCCTATAAATAAATTCTATATAAAGCAAACTGAAAACTTCACTTATTAATAATACTATTTAATCTGGTTTTGGACACAGCTTCCCTAAACATTTTCTGTTTTATGTATGGAGTTGCTGCAGGTGGACTCATTGATCTCCCAAACGTCCTTTTAAGTTCTTGTATGGATTTTTGTGTGAATGACGTTGTGTTTTTTTCGACCATTGGGTAATACATCATTGCCACATCAAGAACAGTTTTTGATGGTATTATTCCCAGCAGATATATAAGAGGAGTCTTTTTAATTATTTTATAAATAAAACTTTCAAGAAACATTTCCAAGTTTGACAGCCAGTGGATCTGTAGGTGTCTTCGAAAGATAGAGCCACTCGTCTCCAGGGTCTTGCCATCTCGAACAGCCAAACTGACCAACATGTTCATCAGTGCCAGATTCACCATGATGATAAAAGCCATTATTATGGAACACTCAAAATACAAATCCAGTTGTCCAGCTAAAATTTCAGGTATTGTTTTCATCGATCCATCCATATTGATTGTTCTGTTTTCTGAAAAATGTTTTTTTTCAAAGAAATTAAAACTTTGAGAAGTATCATCCAGGAATAATATTGATAGCGTATAAACAAATGACTTGAATTGACTGACAAAGTAAAAGCTATTGTTAAAAATGCAGTAGAATGCTAATGAAAATGACCACAAAACAAAAAATACAATTCCAATATACTTGAGCATCCCATAAATGACTTGAGAAAACATTGCTATTTGATGACTTATTGTTTTAAAAATTGTGGTGGAATACATCATTAAGGAAAAGAAAGAGATTAGGACTGTGAGTGATGCAATATCAAAAAAGAAATCAGAGGCGTGCGGAATGGTAGTCAACCCCAAGATCAATAAGCAAGGCAACACTGTCAGTACCATTGTGAGGATTCCTATAAGGCTTAATTCGTTGTGAAGTAAAAGCGGAAACGAAAATGATAGACCCAGCACATTAAGAAATCCAAGGAAGTATCTTATGTAGTTTATCATGAGGGTTTCACCACTCGAATGTGAATAAAATATGAGGTAAACTGTCAGTGTCAACAAAGAAAAGCAGGACAAAAGAAATCTTATGATAAAAAAATAGTCAACACTCATTAGAACTAAATGAACATACATTTTGAATAGAGTGTGCTCCAACAATATGTACCTTGGTTCACCATGTATTTTACTGTAGAACAGTTTTACTACTTGAATTATATGTTCTGATGGCCTTAAGATAGAAAAATTTATTCTAAGGGATTCACTTTCCTCTTGCAGCCCTTTTGCTTGCTGGTCATAAATGATTCCCTCATTTAATAGAGACATAAGTATATCAGTTGAATGCTCGGTGTTTTTCAATATAGATTCAAGAACAAATTCACCTTCATTGTTATGACTCGATATATTGGCACGATGGGAAAGGAAAAAATAAACACATTCAGGACCACCCAAGTCATTCCTTGATGCTAGTTGAAGAGGTGTATTTCCAATGACATCTGGATGGTCAAATAAATATTGGTCGTCACTACTAAACATTTTCACAAAAGTGAATATAAAGTTTAAACAGTGAACGTTGCCGCCAAGAGCACATGCATGAAATATATTTTTACCACTTTTTTCACTAATATTTAAGAAATTCTTCGGGAACCATGAGTGAGATCTGTTTTTTCTTATCTCATCAGTAAGAATAAATATGTCAGAGCTATAAATATCACAGGAAATTTCAGCTTCCCTTACCAAATCTTTACCACTGAAGTCAATTTCTTTGTCGTACGTCCTACAAAAGTTGTAAAATTTGTCCGAAAGCAACAAAGTCTTAAGAACTTTGAGGTGCCCATATGCAGCAGCAACAAATGTACATGAATGTCCTTCTCGATTGAGTTCTTCAATATTGCCCCAGCGGCCTTTTCTGGCGTCAGCAACAAACTGAGCATTGTTACCTTCAACTGCAACCCAGAAAGGAGTTTTGCCCTCATTGTTTGGCTGAGAGAAACACCAAGCCCCCGCATGGTAATTAATTTTCATCAGCAAAGTCAGGGCCTCCTTATTATTAACTCTAACTGCAGTGTGTAGAGCTGTCTCATGGGTTATCCCGTTCTTCTCGTAGATATTTTGAGTATTCATCAATTTTCTCAAACATTGATCTTTTTTACTTTCAATTGCCAGAAGAAGAGGAGTTCTCCCACTAAAATCTTTGTAGTTTATGACCCGCTCATTGGAAAACATTAAGGCAATTGACAAAATTTCATTTTCATCTGTTTTAACTGCAATGTGTAACAAACTCTCACCTGTTACCTCATTGACTTCTTTACCTATTTTTACAAATTTAAATAGCATCTGAGCACAATCAAGGCAGGCTGTTCTAAGAGCTAACATGAGAGGAGTATCCCCCCTATGATCTGCAAGATTCGTCAGTTGATGAGAGTTCTGTGATGCTAGAAGTTCTTGGACCACTCTACATTGGTTGTAGGCTACACTTGTATGAAGCACATTGCGGCCAGTGATTGTATTTGGCTTAGTATAGTCAACGCCAGCTTGTAGCAAAATTTGAACATTAGATACAGATTGCATAAGAGCAATATCAAGGGCAGTTTCACCTGAAATAAAAACAACAAAGTCTAATAAGTTACAATAAAGAAAATTATTAATATAATACTATCAAATCAATAAAATTAATGAACTTTTGATGTAAAATAAAAAATTTTAGTAAAGTGATGATCCAAATTTCATTCAACAGTTGAACTTTGACACAATACATCTGTCAGTTCAAGTTATTCTCTCAGTGAAGGTGAACAAAGACACTTTGATCTTCATTTGTCTTTATTCTTTTATATTAAAGTTAGCATGTCATATTCATTTGCTCATTTATGTACCACAATTTCAAAAAGAGTGCTAGCCTGTAAAATTATTAATGGAGATGAAAGTGAAAAGAAGTAGGTTTTCTCAAATTTATTCCATGTTTTAAGTTTAATTTTTACACCATGACAAATGTATTTTATTCAATTCTACTGGAAAAGAGTCTGAAAGCTTTGCTATGGTAAGAGAGTGAACTTTCAAAGCATCACAATTTTAAATTACTAACATACACTTTGACAATGGTAGATATATGTCTATTTTAATTGTTGAGATATTTACTTATTTTAACCACACAATTTAATAGAATCACTATGTTTCATGATAACATACTTTGTTTTCTATATACTGGTAATGCAAAGTATTGTATGAAAGTACTGGTCTCGTCAAAGATCTTTCACCCTCAGGTTTTAATGATATCACCAACAGAGAGATCTGAAAACAATAAAATCATACCTTTAAAAAAACATTTCTAAATAACTATACTGTATATGCCCCGATGTGAAACTGATCATGTGCACAAAGTATTTTGTACTTCCGGATGAGCTAGAAGCATTAAATTAGGCACACATGTAGCTTGTATGGTCTATACAAAGAAAGATTCCCAAAACATAGAAATTTCAAATTTTAACCCCCTCAAAGAAATAAATAAACGGTATCAGATAACTGACACATACTTTCTCCCAACAATATAAAAAAAGGGTTAAAATCTTCAAACATTAATGTCTTGATGGCTCAGTCGGATAGCTACCAGCTGAGCAGCGCGACCTTACGCGCGTCTGTGACTTTAAACAACGTACTGTATTTACCGCTATACGAAAAATTGAATTTTCTCCGCAACCACTTGACGTAGGGCAATAATTTAACATACTGAATTATTTAGTTTTTTTAGCTTTATTTAATGGTGATAAGTAAAATTTATTTCAAGATAACAGCTATTTTGAAAATCCAAAAAATTTATTTTTTAAACACTTTTTACTGTATAACTTTTGAACGCGCATTTTCTCAGAGATGCGGGTGGTGTCATTTTATTCAGCATTTTAATCTTAATAAACCACTAAATTTTAATCAAAATTGTTAGAGCCATTTTTGAGAAATTTGGATTTTTCAAGATTTTTGAGGGTTTTTGGGAATAAAATACCCTTAAAAATAAAAAATTCACAAAATGAAAAAAACGCCTGGAATTATCATGGGTTTGGACCTACGTACCAAATTTCACCAAAATCGGACCAATGGGGCATTCTCTAGCTCTGTATACATCCAGACACACACACACACACACACACACACACACACACATACACACAGACATCTCTCCGAAAACCACTTTTTTGGACTCAGGGGGAACCAAAATGGATAAATCCACCAACAACTCAAATTCGAAAATTTTGACGAAAACAATACTTTCTCCATATACTATGGTATTGGGGGAGAAAGTAAAATGGTAAAAATTGGAAAATGTGATTTTAGTTTGTTAGTTATAGTGGCCAAACGGTTTGCCCTATCAAAAATCTGAGGTAATTTAAGTCAAAGAGCTTTTAATTGAATACAGTTTTGGTTTCAAGACTCTTTGTCCTATCTCTACTTGTTAACCCTGTATACCGATTTTAATAATTTTTAAATTACTATTTTCCTAATTTTAAGATCTATTGTAATCGATTTCTTCATTATTATACTACCTAGACACTTTAAATTTTTCAAGTTTATAAATTTCTAGGATTCTATTAAGAAAAGTAACTAATGCCTAAAATATTTTAAAAGAAACGTCTTCAAAAAAATTTAAGGTTGTTGAAACTTGATGAATAAAATGATATAGATTCATTGTTTGGATCTCTCAGTGTTAGTCCTATCTAAATATTTTGATGTGCCATTGAAGGAACGTAAAATGAACAACGAGTTTTATTGTTTGCCATGTCCCTCCGTTATCCGTCAAGGAAGACTTGTAATATCCTTGAGAAGTTTTTAATGATTTCATTTTCTCATTTTGGGCTTGAGTGACCAAATGGCACTATAAAAAATGAAATATATTGTTTAGATATATTTTAAAATGTTCTACAAGTTTGTTCCTGTAGCAGTTCGCGCTATACCCCACCCCCTTAATCATCAAAACCGGTTTTTTAACGGGGTTTAGGGGTTTATTCTTTTACTTTGGGCTATATTTGCCAAATGGTTTGCTATGGAAAATCTGTGTTATATGTTTAGGATGCATCTCAACACAATTAAAATTTTTGGTCTCATGACAATTTATCCTATTTTCCTCTGAAGGTTAACGGTTAACCCTAAAAACTGATATTTATTAAGGTATTTTAAAGAGTATTTTGACTGTTTTCTTACTTGAACTTCAGCGACCCAAAGGTTAGTCCTATTGTTGATCCTATAGCTTTTGGCCCTGTGTGTGTAGTCTGTTAACCCTCAAAACGGATTTTTATGGTAATTTTATTGTATTGTAAAATCTATAAACGGTTTCCTTTTTAAGTTCTTGGCAGTTTCAGCTTAAACAATATTACAAACAAAAAATATGAGCTTTTAACGTATTTACAGTATCTATCAAGGGGGCATGTGGAACTCGCAGAGCCCCCATCTAGTCGTAGGCAAGTTTTCCTATATCACAGCTGTTAATATATTTTTTCACTGAAAGAATTTGGGACAACATACTGTATTTAGTGGCTAGTATAAACAGCCGTGATAAGTCAGGGCAGAGATCTTTGACAATACCTGTTTGTAGATTAATATTAAAATTAAGTAACTAAAAATTGCTTATCCTTTCTGATAAAATGTTTGTTTGCACTGTTACAGTGCGACAATTGACGATTGACAATTCGACAATTTGACAATTGTGTTTGTGCTTGTTGTGGTTTTACAATGAATAATCATTGTACTGGAAAAATAATCTGGTGGGTGAAGGCCAATTGTTAAGTGTCACATTATTTGTATTAACTACTCACCCACTAGAGAAAATCATATCATTTAAGAATGTTTGTTTACCAAATTTGTTTTTTTTTATTGATGACTTTGTCAGGTGGGTTGCGTGCGATGAGTGTGTTTAAAAGCTGTGAGTCCTGTAAACCAGCAGCGAAGTGTAGAATTGTGTTGCCGGAGTCCAACATCTGCTCCCAGACGTCAGCCCCGTGGTCGGCCAGTGCCGCTACGGCCGCCACGTGGTTGCACCTCACCGCCGCCACCAACGGCGTGTCACCGTTGTACATCTCAGTGTCTATCAGGCGCAACACCCGCCAGTCCTCCAGTAGAGTCCTGATCACGTCAACATCGCCCACCCTGGCTGCTGCGTGCAGGACTGTCTGTTGTTTTTTGTCTGCAATCAGAGCTTGAAGTCATATTGAAAGTCACTGAAGAAACATTGTATGCTGGATATAAAAACTACCCTCTTTGCCAACCCCAAAACAACTCACAGAAAGAAGAAATCAGATATGTGGTTTTCTCTCTGTTTATGTCAACAGAGATATTTGGTTTTAACTTATAGAGAAGAGTACATGCTACAGTGCTATGGTATGAACACATGCTGCTTTTAACATCTCAAATTGGTATGAACAGTTCAAGTTTGAAACCTGTTCTGAAAACTATGTTTTCATGAAAATTTCATTAATCAATAATTTTGAACCTAATTTACCTTTAACATAATGTGCCTTTTGATTACTATTAAACATTCTTAATTCTTTAATCTATTAGTTTTTCTGGTAAAGAGTATTTTTAGATACCATGAATAAATTAATCAGGAAATGGATCATTTATACGGCGTAATAAGCTCTTTATAATCTAAATAGACTATATTTTCTCATTTTGTTTTATTGCACATTAGTGACTTTTTTTACAATTAGATATAGAATTGATCCAGCCCTATTTTTGTTACTATATAACTTTAACCTTTTGTTAGATATCATCATTTATTAATAGAACAAAAAAATTTAACTGCAGTTGTCCCAGGATTGGCCCGCTGCAAGTCAACTATCAGACAACCTAAAATGATCCTGAGGTTAGAACTCTCACCACTTGGCTACCAGTCAGAAATAAGCGTTATAAGTTTTAAATACAGTAAGATAAAGGATTATATAAAGATGCCTATGAAAAAAATGAATATCCAGTTGGCCTATAATATTTAATTACAGCATGCTATGCTGTTTGGTATACCTATAAAATGTTATCCATGCATATCATAGTAGATCCAGTCTCTACTGGCTATGTCCGCCTCTGTAGAGTTGATGTAATTTTTTTCTTTCAGTTTGTGAGTGAGTATTATTGTAAACTTCAAATTATAATTAATAATTAATTTGAAATCGTTCTCATCATTCATTTGGATTTACAAGCACCAAAAACAGCCTAAGTTATTTGATTGAATATTGAATAGTATATGTAAACAACTGAAATGAGGCAACTCAGCTTTAAAACAAAACATTGTTATTTTGTTAAAATCATAGTAAAAATTATACAACATAAGGTGTAGATTTGAGGGAATTTTCGAATGGGTTAGATTTTACTCTTATCATGGAAACAAAATTACTCATTCCTCAACACTTGAGTACACTACAAAATATTGTTTACTAAACTTATAAGTTAAATTTGTTGTTATTTGATCAAATGATTCCTCAAACACCTATTCTTTTTGCATTTGATATCCCTCTTCCACAGCTATGGAAAGAATGAGCTATGCAAATTAATAACCAAAGAACATGCAAGTAATGATGTGAGCTCACATTTGGTGTGTTCAATCAATTCACATTATAGTTAAATATATAATTAAATAAATAATTTAATAAATGATGATCTGAAAATATAAATTTTTTGACATAAATTCTTAGAATAATAAATTTATGCTAAACTAGCTTTTTCGCCCGGCTTCGCTCGCGTTGCTCGCTCTCAGGTTTAGCTCATTCGATGCTCACCCGCCTTGAGGTTTACCTCGTTTGTTACACTCTCTCTCACTGTCAGGTTTAGCCCATTCGCTACGTTCACTCCCTGTTACGCTCACCCTATAAGAATTCACTGGAGTACCTAAAATAGGAATTTTTCATTGAATTTGTTTCCTAACAACAAATAAATAATCAAATAGATTTTAAGAATTTTTCACAAACAATTTTTTAATACATTTTTTTTTAATAAAATAAAGCATCCTATTTTACTTGTGATATCTGCAAGAATAACTTATTTGTACAAAGTTTCATAATGATCAGTTTAGTATTTTTCGCTTTAAAGCGTAACAAACAAACGTACATTCATAATGTTGGTAGGATTTAATATATTATCATCTGACTAAATAAATTTCTTTGACATAATAAACTAATACTAAAATCCACTTTAAGATCTCTACCAATACCACAAGCACTGAGGGAAACAATAATACAACTTCAAATCAATAACACCACTAAAATAGAAACCTTTAAGGGGAAAACAAAAGATATTGTTATAAAGAGAGGGGTGATGCAAGGCTCTCCACTGTCCCCTTCATTGTATAACCTATGCATTGACCATATCTTGGATGACATGTCTCAGCAATCCATAAGTGAGGAATTCGGTTACAAATTGTGTGACGATATGCCATCCCTAAGCATTTTAGGGTTTGCTGACGACACAGCTTTGATCTGTAAAAATAAAGAAAGTGCCCTCATATTATATAATACAGTGAATAGTCTCTTCAAGGAAATTGGCTTAAAAATAAATGTATCAAAAACCAAAATTATTAACATTGAAAAAGGTGTGATACTTGAGAGATCATTTTTAATAGATTCACAAGAAGTTAGGTCAATAAGTTCAGAGGAAAAAATCAAATATCTGGGAGTTAATTTTTCAGATACAATAGTTTTTGACGCTGAAAGAAACATTAAATCATTGATAAACAAAATTGAAAAACTAACATCAACTCCATTACTAAAATCTGAACAAAAAATGTTTGTATTAAGTAATTTTATATGGCCTTCCCTAATTTACCCATTTCAGACGGCACCATTAAAAAAATTGACTTTGAAATTTTTGGATGACATTGACAAGATAATTAGATCTGCAGTTAAAGAAATTTTAGATCTTCCAAACGACACACCCAGCCCTCTATTTTATACTAGTGTGAAAAATAAAGGGTTAGGTCTAAATAAGTCGTCATGGGAAACCTCTCTCCAACATATCAACATTTGTCGGGTGTTGGAAGAAGTAAAAAACCCTTACCTTCTTAGGGTTAGAAACTTTAATACCGAAGTGCTGTACTGCCTAAAAAAATTAAATATAGATCAAGATTATTATAAAGCTAAGACAAAGATATTGCGTGAATTTTTAAGAGAGCAGGAGTAAAGCAAATGGTGCAAATTGCCTTACAAGGGGAAAGGGGTTATCCTTTTCAGTGAATGTCAGAAGATCAATCAGTCTTTGTCCAGAAGTCGCGGTCTGACAGAGCCCGAATTTAAATATTATTTAAAAATGATTGGAGATGTAGTTCCTTTAACAAGTATTCATGGGAGGTCCAGGGATGGGAACCAGTGCAGGCATTGTCCTGTAACTGAGAGTTACATTCGTGAAACACTACCCCACGTCCTTGGACAATGCCCCTTTAATGACCTTCTTCGAAATACCCGTCATCATACTATCCGAAAAATTATTGCAGACGAATTCTGAAAGAAAAAGAATTATGAAGTATACGAGGAAGTAACGGGACTCGAAGAAGGGGGCTCTGTCAGACGCAGCGACATAATATCATCAACAGAAATCAAGATTGGGGACTGATACTAGACCCCACAGTCCGTTTCGAACAAAATGAAGACCAAGCATTAGAAATTCATAAAGAAAAAACCAAAATTTACAGTAAAACAGCTCAATATTATGAAGATAAATAGGACATTAAAAAATTTGAAGCATATGGATTATTAATCGGCGCTCGAGGCACTATTCCTAAATTTACTCAAGATTTTTGGAATAAATATAATTTGGAAAAAAATACTCAAAAATTAATAGCCTTGACGGCAATCAAATTCTCAACTAGTATATTAAGAAATCACTTATACAACAATTAGACTTTTAAATAATATCAAAATTTGTAATAGTATTCTTTGTTTTTTTGCAAGTTACAATGTGTAATAAGTTTATAATTATAATTAATAAAAAAAAATAAATGTAAGGATATTTTCTCAAGTTTACTTACCAATCAGTTCAACATATTTATTTCGTAATAAAGTTCGCAAAGCTTCAACATCCTTTGCCTTTATGGCACTTATGAAACTGCTGAAGTGTATGCCACTCACATCATTTGACATCTAAAAAAAAAAAAAATAATAATAATAATAATCATATAGTACGTGAGTCTATCAGTTATGGTATGAAAGAATAATATCTAATATGTGGATGTTTAGTAGGTATGAATCAGTATCTAAGTACCGTACCTGTGGGATGTCTCAAACCACGCAAGTCATCCACCATTGTCTCAGGCCAAAACTGGAAAGTTTGCTTCAGGTGGAATGGTTCAAAAAGCCATATCTTTTAATTGGTATTATAAGTAGACCTAGTAGATAACTTAGCATCATTAATTGAATATACTTCTCATCCAATTCGTTTGTAAACTTCCCATACAGTATAAAACATTGACAGAAGAATAAAAATTATCATTATTATTTAGTTTAATGCCAAAATTTTGGCTAGTTCATGTATGCCTAGAGGATGCAATCCATGTTATTACGGTATTCAGTTTGTTTTACAGGATTGCAAAACCACATTATCACATATAAACAGAATCCTTAATGGTGAAATTTTTCATGCGGGTTAAGAAGTGTGTTAAGACTGATTTACTTATCAGTGCTGGGGGACCAAACATTTGTGCGGTAAACTTGTAAGATGAGCTCGTTCGCTCTTCTCTCTCACGCCTCATTGCAAACTCATTCGCTTCGCTCACTCTCATTGGCCAAAAGGTGCCTTAATATGGTTTAAATTTAATGAACCACAAATTGAAAATATAAAATTTTGGTTTATATCTACAGTTATATCAGCTGTCTTTTGTTCACTGTAAATTAGCAGCTACAAAAACTGTTCATAAGGCACTTTATTAAGGGCTGTAGTAAGAAAACTGTATTCTTCCCGTCATGGGACCAGCTCCTCCAATCTATTCCTCGTGGCCAAAAACCCCATAGGATAAAAGAAATCATACTACTAAGGGGAAAGTTATGCTGTGCTTTTAAATTACAATCAGTTTGAATTTAACATTGGTTGAGCTAGATTTCAAATAATCATTTTGTCTGATAATTTTATCAGACAAAATTTGTACTGAATGCAAATAAATAATGTACTTCACAAAAAGAATTGAATCAAACATTTCAACAAATGTGTATGTATGCTTTTATCTCTAATTTTTCTTCATTATAACTATAAAAAAATTGGTGTAGCCTATACAGTTTTTGATTTTTTTAGTTGGTTTTTACAGAAGTTGACTTTTAGCAAAGAAAAGCAGAAAAAATATATTTTGTACTTAACACTCGATCATTGCCTATCAAATGGGTTCCTGAATCACCCTGTGCAAAAACTTTACACCAATTGATTATAAAATTCTCAGGGCTTACCTTGTGTTTTTGTTCCTCAACTTGATATATTAGATTGATCTTACTGTGAAAAAAATTAATCACATTTAATCATTGACTATTTTACATCTGATTAAGTAGGCTAAATCTTACTTAATAGTGTTAAATATGCATAAAAATTATTAATAACATAATACCGTAATCCATACTTAAAATAATTAATACTTTTGAAATAAAAAAATTATTTTGTATGTAAACATTTAAACAATATAAAATTGATGTCAATAAAAAATAAACGGAAAAACCATATGTTTATGATAAAGATGATACAAGTTTATATATAAAAAATAAATAGATAAACGCTCCTTTCACACATCAAGGTTTTGCCCGTACAATTAAAAATCGCACAGCGGACATTCCAATAGAATCTTGTGAGACCTTTCACACAGGCACGGCGACGGTTTTTATAAGATTCTATTGGAATGTCCGCCGTGCGATTTTTAATCGTACTGGCAAAATCGTGATGTGTTAAAGGAGCGTTAGGCCTGCTTACTTTTTTTAGCGAATTTCCCATAGGGAATAAGCTATTACCGTAGGTCTCATGGTAAGACCTAAGCCCGGGACCATGTTACTTTTTCGTTTTGAGGTGCCCAGAAACCAAAAATAATAGTCATTACAATTTTTATATATATACCGTATGTATATATATATATATGTATATATGTGTCCCTAGACACGATAACTCTCGTAAAAATGGTCCGATCAACACCAAATTTGGTAGAGATGTGTAATCCTACGTTTATTCGGATGAGTTCGTAAACCAGACATATCGACCTATCGGAAGGGTTAGTTTTGGGGGGTACCCCAAAAATGGGTTTTTTGCATTTTTCATATGTAATTTTTAAAAATTTTATATTTTTATTTTGACCATTGGATTTAGCTCAAAAAAATACACAATTTAGTATTTTGAAGCTTTGCTCTATCTCTTTTGGTTACCGAGATATTAAAAAGTCTAAAGACAGTACGTTGTATTTTGAGGCTCCAATGTTAATCTTATGGAGAATAAGGATGTGTTAATATTTCACTTATTAACCAATGTTTTTGGATGAAACTTGGCATTCAGCTTCATTTGGTTGAGATTCATCCATTTGTGGTAAAAAAATCTTGGTTTTTGTGCTTATCATGGCAGCGAACCTGCATACTCTTTTCCCATGTTAATCATATGGAGAATGGGCAAACTCCGTTAGCAATGGACAGATATTGATGACTTAGTATATGGCTTCATATGGTCGAAATAATTTTTTTATGCTAACAACCTACTTTTAGTGTTCCCTATGGCAGCATACCTGCATACTCTTTCCCTACATTTATCATAAGGAGAGTAGACATTTATTCCCCTATTTATGAGCTTGTGATGATATTTGGTTGACATGTTTTTCTGGTCATAATTAAAACTACTAATTTTTAAATTCGCTGAGTACGCAGGTCTGCTGCGACGGGGGTTTTTATACAATCTGTTTAAGAACAAATTATCCGTAGTTATTTAACCTAGGGGTTTTATTTTTGTAATTGAATCTTCTCCTACAATTTTTAACAAATCTCCAAGATTTTGGTATAGTTGGATAGTTTGGTTTGTAGTTGTTAGCCTATATATTCTAGATACTGTGATTGTTTCCACAAAAAGTTGATGACAATCGGACTTAAAATATACAGATGCTGTCCACAATGCAATTTTCCCGCTAGAATAACATTGGGATTGGGTTGAGTGAGCATTTTTAACATGTGATAATGTAGAGCTGTTTTAGGTGATATCTAGTAAACAATATGAAAATAATGTTATTTTCACAAAAAAAAAAAAAATATATATATATATATATATATATATATATATATATATATATATATATATATATATATATATAAAATATAAAAGTAAAATCTAAATCATTCTTTTTCAAATAAAAAAGAGAAAAAATACAAAATTAATATAATGGTAAAATCATAATGTTATTTTAATGTTTTATTTTCACGACAATTTTACACCTGACTTTCTTTTAGAAATATATTTCTCTAATGTCCTAATGATATTGAAAAATGAAAAGAAAACATGCTGACCATATACTTGAATTTGCATCGAAAGGTAAAAAGATGGACATAAAAGAAGAGTTATACATACATGAAAGTTGTCAAACCGACAAACACAATATTTTGAATGCAATTCAATTCCCAGCCAAAAATCCTTTATTTGAAAAAATATCTATACTTATTTAATACGCTGAGGGGGTTTTTTTGTGTTGAGAACTCCTCCTACAATTCTCAACCGATTTTCAAGTTTTTGGTATCGTTGGATAGGGCTTGATCCGTGTAGTTGTTTCCCCCAAAAATTGATCAAATTGAGAATCAGACTTAAAATAAGGGCGCTATTCACAAATTAAATTTAAAATTTCCTCATTAGAATAAAATATTGAGATTGGTTTGAGCCAAAATTGCCTTGGTTTGAGCATTTCAAACATCTGTTGACGTACAGCTGTTTGGTGATCACCGATATTCACAATATAGGATTGGTCGAATTTCATTGATTTAGATAACTGAATGTAACTTTTGTATTGTATCAAAATAAATGCTCGATGTCGAGCAACACGTGCACTAGTTAGATTTAAAGAAAGATGAGAAACAATGTTACCACTGGGGAATTAAAATCAAGAAAAACTCAAAACATCTGGGATTTGTTATTAAAATATTTGCTGGTTATTGGGTTAGGTAGAATGAGCACTTGAAATAGCTACCTATTTGTGCATTAATAGCGTACAGATAACACGGAAATATTGGCCTTTGATGGCCGTTATTCAAACAGCGACAAAGTTGCAGATTGTCGCAGACTTTCTTTAGTGCCATATATGTTTACCAATTTCAATCCAGAAGTGGAGTATGTCAGAGGCCAAGATATTCTGCGTTATCTATCTGTAAACCCACATAGCACACGTTGTCAATTTGACGTCAAAAAGTGATCAAATTCGTCAAAATGATGTCAAAATAAAATATTAGATCAAGTATTGACATCAAAATGATGTAAAAATTTTGCATTTTTAAATTTAAAAGTTAGTGTAATAAATGAATAAAAAACGTTTCTTTAAGTCTTTTACAACAAGAGAACATCATTTGTTTAAAACAATTGAACTCGTTAAAAACTTGACATCATTTTGATGTTAAAATTATGTAAAGTATTTTATCACACAGTCAAAAGTTTTACATCAATTGAGATAACTGCAATTTGTTAAACATTTACACATGAAACAAACATGTAAGGGAACTTTAGTTTAAGACCTGTTTGGGAAGACATAAAAATATATAGGCCACGGGAAATGCGTTTGATTTGATCTACGCAAAGAAACTTGAGTATCAACTGGCCAAGTAGTGTAACAAATAACATGTGAAGCAGAGAGCAGCATGGCGTAGTAGGTAGGGTTGCTGATCGGGAACCTAAAGGTCATGGGTTCAAATCCTGCCAGCGGCTAAAACTTTTTGCCGCTTCTATAGTTGTTTATCGGTTAAAAATTACCATTTTATTACTTTTGTTTTGCTATTGGGGATATTTTGAATCAATTTTAACAAAATTAGTTTGTCAATATGACGTCAGTTTGACATCAATGCAATGTAAAATTGACGTCATAGTTTATCAATTTACTGACATCAATTTGACATAAAAATCGGGACATTTTTACTTCACATTGACATCAAAATGACGTTTTTTTTGTCACATTTGAAGTCAATATGACATCAACAATATCAATGACATTGACATCTTTTACATCAATTTTACATCAAATTGACGTACTTGTGCTATATGGGAAGTACGGCATTGCCGCTGGAGAAATGTAGATGGCCCAGCGAGCACAGAAAAAAAATAGAGAGGCCAGCTGAGCGCAGCGGTGAAGCCAATTCTGACAGCGGCTAGGCCCACAAAAGTAGTGGGGGGAACGGTGATTCACTCTAGTCCCGAGCGCCACCGTCAGCTTTGAGTTTAGTTGTTTACTATTTTACTATTTGAGGTTCTGTTTACTATTTTTGACACTACTGCTGATATCGCCTGCGATATAGTGGAATATGTTGCTGGTTTTGTAGTGAGACAAATTCAGAAGAAAATTGCATATGAATCTTGTTTAGAGCTTTTGATGAAAGAAAATCCAAAATACAATAGCCTAATATATTGTAAGAACAGAGTTGGGCTTATCCAACCCTCTGATGAAAATATGTCTCATTTGTGAAGTTATTGTCAAAAACCTTTTAAATTTAAAGAAAATAACAACAACAGCAAATGTCATTGAAGTTTTAATTTCAAAAGTTTAAACAATTGCCTTTCACTGTTCAACACTGAACATTACCATGAACAAGAGTTAGAGCAAAACCAATTGATCGTTGATCCTTCTCTTAAAATCTGTAAGTAGGAAGTATTTTAATATAATGCTGTTTCACTACAGTAAACAATACAACGATAAACTTTACAGCAATCGTGTTAGACGCCACCTTACGAAAGTTGTTACCTTCTAGGTCAGTAGATCTTGATATGTATTTTAGATAAGTTAGTAAGGATATTTACTTGTATAAATAAAACGTAGAACAAAAGCTTGCTTCTTTTCTTGTACCCAAAATAATATAGTATTACAATTAGATCAGAAAAAGTAAGTAAAATAACTAGTATACAGTGAAAACGTTTCAATTTTATTCATTCATGGGCCTGCAGTGAGCGATTCTCGTAGGGGCAGCGCTCATCGGCCGAGACGCGCCTCATTTCTTTCTCTTCAACCTAATTAATTTCAATTACCAAAGATCGTAAAATTTCCCATAAAATATAAGTTAAACGACACAAATGAATAAGCATGAGTAAGTTAGTTTCAACTCATGTTTTCAAACTATGCCGCAAAAAATATTTCCTAACCAAAAAACGATAAAAAATCCTTGCTTACTAACTTGTTTACGTTTTCAAAATAAAAATAAAAATCATCTGTTTGTCTTATTTTGCCCTCAAAAGTGGAGGGGGAAATTGGCTTCACCAAATGTAATGTTATTTGGATACGAGTGACCCCTCTATTTTTGTTCTGTGCTCGCTGAGATGGCCGCATGAAGCATGAAGCGTCAGCTTCGTGAGGCCAAACATTTCAAGGGCGGCAGACTATTTGCGCTCGTAATACACACAAGATATGTCCTACCAACATAATTGCAACACATTTAATGTTTTACTGTATACAAAATGTCATTTAGATGATTGTAAATTTGTTTCTGTTGGAAACTAAAAAGGAAGCAATTAATCAGTAAACGACAACAATGACAGTGTGGCGTGGTGTGTAATAACAGCTGACTTTAAATTGCTCTTTGATTTAGCGTGTGGTAAAGAACATTTTTGCTCTAGAGCGGGAATAAAGAAACGGAAACCGGAAATGAATGTTATTGCGTAGGGTCTACAGGTGTGTCAATATGTGATTATTTCCATGCAGTGGTAGGAAATGGTAGTATTAAAGGTCTAAACCTGTGTTGTGGAATAAAAATTAAATTCAAAGGGTAGTTACTCATGTTTTTATTTTAAAATTTATTGTAAAGCCGCGTCTGCACTGGCCGAACAAAGTTCTTCCGAACTTTTGTTTGTTCGTTGCTAACCTTTTAGAATGTAAATCATATGGCCGGTAATTGTTCGTTAGGAATATTTGTCGTTTTTTTGTGTCCGCCAAACAAGTTTGCCACGAATGTTATAAATGAACTACTTAATTACCAATGAGTTTATTTCATATTCATTCGATGGTAAAAATATAAAATGCAAATTACATACAATATTTAAGTTATACCTTCAAAACTATTTTAAAACACATGAAAATGATCAGTTTAATTGTGGTTGTATTTCGAATTCGGGTCAACTTTTTTTCTTTGATTTAGCAACATTTCAATTGCACCAGTGAAGGACCAGTTTTAAATGTATGTAGAGAAAAACTCCTGGTACGCAAGTGGCTCAAGTAGTGCTAAAAGCTCCAGGTCATTGGGTGAAAAGTAAAAGGTTCAAATCTCGAAATTGTTCAAAAAATTTTGCTCGATGGTATTTAAATTTTTAAGTGTATTGGTCAGTAAAAAATAAAAATGCATTCATTTAATACATTTTGTAGAAAAAATTATAAATTGTCCAGTAAAAAATAATATAAAAAGAAGTGATACAAAAATGTTACTTTTTAAAACGTTCTTTTAACGTAAAAAAGTGTGACATTTGTATGTTGTAATCACGTGAAAAAACGTTAAAATAACATTTTAAAATGTGAAATAACAAAAAAATGTTAAATGGAAACAGGCCATTGTTATTTATTCACATTTTTCCCATTCCTGTGCTATCTGGGTACCAATAATTATAATCAATTATTAATCACAATATTGGATTGGTCAAGTGTGATTGATTAAGAACAAAACGTAACATGTTTAACAATGACATGTGATTAGTCCCAAATTAAAAATTGCTCGATTTCGAGCAACAATTGAGCAGGTATTTTTGACTGATCCCTTATTTTAATGGAAAAAATTGATTCATTTTTAAGAAGTCATATACTCCGGACCGGATCGACAGGGTTTGACTTCTTATCATTGACTAATGGATAAAGTCAATGATTTTATACATCTGGTACAGGTACCGCTAAAACAAACACTTGATTAATACCAGCTAATACCCCCGTCGCAGCAGACCTGCATACTCAGCGAATTTCCAAAGAATTATTGTTTCAACATCAAGGAACTTTTTGGCAATCTTATATAATTAATAATCTTTACAAGGAAATATAATATATTTAATAGCATTATATTTCTGAGTAAATTATTTTTATTTAATAATTTATATATTAATACTTACTAGAGATCTAGAGATCGCCTACTGGTCGAAATTCGACCAAAAATTCATTTGATCTTGAGCCAATTAATGTTAAAATGTTTTATAAATTAAACATCTGTTCTTTCATATATGTTAGCATTTGTTATTATAACAGCTGTCTTATGATTCAATCAATTAACCCTTTCCCATAAGATTAACATTGAAACCAAGGAGGTTATACTCTAATACTGGAGGTACCACTGATAGGTTAATGATGGCGAAAAAGCGTGCCGGTGATTTTGTTTGGTTGGCAATCCTGAAGTACCGTTTTGTCGTTCTTTGAACGGTAGCTAAAAGATATTCGAATCAACGAAATGTTTCGAATCTTTTGGGAACAATGAACGAATGAATAGGTACGCTAACCGGCAACCGGAATCAAGAGTATTGAATAATAATGACGTGTGTGTTTCTAATGAATAAGGGGTTTTGATTTGATTTGTAGTTGTCAATAGTGGTTTCATAAATAGCCTAAGAAATATAATCATATTTAATAACTTATTTAGGCCACGAATTTTATGTTCTGAAATTTTAGTTTATTGGGACTTTTCTGAAATATAACTTATATGATAATGAATCTATCATGTACCTGTAATTTTAATTAATTTTACAAATTTAAACTGTTTTATATGACTGTATACAATGCAAAATAAAATAAAAAATATTAAGTTTATTGGATTTGTTAGATCTTAGAAATGGTTACGTTAACTTTCAAAATTCCGTACTATTTCAGTACTCACAAAGGTATACCACGAAAAAATTGATTATATCGCTATGTGATGTTGTTAGTAAATGTTAGTTGCTAGGAAATGTAATGGTTAGGCAAGGTATAAATCATTGACTATTGATACTACTATAGAATCCAAAGTCAATGGTATAAATATCAAATTGTATAAATATGTGACACTTTTAAATATGCTAACTACATACCTTTAGTCAGTGTTAATTTTCACTAAAATAAATGATGTAATGTGATGAATCATCACTGATGTTATTATCATAGTCAATGATATTATCAATCAAAATAAATGCTAAATAATAAATAATAAATGCAAAATAAATGCTAAGCTTGAAGATGAAATACTTGAAAGTTCTCCTTTTGTGGATTACCTGGGAGTGAGATTGGACGATAGTCTCCGGTGGTCGGATCACATCGACAAATTAGCTTCAACTTTGACTTCAAATGTTTTTGTCATTAGGAGTCTGGCAGTTTTCAATAATATCTCCCTTTGCAAGTTAATTTATTTTAGTCTCATAGAAAGCTACTTGCGATATTCGGTGGTGCTTTGGGGTTCTTCGAGTAAAATCAATTTGAACAGGATATTTGTCATTCAAAAGAAAGCGATCAGAGCTATCTGTAGGCTACGGCCTATGGACTCTTGCAAAGAGAAATTTAAAGAGCTCCAGATCATGACACTCCCTTCACTTTATCTTTTGAAGTTATCAATTATGTAAAAGAAAATAATTTGATAGAGGCTCATAGTCATTCTTACTTCACTAGAAACCGTAATGTCAATCCATCTGTTCAGCATAACTTAAAACTTTTTGAAACAAAACCCAGTTATCTTGGTGTTAAATATTTTTCTCAATTACCGTCAACAATTAAGAGTATTGAAAATTTGAACAGTTTTAAGAAAAAACTCAGGCAGTACCTCATCGATAAGTGCTACTATGATCTACCACCTTTTCAATAATCCTGATTTTTCTCCCGCACATTACTACTATACCCACTCCCCAACCTTACCATAACCTGATTGGACAGCGTCAGGAGTTGACGGCCAAGTTTTAGCCACTACAAGGAAATTAAATTAAGGACGGGTCCCATGCCTTCGTGGTCTACGGGACAAAAAAAAAAAAAAAATCAAGGTCTGTAAAGCAAGAAGCATAACTTCTTCCCAGGTCAGCCGAATATCTTTTTTGTGTTCCGGATATGAAGCGTCTAAACTAAAACGGAAGTCAAGTTACGTTATAATATTTACCATTACACAGCTGATTGAAAAAGAGAATGAAGCAGTCTTGCCATGGGTACGATATTTATCTAAACGACACCATATTACTCTATTTTAAATTTGGATTATTAGTAGTTGATAACAAACCATTAGGTAATGACCAAATTACAAATTATCAATCAAGGTAAATCTAAAACCATAAATTCTACCCTATTTTGCTTTGAAATTCCTTATTTTAGTAATTGTTGAGACAAAAAATTCCTTCGCAAACGAGAACGATTGTTGTTTGCTGTTTTGTTGGCAACACTTGCCGGTAGGCGACATCCATGGATGTCGCAGAAAGTGACACCATTGCTCTTAAGGGATGCGGCTCACCTGGCCCTGGCCTACAGTCACCTTGATTATCAATGTCTATGGTCATAATATCCAGCGTCAATGATATGATTTAGATTATCTGTTATCTGTTCTCTGTATCTAACACGTAACTTGAGTAAAAAAAATCATCACCTGTTATTTCTGCTTTTGGGATTGGATTATTGGGATTAGTTGGGTTGGAAATTGGAATTCAAATCTTAACCTCACTCATCTGTCAACAACACAAAACAACATAAACATTGTTTTCCTTTTCCACCGAAGTTGCCGTTTAGTATTCATTTTTAAAATGAGGAGTTTACCTGTGTCTCGTTATATAAGTGGTCATATAAAATAAGTGTAACTTATACATAGGATATTTTTAATTTGGCCAAGCAAAGTTGTGTGAGGTACACGTCTGTGTGTTTTTTCCTAAGTCAAAGTACAATTCCATAGGCCTAGCCTACCTATTTGAAAGATTAAAACATTTTGTGATAGATTATGTTGGATGAAGTTTTCTGAAAATTAACTTGGAGCAGAAAGAAAATCAAACTATACTTAAATGAGGGCAATTGCAGTTTCAGTATGGATTTTTATAAATTTAGTGTTTTTTGGAATGTGTGGATATATTTACCTATTATGGTCTCAGTATTGGCATTACATATCAAGACACCAACAGAGAACGGAAGCTTTTGTCAAGAAAGCTGATAACAGACCATTAGTAGATTATTTTCAGGTGAGTTACAGAAGGATTTAAGACTAACTTATTGCCGGCGAAACTTCGTTATCCGTCTCCACCGTTATTATCGATGTGGAAATTTCGATATTGCGATTGAAATTGCTATCATACGATTATGATTTTATCACCTGATCTAGTTTTGTTTTAACATGATTAAACAAATCTTTTGACAATAAAACAATTAGGCCTATTCAATCATGTAACTGAAAATAACAACAACAAAAAAGTATAAAAATTTTAGCCAATGTAACCTAATAACACAAAATAAACTAACCAAGTTTATTGGGTAGCTGCATCTAATTGTGAGAAGAAGCAGACTTTGTTATAGATCTAAAATGGCGTCACACTTCACAAATGGTGCCAAATACAAATCAGAAAGGTATTTTTTTTGGCGAAACTTCGTTATCCGTCTCCACCGTTATTATCGATGTGGAAATTTTGATATTGCGACAATATTGCTATAACATCGATGATACAATTACACGATACGATTACGATTTTAAATAAACCTTTTCACAATAAAGCAAATACCGTATATATTCAAACAAGTAACTGAAAAAAGTAAAAATTGTACTTAATGTAACCTGTAACAAAGAAAAACACAAAATAAACTAACCAAGTTTGTTGTGTTGTTGTGTAGCTGTAGACTATCTAAATTCGAATTGTGAGAAGAAGCAGACTTCGAGACTTCGTTAGATCTAAAATGGCGTCACACAAATGCTGCCAAATACAAATCAGAAAGGTGTTATTGAATGATATTGAATATTGATAAATCCAAATTAATATCTATTGTATTAGGCCTACTGTAATAATCTATTCAATCTAGACTAAAATAACAAACACAATCACACTAGCCAGCTGGCATTTACCAGCTGCTAGTTCTGGATCAGACTAGGCTGCTTGCCGGCAATATTACCAGCGGCTGCTAAACAGCCTAGTCGGACCGCGGCTCTAGAATCTGATTCGAGCGATTAGTTGCGCTTATCAGTTTTGTCAAAGCCATATGCAACAATCCCGCTTCTACAACACTTCCCCTCAACCAGCACTAGCCGAACCTGTGCATAATGTGCTTGCTGATGTGACATTGATAACATCTAATCAACGGTTTGGGTTAATTATATACGGTAAGTTATTCAAGAAGGCTAGACTTAAAGTCTTTCATTTTTGTCAGTTCCATCAGGATTCCATTTATGTTTGATGAATTAGGTTTATTATTTACAACGTAGACGATTTAAACTTGCTGTAATCTGTTAACCTGTGAACATCTTAATTAGGTTTGTAATAAAATGTTAAAATGCTGTCAATTAGATTTTTTTTGTGAACTTTTGAATTTGGTTCTGTATTGAAATTGGGTTATTAAAAAAATATAAGCTGAGTAAGAGCAGTCAGAATTCATCTTTTTCATGTCATGCCACCGGTAGCAGCGTTTTGCACACCAGTGAAAGGGTGGATCTATGTTGGATTTATTTCCCATAAGAGCAATGTTAACCCTTTTCCCTCTTTTTGTCATAAGTAGGCTATAAAACTTCTTAACTTTTTGCCAAATTGATGGGTTGGAATAGCCTAAATTGTATTTGAATATGAATCATATAGGCTAACATTAGTTTGAACAATGTTTTAAAAGTCATAAAAATTTGATGCGTTCTTCCCATTTTCTATAAAATAAACTAAAAAAATATACCTAACAAACTCTATC
This sequence comes from Neoaliturus tenellus, assembly GCA_030545055.2. Lineage (NCBI taxonomy): Eukaryota > Metazoa > Arthropoda > Insecta > Hemiptera > Cicadellidae > Neoaliturus > Neoaliturus tenellus. The sequence goes on from CM061532.1 coordinate 214,394,250, forward strand.
CGGCTTTATTAACCCTTATTTATATAGAGGTATAAACTATACCGGTAATCTTTTTGATCACAAATAAAGGAGTTACTGTACTCCGTTTCCCTTTTAACATTGGTCTTATAAGGAGTAGAATGGAGTAGATCATGGAATTGGGTGGTATTGACTCCAATGACTTGATGTCGGAGTTTCGCTCCCCGTTAACTGCAAGCCATAGCATCACGAGAACCGACCAATCCCGCGGGTCGGTTCTCACACGGCATTGCATGCTGCTACAGCGGCAAACACACCGCGCTACACCAGTCTGTCAAGTCCCTTTTTCGTCGTTTAGTCTTTTTGATTTCATTGTTGACCCACCAAAGTCAATCAATCAATAAATCTTTACTTCAATTAATAGATAAATACAAACATATTTTTTTTTAAAGTGCAAAAACCAGAAAAGGTTTTTCTGCACTTGAATACTCAACAAAAATAAAAAATGTTTTCCATTACTGGTACAATTTGACAATCAGCAATCTAGACAGTTTTTGTGAGGGTTTCTTTCATTCTACAGCGCAAGAAGTATTTAAAAAAACAACAGTAAAAGAGCAACAAAAACAATAACCAAATATATTATCTATGAAAAACAATTATAATGAATTATTCAAAGTATGAAACTTTAGGGACCACATTTACAGTACATGAATGAATGAATGAATGAAAATGTGCTTTATTCATACATGTTTATAAATTACAATACAAATAAATCAATAAAATAAAATCAAAGACTTGGTAATATACGGTAACTCAGATATATATAACTCCTTATACCAAAATGTATCGTAATTTAGATCTTTGTGTACATTCAACATGCACTTTTCAGCAATGGTCAGCTAGACCGTCTGCTGGGCTGGCAGCAATTAAATATTAAAACATAAAAAACATTCCCAAAAATTTGAGTTACGAACATTGCACAAAGAAAAAAGAGCAACAACAGAATAACAAATTTTTTTTTTTAGAAATAAGTACATAAAATGCAAAACTGCAATAACTGTATCTAAAACTCAACAATATAAATACCTATAATACCCAACATTATCAACAGTAAAACAGTTTATAAAGAAAAAATTTATAGAGAGAAGTTAACAACAAGGCTAGAGCTATAAGAGACCATTCCAGATGCTATTATTCAAATGAACTTCAAAAACTCTTTATGAAGTTACATTAAAAAAAATAATCAAGCAAACTGCTAAATGTTCTTTCCTGGTACAAATACTTCTAAGGATCTGATTCCATATCTTATCTTATACTCTAAAACAAGCACTGTTTGTACGGGCAAAGTTTTTTTTTTCTTTCCAAGGATTTTTGATTCTTTGGTTGAATATGGGGGTTTTGGCCACGAGAAATCGATTGGAGCTGCTCCCATGTCTGGGAAAAATCCGGTTTCCGCTCTACAGCCCTTCAAAGTTCCCATGTTATCCTTATGGAGATGTTTAAATTGAAGAAAAATCAGCTGATAACTGTAGATATAAACCAATATGTTATATCTTTAAAGGAAAATCATACCAAATTGCAGCAACTTTCGGCCTGGCGAGTGAGCGAATTGAAGGAGCTTGTCTTAAAAATAAAGAGGGCAAGTGAGCGGAGCGAAGGAGCTGTGTAAGAACGAAAGTAATAATTTTACCGAGCTTAAGCTCGGTCCTCCTGGTACATTATTCTTAAATCTAGGGACATGGTAATAACTTCTTCTTACTCTATAAGAATGTGTATCCTATACTATATTACGAGCAGTGTCTGAAGGGATATGTGTTCCACGATCTCGAAATCCAGCGGGTAGATTTTGCTTAAACTTTACATTTAAGAGTGTTTTGGCCTAAAAATAAGTTTAGAAACTGTCTCAACCCCAGGAAAAATTGAATTCTGTCTAAAATTAAGTTTAAAAATCGCAATTTTTAACCCTTCCCGGGCTACATTAAATCATGGGCTGAGACGGAATTATTTTAAGCAAAAGTTCAAAACATACTGTTGTAATTTCTTGTCATCAATTTGTTCCAAATAATTCATACGTTATAAAAAACCTGTTTTCAGTGCTGAAACAATTTTTTTGCATATGTTATAAAGAAAAGAAAATTTGATATAACGGATATATCCGTCTTTGGCCCGCAAGAAAACTTAAGCAAACGTATATATCCGTCCGCTGCCCGGAGCAACAATCTATAAATATGAAAACTGCTGATAATTTGGAGTATTTTTGCGAGCGGAGGATGGATATATCCGTTTATGTCATTTGTTGTTTTATTTACTACCTATCATAATATAACATTAAAAACAGTTCCTCTTAAAAACATTAAAAAAATCAAAAGCTAAAAATGCAAGAATCACAATACATTGTACTTCTGGTTCATCGCTTTCTTCGCCAGAATCATTTTTCATATTATATTTATTTTCACTGCCAAATATTAAATCCTCTTCAGATGCACTTCTTATTAAGTATTTTATAACATCTTCAACAAAATTTGGGTCATTTGGAATAATTATTTTGAAATAAAACTCATAGTACGTCATAACAAAAACATAAACAAATATACGGTACTCATTGTAAGGTCCCAGCGCAAACTGACAGTTTCGCGCTAGACATGTGTTGTTTTGGCATGAAACAGGTGAAAAAGTCACGGGACATAATCTTGCCAATTGCAAAAACTAAATAACCCGTGTTTTGTATGAAAAATGAAATAAGTGCAAAAGGTTTGAATGTTGAAGAAAGACTTTGTTTATTTACATAAACAGCTGATTTTTAACAACAATACAATTAAATTAAAACCATGTGCTTGAGTTAAGATAATCATAATAGTAATATTTCAGTCCTGTTCTGAACATTGCCGCCCACCAAAAAATATATTTATATTTTTTCATGTTGCATTGGAATTCAAACTTTAATATTTACAAATTGAAATCAACAGTCTTTGAATTGTATACAAATTCTTCTTGAAAAAATGTACAAATAATTAAAATAAAAGTTATTTTGTAACTTGTTGATATCATTATTAGGTAAAACAGCATATTTCTTGAGATTGTCTATTTCACGGGTAATGGACACAGCTTGACTACAGGACGCTTGATTTGTCCTTGTTTGGTTTGAAGAGTTGCCACTCGAACCACTCCATCGATACCAGGATGTATTTCTTTCACACGTCCAGTAAGCCAAGACATCACAGGAAGGTTAGGGTCTCGTATTAGCACCAAATCACCGATCTTAAGATTAGGAACACTAGTGGTCCATTTCTCACGTTGTTGCAATGTATGCAGATATTCTTGATTCCATCTTTTCCAAAAATGCTGTGTTTGTTGTTGCACTAGTTGCCATCGTGAGAGGCGGTTAGTGGGAGAAGTGGAAAGGTCTGGTTGTGGAAGAGTCACAAGAGGCTCGCCAATTAGGAAATGACCTGGAGTGAGAGTATCGAGTTCTTCTGGATCAGTAGATAGTTGGCATAAGGGTCTAGAATTTAAAATAGCTTCAACTGAGGTCAATAAAGTATAAAGCTCCTCAAAAGTTAACTTCTGTTCTCCAATTACACGTTTCAGGTGGAATTTTGTAGACTTGATACCAGCTTCCCAAATACCTCCAAAATGTGGAGTGGCAGGGGGGTTGAAATGCCATGTTACACCTCTAGCAGCAAGATCATTCTAAATTGTTGATTGTGTGTCAGGGTGATTAATGAAAGTAAATAGTTCATTTAACTCTCGATTTGCTCCAACAAAATTAGAACCTTGATCGCTATATATGTCACTTGATAACCCACGACGAGCAAAGAACCTTGTTAAAGATGCCAGGAAAGCTTCAGAACTAAGTGAGGATACTAACTCTAGATGAATTGCCTTGGTAGCTAAGCACACAAACAAGCAAACATATGACTTTAGAATCTGCGGTTTTCTTAGTTTATCTGTTTTGGTGAAAATTGGACCTGCGTAGTCCACACCACAATGCATAAAAGGTCTTGAAGGTTTAACTCGAGGTGCAGGTAAATCAGCCATAGGAGGGTGGGAAACCTTAGCTTTAAACTTAACACATGTCAAGCACTTAGATAAGCGGTGTCGTATTGAATGTCTTGCAGAAATGATCCAGAATTGACGAACAATTAGTGATTGTAATAAGCGGGGACCAGCGTGTAAGTACTTCTTGTGGTAGTGGTCGATTATCAAGTTGGTTAAGTGAGATTTCTTAGGGATCAACATTGGATGCTTTGCATCATAGTTCACTTCAGCGTTTTTAATCTGTCCACCAACACGAATGATTCCCATCTTGTCAACAAATGGTTGAAGACGCTGCACTCCTGTGGAACAAGATGTACCCTTTTCAATGGATTTTAAATCTTCTTTAAAATGATGACGCTGAGTAATTTTCACTAACATAATAGTAGCAAAATTCAATTCTGAAGTTGAAAGAGCATTTGAAGTTATCTTGGTTGATATATTTCGACTATTATTGATGAATCGAAGAATCCAGGCAAAACATCGTTGCAGATGTTGAAAAGAGGAAAAACGTTCTATGAAGTCAAGAAATGTTGATTCCTGGTTGACAGCAGTTGTAAAAATAACTTTTGGTTTGAGTTCAGCATCAATTTCTGTTGTAGGGTTAATCGCATTGTCTTGGATTGGCCAATGAGAGGGCGGATGTTGTAAAAAGTCTGGTCCATGCCACCAAAGGGGGTGATCAATGAGCTGTGATGGCATTATACCTCGTGATGCGCAGTCTGCAGGATTTTCGGAGGATGGAACGTAAAACCAATGTGACGGATCCAAAGTTTCCTGAATGTCAGCGACCCTGTTGCCTACAAATGTTTTCAGTAAATGTGGAGAAGTATGTATCCAACTCAAACAAACTTTTGAATCTGTCCAAGCATAGAACTGTGTACCAGAAAACTTTGTGTTCTCACTTGTTTTCTTGTAAAATCGAATCAGTTTGTTTAATAAGTAAGCACCACACAACTCCAACTTTGGTATAGTGAGTCTCTTCAAGGGGGCAACCTTAGATTTCGCTAATAATAGGTGAACAGAAACAGAGTCATCGTTACTAACAATTCGTAAATATATGCAACAAGCATAGCCTAGTTCAGAGGCGTCACAAAAGCCATGTAATTGAGCATCCTTGAAGTTCTGAGTAGCAACAAAGCGGGGAATATTTAACTGAGACAATGTAGGTAATTCTTCACAAAACTTTATCCATTGCAAATAAATATTATTTGGAAGGTTATCATCCCAATTTATTCCAAGAGTCCACAGTTGTTGCATTAACTGCTTAGCCCAAAACACTGTGGGTGTAGCTAAACCTAGCGGATCAAAGATTTTAGAAATGTGTGAAAGTAATCCACGTTTTTTCGGGGAAGATTCCTTGACCGGGGCATGAAACGTCAATACATCTTGTTTGGGAAGCCATTGCAGACCAAGAACCTTGACAAAAGTATCTTCAGTCTTGTCTGAGTGGAATACTATTGCCTTATCATCAGTGGGCACATCAGCTAGTAATTCTGGGGCGTTGCTTGACCATTTGCTTAGTTCAAAACCACCAGACTTCATTAAGGAAATTAATTCGGTCTTAAGGTTTTGAGCTTCTTCGAGTGTTTGAGTTCCAGTAATGCAATCATCAACAAACATGTCATTTATCACAGCTTGGGCTGCCATCGGAAATTTATCTCCTTCGTCAGAAACAAGTTGTCGTAAAGTGCGAAGTGCAAGAAATGGTGAACTAGTAACACCATAAGTTACAGTGTTCAAAGAATAAAATTCAATTGGTTGCTCAGGGCTTTCTCTCCAAAGGATAGCTTGATATTGGCGATGGTCTGGGTGAATAAGTATCTGACGATACATCTTGCATATGTCAGTTCCAAAGACAATTGGGTGTAGTCGGAAGCGAGACAGTATTTGGCAAATGTCATTTTGTAGTTTAGGTCCACTTAATGCACGTCATTCAGTGATTGGCCTGAATCAGTTTTGGCAGAGGCGTTGAAAACAACTCGTAACTTTGGTGTTGGATCTGAAGCCTTGAAAATACCATGGTGTGGAATGAAATATGCGGGAGGGGGGTCATCAGATTGTAGACAAGTCATGTGGCCTAAGTCTTCATATTCCCTCAAAAAATCAGTGTATTTAGCTTTAAAATTGGAGTTGTTCTGCAATCGGTTCTCAAGAGACACTAAACATTTCTTCGCACGGTTGAAAGAATTGCCTAAGTTTGGCGGTTCATGTTTGAACGGTAGTTTAACAATGTACCGACCTGACTGATCTCGAGAATGGGTAGAGGCAAAGAGATTCTCACAAAGTTCATCCTCTGAACTAATTCGTTGTTTGGAAGGAATTTCTTCCATTTCCCAAAAACGCTTCAAACAACTTTCCAATGATGAATTGTTGTCTGAAATGGTTAGGTTTGCAGACATTGTAGGTTTGCATAGTGTTGGAATTTCAGTTTGTCCTATTAAAACCCAACCAAAGATTGTGTGGAAAGGAGTAGGATATCCAGGAGGTGAATTAGATTGCCCACCATCGAATACGTAAGGGAACAAGTCAGCGCCCAATAAAAAGTCGATAGGTCCTGGAGTATCAAAGCTGGGATCAGCCAACTTTAAATTGCAAAAATATTGTTTTATAGTGGAACTGAGTTTGACAGTTGGCATTGTAGAAGTAATCTTATCTAAGACAATGGCCTTAGTATGTAGTGTTGAATCGTTAGTATCTAGCGGTTTCAAAGTGCATTTTACAAATCCTTTGGCACCAAGAACAGCAGTTTTAGAAAGTCCTTCAATAGGCTGATAACACTTGTAATGAGGTAAATTGAGTTTATTAGCCCAAGAGCTAGTTATGAACGATCCTTGGGAGCCAGGATCAATTAGAGCACGCACTGTGTGAAAATTAGATGAGCTATCTTGAATTTGTACAAGAGCAGTTCCTAGTAGGGTAGTAACATTTGATTGTGATTCGGTGCTCACTGCATTCATAGATTTGACTGATTTTGATTCAGAAACTGGATTACTTGGAATTGAATTAGGTGTGTTTGTCTAAACGCATTTTCCAGGTTGAGTTTTCAAAGTCTTCACTGGTTGTGTAGGATTAGTAAAATATGAATCATCATGTAAAGTAGTGTGGTGAGGTTTGGAACATTTCTTACATCTGTGTACTGAATTGCATTTGTGTAACATGTGTGTTGAACTTAAACAATTAAAGCACGCTTGCTTTGACTTGACAAAATCTCGCCTATTGCTTGCGCTTAGCTTCAAAAAGTCTGGACAAGAGTAGATGAAGTGATTAGCTGAACAGTATAAACAGGAGGGTTCTTCTGTGTTAGTTAAAAATACTTTAGAATTCATTGGTTGTGCAAACTTACTACTAGTACTGGTACTTGGTTTCTTTGTAAGAGAGCTGTTGGTATAGGCAGGTTTGTAATTCTGACTAGCAATAGAGGAACTTAGGGTTTGGGAAGTATCTAAACACTTACAGTGTTCCCTGAGAAAATTAATAAAATCATCAAGTGAAGGGAATTCTGTTTCTGCAAACTTTCTTTCAAATAATTGACGTGTGTGACGATCGATCTTCTTTAATGCCACGGACAAAATTATGAAGTCGCCTAAGGGGTCAGGAATTTCCATAGACTTAAGCGCTTGCATATTTTCATTAAGTATGTCAAGTAGATTCCTAAGTGGTTTTGGTGACTCCGAAGTAACGACAGGTAAATTAAATATCTCATCAAGGTAATGAGTCGCAAGTAGACGTTTGTTGTCATAGCGATCCAACAATTGATTGAACACAACCTCATAATTTGTAGCCGAAATTGGAATTGAGCGGACCAAAGAGTGTGGTTCTCCCTTAGTACAAGTTAGAAGGTAGTGAAATTTCTCAATTGCAGGAAGAGTTTTGTTCTCATGCACTAAAGATAAGAAAAGATCCTTAAAATTAGGCCAATCTTTTAAATTTCCATCAAAACAAGGTAAATTAATTTTTGTAAGCTTGGCATGGGTAGTAATACTTGGTTCCAACACAGATTTAACTGGGGAAACATCCTGCGGGCATAAGGCTTCTTTTGTAGCTACAATTTTAAAATACTTATCATCAATTTCCTCGTTTAACTGATGTAAACCTTCAATTTGAGAAGTTTCTCCTAATGAAATGTACTTAGAGACAATGTTTCTTTGAAATTGATTGAAACTTTCATATTGTTCATTGAGTTTCTCAAACCTGGCTTTAAAAATAGCAAGTTCAGATGGTTCTACATGTACTATTAATGCATTAGCCTTAGACAAGAGATTGTCAATCTTTTTAATTATGGAGTCCCTATTAAATTTTAAGACTTCAATTTCCTTCTTGATTTCATCAGCAGCACTCATATTGCATTAAAAATTAAGAGAAAATAAAACTGAAATAATGTCTCTTTTTTTTGAAATAAACAAAATATGGCAGTAAAAATAATTAGGAAACGTTACATTTTCTTCAATTATGAATTAAACTAGAAAGAAATAACAACTCTTCAGAGAATTAGTTGAGTTATTGTAAAAAGATTATTAAGCAATTGTAATTATTGTAATGAAATTCATTTTTGAAAATAAAGTAATAAATTTACAGCTGTTAGTTGTACTGAAAAATGGCAAATATGAATCTTCTTCTGGGTTCACTTGTAGTTGTAGCAGTAAGATTGAAAATTAACAAAGTTTTACTTACAAATGTCCAAAATAAGTAAAAAATAGAAAAATCACATTAAAATCACTCTAAATTGAACTGTAAAAGGTGTGGTTAATTAATCTAGGTTCGAAGGACCAAAAAATGTTTTGTATGAAAAATGAAATAAGTGCAAAAGGTTTGAATGTTGAAGAAAGACTTTGTTTATTTACATAAACAGCTGATTTTTAACAACAATACAATTAAATTAAAACCATGTGCTTGAGTTAAGATAATCATAATAGTAATATTTCAGTCCTGTTCTGAACAACCCGTCAAAAAGTCAATATAATGTTTATTATAATCGTAATATATACAACATATGTTTTTCGTACTTTTGGACGGATATATCCATCTTTATGCCGGAAAAGAAAATTTCTAAAACGGATATATCCGTTTTCAACCCGGAATAGAAATGAACTTTAACGGATATATCCGTCAATAGCCCGGGAAAAGTTAACATTGTTCTTATGGGTTGCTATTTTGGTAACAAAATAACAACTAAAACTAAACAAAAAGAAAGTAACATAATGTTAAGCAGACTTTTGAAACACTTGTTAACTGTGAAGATGTTGGTTGTTAGTGGAAATTTAATAGTTTTTATTTTTTTTTTTTTTGCCATTACACTAAAACAAAAGCAAGGCTCGGTTAACCTGGTACTTTACAATTTTAAATGACTTATCAAATAAATTATCTGTACCGTACCGTACAGATTAAAAATAAAAACAATTTACTAGCAGGTAAGGTTTGAGTAAATGAAAAAGTTTGTAAGGAAGGGAGCTGTGCAATATTCAGCGTTAAAGTGAATTTCAATGTTTTTTTCCTGGAGATGTTCTACTTTTTTTTATATGTGACATTGAGGCGTTTCCAACATATCTTATCACAGACTCACATAGTGACTGATAAATTAATATTAAAACATTATACGGCATGATACAATTTAAATGAAACATCTTGTAAGTGCATGATCTAATTTTTTTTACAAAAATAATCTATATGCAAGTCTCACTTAAAGTTATGGTCCTCATGTACACCTAAATATTTAAACAAAGTACCATTTTCCAAAATCATACAATTACACTTATTGCTAACCAATTACTTCTTTGAAGTAAACAATCACAACTATGATGTAAATTCAAACGTGAAAAATATAATAGAGAAATAATATTATCTAAAGCAAAACGATCTTCCGTGTAATGTAAATTTTATTTTAACGAGGGTATGGGTAGGTTTGGAATGGGGGAAAGGAGGGGGGGCAGGGGCGGTAAATGTAACCTTTTCCTGGGGCGGCAAAAGTGCTAGTGCCGGCCCTGACGTTTACTACAGTATAATTTATTATTTTACTTAACTGTGAAATAGGTACCGAACAGTCGTTCCGAGTCAAGCATGTTCCTTTCAACAATGTTGAACTGTAGGCCTATTGAAAATGACAACGTTATGTTTTATAGTGCTAGATGAGGCATCAGGTGCAGTTTTCTTACAAAAATGGCCATTTTGAAACGGAAAAGATAAATTCATTCTGTTTTCATCAAAATTCTCCTTTCACTAATATGTTTAAAGTTATGTAAATAAATCTACATGTTTATATAAGAAAATTTTGAGATTCACACCTGTGAACCCCCAGTTTTGGAACACCCTGTATACTGGCATTGACGAAAATATTTTTATTGGAAAGCCCATATGCAATTTAGGGGTAAAAAACTTTAAGTATTTCATGATTTTAACTCACACCGTTCTCCTGCCATAAATAGTGCACGGGTGGTCTGAATCACCCTGTATATATATGTACTGATTATGTGTACTGATAACTTTTGTTTGGGACCTCCCATTTTGATGAAATTTTGGTATGAATGTGTTGGACCAGGTTTATTTTCTTACAATAATTTAGAAAGCTTGTAAATAGTGCCCAAAATTTTTGCAGTAAACATTCTTCTACTTTATAAGGAGATTTTTCAATTAAAATATCTTCTATTTTCTTTTTAAATTCTTCAGGTAATTCGCTAAAACTTTTTGGTAAATTATTAAATATTTTGATTTCTATTTGATTAACGTTTTTGTGACTTTAAACAAATTTACATAGACCAGTTTTTAATTTGGAATTATTTATTGTTAAATAAGAATGACAGACTGAATTTTTTGAGAAATATTGAATTTATTTTTTCACATTCAAATTCGTTTTATATATATATATATATATATATATATATATATATATATATATATATATATATATATATATATATATAGCAGGCAATGTTAAAATTTTCAGTTTTTGAAATAAAGGTTTACAATGACTTCTTTTATTTACTCCACTTAGAATGGCCTGTTTTTGTTTGATGAAAACTTGTTTTGCCATTGGCGCGTTTCCCCAAGCAGAAGTTCCATATGTGGGGTGGGAGTGAAAACACCATAGTACCATATGCCTTTACCATCTCATAGAGGAAATATATTTTCCCATCACATAATCCCATCCATATCATCCTCTCTAATTTTGTAATCAACAAGAAAGTCGGAAGAAGTTAACTAGATTATTTCTCATCAATTGTTAATTGCAAGTTTCTAATTATTTAACATACAATATTTTATAATTTTTTAGGATACTATTCCTTTGGATGAAAGGATTGAACATTTACCCCAGGAGCTAAATTGGGTTCATCAAAAAACAACACCAGTAATAGTTAGAAAGAAAAGCAAGCCGAGGTTCACCAAGGTTCACTTTACTGATCCTCCATCGGTGGCCCTTCCCTGTGGTCCGGAGTGCAACAGCAGCAACAAGTAAACATATTTTTTTCTTTTCAATTTAATACTCAAAGTAGTTTAAACTTTACAGTAATAATTTTTTACAAAAACAAACTATGCCATTACACCAGTTACGCTCTATCAATTGACACTAATGTCAATGTACAGTGTGTACTAGAAGTAACCTTTTCAGACCGTAAGTCACCAATTTTAAGTACAAAAACTCATTTTTATGTCTTTTTGGATTATACACTTAATTTTAAGACAACTTTACAATTTGATTTGTACCCCTAATTCTAATGGCATAGGAGATAATGGTGATTAAAGTTAAGTTTTTTTTGCCATTTTAAGAATACAGTACACTCTTGTTCATCGGACTCGGCGACATCGGAACTCCGCTTCATCGGAACTAAAAATCTGGATATTATTAATTTTTGTTTTCTTACGAAATAAATAATTTTTCCGTTTTAGCGCCTTCAATTTCCATTCGTTCTATCAGCACAACAGTGAAGTATTACATTTTGCATCAAACGTCATCAGGCGTTTTCCATAATCTGTACCCTTCGATGTGATTTACAAGGCAGTGGAGTATTCACACAAAAATAGAAAGAGGAAGGGGGCAGGAAGTGAATATCCGCTCCCAAACTGTCATTCAGTCTGTCTTGCGTCACGACTGCACCTGTGTTTCGTGGAAGTTGACTGCTGGAATATGAGTGGAAAATGAATATGAGAATAAAGATTTTGGATCTTTATTTCCTGCGTTGTTTTTATTTCTATAAGTTCATTGTTACCACGTTCAAAGTTTGAGTGCCTTATTTTCATAAAATCTCTTGTGTTATCTTAAAAACAAAAGTGAATACAATCACGATAGGTCACCGTACGGGCGGAAATTATGACTCACGACGGACTCCGCTTCATCGAAATTTTTTGACATCCGAACCGGCCGTCCGCCACATTAGTTCCGATGAACGAGAGTGTACTCTAGGATAAATTTCACATCCATTATCTCTGAAATGTTTACTCTAAAGAAAACTGTCCAAACATTTAAAGGTCTTAGAACCTCATATTAAATAATGTTCTATCTTAAAATTCTGATCATCACGTAATTAATTTGACTTTTCCATACATTCTCAATAATGCCATATTGTAGACTTTAAAGAAAAAGCATTATGACATAACTAATAATTTACGATGGAAAAGAATTTGAATTGAGATTCCAAGACATTCTTGTGCTTGGATATTTCTGTTTAACGTAAAATGTTCATGGATAATCAATGTAAAAATTTGCTCCCTGTTATTCTTAAGGGAAAAGTAATAAAATCCACCTCTATTATCTCACAAACCGTTAAAATTAGAGGTACAAATTAAATTGTAAAGTTGTATTAAAATTACACGTAGAATAAAAAAAAATTCATAAAATTGAGGGTTTGCATTTAAAATAAATAGTGACATGCCGGTCTGGAAAGATTACTTCTGGTATAACCTGTAAATTGAAATTAGGTCCATCAGTAGAGCGTAGTCGGTTTGCCTATAATTACACAATTTGTTTTTGTTTTTTATATTAACTCTGTAAATTTTAAAATGGGTGTACGGGTGGTCTGGGACACTTGGTAGATATGTTAAAATCCAAAGGATTGTTATGTTATGGGGAAATAGTGTTTAATGGGCACAAAATTTTATTATTGCAGAAAAGAATTATTAGGTTGTTAAATAAATAAATGCATTGCCCCCTAGTGTAGCGGTCCCAGTTTGCTCAGCGAAGGGGTGGGGGGGGGGGGGAAAAGAGAAAAAAAATCTAAAGTCACTATATTAATTTACTATAAACACAGCTTCAAGGGCGCCACCTTGTTTTGGATGAGGTTGTGTAGATTGGGCAAAAACAAGGAAAGACCCAAATCCAAATAATGTTGAGGTGAGATCTTTTTTTTTTGTTACCGTAAATTAAATTTCAACCAATATGAGACTGAAACAAATAATTTGTCTATCTATGATTAAGGAACTATAGAGCAATTCGTGAATTAAAAATAATTAATTTCCAAAAAAAAAAAAGATTCAAAATATTACAAGTATTCAAATTAATTTAAATTGAATAAATAACTACCAACAGGATTGAACTGGATTCTAAATTAAAAACAATTAAGTATAATAAAGATTTTAATTTATTTTCTTCAACTGATCGATCAAATATAATTAGGGCCTAACAGAGTATCATCAAAATTCACATATTACCCGGATCAAACAAAATCTTTAAATCAATTTCCAACCCTTAAGGTAACACAAAATGTTCAACATTCAATAAAGAAATCCATTACTTAACCCTAATACACAATAAAGCTAACAGGTTACAATAATACCTTGGCCGGCCGGACTCTGAAATGGTTACACATGAACATAAAGATATACAATATAAATAAACTTACAATTATACACAAGACAATATTCACACAATTATTCTAAAGGCAAATATTTGCACTGGCAATGCAATGGAAATTGCTTATAACTATTTACGCAATGCGCTAATGAAAGTTTGTGTCCTCTGGTCGAGTCGCAGTTCGTCCCGCACAAGTCCTGAAGTTATAGTAATAATTTACTGATTAATCCTCAGTCGAGAAAAGTTCACAGTCAGCTTGGGTTAGATTGAATTTGGCCAAACCGTAAAAATTCTGGTACCAGTATATGAAAAATTTGAAGGTAAGTTCATAAAGTTTAGAAAAGTGTGCCACTTATCGGTACGATGACCCAGGCTGCTTGACGGTAGACGATGCGAGGTAGGCCAAGACCAGGCGCAGGCCCCAGTTAAGTGCGGTTAGGTCCACTCGGTCCGGTGGGCAGATCTGACCAGAGTAGCCGCAGGCCAGCGACAGCAGTGATAGGTAGACAGGTAGGTTATGCGCTAGTAGACCGCAGCAAGAACAGCAACAACCCCACAGCAGCCAAAGCTCCCATAGGAATCCCTGAGTACATTTTGGGAATAGTAACTAGGTATAACCTAGGGCCTAATGATAATTTTGATAAATTGTATTTATTCAAAAATGTTTTCTACTACTGTATAAAAAATAAGAATTATAAAAATTCTCCAATGACACAAAAGTGTGCCGGTTAAATCATTAATTTAATTAATGTACCGTACTTTAATCAGCTAATTTTTCCCACAGTAGCTCTGACAAAATGTATTATTTATACTCATCTAATATTTCCATTTGAGATGATTATTGCCAATGAATAGAGATAAAACAACACATATCACACATAAAATATAACCCATGACAAAAGCTGTTGGCCTACTATTTAATTTAACCCTCTGGATATTTCAGCACAAAGAATAACAGTTTTCACAATTTAAAAAAAATAATATACAACCATCTACACAAAACCATATTCAAATTGAAAACTACAATCTAACTGTTTTTGCATTAATTACAATTAAAATCTGAATTAATAATTCATCAAACATTAAACACATGGCATATATTCAGTCTAAATACTCACAAATAAATGTCCACAGTAGCTGAAAATTGCTTGGCAATTATTTATAAATGAGAATTAATGTTTTCAAAATACATATTTTTTTTTCATTAAACCCTTTACTAATAAAATTATAAAATATATTAAATTCAATGCTTTGGACTAACTCACAGACAGGTCTGACTCATGTTCAGTTTTGCTTGGACATGAAAATCTGCAAGATGTTTCAATATATAGTCTGACACAAATTCCCATAAAAATTACTCTTTACCACATTTTAGACAAATATTTAAATAACAAGACAGTTTTAACATACTTCTGGGATTTTTAAATTAATTACATGAGCAAATATATTCACTACTAAACCTTATATAATCTTAAATTTCACATGGTCATCAGATATTTGGCAAGTTTCATTTTGGTTGATTTAAGCTTGATTATTCATAAAACTTTAAATTACTCATGATTTACCACTAAAATGTACCTTCTCAAAATTTACAGTAAGAAATATTAAATAGGAAAATAAAATATCTCACCTCAGCCAAATCCAGATTGTGGGCAAGGAGGGAGCTAAGCGTTGGCAAGGGACATGGAGCAGTCTACAGCAGCAAAATGCACACTACACAGTAGTAACTTCAAGTAGGCAGAGGGTAAGGGGTGAGGGGGGGGAGGTTAGAGCAAAGTACAGTCTGACGTAATGCTGTGGTTCAACAAAGAAGTCTGGTTAAATCCTTGGGTCGGGCCAGCTGGAGCTGCAGCATTGTTTCCTTATCCAGCTGATAAGAGATATCTACAGGGTGATCAATCCTGTTGCCCGTTGTGGCAAAATTTAACTTTCATTTCTCTTGAATTGGAAATAAAACAAAATTGTTATACCACCCCATCTCCTCTGAGAAAATTTCTCAAATTTTCTTCTGCTACTGAAGGTAAGGTTTCAAATCCGAAGTATGCCAAGTGCCCATAGGTCTTCCGTCTCCTGATTCAAGTTGATAGGTGACCGGAGAAATCTTCTTCTTGATGAGATAAGGTCCTTCAAATTTTGAGAAAAGTTTTGATGACTTGTAGTTTGCAGCGTCTGCTTGGGCGAAGTTGCGTTTCCACACCTGCTGTCCTTCAACAAATTGCTGATCCCTCCTACGTAAGTTGTACCGCTGAGCATTCTTTTCATGTGCCTTCTTCATGCGCTCTCTGACATCCTGGAACACTTCCTTTAAGCGTGACAATTTCTGGAGATGATCTTCTCGATCGGAAAGTTGAGGTAAGTCTTCTTCACAAAGATTTCCAGATCCCTCTCCCGATATGTTGATCTCTCGACCAAATACAAGAAAAGCAGGGGTGTGTCCAGTAGTCTCATGAACAGCGGTTCGTAAAGCACAGCCAATCTGGGGAAGCTTCACATCCCAGTTGCGATGATTATCCCCAACGTAGGACCTCAACATATTTCCTATAGTACGGTTCACCCGCTCCGTTGGATTTGCCTGAGGATGTCGGCTAGGAGTGTAGACAGTCTTGACTTTGTATTCCTTAAGCAAGTCCCTGAATTGTTGACCAACAAACTCAGAACCATTATCGCAGATCACAAAGTTAGGGACACCATACACCAAGAATACATCCTCCTCCAAATGCTTCGCAACCAATTTTGCAGTTGCAGCTCTTAATGGGAATAGAAGAGTATACTTGCTGAAATAATCAACAACGACCATAAGGTACTTATATCCTCTTGATGATCTCACAAAGGGGCCCATCAGATCCAGACTGATTGTCTGCCAGGGTCCATCCACTTTGCGTTGAGTTCCCATAAATCCTGCTGGCTTTAAGGCATTGGTTTTGGACTGCTGGCAAATTTTGCAACGGGACACATAGGTCGCCGTGTCTTTTCTCATTTTTGGCCAATAATATTTCTTCAAAAGTCGGTGGTAGGTCTTGAAGGTTCCCATATGTCCGGAGGTAGGGTCATCATGGCATTCTTTGAATACTTCCAAGCGATGATCCTTGGGTATGACAAGCTTCCAATCTTCATTATCATCACCAACCGAAGTAGATGATGGGATGCATTTCCACAGCTGGTTGTTGAAAACCTTCCAAGAAGAGTAGAGTTCAGGATTTTCCTCCGTCAACTCAATCATTCGGAGATACCACTTGTCCTTAACTGGTTGATTGGTAGTGATGGAGTCAATAGTTATGTCTGCTGGCCCAGATTCTAAAGGGTTTCTGGATAGAAGGTCAGGAACAACATGTTCTTTGCCTTTACGATGAACTAAGGTAAAGTTGAAAGGTTGAAGTCGCAGCGACCAACGAGCCAATCTTCCTTGGGGGTCCTTTAAGTTGTGCAGCCACAAGAGGCTGTGATGGTCAGTTACAACAACAAAGTGAACTCCCTCAATGTATGGGCGGAATTTCTCAATGGACCAAATGACGGCCAAACACTCACGTTCTGTTGCAGAAAATTTTTGTTCAGTCTTACTCAATGTTCGGCTAGCATAGGCTATGACATTTTCACCATCTTCTACAGTTTGAGAGAGCACAGCTCCAACACCGAAAGCAGAGGCATCACAAGAAATGGTGAACTCCTTCCCGAAGTCAGGGCAAGATAGAATGGGTGACTTCACAAGGCTGCCCTTTATATCCTCAAAAGCACTCTGGGCTTCAGGTGTCCACTTGAAGTTGTTGCGTTTCCTTAACATGGAAGTAAGAGGATAAAGTCGAGACGCAAAGTTTGGAATAAACCTTCGATACCAACTGGCTGTTCCACAAAACTGTCGTACCTCTTTCACTGACCGAGGCGTAGGTATTTCTAAGATTGCCTTTACTTTGTCAGGGTCCACCCTCAAACCATGAGCATCAACAACATATCCTAGGTATCGTAGCTCGGGTTGGCAAAATCTACACTTGTCTTTGTTCAACGTTAGGTTGGCTGCAGCAAGACGTTTGAAGACCTCTTCAAGAATCTCTAAATGTTTTTCAAAGGTTTGCGTGACTATAATTGCATCATCAAGGTAAATGAAGACATAAGGTTCCAAGTCCATTCCTAAGACATTATCGACAAGACGCTGCCACGTAGCAGGAGCATTGTGAAGTCCAAAGGGAAGAACATTGAAATGGTAAAGACCTCTTCCCTGGATTGTGAAGGCTGTCTTTTCTTTACTAGATTCTTCCAAAGGAACCTGCCAGTAAGCACTTTTTATGTCTAATGCCGATAAGTAACGTGCATCCCTCAAGCGATCCAGAATTGAAGTAACATGAGGCAACGGATATGCGTCTCGACGTGTGACCATATTAACTTTACGGAAATCTACACAAAATCTTTTCCCTCCATCAGGTTTATCTACCAGTATGATTGGTGATGACCAGGCACTCTTGGATGGTTCTACAACACCTTGCTGAATCATCTTATCAAGTTCTGAGTAGACCATTTGTAAACGAGCTGGGGAAATGGGATAATACCGTTGTTTTATTGGGGCGGCATCTCCAGTGTCTATCTTATGTTCTACAAGATGAGTTCTTCCTAGTTGGTCCCCTTGGTTGTTCAGATATTTTTCTAAAAGTTTATCCAAGTCCTCCTTTTGCGTTGCAGTCAGCACGCTTGAATCCTGTAAGCCAATTGCACATACTTCTTCTAGGTTAGAGGACCCCTCAGAAAATTCCCATGTTTTTTCATAAGCATCCATAACAATGTGCATAGTGTTCCAAAAATCTATTCCGAGTATAATACCCTGTGAGAGAGATGGTACAACAACCACTGATAAATCTTTAGTCTTATGTGCGAGAGTGATAGGGAGTTTAGCTCTTCCAACAATTTTGTGCTTTTTATGATCGGCAGTTTCTATAAATTGGTTGGACAAGGGTTGAATTTTTGCAGGAAATCTATCAAATAGCCACATCAAATTCTTCCCAATCACAGTACTGGATGCTCCTGAATCCAACAGAGCTTTGCACGAAAATCCAAAAATCCGAATAGGCAAATAAGGTCTTGGGTCATCAGCTGTAGTTTCCAATAGAAAATTTACACATTCCGAAGAAGCAGACAATGCATATGGAGATATCTCATGGGGACACGACACCTGTTCATTGATAAAGGGAGGCACTCCTAAGGCTGAGGAGGCTCCCTTCGTACCCCGTTTTTTGAACTGCATTTGGGGCAGTTCGTCTTCCGATAACCAGCATAACCACAGCCATAGCAGAAAAGTTTTCTCTCCTTTTGACAGCTATTATACAGATGGTTTTCATCACCACAATTCCAACAGTTTGATTTTCTTTGCAGACAGGTTGAGCTCACAGGATTGATGGCATGAACTTGGTGGTTTGAGGTACTCCTACGGGTTTCGGTGCGAGAATACGCTAGGTCAGGCTCCAAGACTGTAGTTGGTTTAGGCGGTGGTTTGATGTTTGAAGTCCTCAACCGCCCTAGCTCGGCCTTTCGCCCCATTTGTCTAAGCTCATCAATGGACGAAATTTGAAACATGCAGAGTTTATCTTGCAGATAACTATTCAAGTTCTTGAGGATCTGACGAAGTCTCCCAGATTCTGAAACTGGATTAGAAAGTCGCCCATATAAACCTTCCATGGAGGCAATAAAAAGATCAATATGTTCCTGTTCTCCTTGAGTCCTGTTCATGATCTCCTGTAATAACATGTCATCGTAATCTGGTGTTTGGAATACGAGTTTCATCTCCGAGCACAACTGTTCCCATGAGTTAATCCTACCTACAGTGGATCGATACCAAATCAGAGCATTGCCGGAAAATAAATCAACGGCTGACCTAAATAGTTGAGCTTCTGTAATTCCTCGGGCACGTCTAAGTTCCTCGACTCTCTGCAAAAATGCACCAATACTCTGGCCAGGACTGTTACTAAATTGAAGACCCCACTTGTAGACGGGTACAGACTTGGTGACTTCTGTTTTCACGCATAACTTTTCAGATTTCAGATCTTTAGTTTTGGTAGAGGCACAGTCTTCTTGAAAATTCATCTCGGTGTTTCTGTTTGCAAGCGATGATAGAACAGTTTTGCTATTTTCTTTAGAGGGGACGTTGACTGAAGGCTCCAAGATTTTATCATCAATTCTCTTCGCTTCCTGCGGCTTATCCAGACCATTGGCCTGTTCTTCAGATGTGTTTTGCGTCTCCAATGCCTTCGATGACCGAGCAAGGAAATCATCCAGCATAGTCTTTGCCCTCTGGAGTAGACTCTTTCTCTTCACCACAGCATCGCTGTCGTCTTCTTCCGCCTCCAAAGGAATTCGCTCGACTCGTAGGTAGAGATGCCAAAGACGGGCCGAAAGTCGACGAAACTCGTTATCCCTAGCATTTCCCTCATAATCCTCAACAAGTTTGGAGATATCATTATATTTTTCTTCACACTCTTCAAGTTCCGCTTCTGTATCTATTTGGTTAAGGTAATCATCATTAATCTCAACATTATCAACTAACGCTTGAGAAAGCCTAGTCCGCAACTCATTGGCATTACCCGTTGTCGGTAACCCTCTTATTCTCAGCTCGTATTCATTTTCATTACGACGCAAGTAATTCGGATTCATGGTGAATTTCAAAGTGCAAAGGAAATGCTCTTATAATTTCCGTAGATTAAAGTCATTCACAATAATTCCTAAGTTGAAAAAGCCAGTGATCACCAGCCGAAAAAAAATCACAAGTCCCAACCAGAAAAATAAATGAGCAGAAATCAACAATTGGCCAAACAATAATCAACAATATATCCACAACAAAATAATTAATAATAACCTTAAATAATTCAGAGTCGGCAGCAACACAAAATATCTGTATCCACAACCATTAAATCTCAATTTCTGAGCAGAAAATTCAACATTTTCCAGAGGGGAGGATCCTCAAAATATTTACAAGTGGTCAGTAGGCCTAAGTCTAAAAAATGTTCAAAATCTTCAGCGCAGCGCTCTAAGTTCCAATAAATTTACAAATAGCAGTTTTCCTTCAAAGTTAAAGTTAAACTTCCAGAAAAATGGCCAAAGGTTCCAGTTAATTTCCAATAACACAGTCCAATAATTTCCAGTTTCTAGTTTCTGTTAAGTTTTCAAATACAAGGTTCCAATAGGTCTCCAGGTTCTCCAAATTCTCCAGGCCCCACGTTGGGCGCCAAAATGTAGCGGTCCCAGTTTGCTCAGCGAAGGGGTGGGGGGGGGGGGGGGAAAGAGAAAAAAAAATCTAAAGTCACTATATTAATCTACTATAAACACAGCTTCAAGGGCGCCACCTTGTTTTGGATGAGGTTGTGTAGATTGGGCAAAAACAAGGAAAGACCCAAATCCAAATAATGTTGAGGTGAGATCTTTTTTTTTTTTGTTACCGTAAATTAAATTTCAACCAATATGAGACTGAAACAAATAATTTGTCTATCTATGATTAAGGAACTATAGAGCAATTCGTGAATTAAAAATAATTAATTTCCAAAAAAAAAAAGATTCAAAATATTACAAGTATTCAAATTAATTTAAATTGAATAAATAACTACCAACAGGATTGAACTGGATTCTAAATTAAAAACAATTAAGTATAATAAAGATTTTAATTTATTTTCTTCAACTGATCGATCAAATATAATTAGGGCCTAACAGAGTATCATCAAAATTCACATATTACCCGGATCAAACAAAATCTTTAAATCAATTTCCAACCCTTAAGGTAACACAAAATGTTCAACATTCAATAAAGAAATCCATTACTTAACCCTAATACACAATAAAGCTAACAGGTTACAATAATACCTTGGCCGGCCGGACTCTGAAATGGTTACACATGAACATAAAGATATTCAATATAAATAAACTTACAATTATACACAAGACAATATTCACACAATTATTCTAAAGGCAAATATTTGCACTGGCAATGCAATGGAAATTGCTTATAACTATTTACGCAATGCGCTAATGAAAGTTTGTGTCCTCTGGTCGAGTCGCAGTTCGTCCCGCACAAGTCCTGAAGTTATGGTAATAATTTACTGATTAATCCTCAGTCGAGAAAAGTTCACAGTCAGCTTGGGTTAGATTGAATTTGGCCAAACCGTAAAAAATCTGGTACCAGTATATGAAAAATTTGAAGGTAAGTTCATAAAGTTTAGAAAAGTGTGCCACTTATCGGTACGATGACCCAGGCTGCTTGACGGTAGACGATGCGAGGTAGGCCAAGACCAGGCGCAGGCCCCAGTTAAGTGCGGTTAGGTCCACTCGGTCCGGTGGGCAGATCTGACCAGAGTAGCCGCAGGCCAGCGACAGCAGTGATAGGTAGACAGGTAGGTTATGCGCTAGTAGACCGCAGCAAGAACAGCAACAACCCCACAGCAGCAGCGGTAGTCGCCAAAGCTCCCATAGGAATCCCTGAGTACATTTTGGGAATAGTAACTAGGTATAACCTAGGGCCTAATGATAATTTTGATAAATTGTATTTATTCAAAAATGTTTTCTACTACTGTATAAAAAAATAAGAATTATAAAAATTCTCCAATGACACAAAAGTGTGCCGGTTAAATCATTAATTTAATTAATGTACCGTACTTTAATCAGCTAATTTTTCCCACAGTAGCTCTGACAAAATGTATTATTTATACTCATCTAATATTTCCATTTGAGATGATTATTGCCAATGAATAGAGATAAAACAACACATATCACACATAAAATATAACCCATGACAAAAGCTGTTGGCCTACTATTTAATTTAACCCTCTGGATATTTCAGCACAAAGAATAACAGTTTTCACAATTTAAAAAAAATAATATACAACCATCTACACAAAACCATATTCAAATTGAAAACTACAATCTAACTGTTTTTGCATTAATTACAATTAAAATCTGAATTAATAATTCATCAAACATTAAACACATGGCATATATTCAGTCTAAATACTCACAAATAAATGTCCACAGTAGCTGAAAATTGCTTGGCAATTATTTATAAATGAGAATTAATGTTTTCAAAATACATATATTTTTTTTCATTAAACCCTTTACTAATAAAATTATAAAATATATTAAATTCAATGCTTTGGACTAACTCACAGACAGGTCTGACTCGTGTTCAGTTTTGCTTGGACATGAAAATCTGCAAGATGTTTCAATATATAGTCTGACACAAATTCCCATAAAAATTACTCTTTACCACATTTTAGACAAATATTTAAATAACAAGACAGTTTTAACATACTTCTGGGATTTTTAAATTAATTACATGAGCAAATATATTCACTACTAAACCTTATATAATCTTAAATTTCACATGGTCATCAGATATTTGGCAAGTTTCATTTTGGTTGATTTAAGCTTGATTATTCATAAAACTTTAAATTACTCATGATTTACCACTAAAATGTACCTTCTCAAAATTTACAGTAAGAAATATTAAATAGGAAAATAAAATATCTCACCTCAGCCAAATCCAGATTGTGGGCTAGGAGGGAGCTAAGCGTTGGCAAGGGACATGGAGCAGTCTACAGCAGCAAAATGCACACTACACAGTAGTAACTTCAAGTAGGCAGAGGGTAAGGGGTGAGGGGGGGAGGTTAGAGCAAAGTACAGTCTGACGTAATGCTGTGGTTCAACAAAGAAGTCTGGTTAAATCCTTGGGTCGGGCCAGCTGGAGCTGCAGCATTGTTTCCTTATCCAGCTGATAAGAGATATCTACAGGGTGATCAATCCTGTTGCCCGTTGTGGCAAAATTTAACTTTCATTTCTCTTGAATTGGAAATAAAACAAAATTGTTATACTAGCTCAATGCTGACCTTTAAATTTAAACAACTTTGGGAGTTAACTTTTCCATTTTTATATGTCTTAAATGTAATTTTCCATTTTCATATGTTCAAAACCAACAGACATGATCATAGTAATGATATCTACCAGAAATCAAAATAGTTTATAAGGTTGTTCATTGTTGGTGATGGTGAGTTAATGTTATTGTTTAGTAAATTGTTGCGGACATTTTCCATCACTGATTAGTAAACAAAATTCATGACGTTTCGGGATCTGGAATCTGATCCTTTCTTCAGGTGGAAGAAGTACCTAGAACATAAGAAAGTTAGTAAAAACACGCCAGGCGAACCTGGAGAAGTCCATAGCTAGACCTGAACTGCTAGACCTGACAGCTAGACCTGAGAACAGGCAGTCACAAAAATTAAATAAACACTAATAAATTGAAAAAAGCTCAACACTAAACTGTGAAAGCAGTCAAAAAACAAGACACAAACAATCGAATAATTGAAAAAATATACAGCACCAATCAGGAGACAGCACAGGGGAGCCAATCACACACTTGCAATGTCGGGCACGCAATGGCGTCGCCTCGCAAAAACCAAGATGGTGACACATCCGGGAACAGGAAACCCAACTCTGAGCGCTCCACGGGGCTTAAATATGAAACAAAAAACATGTGACGAAGAAAATGTCCTAAAACCCTATCTACAACTGATTAGTTTTTATCCTGTAATCCTCTCCGAGCCTTGCTATGGGTTTACTGTTTAAGCTTTTTTAATTTATTAGTGTTTATTTAATTTTTGTGACTGCCTGTTCTGTTTTCAGGTCTGGCTGTGGACTTCTCCAGGTTCGCCTGGCGTGTTTTTACTAACTTTTGTTATGTTCTTGGTACTTCTTCCACCTGAAGATGGGATCAGATTCCAGATCCCGAAACGTCTTGAATTTTGTTTACTAATCAGTGATGGAAAATGTCCGCAACAATTAACTAAACAATAACAGTTTATAAAGGTTGAACACGTCCATAGAGCACGTCACAGAAAAAAAATGTTCATATGTCAAATAATTTGTATTATTCCATACCTAAAGAAAAAAATGTCCTTTTTCTTTCTTTTAAAAATGAACTCATGCTTATTTCAAACTGTGTATACCTCTATAATGTTGATGAATTGTATGAAATCAACTGGAAAGATTACAAATACCGTAGTTCATAATTTGAACATAAATTGAAATCTTTATATGTAAATTAAGTTTTAGAATAGGATCCTTTAACGTTATTCCATAATGACATGATTATTTTATTTATATATTTTGTTGTATCTTAGACTTGACAATGTCGATGCATCCTTTGTAATATGCTATGACTAATAAATTGTTGATTCCTATATGGCTAACATCTTGAATTCAGACTAAATGTATGATTTTGATGTTCGTGGTGGTGTTTATTATGAAATTGTCATTTAACAATTTGTGAAAATCCTAGTGAAAAAGTTGAAATGTCAGAGCAGCAACCAACTGTAGATGGGCCTAAGGCTACGGCCACACATGGCGACTTAGTCGCCGCGACACAAACGCCGCGACAAAGAAACAAAATGTGATACATTGCACGTCGCGGGTCGCCTTGTGTGGCCGCCTTCATTTGATTTAATGTATCACACTTTTTCGGCGTTTGTGTCGCGGCGACTAAGTCGCCATGTGTGGCCGTAGCCTAAAACTGTTTGTTTTTCAAAATCATCTTCAAAGCTCCTACCCGCCAAAAGAATTCTAGATATGTCACTTTAACTCAGTAATGGTGAAGATGGCAATACAGAATAAGTTTCACTTTGGCATTTAATTATTTACTATTGGTGCCAGTATCCACTTTTATCAAAATGAAACCAAAACCTCATAAGCTAGAAACTGTGTCAACGTAAATAAATAATCTTCTATGGTTACGAGTAGTTTTTATGTTTATTTTTACTCCATATTATAGTAAGGAGAAATAGTATCCATGAAATGTTGATATTTATTTAATTAACTATTTAATAAATTGCCAGATTAACAGCGTTCAAAAACCAGTTAGTTGTTCGTCTGAGGAGAGTTTTACATGAAGAAAGCAATGTATTCAAGTCTAAAGCAGACAACCCATACAGTGTCAGCTATAATTTGCAACGAGGTCCCTCCTCTGGTGTTTCCCCCCAGAAACTGGTATGTATGATCTTAAAACTGAAATAACACCCTCAACAAGGGTCTTAGGTGTCTTCCTTTTCTAGAAACCCCCGCTCTTTTAATTCCCCTCAAAATGTTATTTGTTTTTCTTTGTAACATTTTTCTTTGTTATACATTTAGCAAAAGTACTACATAAAGGCAGTGTCGGGGAAGCTACTTTTTAAAAGTAGCTTCCTACGGCTACAGCTAATTGTTGTAAAAAATAACTTTTGGTGTAGCTACAGCTACACTTTAGAATGTGTAGCTAGAGCTTACATGTATTACATGTAATCTTAGTAGTTACCGTACATGTATTACAAAAAAGCCTGATATTTTAATAATATATGAGCCACTTTCTTATAATGATTTATTTGTTTTTTTTTCTTAAATAATTGTATTTTCTAAATTCATAGATCTCTTTGACGTTGTTTAATACGTTAACTGCCACTGTATTTAGCCTGGTTACTACATCGGCAATAATTACTTGTTAAGAATTTCACTTGATCGTTTTATTTTATTTTTATGGGTTAATACTACCGTACTAAAATTGTATCAAAAATATTATTATGAGGGTCGGGGTTAAAATTTATCTATATGAGGTTAAAAGCATTTGGAATGCACTATGTATAGCACAGGATAAATCCAATCAGTACCGTAGTCCATTTATATCCAAAGGCTTACATGTCTGGTATTAAACATTTAACGGCTTCCATTATGCGAACACTAAGTTTATTTTGTTTATCGTGAAAAGTTGGTTCAATATTTAGCAAAATCTTTCTTGCACTTGAAATGCTGATTCACATTTAGCAAATTCTAAAACACAAAGTGATTTTTTTAACAGTTTTTTTAGTTTTTTCAGTTATAAATGAAATGAAAATAAGTATAATCATTTGGTAAAAATTAAACAGGAGTAAACGTGATAGATCAATGGAACTATTTTCTTTGCTCTGAATAAATACGTAAAAATTAAATTTGGTTGATTAAGAGGTTTCATGTAATAATCGAATATCATGTAATAAACATTTGCTGTTTGATCTTTGGAGCATACTGTATATAAATTTCCTTTACAGATTTGTGACCTTTACCGAACACTACCAGAAGTACGGACAGTCAGTGGGCAGAGGCAGCCGTTTAAGGGGACAGACTTGGGTAGAGCCATTCCTACCACACCTCTGTTTGGCGAAAATGAACGGTACAACAATTGTGCCATTGTCACAAACGCAGCATCTTTCATTGGATCAAACTTAGGGCCCCTAATTGGTAAGAGTAAAAATGCCATCTAGTAACATGACACAGTAAAAACTCTAAAAAAAACATGGTTGTAGCGTACAATAGTGGCTCCAGAGCCGATTTTCAGCGGGTGGGGTCAGCTATGACAATGCTTCAGTGGTTACATATCTCATCAGTTTGACTTTTTTTTTTAACTGTGCAAAGTTCTTGCCATTTACTTTCAAAATTTAAATAATTTTTGTTTCAAGCTTAATTTAACAAATAAATGTTTGTATTAGTATGCCATGCTTGTAACACTTTTAAACTTTGTTCTTGAGAAGTGATTTAGCTTTTTTTAAAAATTTAATGATATTTTAATAATCCATAGTCTTCTATAATTTGGCAGGGTTCTGGTCCCACATTGTGTTGGATTATTGAGTGTCTACTGTAAAACTAGCCCTGACACTTCAAAGTCAATTTTAAGCAGATCATTGTAGACTTGATATTGCTTAGTAATCAGCTGGTTGCCCACTGTTTTTGTAAGAGAGCTCGCCGTTTTTACTTGTTCAGTGTGATGCTTCCTACTTCCCAAAAAAGTTTTTTATGATTTAGTGAAAATCATTTCCTCACTGAGAAAGTTGTAATGCCCAAGAAAATGTTATCCAAAAAATACTTAATGACTTAGATACTCTGAGTATCTAATGAGTCATTAGATCTTAAAAATACTTTTTACTACCTATCATTCTTGTTTACAAATTTTAAAAAAGACAAAGAGGATTTTATACACACTTGGGCCTTGACAACTTGCCTCAGCGGACTGTAGTTATCAAGCGAACATCAGGTTTGTTGCCTTAATACCACATATTTATCAATTTGTTTATCAATTAATAACTAAAAGTACATAATAAAGTTCCAGTACTCTGTTCTGTATAACAATAAACAAATGCTTACAGACAGTCATGACTTTGTGCTGAGGTTCAACCACGCTCCGACGGAAGGCTATGAGGAGGACGTTGGTACCAAGACGTCCCTGAGGATCCTCAACTCGCAAGTGGTGTCCAAACCACAATTCCGCTTCCTCAAGTCCAAGATGTACCAGGGCCTAAGGCTGCTTGCGTGGGACCCCTCCAACTACACCTCCACTCTCGAGCAGGTGAGCACCTAAAAGCTGGGTAGCGAATTCTTTAACTGAAAAGTTTGCACGACTCAATTTGTTTTGTATTTTATGTTTTTCTGTACTTTCAAGACACAGGGTTTGTATTGAATACTTTTATATCGTATAAGGTTTCGGATAACTAAGAAATTTTTAGTGGTTTTCTTACTTTACTGTATAGATATTGAGAAGGAAGAAGGTAAGCAACAGTTATTTTATGAACACCTTTAAATCACGATTGAAATATAATTTAGAACAGCAAAATGGAAATTTATAATAAGCAATGCTAGTGTAAGCAAACCCGATTAGCAGTAAAAACACCGTCGATTAGCAGTAAAGAGCACCCCTGATCAGCAAAGAGCCCCTTAACACTAATTTTTTTTTCTTTGTATCCGAACCAAACTTGGATAGTGACAAATGGACCAATATTGGTGCAAATTTGGACAATAAATTTAAGTAGGTTCAGTAGTTGCAAGTGCTTTATCTGATAAACTAATTATTTTTAGCGAATTTCCCATAGGGAATAAGCTATTACCGTAGGTCTCATGGTAAGACCTAAGCCCGGGACCATGTTACTTTTTCGTTTTTAGGTGCCCAGAGACCAAAAATAATAGTCATTAAAAATTTTATATATACAGGGTGTCCAGCTTCAACCTTTACAAACTTTTCCAGGTTATTAATCATGCCAAAACAAACAGAAAAATCATATAAACATATGTCCGGAAATGCTTTGTTAAGCCGCTAGCCGCCATTTTGTTTTTTACACTTAAGAATTTTTCTTTCCGTAACGGGTTGTTGTATGAAGTTTATATTGGCATGTACCTTAATCACACCAATGCTCATTTTTAGAAAAAATATTATTTTTTTCCGATCAATATTTTCAAAATGGCGGTCATTTTAAATTTTTAAACTCAAATATCTTAAAAACTGTAAATTTTATAAAAATTTTACTAGACACAAAAAAGTTGAAAAATTAAATTATCTAAACATTGATACCAAATTTGTAAGGATCCGACAACAAATAACGGAGTTATTGAGATCTTTTCTCTTAAAATAATCTAAATTGGCATTAATTATAGTGCAAAATCAGTGTTTTTCTACAGGAAAACCGCCATATTTCCGTTGTTTGTTGCCGGATCCTTACAAACTTGGTATCACTGTTTAGATAATTTAATTTGTCAACTTTTTTGTGTCTGGTAAAATTTTTATAAAATTTGCGGTTTTTTAGGTATTTGAGTTTAAAAACTTAAAATGGCCGCCATTTTGAAAATATTGATCGGAAAAAAATAATATTTTTTCTAAAAATGAGCTTTTGTGTGATTAAGGTACATGCCAAATATGAACTTCATACAACAACCCGTTACGGAAAGAAAAATTCTTAAGTGTAAAAAACAAAATGGCGGCTAGCGGCTTAACGAAGCATTTCCGGACATATGTTTATATGATTTTTCTGTTTGTTTTGGCATGCTTAATAACCTGGAAAAGTTTGTAAAGGTGGAAGCTGGACACCCTGTATATATGGGTGAACAACTTAACTGTGCCACCATTGGCATATCCTAAACTATGAGATTTAGAGAAAACTTTAAATGGAGAACATCACCTATTTTTTGAAGGTGATAAAAAATATGAATTCCATTTTCTTCTACATGGCCGCCATTTTCCAATATGGCGGCCAACTTTAAAATTTCTTATAGAACACCCTATATTTTATGGTGTTTTTGAAATGTACATGTAATTTTAAGACATTTTTCTTTAAACCTAACGGTTAGGGAGCTACAGGTAATCAAAGTTCATTTTTAGTACCATAAGAATAACATGGGTCAAACTTTATCTGTCCATATCTCCGAAACCATTCAGTAAAATAAAAAATACTCAAGAATGAAAATGTCTTAAAATTATGTTTAAAGAACATTTCACACATAAAAATTATCATTTACGCATAAATTAACTTATTTCCAATATGGCGGACAAAATATAAAATTTGTAGAAAATTGGTGTTATTATAAAAAAAATGGCATTAAAACATCAGTTTAAGACATTTTTATTCTTGAGTATTTTTTATTTTACTTAATGGTCTCCGAGATATGAGCAGATAAAGTTTGACCCATGTTATTCTTATGGAACTAAAAATGAACTTTAATTGCCTGTAGCTCCCTAACCGTTAGGTTTAGAGAAAAATGTCAAAGAATGAAATTGTCTCAAAATTACATGTACATTTCAAAAACACCATAAAAGATAGAGTGTTCTATAAGAAATTTTAAAGTTGGCCGCCATATTGGAAAATGGCGGCCATTTAGAAGAAAATGGAATTCATATTTTTTATCATCTTAAAAAAGTAGGTGATGTTCCCCATTTAAAGTTTTCTCTAAATCTCATAGTTTAGGATATGCCAATGGTGGCACAGTTAAGTTGTTCACCCTGTATATATATATGAATGTGTCCCTAGACACGATAACTCTCGTAAAAATGGTCCGATTGAGACCAAATTTGGTAGAGATGTGTAATCCTACGTTTATTCGGATGAGTTCGTAAACCAGACATATCAACCTACCGGAAGGGGTAGTTTTGGGGGGTTTTGTACCCCAAAAATAGGTTTTTTACATTTTTCATATGTAAATTTTAAAAATTTTAAATTTTTATTTTGACCATTGGATTTAGCTCAAAAAAACACACAATTTAGTATTTTTAAGCTTTGCTCTATCTCTTTTGGTTACCGAGATATTAAAAAGTCTAAAGACAGTACATTGTATTTTGGGGCTCCAATGTTAATCTTATGGAGAATTGGGATGTGTTAATATTTCACTTATTAACCAATATTTTTCGATGAAACTTGGAATTCAGCTTCATTTGGTTGAGATTCATCCATTTATGGTAAAAAATCTTGGTTTTTGTGCTTATCATGGCAGCAAACCTGCATACTCTTTTCCCATGTTAATCATATGGAGAAAAGGCAAACTTCTTTAGCAATGGACAGATATTGATAAAACTTAGTAAATGGCTTCATATATGGTCGAAATAAATTTTTCTACGATAAAAACCTACTTTTAGTGTTCCCCATGGCAGCATACCTGCATACTCTCCCTATATTTATCATAAGGAGAATAGACATTTATTTCCCTATTTATGAGCATGTGATTTTATTTGGTTTACAGTTTTATGTGGTCAAAACTAATATTACTAATTTGGAAATTCGCTGAGTACGCAGGTCTGCTGCGACGGGGGTATTTTAAATATTTTAAACATAATTTTGTACACAAACAGCTGAAAGAAATTCCTAAGTGGTGGGACGGAGGTGGGGCTTATTTACACTTTGTCCTAGGGCGCCAGAAAACTACTCTTCAGAGATGAAGAAACTGGCCTTATTCATGATAAATTCTATTTCATACTAATTTTTCCTTATAATATAATTATTGATTCTTATTGCAATGGTTGTAAAGGAAATACAGTAGAACGTTGATAATCCGCATTGATTGGGATCGCTCCAAATTCGGATTAATCAAACTATCCAGATTATTGAATTTGCATTATAATGGCCTGTGTGCACTATTGAAATAAAAAATGAAGTCAGACAAATTAAAAATATTGTTGTATGTTCAAGTACAGTATTGTCTTTTAACTTTTTAGCAACATGCATCTAAAAAGCCTAAGGCCTAGCTTAAAAAAAATGTGATGGGCTTTTAAACAGTGGTAGTGGTTCGTTTTTGCAGCTAAGTTCTTAACTATAACTTAAAACGTAACAGAAACATAACTGTATGTTATAATGCAAGGACAGAGTACAGCTCAGTGTAAGCAGACTGACACTACTAGCTTGTAGTGAGACGGTTGCCATTTAGCTGGATATCCTGTGTGAACTTGAACACAGTCCCTTCCGCGACCACTCCCACTTGCTACGTTCTCTTCCTCCATCACTCAACCTCCAGTAATGAGCATAGCTTATTGGCAGATGATATACAATGTCTTTATTTTTTAATAGGCCTAGATTCAAATCTGGATGTTTGATGGTCCAGATTTTTTCCAAATTATCAATGTACCACTGTAATAAGATTAGATTGGTTGTCAGTATTTATAAAAGTACCACAATAGTTTTGTTGGTGTAGGTACAGTTTTATTTACTTTGTTGTATGTTATAGTGGAGGCGCAAGCCAGACTTTGATGTGTTTTCGCCGTACATGCGCCATCGTGACCTCTACCCTGAAACTCCTCTGTACCTGGTTGATCCCCGGGATCTGTGGCACCTTTGGGACTTCCTCCAAGCCAGAACACCAGCGCGGATCCGGCGCAACCCTCCTTCCTCTGGTTTCTTAGGTGGGTAGGGTTACATAAAGAGTACTATCAAACCGGCTGTGCTCAGCAACTGCGATAGTGTCCGTAATATTGGACACTGAATACGTGTCCGCGCAACAAATTTCGGGCAGATTAGGAACTATACAGGAATTTTTATATTGTGTGGAAATATGAAAATCTCCAAGAATAACAAAGATTTTTATGTAAGAATTGGGATTAACAAGGGGTGCTCATTCGCGCTTAATCCCAAAATCCAAGGTGAGTTTTAAGGAAATGTAAATCTAATAGCTATTATTTCCTTTGACACATAAATCCTTAGTTAGATCCAGTAGTCGTTGACAACCTATCCTTATAACCATAAACCATCAAGTATCTTTCAGTTGTGTCCAAGAATTGTATACTCAGGATTTGAAGGAATGGGCTGATTGTCTCTTGGTGGAATATCCTTTAAAAATCACTTAATGTTAATCCAAAGGTTTGAATTATCTGGATTTTCATCCAAGTAGTCCTTTTTTATGATTGAACTATCACCCCAAAGCAGAACAACAGGCAACAGTGTGACATTGTCTCAGGAAATGCTGTTGTTGAAGAATGTTAGGTTGCTGCATGAATATCTATTTATTTATTTATACACGGAATTTTCCATTTTCAATTATCATATAAAACAATTAATATTGCAAGAAATGGAAGATTCTATTATAAATTATAAATTTCCAAGACCAACTGCAACAAGACTTTAACCATTCTAATATAATAAATTAACAAATAAATAATCAAAACAACTATCAAGCCTGAAGTAATACCAGAACATAACAAGTAATAAAACTACGAACGAAATAACAAAATAAATAATCAACAAGAATATAGGAATTAGATTTAGAACAAGCATAACAGACTTATGTGCCCTGCAAAAATAATAAACATAATAAAATCTAACAACTTCACCAAGCAGAAAAAAAAAACTTATGCTATTGTGTTTGCAAATGCCCATGCACTAAATAATTTTCTTCTCAGGGCCGACTCGGATTCAGCAAAAAAGTCCACATCCAAGGAAGCTGCTATGTTTCCCAGACAATGAAGCCTCGGGATGGTCGAGTAATATGCATAAGACGGTTGGATGATGCTGTCTTTCAAAAAGGTCCCTGGAGCGTGTTCGAGTCGAGCCGCACTTGAAGTCAATCAGAGCGAGGAGCATGGGGCAGTCAATAACACCTTTAGATGCTTATACAGAAAGCACATATTAAATACTCTGCGTCGAACATCAAGGGGAGCCAGATTATAATTCAACTGGAGATCATAAATTGGAATCGGGGCCAAGGGCATTTTTAGAAGTTCTGAGAATGAATCCAAGCATTTTGTTCGCTCTGTTACAAACTGAAGCTATGTGCTCATTTGGGGTCAACTCAGGATTAAACATTATCCCTATATCTTTAAATAGAGTGACTCTCCTGACCTCTACACTGGCCAACGAATATCCGTAAAGAAGCGGAGATGAAATCCGACAAAAAGTCATAACTGCGCACTTGGCTATATTTAGTCAAGGAGGCTATATTTAGTCATTATCCTCACACCATAATATGACATTTTGCAGGTCAGTCTGGATACTGATACAGTCTTCAATACAAGTGATTCTCTTGAAGAGCTTAACATCATCGGCAAAAAGCAAACATTCAGAGCTTGCTTCTCTTTTCCCTGTGGCACGCCAGATGTTGCGACGAACTGTCCAGACACTTCCCCATTGAATCGGACAGCCAATCTTCTGCTGCTCAAGTATGACTTAAACCAGCTCAACAGGGGATCCCGAAATCCGTAGGCATGAAGCTTCTTGACCAGGTGACAGTGGCTCACAGGGTCGAAAGCCTTGGCAAAATCTAAATACACACAGTCAACCTGCTTTCTATCCTCAAACGCAGAAATCACATAGTTCTGTAGCGTAACAAGGTTAGTAACGGTGGAACGACCAGCCCGGAAACCATGTTGTTCGTTGCCTATTACATTCTTAAAAAGCGGCAAGACCTTCTCCAGAACAAGGTTTTCAAATATTTTGGCTAACACAGATTAGATAACAACTGGTCTATAATTTTCAACATTGGATCTATCACCAACCTTGTGTATAGGCACAACATAACCGTGCTTGAGGGAATCAGGAAACTGTCCCAGTAAAACAAGTTTGTTAAATACAGATGTTAGAACAGGGGCCAATGATTTAGAGCAATGCTTTAAAACTGATAGAGGAATACCATCGGGTCCAGTCCCTTTAAATAGGTCAAGAGACTCAAGCTTCCTTGCCACTTCACCTTCAGAAAAACTGCATGATGCTATAACGTGGGGAAAATCAAACTCAAAATCGGGAGCTGTTTCAGAATTCTCAGAGAATACAGAAGAAAAAAATGATGCAAACAGTTCACAAGACTCTTTAACTGTTTTGGTAGTTTTCCCCACAAAATGCATGGAGTCAGGGATAAAGTGGGATTCTCTCATTCCATTCACAAAGCTCCAGAAAACTCTAATGTTGGACTTCATAGTAGACTCCACATGAAGAATATAGTTATTGTAACATGTATGGCGACTTGCTTTACAAATACTTCTTAGACGGCAGAATTCCAAACGCCAACTGTCACATCCAGTGCTCTTCCAATTTCTATGGGCAATTTTCTTTTGAGTAACCAGATTGCGAAGTTCAACTGAGAACCATGATGGGAACCGGGAAAAACCAACTCTTTTCATTGGAGTGTTAACAGCAACGGCTGACCTCAAAAATGTACACAAGTTATCAAAATGAAGAGTAGAATTATCATCATGGCTAAATGTTAAATCTGTCTCTGACAATAAATCTTGAATTTTCTGACAATCAGTCCTTCGAAAGTCAGGGACTCATCCAAGGGATTCGGAATATCGGTAGCGTCAGATACAATGCTCCGACAGATATGTCGGCCCCCTCAAAAAGATCGGCTGCTGCAGAAATATCAGAAATATCCTTGTAAAAAATATTGGCCTCATCAGAAATATCCATCGTGTTGGAAAGAAGTTACATAATAATCTTTTTATTTGCAATATTAAGTCTGAAAGTATGAATATTGGTGGAATGTGTGGTTTAAGATAAGACTATGCTTGCATAAAGTTTTTGCTTATGTTGTACGCGGTCGCAGAAAGACCATAAATGTTTTGCTTTGGGGAATCATCATGAGTTTCAAACCTCAAATAGTTTTAAAGTAGTTAAATAAGTAAAAATACTAAACACAAAATCTTGTATATATCAGTATGGAGCAGTCGTCAATGTCCAGTAATGCACTGGTTCCTATGTTTCAATAAACCAGTCTAACTGGCCATTTAATTTTAATTTTTGTGTTACGTGTAGTAATTTGTGTCTGTACTGGACACTCTCTTTTACGGGAAAATAATGATTGTCCCACACTTATGTGGGCAAGATTTTGTAATTAGTATTTGTAACTGAATGATGAATCTATTTAAAGTTTTTACTGGTTCTTCCGGTTTTATGGTAGTTCAACCATGGAACCGGATCAATAGGAGGAAATTCCATGTCAAATAAACCTTTACATTCTCTTAATTTGGCACATAAATAGTTGTTTGTTTTTATCTTCTGTTAATGCTCACATTAGCTCCCTCAGGGGCAGTGGGCTTTCCACTGTACGGGTGTTTCTTGGCGACCGCGGGGTACCTGAGCCAAGCTGTGAGACCCTCCTCACAGTTCTTCCCGAGCTAGGGCCTTTCTTCTCATCTTTCAGGTCTTAGCTCACCGTCTTTATTCTTTCCTGAGCTAACCTTGCTCACCTTCTTGTTTTCGACCCCGAATCAAGGGTGTCTTTCCACCTTCTTTCGACCGGCGCATGCTGGGGGGTCCTGGGAGTGTCCCTGTTGTGTTGCAGGGACTGATGTGTGCCTCGCACTGCCGATGGTCTCCTCCAGTGTGTCGTCAGAAGCCAGCCGCTTCGGACCTTAGTCAGGGAGTGCGGCATGGATGCAGGGATCGGACTCTGCATTGCCACGGTGCGACCCCCAGCACGTCCGGCACATTTTGTGTATCGGTGCTGGGCAAACGGAGGTTCGGGCCCCGGAGTACCGGGGTAGGGGTGTCTTATCTCCTACGGGGGGTAGACCTCCGAGGGTGTACCCGCTCTCGGCCGATGAAGGGCCGCCTCTTGCCGCACGATGCGCTGGTTACAAAACAGTATGGATTGTCGACTGCAAAACACAAATCTTGGAAAGGAGAACGAACAGGCTGCTTTTAGGCGCAGCTCACTTGTGCAGAGGTCTCCGACCTCAAAGACTGGGACGCCGACGGTTGGAATTAAAACCTCCCCTCCGCCGGCCCCGCTCAAGGCTGCTGGTGTCGCTGGATCATCGGCCGTAACCGGAAAGGAGAAAGATGAGGTTGATCTGGGTATGGGTGTGACCGGGCCGGTAACACCTCTAGCCAGGATGCAGGGAATCCCTCCCAGGAAGAGCCCTCTTCGTGCGGCTTTCGAGCTGCAAATGCTTCGGCAGCAGCAGGACGACGCCCACGAGGAGGAAGACTCATGTCTGAAGAAGATGAAAGTTCTTTTGAAGGAGATGGCCAAGGTCCTCCTAATTCAAAAGAACATAAACAAGGCGATAAAAGAGGGGATCCCGAAACTCGAAGATGCTCTAGAAGAAATCGAGGAATGCCGAAAATCAGGCTAAAGGCAGTGAAGCAGGAGCGCGATGTCACGAACCGAGTCATCTCTGCTTCACCTCAAGCTCATCTGGCTGAGTCCCAGACTCAAGCCAGAAAGCGAAAGAAGAGGCAGAGCGGTTCTTCGCCGGGAAGCCCTGAGCTTGTTGAGGTGGACTCAGTGCCGAGACCGGTTTTTGTCACTGCGGCATCGCAGACCTCTCCTGTCCAGGCTACTGAATCCGCCCCGGGCGCTGCCGTGATTCCAGCGGCTACTCCTGCAGAGGTTCCTGCTCCGGCGGCTAATCCTGCCTTGGCAGCAAACTCTGCCTCAACACCTTTGGGGGGCTGGAAGACGCCCCTGTCTAAGAAAGAAAGGAGGAGGCAGAAGCAAGCGGAGGCAGCTTCGAAAAGTGCGTCGAGGGTGGAGCGGACGCAAGTCTCAAACCCGGTTGGGGAGGCCTCTGGCAAGTCTGTCAGAAAGCCTAAACAACCCAGGCCTAAGAAGCCCAGAACGGAGGCAATCTTGATCAAGCCCTTAGGGGGGCGATCTTTTGCCGATGTTCTGGCTCAGATTAGATCGCAGGCCAAACCGGAAGAGACCGACACCGTTATCAAGTCTATTCGGCGAACCCAGAACGGGGATGTCCTCCTCGAACTGGGGAAGTCGAGTGACAAGATCGGTTTTGCCGCTTCCCTCAAGACTGCACTTGGGGACAAAGGCTCCATCAAGGCCCTAGAACCGAAGTGTTCGGTCGAGATTCGGGACCTTGATGTCCTCTCCACCGAAGATGAGGTGACCCGTGCGATCCAGGTGGCACTCCCGGAGATACCGGCCGATGGAGTGAGGGTATGGCTGACAAAGCCTAACTGAAGTC
Source organism: Neoaliturus tenellus (assembly GCA_030545055.2). NCBI lineage: Eukaryota > Metazoa > Arthropoda > Insecta > Hemiptera > Cicadellidae > Neoaliturus > Neoaliturus tenellus. Next base: position 214,432,199 of record CM061532.1, read on the forward strand.
AACTCCGGATGGCTGTTGCTGAGATGAGCGAAAAGCACGCCAATAAGCTGCTTAGCCTTCAGCACCTCAGAGTCGGTTGGGTCAGTTGCAGGCTCAAACGGAGGGTGGTAGTTTCGAGATGCTTCCGCTGTCTTGGTTTCGGCCACTCCTCCCGAAACTGTAAAGGGCCCGACAGGAGTGCCAACTGCTTCCAGTGTGGAAGCCAGGGCCACAAACGTAAGGAATGTTCCTCGAGCCCCTCCTGCTTCCTCTGCAAGGATTCAGGCTCCAGTGCCCTCGGTCACTTACCCGGGTCTGGTGAGTGCGGTGCCTTCAGAGCCGCACTTGAACAGGCAAAAGGCAGCGGCCGGTAATTCGCATCCTCCAGGCCAACCTTCATAGATCCTGGGGAGCTGATAACCTTCTAGATCAGCTCGCCCAAGAACTTGGTGCTGACGCGCTCCTTATCAGTGAACAGTATCGGGACAGAGATCCAAACATTTGGATCTCGGACAGCCTCGGTACTGCTGCATTTTGGGCACGTAATACACGAGATGTTTTGGTGCGGAGTCACGGGCGCGGCCGAGGATTCGTCTGGGTTCGGTGTAGGGACGTGACTATCTTCAGTTGCTACCTCACACCCAACGAGGCCGTCCAGGACTTCCGCGACAAGATAGATAGCCTAGAGGAGTGCGTTCTCGGCACCACCGGGCATGTCGTCGTTGGTGGCGATTTCAACGCCAGGGCCATCGAGTGGGGAATGCCCTCTACCAGCTCGCGGGGGAAATACATCCTGGATTTCATCGCCAGGGCCGGTCTTGTCGTCCTCAACCAGGGCGACACACCTACTTTTCGGCGCCCCGGGCAGAGAGGCACGATCCCCGACGTCACCTTTGCGTCTGAGTCGCTCCTTCCGAGGATCTCTGGCTGGAGGGTTGTGGAGGACTACACAGGTAGCGACCACCAATACATCGTTTTTGACCTGCATGATCAGGCAAATCGTCGAGTTTCCGCATCTCGGGAAGGGCCATGCCGGTGGAACACCAACAAACTGGACGTGGTCAAGTTCACCGAAGTCATCTCTCGGGGAGCGCAGGGGAATTCTGGTGAGGCTGGGGCCGAGGCACTAGTAACATCCACGATGGAACTGATCGTCTCGGCCTGCGACCAGTCTATGCCGCGAAGGAAACCCCGACGCGACAAACAACCCGTTTACTGGTGGACTGAAGAGATTGCGGAACTCAGAAGAACATGTTTAAGAACTAGACGAGCCGCCACAAGAGCGAGAATTCCCGCAGACAGAGTTTGTAAGTCGGAGACCTATAAAGCTGCGAGAAAATCTCTCCGCCAGGCGATAAACAGGAGCAAGGCGAATAGCTGGAGGAGACTTCGTGACGACGTTGACTCTGACCCGTGGGGCCTGGGTTACAAACTTGTAACACAGAAACTCGGCGCCCGCTCTCCACCTTCCATCATGGAGGGCGCCACCATGGGGAGGATCGTCGCTGCGTTGTTTCCTGAACATCCACAGCGACCGCCGGTTGACTTCGGACGGGTAGAGGACGTTCCACTCTTCACTTTCGAGGAGCTGGAAACCTCCGTTCTCTCCCTGAAGAGCAACAAGGCTCCTGGCCCGGACGGGATTCCCAGTGAGGCTTTAAAGAAAGTATTTTCAATCAACGCTGACTTGTTGTTGAGAATGTACAATGCCTGTTTGGTAGAAGGGGTGTTTCCGGCTCCCTGGAAAACAGCCAGGCTTGTACTGATCAGCAAGGGCAAAGGTGATCCCGAACTGCCGTCGTCCCACAGGCCTCTCTGCATGTTGGACACGGCTGGGAAGCTGTTCGAGAAGCTGATCCGTTCCCGCCTGACTTCTGCCGTGGAAGCTGCCGGGGACTTATGCCCCCGTCAGTACGGCTTCAGAAAGGGACGGTCAACGATCGACGCTGTCACCGAAGTTCAGAGAGCTGTGGAGAGAGCCGAGAGCCACAACCATTTCTCCCGCCGAGTAGTGCTTCTTGTTACGCTTGATGTCAAGAATGCCTTCAACTCGGCGAGGTGGGTCGATATGTTGGATGCGCTTCGCAACACCTTCCGTATTCCTGCATATCTGTTGCGGCTCGTCGAGGATTATCTACGCTCTCGAAGCCTGATCTATGACACTAGGGACGGAACGCGGACGATAGAAGTTACTTCTGGTGCCGCACAAGGTTCAATACTCGGCCCGGATCTCTGGAACGTTGCCTATGACAGCCTCCTGAGGTCCGAGATGCCTGAGGAAACCACTTTGGTTGGGTACGCCGATGACGTCGCAGCTCTCATTGCTGCACGCAACGTTGAGCTGGCCCAACTAAAGTTGAACCGAGTTATGCGGGTTGTTAACAACTGGATGTCCGATCACGGTCTCTCGCTTGCTCTTAGTAAGACGGAGATCGTGATTCTCACGAAGAAGAGGATCGACACCGTCGTCCCATTTCGAGTGGGAAGGGAGGTGGTCACATCAACTCGTGCCGCCAAATACCTTGGGGTTATGGTGGACACCAAGTTAAGCTGGAGGGATCAAATCTTCCGTACGGCGGACAAGGCCGCTAAGGTAGTTACTCACCTTAGTAGGCTGATGGCCAATGTCGGGGGTCCCCGATCCAGCAGAAGACGTCTGTTGATGACCGCAGTCCAGTCCGTGCTCCTTTACGGGGCAGAGGTGTGGGCAGGCGCTCTAGATAAGGAGTGCTACAGGTTGCGACTCGCCCGGGTTCAGCGTCAAGCTGCGCTCAGGGTGTGTTCCGCCTACCGGAAAGTGTCCGAGCCTGCCGTCCTGGTGGTTGCCGGAGTCATCCCTGTCAAGCTCTTGGCAGGGGAGAGGAAAGCGATTTATCAGAGACGTGGCGAGATCGGCAAGGACACGGCAAGAACAGAAGAGCGCTCCCGAACCTTCCAGCAGTGGCAACACAGCTGGGAGCACGACACCCGAGGACGATGGACTGCGCGACTTATCAAGCAGGTCCAACCATGGGTGGAACGGCGGCATGGGGAGGTGGACTACTACCTGACCCAATTTTTGACAGGTCACGGCTCTTTTCGGTCGTACCTGAACCGGATGGGAAAGACCGGTTCACCGGACTGCATTTATTGCCCGGGTGTTCCCGACGATGCGGAACACACATTCTTCCGCTGTCCCCGTTGGGAAGGGCCCCGCCTGGAGGCCACACAAATATTTGGTGCATTTTCGGTGGACTCGGTCTGCCAAAAGATTTTGGAGGATGAGGGCAACTGGGATTGTTTGTCACAGTTCGTCCGGGGCATCCTCCTGGAAAAGAAAACCGATCTGGACCGCGAAGTGGCCCAGATCCCTTGATAGAGCGGCTGGATAAGGAGCGAGCCCGACGGGCGTAAGCCAAATTTAGGCCTAGCCTGACGTAATGTGATAAACAATTCCAGGTTAGATTCCTAAAGAGTAGAGGAGATTTTTTAGTGGGTAAACCCGTTTTTTAGGGGAGCCCCACACTACAGGCTGGCCACCTGTGTGCGTAATGCATTTTTCCGCCTCTCCCTCAAAAAAAAAAAAAAAAAAAAAAAAAAAAAAAAAAAAAAATGCTCACATTAGCTAAATTTTCTCTCTCAAAATACTATAAATTATGTTAATCTAATAAAAGTACCCGTATTGTATGTTCTAAAGATCATCAGATCATGTATCAGATATTAAACTTAAAATAATGACTTGTTTTACTTTTAATTACTGTAACCTCTCATATCTGACCTTCCCACAACCGACTCCTCCCAGTATTCGACCATCTGTTATACACACATAGTCAATACTGTTGGAGAGCCTGTAAAGATTTGGAAGAGTATCTAATCCACGTTACCGGTGTGCTTTGTTTTTGTTTCACAAAATGTGAGCCCTGCCATGTTTGTTGATTTAGTATGACCTCTGACTATAATCTTGAACTGTTTTATGCTTTCTTGATGTCATACTGTTTGGGTTTCCTCTATTACTTATTGCTTCTTCTGATCATCAACCTTTTGGCTGTTAGGACCAAAGCCTATTAATGTTATGTTTGGATATGAAAGGTTCTACTGTATAATAATGTCAAGAATGTCCAAGCAAATTTTACTATCAAAATTTAATCCTGCAAACTGTAATTATCAGGGTTAGCTCTGCTGCTTCCACACTGCGCCTATGTGAACCTGTTTGAGTATGTGCCTTCGATGCGGTTGACCAAACGCTGCCACTACTTTGACGACAATGAAGACGCATCTTGCACATTTGGAGTGTGGCACCCGCTTGCTGCTGAGAAGCTGCTGGCTCTCAAGTTCAACACGGCGGCGGACAAAACGGTGTTCCAAACAGGCTACATCACGGTGCCAGGCTACCAGACCCTGGGGTGTTAGGCGGCATCAAGTGTGTTCCTACCTCTTTCAGTAATATTAGTGGTAAGAACAGAATTTACAGCGACTTAAAAAGCTAAATTGCCCTTACCAGACTGATCCTCAATTGTTGCTCAGACCGTTATTAATGTAGACTACAGGTTTTGATCAATTTATAGCCCTAATCATCAAGACTTGTATACAAATAATGCTTTGCAACCTTTAAAAATACTTTTTAAATAGTATTGGTGCTCTACCTTTTTGGTTCTAAATCGAACTTACAAACGTAGCAAAAAAAGTAGACATAGTAATTTTTTCATACTACCATTATTTTTGGTTACTGTCTCTAAAATACCTTTTATAAGTTCATAGCCACCCGGACAAACCCTCCCCTTCCCACCTTCCATTTCCTTTGAACAACCTACTCGCCTATGCATAGATAACATCTGATCATCATGTTGAAATTTCACTTGTGGCTGCACCTGCAAGTGGCGTAGCCCCGCGAGAACTGACCAATCCTGCAGGCTACTTGCCACATCAAACACGATGCGCTATTGTCAACAGTGGCTACTGTGCACTGTGTCTGTCAATCACCCTTTCTTATTGCTTGGTCTTTTTGATTTTATTGTTGACTCATTTAAATATGGACGTAAAAAATATCATAGAGAGTAAATAATATTATTTCAGGCGAAGCGTTTCGTCATAATTTGCGGCCAAATGTAAATTTTTGCAGATACTTTAACAAGGGTATGGGTAGGGTTGGGAGGGGAAAGGAGGGGGGTGGGGTGGCAAATGTAACATTTGCCAAGGGTGGCAAAAGTGCTAGCGCCTGCCCTGGCCATACATGACAGCCACAGGCCGTTTTTAATGTTCAGTTTTGTAGTGGCGGAGTGATTAGCGTCCCAGTGTCAATATAGATTGAAGGAGTCACACAGTCACACTGTTGTTAATACCATCCTAATTTTTTTTTTATCTGGTTGATGTATGTAAGCAACAAAACTATATAAAAAACATATTGTGTTAGAAACATTCCATTTTAATATCTGACTGGGATTATTAGTTAAACTCAAGGTTTGAAAAAATTATTGCAGTTCAAGCGGATGAGATATTTTTAACTGCATTATCTGCCTGATGAACTTTTGATTCAATTATAGACTAGGTAAATGTCAAAATCATATATAAAACCTTTTTTGGTTGTTGAAAGAAGAATAAGGAATCTCATCCGCAGATAACAAGAAAAGTAAATTCGTCCGCAATGAAAATAATTGTTTACAGGAATAACAACCAAGTAGATTTCGCGTATTAAAGTTTGTAAATTACGGGAAGAGTATAAGCTATTTATGTGTTTTTTTTATTTTTTTATATTTATATGTTGGACGTATTGTTTAAGCTTTGGGCATCTGTAGAGAAAAATTCATCATCATTACTTTAAGGTATAATTCTAGTCATATATATTTTTCAAAATAATAATGTATAAAATTTGATGTGTAATATTTTAGATACAGTAGAAGCCTTCTTAACCGACCCCTACGGGACTGTACCATGGTCGGATAACGAGAAAGTTCAGTTAAACCGAATAATACCAGAAATATGTATTAAAATTAACAAAACAACTGAAAAATGTAAAATACACCCCGTCGCAGCAGACCTGCGTACTCAGCGAATTTCCTAATTAGTAATATTAATTTTGACCAGATAAACCTGTAAACCAAATGTCATCACATGCTCATAAATAGGGAAATAAATGTCTGTTCTCCTTATGATAAATAGAAAAGAGTATGCAGGTATGCTGCCATGGGGAACACCAAAAGTAGGTTTTTAGCATATAAACAATTTATCTCAACCATATAAAGCCATATACTAAGTTTCATCAATATCTGTCCATTGCTAAAGGATTTTGCCTATTCTCCATATGATTAACGTGGGAAAAGAGTATGCAGGTTTGCTGCCATGATAAGCATAAAAACCAATATTTTTTTACCATAAATGGATGAATCTCAACCAAATGATGCTAAATACCAAGTTTCATCCAAAAATATTGGTTAATAAGTGAAATATTAACACATCCTTATTCTCCATAAGATTAACATTGGAGCTTCAAAATACAATGTACTGTCTTTAGACTTTTTAATATCTCGGTAACCAATGGAGATAGAGCAAAGCTTCAAAATACTAAATTGTGTGTTTTTTTTGAGCTAAATCCAATGGTCAAAACAAAAATTAAAAAAAAATTTTAAATTACATATGAAAAATGCAAAAAAACCCATTTTTGGGGTACAAAACCCCCCAAAACTACCCCTTCCGGTAGGTTGATATGTCTGGTTTACGAACTCATCCGAATAAACGTAGGATTACACATATCTACCAAATTTGGTGTCGATAGGACCTTATTTACGAGAGTTATCGTGCCTAGGGACACACACATATATATATATATATATATATATATATATATATATATATATATATATATATATATATATACATATAAAAACTTTAATGACTATTATTTTTGGTCTCTGGGCACCTTAAAACGAAAAAGTAGTATGGTCCCGGGCTTAGGTCTTACCATTAGACCTACGGTAATAGCTTATAATATTCCCTATGGGAAATTCGCTAAAACTTTAGCAAAGCAATCAATTGTTATGGTATACTATCAGTTTGGTCAAATTGGTAGTATTAAATTGATACTATCAATTGATTTAATTAATTTATGGTATACTATTGATATCAATTATAAATAAGCTATTAATTGATTGTATTATTTATAATTATATAATTCTACTCAGTGTTCTTTTTGATACATATAAGTTTTGATGATCCAGAAATTTTATCTAACATTGTTATGGCTTTGGATTCTTATGAAATTTTTTTTATGTCACCTTCGTTAGTATGTGTTTTACTGGGGAGGTAAACTTTAACATAAGGTTCCCTTAGACCTGCTTCAAAACGTATGATCGACCTGTTGAAATATTAGTTATTTTTAGATCATTAATTCAACATCGTCTTGCATGGCGGAAGTTTGTATATTCTTGAAAAATGGTCAGTTAATCCGATGGGCGGTTTTGAGAGCTTCCACTGTATCTAATAATTTATTCTGATAATTTTTTCACTGAGATCTATTACGTATCATATTTGCAATATTATTTCTTCTGAATGTGTAAAAAAGTAGACATTGATATTTTTTTAATGTGTGTGTAACAAATTTAGCATTAGATTTATTTGAGAATATATTGTGTTGGTTTTGTTAGACTACGTTATAGAGATTTACCAGTAGTATTATTTTATTGACGTGTTAAAGAAAACTATATCGAGTAAAAATTTATATGTGAAAAGTCTGATAGTATTGTGTGAAAATAGAGCAATTTTAAAATAAAATTAAACATGTTTGATTCGGTAATGATTTATATAAAAGACGCCCAGGTCACTGTGGCAGACCACAGTGCGAGAAAATGTGCTCTCCTGTGGATTGGGACATGAATACATGGCAAGTTTGGCTGTTTCTCTATAGACCACTACAAAAGTGGCAATTCTCTAAAATAGACAAATATTTTATAATCCACCACTTAATTACATTGAAACACAGTTTTATGGGCTATTGTGAGGAAATATGTTAGCTAATAATGAGTGTGTTCAGAAAAATGACTTCATCATATTTTAGCCACCTGGGCTATATATTAGAACCATTGTCAGTAATAAATGAGTTAAAAGTAGTTAAAACTTAGATCTTTTGAACATTAATTTCAATTTTAACATGAAATTATTAGAGGTATTAAACTTGTGACTTTATAGTACTTTAAAACGATTTTAAGCTTAAGAATAGGTTATGTTCCTCAACAAATCCATACACAATAAGGTGAAGAACTGTGCGACCGACGGTTTTTGAAGGAATAAATTTCTGGGAATTACAATTTTATATTAAATCAAAACAAAATTGTTATATAACTTTAATTTAAGGCTGGCAATTATGATAACATGGATGTTATTAACAACTATACTAAATAAATAATATTCATGTTGTGTTATCTGGGAACGAAGTACATTAAGAAAGCATTAATAATTAAATCAACTAGTTAATTTATTAGTAATAGAAATATTTATGAAGAAACCGTACATTAAATTTGGCTGTGATTTAAGTATAACTTTGCACTAGCTGTAAGCTTTATTATTAATTTATATTTTAACATAGGCCTGATAGCTATTAGCCATAGGTTTTCAATTAAATCCAATGAATCTTAAATGTACGTTGGTTGTGAATGTAGCACATATAATACAAATGTTCTTTACATTGCTTATATTTGTATATGTTTTCAATATTAAATCTCTTTTCTTTTTATTTTTTCGTTTCTGACCTTACTGATGATGCCTCTGACCTTACTCTGATGACTGTAATGCTCTTTTTTATAGCTTTATAATACAGCATTCATCTCAGAGAATCATAAAGTAACTCTTATCTAGTTATTTTGCAGTCTGCAAAGAATCACATCCACAATGTTTAATTTTTCTTTTCCCATAATATGGAAAACAGACATGGTAGTGTCCACAAGTTTTCCAAATTATTTCTTGTCTTATTTTTGCCTTATTTGCTGGTATTTGAAACTCTAAACAAGCCTATTAATAAAAAATAGCTTTACACATGATTGTGCTTCTAATCCTTAAATAAAAAGCTGTTAGAAAATATTAAAAATACCTTAAAAGAGAAAGATGAGGAAAGAGAAAATTTTTATGGTAATTTTGAAGAAGAACTTTGTACAATATTATACAGAGGCATATCTCTTATTACATAAAACCAATATCCGAGTATAAAACTGTTGCTTAAATTTTTCATGTTGCCATGGGTTAGACTACCCATGGCAGACTGTGACCCTATTCTTTGTATTTATAATGCAACTACGAATAAAGATTATTTTGATTGATTGATTGATTGATACCCGTCAAATCAGGCATATACTGTATATTGTGTGTTGTTGTTCCTATTTTTTGGATGATTCAAAACCTAATTTAAGTAGTGCTACTTCCAAAACTCTTTTTCTTAATTTTTACCTATTGAATGAAGTATGGTCAAAACTATGTTAGAAGCACAAACCACCAACCAATCATAGATGACGGTCATTTGGCCTTAATGACCTTGTCTAAAAAATCATTTTTTGTAAAAAATCAGTTTATCGGGATCAGTAGCAAAGTTTCAAGTTACACAAAGAGTAGCATCCATTCTTCTAAAGTATATTTGGTAACCAATTTGCCAATCTTTGCCATTTCGATTTTTAGGTTGAAATAAACCTTAAATACAGTTTAACATAATTTGTATACAACCCATTTTCTGTTAAGTTTTTTTGTCTATTTTTTTATAAAATTTACAAGTTTAAGGTAAAAAAATCAACTTGCTAAACTTACAGTAGGGGATAAAAGCCGAAGGTAAGGAAGGGTGGAGCCGGTGGAGCCCCCCCCCCCCCCCCCCCCCCGAGGACCACCCATGGCGACCCCCCCCCCCCCGAGAAAAATTTTTTTTTTGTGAAAAATTTTTTTTGCCGTAAAAATTTTTTTTACCGCGAAAATTTTTTTTAACGCAAAAATTTTTTTTACCTCGAAAATTTTTTTACCGCAAAAATTTTTTTTACCTCAAAATTTTGTTTTTACCGCGAAAAAATTTTTTACCTCAATTTTTTTTTTTACCTCAAAAAACTTTTTACCGTATTTTTTTCTCATACCAGAATGATAGACTTCTCCGCAGCATCCACAGCAATCCGTGGCAAATCCGCGGCAATCCGCGGCAAATCCGCGGCAATCCGCGGCAAATCCAAAATAGTAGAGGCATTCGGCCAGTGCTGCTATGAGTCGTGAATAGTAATACAACTCTTTTTAACATTTGTTGTATGGCAAATCCGCGGCAATCCGCGGCGAATCCGCGGCAATCCGCGGCGAATCCGCGGCAATCCAAAATAGTAGAGGCATTCGGCCAGTGCTGCTATGAGTCATGAATAGTAATACAACTCTTTTAACATTTGTTGAATGACAAATCCGCGGCAATCCGCGGCAATCCAAAATAGTAAAGGCATTCGGCCAGTGCTGCTATGAGTCATGAATAGTAATACCACTCTTTTAACATTTGTTGAATGACAAATCCGCGGCAATCCGCGGCAATCCGCGGCAATCCAAAATAGTAGAGGCATTCGGCCAGTGCTGCTATGAGTCATGAATAGTAATACCACTCTTTTAACATTTGTTGAATGACAAATCCGCGGCAATCCGCGGCAATCCAAAATAGTAGAGGCATTCGGCCAGTGCTGCTATAAGTCATGAATAGTAATACAACTCTTTTTAACATTTGTTAAAAATACTTTCATATTGAACATTATTTGTATATTCATTTTAAATTTTGCATATAACACACAAAGTGTTACATTGATACTTTTCCATTTCATTTACGTATGCTTTTTGTTCTGTATTAAAACTAAAGTTTTTAATATTCCACAGTAATCTTCTACTGCCTCTGGGACTTCCACTCGTAAGACAACTGAATCTGTGCAGCGCCTAGACGACTCTTCCACTGCTCACATTGATGCGATGATCAGAAGACTTCACTAAATTGTATAAACACTACCATTGCTTACTATTCACATCTATTGGCTGGATTATAAAACAAAATTTCTCTTGTATGTTAAGATATTTCTTTATTGTCATTCGTATGTAAGTTTCAATTTTGAAGAGACTCACTATTTCAAAGTCAAAAGTGCATTTGTAAAAGTTTTTAGAGTCTAATAGTTTAACCTTTCTGCAGACTCGGCATTACATTTACTATCAAAGACAAAAGAGTCTAGTAACTTAGTACTTCACTTTCAAAGTCAAAAGATTCTGTTAGTTTAGTCATTGCACATCTTTGACATGGCATGTAAAAGTTTTACACTTCAAATTGAAAAGAGCACTTTTGTTTAACCATTGTGCAGACTCAACATTACATGTTTACTTTCAAAGACAAAAGAGTCTAGTAGATTGGTATTTTACTTTCAAAAAGAGTCTGATAGTTCAGTATTTGTACACCTCTGTGTAGACTCATCATTTATATTTTACTTTAAAGTGAAAAGAGTTTGATATCTTTAGTATTTTTCAAAAAGCAAAGAGTCTAACAGTGAATGATCTTAACACTATGTGTAAAACTGGAAAATGAAAACAAGTATGTCAATACAAACGGTCAGATTTATTGAAACAATCTTAAAACTAACATCAAGTGTATTGAAAAATGAATCAGCAAAAAGAAACTTTATACATTATCCAACAATCATAACATTTATAAAAAAAGACAACAAAATTTATTTTATTAATTAATAAAACTTTACAAGAAACAGCAACAAAACAAATGTTCATATCACAGTTCATCACAGTCCAACACACTCCTAATATCCAAACAGCGCCTAAACGATCACACTCATGCGACATAAATTAAATTGTGTATTCGTCTACGTCCATCGGTGCAGGCAGAGCTGGAGGTAGCGGTGGTGCTCTTGGTGGTATTGCATAGTGCCCCCACGGAAGAGTGTTTATTCCGTCCTCCGGCATCACGTATCGTTTGTCATCAAACGGAGCCAGAGATCTTTTTCTCACTACCACTGAGTAAATCATATGGTATTTACTTTGAAAGCGTTGATTCTCCGTACTCTTTGTTGTTCTGTGATGAAGACAATCGATGTAATCTTGTACGGTTAGATCACGCAGAGCGACGGCACGATTAACACCCTTCGCACGTTTGATGGGGGGAGGCGTGATGCAATCATCTCCTTCAACTTCATTATTACAAGTACACCTGCCGAATGTCATACAGTAGAGTTTGGCCATCAATCCGACAAACATTTCAATGGCCACTCCTCCGGCTTCATCCTTAAACTTTCCCAACACCCTAGCATTCCGTCCATCATAGCAAATGTGGGTCCTGGGATAATTACTTGTATCGAAATCGTCCAGGTGTGTCAACATGTCACGGTAGACGTCTCTGGTACGGATCGCGTAGACTATCCCATCGGTGTCCATGTAGACCATTCTAATCCTTTCGATACCGTACCGCTCTACCATGTCATAGTGGAAACCGTACATCCATCGTTTACTATGGTCCAGAATGCACATTCCCGCGTATACAGGCTTATTCAGTACGACTCGCACTTTGGCCATATGTAGCAATGCTAGGTTTTCATTGTACCAAACACGATCATTGAAATTCGCTTTAGCTACATACTTAGTATACATTTTATGGGATGTGACTAGTTTTACGTTTAGGTGTTTTCTCACATTCTGGAGACTCATACCGTATACTGCATTGACCATCAATTTAAACATCTCCACTTCAAATTTATTACTGGCCTGCTGTCTTAACTCAGTATTTAGCGTCACGTACGGTTTCATCCATGCCGATTGTTTGAAACGTAGAACTCTGTGGATTCGACGAACACGTAGTCCATTCTCTATCGCCTGTTGGAGATAGCGATAGTGAATTACATATTCCTCCTTGTCCGTCAGGCTGGCCATTAATTTCTTAGACGACCCAGCACCACTGTTGAGCACTTGCTCCGATGTGTATGGGAGTTGATACGCTGGTGATTTTCTAACTTCTGGACAGAAGGGTAAGTCTCTGTGTTTATCATGTAGAGCTTGATCTTTCGGGTACTCCAAATCCACTTCCAATACGTACCCGTACTCACCATCCGCCGGTATGCTCGAGATGTCTAAACTGTCAATTTCCTGATGTGTTAGCCACTCAAAATCTTTGTACGGGAGTGGTTCCGACATGGCCCATCCGTAAAGGTTGTTAGCGTCATAATACATTAAAAATGTATCATTATCACTCTCAACGGTGCCTCCACTTGTCGTTGTGCACTGGCCGTTTCGGTCACCGCGTCCTCTAGTGTATTTATTATTGGCGATGACGTGCCGAGTTACACATTGAGTCAGACCACCTCGAATACCCTTCTCAAAAAATACATATTGATCCACATCTTGAATGGTATCGAGTACCACACCAGTTTTGTACAACATGACATCCCAGGCGTACGATGGAAGCGTAAGATAATGTGCAGGGTCGAGCTGATAGTGCGTTAGACACATTTCCCTGAACCCCTCAAACACATCGGCCAATAGTAGCACATCGGTTCGTAAATATACATCTGAGTATTCACCGAGCGTGGTACAGTTGAATTTACGCCACACTTGTTGCGCATGATCATAGTCATCATCTGTCACTTCATCTCCGAAGGCTTCTTTAGGTGGAAGTAGTTTCTCGTCCAGAACCTCCTGTGAAGTGATGTATTCATAGGGGAAGACTCCTTTCCTGCGTAATAGTCGGAAATCTCCATTGTCCGGGTATCTAGCTTTCGTGATGTTCATTTTGTCATCAGGTAGGATGGACGCAAGATTTGCTAATGATTTCGCCATCAGGCGATACGAATCGACAAACTGTAGCTTTATGTTACCATGCCAATCAGGATATTTAAATCGTTTTGAAAATGTAATGTACTTTTCTTCCGTGTTGGCGAGTACTTCTACATCACCTTTGTCGATACCCAATTCTCTAACTATGAAATGCGCATCATAGTTTGATAAATTATGAAAATAGATGTTTATAGTTTCCTGCTCTCGGTGATTGGGTCTATGACGTACATTCAAAACATCTCCAATCTTCTTTACGTCATCCCGTACAGCGTTTATAAAGTGTTCAGAGGCATTCTCGCCTCTGTAGAGTCTCAATTTTGAATATGTGTTGGTAGTCGGATCAATGTCGTCACAATCACCATCGTTGACATTCCTGTGATTATCATGAATGTAGTACGCGTACGAGTATGGAACGTGGAGTTTCTTCACATTACTTGGCGCATTCTCGTTGTGATTTGTATTAGCACCTCTTGAAGTGGCCGGATCCCACGATGGTGGAAGTGACGTTGGTGTGGGATGAACAAGCTGATTTGGTTCAGTCGGAACGAGCGCACACTCAAAATCCGCATATATGGTGAATCGTGCTTTTTGTGTACGCTCGATGTGCTTAAACCGAATCTCTTTATCTTCAGATAAATCGGTCCTCAGAGGATTATGCGAAGAGCAGTAACGCTTGTGCTCCTCCAACCGTTCAGCTCCGGTGAGACCCAGTTTGTTCGGTCGGTTTTCGAAATGTGCGAAACATCTCCTGCAAATGAACAAACGATGTCCGTGACGCGTCATCTGGCTAACAACTAGTCTTTCAAAGTCTGAGATGTACGCATAGTGGGTGGTTCGTTCATCAGTTAGAAACAACAAATCGAAGTGGTTCGGCAGCTCCTGATCCACGACGCGAAGCGGGAAGACATAGTGTTCTTCTTTGTTTTGTTGCTTCTTCTGATTCTTCTTATCCAGACCGTACACATTTATGCTTACGCCGGGATTGTTGCGTTCGAACGTGCGGATTTTATCTAACCTTACGGGAAACTCCAATCCCTCGAAATTTAGATTAGATCGTGCCCTTACTTCGTCTGTGAAATAATAAGAAGTAAGTCGTTTACGAGGAGCATTTTCAATGAATTTTGTTAGCATAGCGTATTCGAAGCACCGCTCATCCGCATCATTCAACACATTTACCACGGCGTGTTTCATGGCGATGTCGCGAGGAAGGGGGATGAAGGAGCTACCTCTGACAGGACTGTAGACATTCACTCTCACCTCCATGTCCAAAACCCTAACAAAGCTCCACCCCGATCCCTTCATCTCGCATGTTTCCTTCTCCAGCAAGATTTTGTTGATGAATTGTTGACATATTTCATCTACATCACTTGTTTGGAGGATAGGAACATTTTTGGTCTTGAAGGCTCGCTTACAAGTCTCACCATGAATATTCGTGAATTCACATTCGATATAGATATTAACCTTAATGGCATGAATTATCAATAAAATCTGTCGCATGAGTGTGACAATTCTTGTTCGTACAGAGTTGACAAACTCCTGGAGAGAAACGGTGTTATCAGCGGGCTCCACAAGCCTGTAGGTCTTCAAACGTCCGCGAAATCCTGTCTCGGTCTCCACGAAGCCATCTGGTGCCATATAACTGGGAATGACGGGGGGTCCGTTGTCAATGTTGGTCTTGTCACGGACTGATCCCACCGACGATGATGACGAGGGGACAGGTGTTGTGGGCGAAGTGGCAAGCGTCGTTGGTTGGACTCCACCGGTCTGCTGTGGATGATGGTTCACACGTGCAGCTCTGCAGCGGAATCGTTTGTGGAACAGCATGTTATCCTTCCTCGTGAAGGATCTCCCACACCCACCACACGCATGGTCTGAAAAACACATATAGTTGTAGTCACATGCATAATAATGGAAAAAGAAACAATTTCTAAACCATTATGAAAGTTCTGAATGTATAATGTCATGGCTGAAATTAACTTAATGTTAAAATTGGTTAAAGTCTTTACATCAGAACTCATTTAGAAAATTAAGAATGATGAACGAACCATTTAGTGTGAAATCAGTTACTACTGCAAATGTCGTATCTATGTTTTAAGTAAAACAAACATCATTAGTTTGAAGTCAGAGAAAAATGCATACCTGTTGTACGAACTCCAACAACAGGTGGTGGGGCTTGTGTCAGATCCGTAGCGTGCGATGGGTTCGGTCTCGAATCGAGGTCAGAAGTGTTAGAGGGGCCGGGTCGCGGATCCGAAGGAGTGGAAACAAAATCTATAACAAACGAACATACATGTGATTAGAACATTTTATCTTAAAGCAGATTTATAAGAAGTTGTGATGAATATATGTTAAGTAAATACTAACACATTTACTTCATTGGATTTTTATAATCAGAGTAGCATTTGAAATTACTACTATTTATCATCTTGTTCATTTTGAAATAATTTTTGTTAAAGTTTTCATATTATAAAGGAAATGTTTTCTTAAAGTAAGTGTCTGTGCATATGCATTTGGTTATGCGATTGATCAGTGTCATGGAGTTAGTGACTATATCCAAAGTTCAAGATATTATTAAACAAATGTTACTAACCTGGTCTGAATGCGGGATGTTGGCGATGGGTGATGTCGATGTGGCGACGAAGGTCAGAATCCCTCGTGTATGATTTCCCACAATCCGGACAGTCAAACTTGACTCCCCTGTGGGCGGAACGTGCGTGCTGGTTAAGATGATCTTTCTTCTTATACGCTTTGCCGCACTCCCCACAAGTGAAGCGGCGTTCCACAGTGTTGTTCATGATCTACAAACAAATAACTCTACGTAATATAAACTGTTCAGAGAAGTTTTATAAAACTCAAAGAATGTAATATTACAAGAAACATTCTTTATAATTAACCAACACAACAAGCAAGTGTAAAAGAGTTTCATTGCGTTACATGCTATTACAGTCAATTTTCACAATAGTGACAAAACCATTAAAATCGTTTTGAAAGTAAATATTCTACTTTGCATTCAGGAATGTTTATCGATGCTTAAGAAGCTATGCATTATAGTTTATTAACGTTCTTCTCAGTCAAACTACGCAACAAAGGTAAATTTAAAGGCAAGGAGAGTATGAATAAGTAAGTTTGATTTTCTATTACAATTTTTAAATATCGCAAAGTAAAACACGAAAATAATGTTATGAACTTTTCAGTTAGCACATGATAGAAAGAACGAAGACATTTGACACAAATAAAATCCACATACATCATACGTATTTAAATATAGATAACTATTCTACATTACGAATAATACTTACATTTGAATTGATGAGTACCCAGGAGTAAGACAGTAGTACTATGGCACAGGGCGCAGCGGAGCACTGGAGCACTGGAGCACTGGAAAACACGTCCGTTCACCTTGAAGTCCGGAGAGAGACTGAGCGAAGAAAGGCAGTAGCACTGGACCGCTGGAGCACTGGAGCACTGGAGAACACGTCCGGTCACCGTGAAGTCTGGAGAGAGACTGAGGGCAGCGGAGCTAACGGAGCACTGGAGCACTGGAGCACTGGAGCACACGTCCGATCGCCGCGAAGTCTGGAGAGAGAGTGAACGAGCAAATACAGACGCTGTGGGATGTGAAAATGGCGCGGGATCGCACATAGTATGCAGCGGCACGACAGACGACCATCAACGGCTATACTCAATTTGAATCTCAGCGTATGCCTAGAGTGTAGAGGTTCATTGAAAATGAGTCAACGCGAGAGTGACAAAATTTTAGAACCAACTGCGGCCATTCGGTGGAAGAGGCAGTGTTTTAATTTGTACGAAGTCACCCAACACATTTAGTTCAATATAGAGAAAGAGCTATGAGAACTCGAGGCGTAAGGATAACGTCTCGACACTATTGACTGCGGCTACACCGAACACCGCGCAAACAAAAATCAAGTTGGTGGCGTAGGAATACTGGTTACCTGCCACGCGCACTATGCATCGGCACGATAGGTGACCATCAGCGGCCATACTCAATTTGAATCTCAGCGTATGCCTATAGAGTGTAGAGGCTCATTGAAAATGAGTCAACAACGCGAGAGTGACAAAATTTTAGAACCATCTGCGGTAATTCGGGGACAAGGCAGTGTTTTAAATTGTACGAATTCACACATCACATTTAGTTCAATATAGAGTAAGAGGTATGAGAGCTCATTACACAAGATAACCACTTAAAGACAGTTTTGCTCATGTCGAATCATTAGTCAACTATTTTGTGACTCATAAACATTTAACACATTAAATGAAGTCACATACCCCTTGTGCATCACTTCAAAGGAGTAAACATTGGTCGAAAGTTCAACCGCAGCATCACTTCGCATGCAGCACACTCTTTTACATAGAAGCGAGTCGTGCGTAGAAAACCCAACGAAACATTATCAAATTATTTTGACCACCTTAGATTGTCTCCTCGAACACATACACTGAACACATGCGCTTATAAAAAATCGAGATGGCGACGTAAGGATATCGCCTCGACAATGTGGACTGCTGCTACACCGAACACCGCGCAAACAAAAAATCAAGTTGGTGGCGTAGGAATACCGGTGGCCGGACACGCGCGCGGCGTAGGAATACCGGTTGCCTGCCACGCACACTCAAGTAAAATGCGAGCTTTCACATGGTTTCCAGAAATATTGAGGTTTAAAGAGGCCGTTTAAGGACACTTGATGCATGCCGCAAAAATGCGCGTGTTCGAATCTTACGCGCGTAAGATTCAAACACGCGCGAACGGCATGCATCAAGTGTCCTTAAACGGCCTCTTTAAACCTCAATATTTCTGGAAACCATGTGAAAGCTCGCATTTTACTTGAGTGTGCGTGGCAGGCAACCGGTATTCCTACGCCGCGCGCGTGTCCGGCCACCGGTATTCCTACGCCACCAACTTGATTTTTTGTTTGCGCGGTGTTCGGTGTAGCAGCAGTCCACATTGTCGAGGCGATATCCTTACGTCGCCATCTCGATTTTTTATAAGCGCATGTGTTCAGTGTATGTGTTCGAGGAGACAATCTAAGGTGGTCAAAATAATTTGATAATGTTTCGTTGGGTTTTCTACGCACGACTCGCTTCTATGTAAAAGAGTGTGCTGCATGCGAAGTGATGCTGCGGTTGAACTTTCGACCAATGTTTACTCCTTTGAAGTGATGCACAAGGGGTATGTGACTTCATTTAATGTGTTAAATGTTTATGAGTCACAAAATAGTTGACTAATGATTCGACATGAGCAAAACTGTCTTTAAGTGGTTATCTTGTGTAATGAGCTCTCATACCTCTTACTCTATATTGAACTAAATGTGATGTGTGAATTCGTACAATTTAAAACACTGCCTTGTCCCCGAATTACCGCAGATGGTTCTAAAATTTTGTCACTCTCGCGTTGTTGACTCATTTTCAATGAGCCTCTACACTCTATAGGCATACGCTGAGATTCAAATTGAGTATGGCCGCTGATGGTCACCTATCGTGCCGATGCATAGTGCGCGTGGCAGGTAACCAGTATTCCTACGCCACCAACTTGATTTTTGTTTGCGCGGTGTTCGGTGTAGCCGCAGTCAATAGTGTCGAGACGTTATCCTTACGCCTCGAGTTCTCATAGCTCTTTCTCTATATTGAACTAAATGTGTTGGGTGACTTCGTACAAATTAAAACACTGCCTCTTCCACCGAATGGCCGCAGTTGGTTCTAAAATTTTGTCACTCTCGCGTTGACTCATTTTCAATGAACCTCTACACTCTAGGCATACGCTGAGATTCAAATTGAGTATAGCCGTTGATGGTCGTCTGTCGTGCCGCTGCATACTATGTGCGATCCCGCGCCATTTTCACATCCCACAGCGTCTGTATTTGCTCGTTCACTCTCTCTCCAGACTTCGCGGCGATCGGACGTGTGCTCCAGTGCTCCAGTGCTCCAGTGCTCCGTTAGCTCCGCTGCCCTCAGTCTCTCTCCAGACTTCACGGTGACCGGACGTGTTCTCCAGTGCTCCAGTGCTCCAGCGGTCCAGTGCTACTGCCTTTCTTCGCTCAGTCTCTCTCCGGACTTCAAGGTGAACGGACGTGTTTTCCAGTGCTCCAGTGCTCCAGTGCTCCGCTGCGCCCTGTGCCATAGTACTACTGTCTTACTCCTGGGTACTCATCAATTCAAATGTAAGTATTATTCGTAATGTAGAATAGTTATCTATATTTAAATACGTATGATGTATGTGGATTTTATTTGTGTCAAATGTCTTCGTTCTTTCTATCATGTGCTAACTGAAAAGTTCATAACATTATTTTCGTGTTTTACTTTGCGATATTTAAAAATTGTAATAGAAAATCAAACTTACTTATTCATACTCTCCTTGCCTTTAAATTTACCTTTGTTGCGTAGTTTGACTGAGAAGAACGTTAATAAACTATAATGCATAGCTTCTTAAGCATCGATAAACATTCCTGAATGCAAAGTAGAATATTTACTTTCAAAACGATTTTAATGGTTTTGTCACTATTGTGAAAATTGACTGTAATAGCATGTAACGCAATGAAACTCTTTTACACTTGCTTGTTGTGTTGGTTAATTATAAAGAATGTTTCTTGTAATATTACATTCTTTGAGTTTTATAAAACTTCTCTGAACAGTTTATATTACGTAGAGTTATTTGTTTGTAGATCATGAACAACACTGTGGAACGCCGCTTCACTTGTGGGGAGTGCGGCAAAGCGTATAAGAAGAAAGATCATCTTAACCAGCACGCACGTTCCGCCCACAGGGGAGTCAAGTTTGACTGTCCGGATTGTGGGAAATCATACACGAGGGATTCTGACCTTCGTCGCCACATCGACATCACCCATCGCCAACATCCCGCATTCAGACCAGGTTAGTAACATTTGTTTAATAATATCTTGAACTTTGGATATAGTCACTAACTCCATGACACTGATCAATCGCATAACCAAATGCATATGCACAGACACTTACTTTAAGAAAACATTTCCTTTATAATATGAAAACTTTAACAAAAATTATTTCAAAATGAACAAGATGATAAATAGTAGTAATTTCAAATGCTACTCTGATTATAAAAATCCAATGAAGTAAATGTGTTAGTATTTACTTAACATATATTCATCACAACTTCTTATAAATCTGCTTTAAGATAAAATGTTCTAATCACATGTATGTTCGTTTGTTATAGATTTTGTTTCCACTCCTTCGGATCCGCGACCCGGCCCCTCTAACACTTCTGACCTCGATTCGAGACCGAACCCATCGCACGCTACGGATCTGACACAAGCCCCACCACCTGTTGTTGGAGTTCGTACAACAGGTATGCATTTTTCTCTGACTTCAAACTAATGATGTTTGTTTTACTTAAAACATAGATACGACATTTGCAGTAGTAACTGATTTCACACTAAATGGTTCGTTCATCATTCTTAATTTTCTAAATGAGTTCTGATGTAAAGACTTTAACCAATTTTAACATTAAGTTAATTTCAGCCATGACATTATACATTCAGAACTTTCATAATGGTTTAGAAATTGTTTCTTTTTCCATTATTATGCATGTGACTACAACTATATGTGTTTTTCAGACCATGCGTGTGGTGGGTGTGGGAGATCCTTCACGAGGAAGGATAACATGCTGTTCCACAAACGATTCCGCTGCAGAGCTGCACGTGTGAACCATCATCCACAGCAGACCGGTGGAGTCCAACCAACGACGCTTGCCACTTCGCCCACAACACCTGTCCCCTCGTCATCATCGTCGGTGGGATCAGTCCGTGACAAGACCAACATTGACAACGGACCCCCCGTCATTCCCAGTTATATGGCACCAGATGGCTTCGTGGAGACCGAGACAGGATTTCGCGGACGTTTGAAGACCTACAGGCTTGTGGAGCCCGCTGATAACACCGTTTCTCTCCAGGAGTTTGTCAACTCTGTACGAACAAGAATTGTCACACTCATGCGACAGATTTTATTGATAATTCATGCCATTAAGGTTAATATCTATATCGAATGTGAATTCACGAATATTCATGGTGAGACTTGTAAGCGAGCCTTCAAGACCAAAAATGTTCCTATCCTCCAAACAAGTGATGTAGATGAAATATGTCAACAATTCATCAACAAAATCTTGCTGGAGAAGGAAACATGCGAGATGAAGGGATCGGGGTGGAGCTTTGTTAGGGTTTTGGACATGGAGGTGAGAGTGAATGTCTACAGTCCTGTCAGAGGTAGCTCCTTCATCCCCCTTCCTCGCGACATCGCCATGAAACACGCCGTGGTAAATGTGTTGAATGATGCGGATGAGCGGTGCTTCGAATACGCTATGCTAACAAAATTCATTGAAAATGCTCCTCGTAAACGACTTACTTCTTATTATTTCACAGACGAAGTAAGGGCACGATCTAATCTAAATTTCGAGGGATTGGAGTTTCCCGTAAGGTTAGATAAAATCCGCACGTTCGAACGCAACAATCCCGGCGTAAGCATAAATGTGTACGGTCTGGATAAGAAGAATCAGAAGAAGCAACAAAACAAAGAAGAACACTATGTCTTCCCGCTTCGCGTCGTGGATCAGGAGCTGCCGAACCACTTCGATTTGTTGTTTCTAACTGATGAACGAACCACCCACTATGCGTACATCTCAGACTTTGAAAGACTAGTTGTTAGCCAGATGACGCGTCACGGACATCGTTTGTTCATTTGCAGGAGATGTTTCGCACATTTCGAAAACCGACCGAACAAACTGGGTCTCACCGGAGCTGAACGGTTGGAGGAGCACAAGCGTTACTGCTCTTCGCATAATCCTCTGAGGACCGATTTATCTGAAGATAAAGAGATTCGGTTTAAGCACATCGAGCGTACACAAAAAGCACGATTCACCATATATGCGGATTTTGAGTGTGCGCTCGTTCCGACTGAACCAAATCAGCTTGTTCATCCCACACCAACGTCACTTCCACCATCGTGGGATCCGGCCACTTCAAGAGGTGCTAATACAAATCACAACGAGAATGCGCCAAGTAATGTGAAGAAACTCCACGTTCCATACTCGTACGCGTACTACATTCATGATAATCACAGGAATGTCAACGATGGTGATTGTGACGACATTGATCCGACTACCAACACATATTCAAAATTGAGACTCTACAGAGGCGAGAATGCCTCTGAACACTTTATAAACGCTGTACGGGATGACGTAAAGAAGATTGGAGATGTTTTGAATGTACGTCATAGACCCAATCACCGAGAGCAGGAAACTATAAACATCTATTTTCATAATTTATCAAACTATGATGCGCATTTCATAGTTAGAGAATTGGGTATCGACAAAGGTGATGTAGAAGTACTCGCCAACACGGAAGAAAAGTACATTACATTTTCAAAACGATTTAAATATCCTGATTGGCATGGTAACATAAAGCTACAGTTTGTCGATTCGTATCGCCTGATGGCGAAATCATTAGCAAATCTTGCGTCCATCCTACCTGATGACAAAATGAACATCACGAAAGCTAGATACCCGGACAATGGAGATTTCCGACTATTACGCAGGAAAGGAGTCTTCCCCTATGAATACATCACTTCACAGGAGGTTCTGGACGAGAAACTACTTCCACCTAAAGAAGCCTTCGGAGATGAAGTGACAGATGATGACTATGATCATGCGCAACAAGTGTGGCGTAAATTCAACTGTACCACGCTCGGTGAATACTCAGATGTATATTTACGAACCGATGTGCTACTATTGGCCGATGTGTTTGAGGGGTTCAGGGAAATGTGTCTAACGCACTATCAGCTCGACCCTGCACATTATCTTACGCTTCCATCGTACGCCTGGGATGTCATGTTGTACAAAACTGGTGTGGTACTCGATACCATTCAAGATGTGGATCAATATGTATTTTTTGAGAAGGGTATTCGAGGTGGTCTGACTCAATGTGTAACTCGGCACGTCATCGCCAATAATAAATACACTAGAGGACGCGGTGACCGAAACGGCCAGTGCACAACGACAAGTGGAGGCACCGTTGAGAGTGATAATGATACATTTTTAATGTATTATGACGCTAACAACCTTTACGGATGGGCCATGTCGGAACCACTCCCGTACAAAGATTTTGAGTGGCTAACACATCAGGAAATTGACAGTTTAGACATCTCGAGCATACCGGCGGATGGTGAGTACGGGTACGTATTGGAAGTGGATTTGGAGTACCCGAAAGATCAAGCTCTACATGATAAACACAGAGACTTACCCTTCTGTCCAGAAGTTAGAAAATCACCAGCGTATCAACTCCCATACACATCGGAGCAAGTGCTCAACAGTGGTGCTGGGTCGTCTAAGAAATTAATGGCCAGCCTGACGGACAAGGAGGAATATGTAATTCACTATCGCTATCTCCAACAGGCGATAGAGAATGGACTACGTGTTCGTCGAATCCACAGAGTTCTACGTTTCAAACAATCGGCATGGATGAAACCGTACGTGACGCTAAATACTGAGTTAAGACAGCAGGCCAGTAATAAATTTGAAGTGGAGATGTTTAAATTGATGGTCAATGCAGTATACGGTATGAGTCTCCAGAATGTGAGAAAACACCTAAACGTAAAACTAGTCACATCCCATAAAATGTATACTAAGTATGTAGCTAAAGCGAATTTCAATGATCGTGTTTGGTACAATGAAAACCTAGCATTGCTACATATGGCCAAAGTGCGAGTCGTACTGAATAAGCCTGTATACGCGGGAATGTGCATTCTGGACCATAGTAAACGATGGATGTACGGTTTCCACTATGACATGGTAGAGCGGTACGGTATCGAAAGGATTAGAATGGTCTACATGGACACCGATGGGATAGTCTACGCGATCCGTACCAGAGACGTCTACCGTGACATGTTGACACACCTGGACGATTTCGATACAAGTAATTATCCCAGGACCCACATTTGCTATGATGGACGGAATGCTAGGGTGTTGGGAAAGTTTAAGGATGAAGCCGGAGGAGTGGCCATTGAAATGTTTGTCGGATTGATGGCCAAACTCTACTGTATGACATTCGGCAGGTGTACTTGTAATAATGAAGTTGAAGGAGATGATTGCATCACGCCTCCCCCCATCAAACGTGCGAAGGGTGTTAATCGTGCCGTCGCTCTGCGTGATCTAACCGTACAAGATTACATCGATTGTCTTCATCACAGAACAACAAAGAGTACGGAGAATCAACGCTTTCAAAGTAAATACCATATGATTTACTCAGTGGTAGTGAGAAAAAGATCTCTGGCTCCGTTTGATGACAAACGATACGTGATGCCGGAGGACGGAATAAACACTCTTCCGTGGGGGCACTATGCAATACCACCAAGAGCACCACCGCTACCTCCAGCTCTGCCTGCACCGATGGACGTAGACGAATACACAATTTAATTTATGTCGCATGAGTGTGATCGTTTAGGCGCTGTTTGGATATTAGGAGTGTGTTGGACTGTGATGAACTGTGATATGAACATTTGTTTTGTTGCTGTTTCTTGTAAAGTTTTATTAATTAATAAAATAAATTTTGTTGTCTTTTTTTATAAATGTTATGATTGTTGGATAATGTATAAAGTTTCTTTTTGCTGATTCATTTTTCAATACACTTGATGTTAGTTTTAAGATTGTTTCAATAAATCTGACCGTTTGTATTGACATACTTGTTTTCATTTTCCAGTTTTACACATAGTGTTAAGATCATTCACTGTTAGACTCTTTGCTTTTTGAAAAATACTAAAGATATCAAACTCTTTTCACTTTAAAGTAAAATATAAATGATGAGTCTACACAGAGGTGTACAAATACTGAACTATCAGACTCTTTTTGAAAGTAAAATACCAATCTACTAGACTCTTTTGTCTTTGAAAGTAAACATGTAATGTTGAGTCTGCACAATGGTTAAACAAAAGTGCTCTTTTCAATTTGAAGTGTAAAACTTTTACATGCCATGTCAAAGATGTGCAATGACTAAACTAACAGAATCTTTTGACTTTGAAAGTGAAGTACTAAGTTACTAGACTCTTTTGTCTTTGATAGTAAATGTAATGCCGAGTCTGCAGAAAGGTTAAACTATTAGACTCTAAAAACTTTTACAAATGCACTTTTGACTTTGAAATAGTGAGTCTCTTCAAAATTGAAACTTACATACGAATGACAATAAAGAAATATCTTAACATACAAGAGAAATTTTGTTTTATAATCCAGCCAATAGATGTGAATAGTAAGCAATGGTAGTGTTTATACAATTTAGTGAAGTCTTCTGATCATCGCATCAATGTGAGCAGTGGAAGAGTCGTCTAGGCGCTGCACAGATTCAGTTGTCTTACGAGTGGAAGTCCCAGAGGCAGTAGAAGATTACTGTGGAATATTAAAAACTTTAGTTTTAATACAGAACAAAAAGCATACGTAAATGAAATGGAAAAGTATCAATGTAACACTTTGTGTGTTATATGCAAAATTTAAAATGAATATACAAATAATGTTCAATATGAAAGTATTTTTAACAAATGTTAAAAAGAGTTGTATTACTATTCATGACTTATAGCAGCACTGGCCGAATGCCTCTACTATTTTGGATTGCCGCGGATTGCCGCGGATTTGTCATTCAACAAATGTTAAAAGAGTGGTATTACTATTCATGACTCATAGCAGCACTGGCCGAATGCCTCTACTATTTTGGATTGCCGCGGATTGCCGCGGATTGCCGCGGATTTGTCATTCAACAAATGTTAAAAGAGTGGTATTACTATTCATGACTCATAGCAGCACTGGCCGAATGCCTTTACTATTTTGGATTGCCGCGGATTGCCGCGGATTTGTCATTCAACAAATGTTAAAAGAGTTGTATTACTATTCATGACTCATAGCAGCACTGGCCGAATGCCTCTACTATTTTGGATTGCTGCGGATTCGCCGCGGATTGCCGCGGATTCGCCGCGGATTGCCGCGGATTTGCCATACAACAAATGTTAAAAAGAGTTGTATTACTATTCACGACTCATAGCAGCACTGGCCGAATGCCTCTACTATTTTGGATTTGCCGCGGATTGCCGCGGATTTGCCGCGGATTGCCGCGGATTTGCCACGGATTGCTGTGGATGCTGCGGAGAAGTCTATCATTCTGGTATGAGAAAAAAAATACGGTAAAAAGTTTTTTGAGGTAAAAAAAAAATTGAGGTAAAAAATTTTTTCGCGGTAAAAACAAAATTTTGAGGTAAAAAAAAATTTTTGCGGTAAAAAAATTTTCGAGGTAAAAAAATTTTTGCGTTAAAAAAAATTTTCGCGGTAAAAAAAATTTTTACGGCAAAAAAAATTTTTCACAAAAAAAAAATTTTTCTCGGGGGGGGGGGTCGCCATGGGTGGTCCTCGGGGGGGGGGGGGGGGCTCCACCGGCTCCACCCTTCCTTACCTTCGGCTTTTATCCCCTACTACTTACTTATGCAAAGGATGAAATTAAATTTTAGAAAATACAAATTAAAATGCTTTATTGCATTACACAACATACAGTCAAGGAGAAATATTTCTAAATACAATAATTTTTCTTTTACAATTTTCAATACTTAACTGTCTTAACTGAGTCTTTAAATTGTGTAACTTAATTTTTTTTTCAATTTCAACTCATTTTATATTACTGTACAAAATATTTTGAAAAGTTTGAAATTAAATTGAAAACTTTTTTGTTAAAAATAAGGACTTGTTTTAATCGACTGAATCAAATGGTAAATTTCATCAAATTAGTTGAAAACAAAATGCATGCTTAGACAAAAAGTACTTTTTGTGATTGTTTTGTGACAAGTATCAGTTACATCTTAAAAGCACAAAAAATTATTTTATTTAAATTAGTATATAGTTTATAAAACAGTTCTAAATGGGAAAGGGCCACTATAAATATACATTTGTATTATCAGCTCAGGCTGAAAGCCTTTGACCGATATGAAGTGATCCTGTGTGTGGGCGATGAATCTGTTCTATCATCATTTTCCAGAACATCAACTACAACAGAAACATGACTCGGAGCCAAAACTGATGTTATTGGACTCTGTACTCCAGCCACAGTTGGGCGATGAAAGCCACAACAAAATAACCAAATACATTTTGAAAATGTATCACTGCGTTCTTTCTGAAGTTTACCTCATCAAGTGTGTATCATAGAAACATTAGTTTTTCAGTGAAGCCCACTAAGTGATATGCTTTTATCACACAGTAAAAATATGGGGGTTTTCCTTTATGTATTAGTAAACTTAATAAACGTGTGGCCTTTACCAGGTGTGTAGTTGAAAACCTCAATGTTGGTACTGGACAGCCCTACTGACCTACTGTTTATAACAATCCCACAAAGTAATATTCAAATCAGCCTATACTGCTTAATGCTAAACCTCAATCGGCAATTTTTGTGCAGATTCACCTGTTCAAAGCGGGTGGCGCAAGATGCCACCAACGAGTTAATCAGAAGGTGTTTGTTGATGAGTTTGCGGCGACATTGACGTCAGCGGAGAAAGGAATCAACAATCGGCTGATTGCATCAGTGCCGCTGCCACGTGTTGACGCTTTTACCACTCTTTATATATACTTTGCATACGGTCCATAAATATTTAATCATTATAAATAGTAACTTTATATAGCTATGGGTTATTAACTTTATATAGGTTATGGTTTGAAATAAAACTGTAACAAAGTTATTGATGTAGGAGATAGATTATTTAAATACCCCTGTCGCAGCAGACCTGCGTACTCAGCGAATTTCCAATGGAATTTTGGTATATTTTTTATTTCCCCATAAAATCCATGGGGATGAGAGTATGTAGGTTTGCCGCCATAATATGGGTTTAGTTGGTAAATATAAGTTAAATCCTACCTAGTGATTGTACATACCAAATTTTATAAGGTTATGGTGTTCTGTTTATTTTCCCCATAAACCCCATGGGGGTGAGTATGTAGGTTTGCCGCCATATGGGTTTTGTAAGCAAGTATAAGTTAAACCTTATCTAGATAATGTACATACCAAATTTGATTAAGTTATGTCAATAAATAAGCAAGATAAAGGCTTTACTTGATTTCCCATAAGAATAACATGGAAAACACATTTTTTTATTTTCCCCGTAACCAGTTATGCTAAGATAAAAATTCAAAACACCAAATTGTTTGTTTTTTTAAGCTCTTTTAAATGGTTTTAGTTAAAATTGATGAATTTTAAAAATTAAGGTCGAAAAATGCCAAAAACCCATTTTTAACCCTTTTGAAACCCCATAAAACCCCGTTCCAATGGTCCGATCATTCTGGTTCGCGAACTCAACCTAGTAGATGCTGGCTTACACCCCTGTACCAAATTTCATCAAAATCGGAGGTTCCGTTCAAAAGTTATCGTGTTCACAGACACATAGATATATATATAGATATTATAACAAAGATGATAGTGAGTAGGGCTACTATAACATTATTTGTTTTTATTTTCATTATAAATAACTAAGTACCCTTTTTACTTTTTAAAAACATTTTTATTTTACTGACAACTAGTTTCGATCCTATTTAGGTCATAATCATGTCTGAATTAACCTCACATGTCAACAAAAATTAAATAAATAAATACATATGAAACAGCTTATCATTGGTATAGTATAAGGGAGAAGATTTTGGGAAATCATCTGGTTTTCTAATCTGTTGAAATATAAAAAGGTATAGTATATAAGAATAAATATCATATAAAATTAATTTAAAATTGTGTATACAAATATATAAAGTAGAATAAATAAACTAATAAAGGTATAAAAACGATGTCCAAGTATGATTCCCCTTATTTGGTTTTTCTTCTTAAATCGTATATTTTGTCGAATATAGGGTTATATTGATTCACATTTCTTGAATTAAGGATATTATTCGGATCTTTCTTTTCATTTATATATATATGGAAATCTTCTTTCACATTCAGGCGATCTTTCTTTTTCTCAAAATCTAAAATCTTCATATTTTCATTTATACTTTTGTAGTTGTGTCCAGTCTCTAATAAATGTTCAGCGAAATTTGATTTCATGGTTGTCTTGTTACCAGATTTTAGGGCTTGAATATGTTCCTTGAATCTTGTTTTAAAACTTCTTCTTGTCTGCCCAATGTAGTAGCTTTCGCAGTCGCTGCACTTAATTTTATATACACCTGATTTACTTAGGTTATCTTTTGTATCATTTATTTTGTTCAATACTTTATTATTCATAATGTCATATGCATTATTTTTTGTTCTGTAGCTCACTTTTATGCTAGAATGTTGAAATGTTTTCCTCGTAGCTTTATTCATGTTTGTATTATAAGGAACACAGATATATTCCTTTGTGTCATCTTCAGTTTCATCTTTTCGCATTTCATTTTTCTTTTTTATTTTCTTCTTTATCATTTTTTCGATCATCTTAGTTTTGTAGCCATTTTTTAATGCTAGATGTTTAATGATGTTTTTCTCTTTCATATAATTCTCTTTAGACATAGGAATGTTTATTAATCTATGGATCATCGAATGAAACGTTGCTAATTTGTGTTGCCACGGGTGGTGGGAATCGGATGGAATAATTGTTTCTGTGGTCGTGGCTTTTCGATATATTTTAAAACAATGTTTATTATTTTCTTTGGAAATCGTTATGTCTAGGAAGTTGATTCTATATTTTTGAGTTTCTTTTGAAAACTGTATCTTATTTGAGAGAGAGTTTAGATATTGATGGAAATCGTTTGCTTCTTCTGCCGTTCCATGAAAAAGACACAATACATCGTCCACGTAGCGATGCCAGTACTTTATTTGTTTTTTGAAAGGATTACTATCATTCATTACTTTACTAATTTCTAAATCTTTCATATAAATATCAGCTAATAGACCTGACAATGGTGATCCCATAGGTAAACCTTCTTGTTGTAGATAGAATGAGCCATTGTATTTGAAATAATTTTGGTTTAATGTAACTTTTGTTAGTTTAATTATATCATTCACTTGTGTTTTTGTAACTCCGACCTGATTTTCAAGTTTACGTTTCAATATTTCTAGAGTTTCTACAATAGGAATATTAGAATACATATCATGTACATCAAATGAAACAAAGACTGAGTTATCAGGAATTTCTACATCCTTAATTAGTTCTACTAAGTCGTATGTGTTTGAGATACTGATATGGTTTTCCCAACTTATGATATTTTTAATTGTATTATGTAAATACTTGCATAAATTGTAGGTTGGAGCTTGTCAAAAATTGACCACCGGTCTTATAGGGATCCCGTTTTTGTGTGTTTTGGGCTGACCTCTAAACAATTTGACATTTTGTTTATTTCAAAAAACAAATAAAGTACTGGCATCGCTACGTGGACGATGTATTGTGTCTTTTTCATGGAACGGCAGAAGAAGCAAACGATTTCCATCAATATCTAAACTCTCTCTCAAATAAGATACAGTTTTCAAAAGAAACTCAAAAATATAGAATCAACTTCCTAGACATAACGATTCCCAAAGAAAATAATAAACATTGTTTTAAAATATATCGAAAAGCCACGACCACAGAAACAATTATTTCATCCGATTCCCACCACCCGTGGCAACACAAATTAGCAACGTTTCATTCGATGATCCATAGATTAATAAACATTCCTATGTCTAAAGAGAATTATATGAAAGAGAAAAACATCATTAAACATCTAGCATTAAAAAATGGCTACAAAACTAAGATGATCGAAAAAATGATAAAGAAGAAAATAAAAAAAAACAAAATGAAATGCGAAAAGATGAAACTGAAGATGACACAAAGGAATATATCTGTGTTCCTTATAATACAAACATGAATAAAGCTACGAGGAAAACATTTCAACATTCTAGCATAAAAGTGAGCTACAGAACAAAAAATAATGCATATGACATGATGAATAATAAAGTATTGAACAAAATAAATGATACAAAAGATAACCTAAGTAAATCAGGTGTATATAAAATTAAGTGCAGCGACTGCGAAAGCTACTACATTGGGCAGACAAGAAGAAGTTTTAAAACAAGATTCAAGGAACATATTCAAGCCCTAAAATCTGGTAACAAGACAACCATGAAATCAAATTTCGCTGAACATTTATTAGAGACTGGACACAACTACAAAAGTATAAATGAAAATATGAAGATTTTAGATTTTGAGAAAAAGAAAGATCGCCTGAATGTGAAAGAAGATTTCCATATATATATAAATGAAAAGAAAGATCCGAATAATATCCTTAATTCAAGAAATGTGAATCAATATAACCCTATATTCGACAAAATATACGATTTAAGAAGAAAAACCAAATAAGGGGAATCATACTTGGACATCGTTTTTATACCTTTATTAGTTTATTTATTCTACTTTATATATTTGTATACACAATTTTAAATTAATTTTATATGATATTTATTCTTATATACTATACCTTTTTATATTTCAACAGATTAGAAAACCAGATGATTTCCCAAAATCTTCTCCCTTATACTATACCAATGATAAGCTGTTTCATCTATCTTCTTATTTCTATAAGGGTTTCATCTGTTACGTCCCTTTTTCTCTCGACCTACTAAACCGATTTTTAAGATTGAGGTGTCATTTTAAAGCTTAGAATATAGCGCAGTGACGAATTGTAATTAAAAAGGTCATATCATTTGGGGCTTCGCCCCTCTTGCCTTAGATTAATTTCTAGAGTGCGCTTTAAAATGTTGACCAACTTTTATTGCAAGTTCTTTAAGGTGAATTGTAATTTAACAGCTGATTACCTTCAGATGAATTTTAAAAGCCAGATAGTAAACAAAAATAGATATCTGTCACTTCATAATCAACATTCAAGTACTGTAGGTGAGTTTCACTCCTACAGAATCATAAAATGCGCAATTTGCGCACGGGCCACCTCGTATGTATTTATTTATTTAATTTTTGTTGACATGTGAGGTTAATTCAGACATGATTATGACCTAAATAGGATCGAAACTAGTTGTCAGTAAAATAAAAATGTTTTTAAAAAGTAAAAAGGGTACTTAGTTATTTATAATGAAAATAAAAACAAATAATATATATATATATATATATATATATATATATATATAGATATATATGTATATATAAGTAGATAGTAATATGGGGTTCCTGGCTCACTTTGGATACTCAAAGAAAATCAAACAAATTTCACAGTTTTTTAATACAATTATGCAATATTTTTGCCATTTTTTGGCCAATTTTTAGCTTTTGTCAAATTGTCATAAAAATATGTAAATTTAATGAATTTTTTAACAAACATGCCAAAATTTTTATAAAATTTCTTACTAAATAAAATTGTTTTAAAATAAGTAAAATTATCACATTTTATAGAGTATTTTTTTTAAACAAAATCAGTAGTTGACTTTTCATAGGTCAATTTAAGTTTTCTAGAGTATTTTTTCAATAAAATTAACAGTTGAATTTTTATAAGTTAATTTAAAATTTTAATAGTATTATTTCAATAAAAATTGACTAAAATAGTGATAATTTTGATTATATTTTAATTAATTTGTATAATATTATTTTTGATTATACTCAAGTAATTTTTAAATTTTTATGAATATGAATTGAAAAAAAATAATTTGTATATTTTTTTCTATATAAATGGAAAAGAAATGTACAAGATGTAAATTGTATAAAAATGAAACTCAATATTATAAATGTAATAAAAATAAGTTACATTCAAAATGTAAAGAATGTAATAAAATTTATGAAAAAGAATTATTTGATAATATTAAAATAGAAGAAAAAACTGAAAAGAAATGTACAAATTGTAAAGAAACAAAAGATATATCAAATTATTATAACAAGTATTGTAGTAAAGATAGAAAACAGGCATTTTGTAAACAATGTATTAGACAAATGTTGTTAAAACCACAGTTGTGTGAATGTGGAAGAGAAATTAAATATCTTTATCACTATCCAAAACATTTGGAAACTAAAATTCATAACAAAAATATTGAGAAATTAGAGTTAAATAACTAAAATAATAAAAAATTTACTAGTTTTAAAAAAAATTTAATTTTATTGAAAAAATACTCTAGAAAACTTAAATTGACTTATGAAAAGTCGACTATTGATTTTATTGAAAAAATACTCTAGAAAACTTAAATTAACTTGTGAAAAGTTGACTATTGATTTTATTGAAAAAATACTCTAGAAAACTTAAATTAACTTTTGAAAAGTTGACTATTGATTTTATTGAAAAAATACTCTAGAAAATTTAAATTAACTTGTAAAAAGTTGACTATTGATTTTATTGAAAAAATACTCTAGAAAATTTAAATTAACTTGTGAAAAGTTGACTATTGATTTTATTGAAAAAATACTCTGGAAAATTTAAATTGACTTGTGAAAAGTTGACTACTGATTTTATTGAAAAAATACTCTGGAAAATTTAAATTAACTTGTGAAAAGTTGACTACTGATTTTTATAAAAAATTTTCCCTTAATAAATGGCGAATGAAAAAAATAAAAATTATTGTTATGACTGTAATAAATATATATCTGCTAATATGTTTACAAAACATTTAAATTCAAAACTTCATTAAAAAAATAAAGAGATAAAAATTAGAGAATATAATGACTTATTATTATGGGCTAAAAGTAATAATATTTATGATTATAACAAAAAAAAATATTGATCAATTAATTGAAATTAAAAATATATATGATCCTACAAATTATTCATTATTTAATATAGAAAAATTAAATGAAATTGCAAAAAAATTATCTGTTAGAAATTATGAAAAATTATCTAGAGATGAACTAATTAAAAGATTAAACAAAATTAAAGAAAATCCAAATAATTTAGAATATAGATCATTTAAATATATTGAAAATTTAGCAATTAAAAATAGTATTAAAATTGTTAATAAAACTAGAAAAGAATTGATTGGATTATTAAATGATTATTTTAAAAATAAACCAATTCCAAAAGAAAATATAATAAATATTCAAGAAGCTTCGTCATTAAAAGGATATTTTCAAGATTATATTTTAACAAATTCAAATGATGATTTAGATATTAATGATTATTTAGAAACTCAAAGAAATGAAATAAAAAAATTGATAGAAAAACAAAAATTCAAAAATATTAAAGGACAGATGGCTTTAGAATGTGAATATGAAAGAAAATTAATAAATGGTGAAATTCAAAATAGTAATATGTATTTTTGTATAAAAAGTTCAGATATTTTAAATATAGATGATTTTATTGATGATCAATTCAAGAAATTAATAGTTAGAGAACAACTAAATCAACCATCAAAAGGCTCTGGTTGGTCATTAAAAAGATGTGTTGAATTAAATCTAAAATTATCTAAAAATAATTCATTAAATGCTGGATCATATATAGAATTACCAAATAAAATTAAGAATAAAAAATGTTGTGTAAATTTTAAAAATAAAGATGAATATTGTTTTATTTATGCAATTAGATGTGCTATTGATAAACCAAACAAAAATGCTGAAAGAGTTAAACAATATCAAAAATACATAAATGATGATATTTTTAAAGGTTTTGGTTATCCAATAACATTAAAAGATATTAAATTATTTGAAAAAAGATCATTTGACTCTAAATATAATTATCCATCAATGTCAATAAATATTTATAGAATTGATGAAGATGAAAAAATAGTGCCATTACAAATATCTGAACATTATAATGTAAAATTAGAAATTGATTTATTATATTATAAAATTGGTAATAATTGTCATTATATATTGATAACAGATTTAAATAAATTAGTGTATTCTCAATTATCAAAACATAAAACAAAAAAATATATTTGTAGAAGATGTTTGACTCATTTTTATAAAAATAAAGACTTGAATAATCATTTAGAAATATGTAAATCATTAGAACCTTGTAGACCTATAATGCCATTTAAAGGTCAAACTGTAAGTTTTAAAAACTATTATAAAAAGTTTGAACATCCATATGTAATTTATATGGATTTTGCAAGTATATTAGAAAAGATTGATAATTGTAAAAATAATCCAAATAGCTCATATACAAATAAAATTCAAAGACATACACCATATGGATTTACAATCTATTTAGTATCTAGAGTAACTAATAAAATGTATAAACCTATTTGTTATAGAGCAAAAACTGAAGAGGAATTAATAAATGTACCAAATAAATTATTTGAATATTTAGATAAAATCTCAAAATATATAGCTAAAAAATATAATTCAAAAAATAAAAATCCTATGAATTTAACTAATGAAGAAGAAATTAACTATCAAAATACTAATATTTGTCATATTTGTGAAGATAGTGGTTTTAATAATGATGAAAGAAAAAAGGTAAGAGATCATTGCCATTTAACAGCAAAATTTAGGGGTGCTGCACATTTAAATTGTAATTTAAATCTAAAATTCCTTCAAAATATTCCTATATTCTGTCATAATAGTTCAAATTATGATACACATTTGTTTATAAAAGAATTAGCTAAAAAATATGGTAAAATTGATTTGTTAGCCAATACAGATGAAAAATATATAAACGATTCAGTAAATTCTGGTTATGGTTATGAATTTGAAGGTGATAAACCTAGAAAATTTATAAAATTCTCATTTGTAGATACATTTAAATTTATGGCTACATCAATTGAAAAATTAGCTAAAAACCTTAAACAATTTAAGCATATAAATAAATTTATAAAAGAAAATGATATAATTGAATATGATAATGAAACATTAAAAATATTAACTTCTAAAGGTGTATTTCCATATGAATTTATTGATAATGTTGAAAAATTAAACTATGATAAAATATTAGAAAAAGATCAATTTTATAGTTGTTTAACTAATGAAAATATAAGTGATGATGATTATAAACATTATATGAAAGTTTGGAATAAATTAAAAATAAAAACATTAGGTAATTATTCAGATTTGTATAATATTCAGGATGTATTATTATTAGCTGATATATTTGAAAATTTTAGATCTGTTTGTTTGAAAAATTATCAATTAGATCCAGCACATTATCTAACATCACCATCATTAGCTTGGGATTCTATGTTAAAATTAACAAAAATTGAACTAAAATTAATAAGTGATTATAATATGTATTTAATGATTGAAAAAGGCATTAGAGGTGGTATTTCACAATGTATAACTAGATATTGTAAAGCAAACAATAAATATACAAAAAATATGATAAAACCAAACCTGAAAATTATATGTTATATGTAGATGCAAATAATCTATATGGATGGGCTTTAAGTCAAAAATTACCTTATAAAGATATAACATGGATGAATCCTAATACATATACATTAAATGAATGGGAAGAAACAATATTAGAATTAGATGAAAATGCTGAATATGGATACATATTAGATGTTGATTTAGAATATCCTATTGAATTACATGATAATCATAAAGATTTACCATTAGCACCTGAACATTATAATAATAAGCTTTGCACAACATTATTTGATAAAAAAGATTATGTTATTCATTCAAGAAACTTAAAATATTATCTACAAAAAGGATTAAAACTAAAGAAAGTTAATAGAGTTATAGCATTTGATCAAGATGATTATATGAAAAAATATATTGAATTAAATACCAAATTAAGATCCAAATCAACATCAGATTTTGAAAAAGACTTTTTTAAATTGATGAATAATAGTGTTTTTGGAAAAACTATGGAAAATGTTAGAAATAGATGTGATATTAAATTAGGTGACGAAAAGTTTTCATTAAAACAAGCAAGAAAACCTAATTTAAAAACATTTAGTATATTTGATAAAGACTGTATTGCTTCACATATGATAAAAGAAAAGGTTAAGTTTGATAAACCAATCTATATAGGATTTTCAGTACTTGATTTATCAAAATTACATGTGTATCAATTTTATTATGAAAAATTAAAGAAGTTTGATCCAAATATAAGGTTATTATATATGGATACAGACAGTTATTTTATAGAATTTAAAAAGGATCCATATAAAATTATTAAAGAAAATATTAATGAATTTGATACAAGTGATTATAAGAAAGAACATGAATGCTATAGTGAAAAGAATAAAAAAATAATTGGTAAATTTAAAGATGAGTTAAATGGTGAAATATTAGAAGAATATTGTGGTTTAAGATCAAAATTATATAGTTATGAATTTAATAATAAAAATCCTGTAAAATGTAAAGGAATTAAGAAAAGTGTTGTTGATAAAACATTACATATGGATGATTTTAAGAAATGTTTGTTTGATGATCAAGGACAATATAGAGAGATGACTTGTATTAGAAGTTTTAAACATGAACTATATACAATTACAATAAATAAATTAGCTTTAAGTAATAAAGATGACAAAAGATTTATTTGTGAAAATAAAATTGATACATTACCTTGGGGTTATAAAGATGTAAAACAATGATTATAATTAATATATAATGATTAAAAAATCAAATAAATATTTAAGTATAAAGGATATTATATTTGCCATGACAGATTTAATATATAACTATTTTTATACCATATATTAAAGAAAATGTTCAGAATGTAATTAATATAAGATTTTAACATTTTATTTAAACAATATTTAATTCTTCTAAAATTTAGTAACAGATGTTTATGAAACACTGAAATATTTATAAATAATAAAAAAATATTAATATATTATTAGTTATTAGGAATAACATTAAAGAATATAAACCTGCTCCATTAATAATATAGTATAATTTTGAAGATATTTGTGGAAGCTATTGAATATATAGCTAGAATTTAATGTTTTAAAAGCAATTTTATTATTAATATTTATTCTAAAGTTTATTAATTACTCTATTTAATTAACCCAAAAATCAAATGTTATAAAAATTTCTGATGTAAAATATTTGTTAGTAGCATTAGAACATAACAAATAATAAATTTAAATAATAAAGATGTTTTAATAATTTTTAACAAACAATCCTTGGTTTAAAGGAAAAGATATTTGTAATATTTTAGAATATGAAGATATTAAAAAAGGTATTAAAAACATATAGATGATGATGATAAATTAAGTTATATTAAAATTATAGGTGTCACAAATTATGACACCCTGGAAATTGATGTACAAACATGTTTTCAGGTGCCCTAAAACAGGGCGTCAATAAAATAGATAATAAAACAATATTTATTAATGAATCTGGTTTATATTTTTAATTTTAAAATAAAAAAGGTATTAAAAACATGTAGATGATGATAATAAATTAAAATTTATAGATATTTTTAGAGGTAATGAAAAACATACAAAACATATTAAAATTAGGTAGGACCCAAAATGGGTCCCATATAAATTATAATATTTATTTTTAAAAATTTTAAAGGAGGTAACCTTATTATACAATAAAAACTTAAGGGAACAAAACGTTACCCTTTAAACATTCAAAAAATATTCATAAAGATAATAAATTATATACAAATTTGAGACCCGTCTTAAAGACGGGTCTGACTTATAATAAAAATCATACTATTTTCATAAATGAAGCAGTTTTATATTCACTATGGAATTTCATAGCTCCTGAAAAATTAATTACTCCATGCAAAGGTAGAAACAAAAAGTCCCTATCTTAACTAAAAATAAATTTATATTTAGTAAAAATGTTTTAATAATTTTTGATAAAGAAAATAATCCTTGCTTTAAAACAAAAGACATCTTTGATATTTTAGGATATGGAAATTCTATATGATGATAAAATAGATTTTAATATTAAAATTTTAAAGACATTGTTAAAGATGAAAATTTTGATATCATTCTATTTTTTGTTAAATCTGCTTTAACATAATTGTTGTCAAATTCACGTTCATTGTTGTCAAATTCACGTTCATTGTTGTCAAATTCACGTTCATTGTTGTCAAATTCACGTTCATTGTTGTCAAATTTATGTTTATTGTTGTTATTGTTGTCAAATTCATGTTTATTTTTGTCAAATTTATGATTATTGTTGTCAAGTTTTTTATTAGTTGTATATAAATGTCTTCTGTATGCATTTATACATTGTTTACAATTTGATCTATATTTGTTTAATTGTTTTCCAAATTCATAAATATTTTTAAACATTTTACACTTATTGCAAAATTTAATTTCACCTTCCATTTATTAAAGGTAAATTAAAGGAGTATCTGATGGGTTATATATTTAAAGGGGCTGTTAACACCACTTCCTATATTTTGATATATTTGAAGATTTTATATTTGAAAACTTTCCAAGGCCTTTATCAAAAATTATTAAAACATTTTTACTAAATATAAATTTATTTTTAGTTAAGATAGGGACTTTTTGTTTCTACCTTTGCATGGAGTAATTAATTTTTCAGGAGCTATGAAATTCCATAGTGAATATAAAACTGCTTCATTTATGAAAATAGTATGATTTTTATTATAAGTCAGACCCGTCTTTAAGACGGGTCTCAAATTTGTATATAATTTATTATCTTTATGAATATTTTTTGAATGTTTAAAGGGTAACGTTTTGTTCCCTTAAGTTTTTATTGTATAATAAGGTTACCTCC
The DNA here is from genome assembly GCA_030545055.2 of Neoaliturus tenellus. Taxonomy (NCBI): domain Eukaryota; kingdom Metazoa; phylum Arthropoda; class Insecta; order Hemiptera; family Cicadellidae; genus Neoaliturus; species Neoaliturus tenellus. The sequence continues at coordinate 214,472,534 of CM061532.1, forward strand.
TTTAAAATTTTTAAAAATAAATATTATAATTTATATGGGACCCATTTTGGGTCCTACCTAATTTTAATATGTTTTGTATGTTTTTCATTACCTCTAAAAATATCTATAAATTTTAATTTATTATCATCATCTACAGTTTTTAATACCTTTTTTATTTTAAAATTAAAAATATAAACCAGATTTATTAATAAATATTGTTTTATTATCTATTTTATTGACGCCCTGTTTTAGGGCACCTGAAAACATGTTTGTACATCAATTTCCAGGGTGTCATAATTTGTGACACCTATAATTTTACTATAACTTAATTTATCATCATCATCTATATGTTTTTAATACCTTTTTTAATATCTTCATATTCTAAAATATTACAAATATCTTTTCCTTTAAACCAAGGATTGTTTGTTAAAAATTATTAAAACATCTTTATTATTTAAATTTATTATTTGTTATGTTCTAATGCTACTAACAAATATTTTACATCAGAAATTTTTATAACATTTGATTTTTGGGTTAATTAAATAGAGTAATTAATAAACTTTAGAATAAATATTAATAATAAAATTGCTTTTAAAACATTAAATTCTAGCTATATATTCAATAGCTTCCAAAAATATCTTCAAAATTATACTATATTATTAATGGAGCAGGTTTATATTCTTTAATGTTATTACTAATAACTAATAATATATTAATATTTTTTTATTATTTATAAATATTTCAGTGTTTCATAAACATCTGTTACTAAATTTTAGAAGAATTAAATATTGTTTAAATAAAATGTTAAAATCTTATATTAATTACATTCTGATCATTTTCTTTAATATATGGTATAAAAATAGTTATATATTAAATCTGTCATGGCAAATATAATATCCTTTATACTTAAATATTTATTTGATTTTTTAATCATTATATATTAATTATAATCATTGTTTTACATCTTTATAACCCCAAGGTAATGTATCAATTTTATTTTCACAAATAAATCTTTTGTCATCTTTATTACTTAAAGCTAATTTATTTATTGTAATTGTATATAGTTCATGTTTAAAACTTCTAATACAAGTCATCTCTCTATATTGTCCTTGATCATCAAACAAACATTTCTTAAAATCATCCATATGTAATGTTTTATCAACAACACTTTTCTTAATTCCTTTACATTTTACAGGATTTTTATTATTAAATTCATAACTATATAATTTTGATCTTAAACCACAATATTCTTCTAATATTTCACCATTTAACTCATCTTTAAATTTACCAATTATTTTTTTATTCTTTTCACTATAGCATTCATGTTCTTTCTTATAATCACTTGTATCAAATTCATTAATATTTTCTTTAATAATTTTATATGGATCCTTTTTAAATTCTATAAAATAACTGTCTGTATCCATATATAATAACCTTATATTTGGATCAAACTTCTTTAATTTTTCATAATAAAATTGATACACATGTAATTTTGATAAATCAAGTACTGAAAATCCTATATAGATTGGTTTATCAAACTTAACCTTTTCTTTTATCATATGTGAAGCAATACAGTCTTTATCAAATATACTAAATGTTTTTAAATTAGGTTTTCTTGCTTGTTTTAATGAAAACTTTTCGTCACCTAATTTAATATCACATCTATTTCTAACATTTTCCATAGTTTTTCCAAAAACACTATTATTCATCAATTTAAAAAAGTCTTTTTCAAAATCTGATGTTGATTTGGATCTTAATTTGGTATTTAATTCAATATATTTTTTCATATAATCATCTTGATCAAATGCTATAACTCTATTAACTTTCTTTAGTTTTAATCCTTTTTGTAGATAATATTTTAAGTTTCTTGAATGAATAACATAATCTTTTTTATCAAATAATGTTGTGCAAAGCTTATTATTATAATGTTCAGGTGCTAATGGTAAATCTTTATGATTATCATGTAATTCAATAGGATATTCTAAATCAACATCTAATATGTATCCATATTCAGCATTTTCATCTAATTCTAATATTGTTTCTTCCCATTCATTTAATGTATATGTATTAGGATTCATCCATGTTATATCTTTATAAGGTAATTTTTGACTTAAAGCCCATCCATATAGATTATTTGCATCTACATATAACATATAATTTTCAGGTTTGGTTTTATCATATTTTTTGTATATTTATTGTTTGCTTTACAATATCTAGTTATACATTGTGAAATACCACCTCTAATGCCTTTTTCAATCATTAAATACATATTATAATCACTTATTAATTTTAGTTCAATTTTTGTTAATTTTAACATAGAATCCCAAGCTAATGATGGTGATGTTAGATAATGTGCTGGATCTAATTGATAATTTTTCAAACAAACAGATCTAAAATTTTCAAATATATCAGCTAATAATAATACATCCTGAATATTATACAAATCTGAATAATTACCTAATGTTTTTATTTTTAATTTATTCCAAACTTTCATATAATGTTTATAATCATCATCACTTATATTTTCATTAGTTAAACAACTATAAAATTGATCTTTTTCTAATATTTTATCATAGTTTAATTTTTCAACATTATCAATAAATTCATATGGAAATACACCTTTAGAAGTTAATATTTTTAATGTTTCATTATCATATTCAATTATATCATTTTCTTTTATAAATTTATTTATATGCTTAAATTGTTTAAGGTTTTTAGCTAATTTTTCAATTGATGTAGCCATAAATTTAAATGTATCTACAAATGAGAATTTTATAAATTTTCTAGGTTTATCACCTTCAAATTCATAACCATAACCAGAATTTACTGAATCGTTTATATATTTTTCATCTGTATTGGCTAACAAATCAATTTTACCATATTTTTTAGCTAATTCTTTTATAAACAAATGTGTATCATAATTTGAACTATTATGACAGAATATAGGAATATTTTGAAGGAATTTTAGATTTAAATTACAATTTAAATGTGCAGCACCCCTAAATTTTGCTGTTAAATGGCAATGATCTCTTACCTTTTTTCTTTCATCATTATTAAAACCACTATCTTCACAAATATGACAAATATTAGTATTTTGATAGTTAATTTCTTCTTCATTAGTTAAATTCATAGGATTTTTATTTTTTGAATTATATTTTTTAGCTATATATTTTGAGATTTTATCTAAATATTCAAATAATTTATTTGGTACATTTATTAATTCCTCTTCAGTTTTTGCTCTATAACAAATAGGTTTATACATTTTATTAGTTACTCTAGATACTAAATAGATTGTAAATCCATATGGTGTATGTCTTTGAATTTTATTTGTATATGAGCTATTTGGATTATTTTTACAATTATCAATCTTTTCTAATATACTTTCAAAATCCATATAAATTACATATGGATGTTCAAACTTTTTATAATAGTTTTTAAAACTTACAGTTTGACCTTTAAATGGCATTATAGGTCTACAAGGTTCTAATGATTTACATATTTCTAAATGATTATTCAAGTCTTTATTTTTATAAAAATGAGTCAAACATCTTCTACAAATATATTTTTTTGTTTTATGTTTTGATAATTGAGAATACACTAATTTATTTAAATCTGTTATCAATATATAATGACAATTATTACCAATTTTATAATATAATAAATCAATTTCTAATTTTACATTATAATGTTCAGATATTTGTAATGGCACTATTTTTTCATCTTCATCAATTCTATAAATATTTATTGACATTGATGGATAATTATATTTAGAGTCAAATGATCTTTTTTCAAATAATTTAATATCTTTTAATGTTATTGGATAACCAAAACCTTTAAAAATATCATCATTTATGTATTTTTGATATTGTTTAACTCTTTCAGCATTTTTGTTTGGTTTATCAATAGCACATCTAATTGCATAAATAAAACAATATTCATCTTTATTTTTAAAATTTACACAACATTTTTTATTCTTAATTTTATTTGGTAATTCTATATATGATCCAGCATTTAATGAATTATTTTTAGATAATTTTAGATTTAATTCAACACATCTTTTTAATGACCAACCAGAGCCTTTTGATGGTTGATTTAGTTGTTCTCTAACTATTAATTTCTTGAATTGATCATCAATAAAATCATCTATATTTAAAATATCTGAACTTTTTATACAAAAATACATATTACTATTTTGAATTTCACCATTTATTAATTTTCTTTCATATTCACATTCTAAAGCCATCTGTCCTTTAATATTTTTGAATTTTTGTTTTTCTATCAATTTTTTTTATTTCATTTCTTTGAGTTTCTAAATAATCATTAATATCTAAATCATCATTTGAATTTGTTAAAATATAATCTTGAAAATATCCTTTTAATGACGAAGCTTCTTGAATATTTATTATATTTTCTTTTGGAATTGGTTTATTTTTAAAATAATCATTTAATAATCCAATCAATTCTTTTCTAGTTTTATTAACAATTTTAATACTATTTTTAATTGCTAAATTTTCAATATATTTAAATGATCTATATTCTAAATTATTTGGATTTTCTTTAATTTTGTTTAATCTTTTAATTAGTTCATCTCTAGATAATTTTTCATAATTTCTAACAGATAATTTTTTTGCAATTTCATTTAATTTTTCTATATTAAATAATGAATAATTTGTAGGATCATATATATTTTTAATTTCAATTAATTGATCAATATTTTTTTTGTTATAATCATAAATATTATTACTTTTAGCCCATAATAATAAGTCATTATATTCTCTAATTTTTATCTCTTTATTTTTTAAATGAAGTTTTGAATTTAAATGTTTTGTAAACATATTAGCAGATATATATTTATTACAGTCATAACAATAATTTTTATTTTTTTCATTCGCCATTTATTAAGGGAAAATTTTTTATAAAAATCAGTAGTCAACTTTTCACAAGTTAATTTAAATTTTCCACAGTATTTTTTCAATAAAATCAGTAGTCAACTTTTCACAAGTTAATTTAAATTTTCCAGAGTATTTTTTCAATAAAATCAGTAGTCAACTTTTCACAAGTCAATTTAAATTTTCCAGAGTATTTTTTCAATAAAATCAATAGTCAACTTTTCACAAGTTAATTTAAATTTTCTAGAGTATTTTTTCAATAAAATCAATAGTCAACTTTTTACAAGTTAATTTAAATTTTCTAGAGTATTTTTTCAATAAAATCAATAGTCAACTTTTCAAAAGTTAATTTAAGTTTTCTAGAGTATTTTTTCAATAAAATCAATAGTCAACTTTTCACAAGTTAATTTAAGTTTTCTAGAGTATTTTTTCAATAAAATCAATAGTCAACTTTTCACAAGTTAATTTAAGTTTTCTAGAGTATTTTTTTCAATAAAATCAATAGTCGACTTTTCATAAGTCAATTTAAGTTTTCTAGAGTATTTTTTCAATAAAATTAAATTTTTTTAAAACTAGTAAATTTTTTATTATTTTAGTTATTTAACTCTTTAATTTCTCAATATTTTTGTTATGAATTTTAGTTTCCAAAGGTTTTGGATAGTGATAAAGATATTTAATTTCTCTTCCACATTCACACAACTGTGGTTTTAACAACATTTGTCTAATACATTGTTTACAAAATGCCTGTTTTCTATCTTTACTACAATACTTGTTATAATAATTTGATATATCTTTTGTTTCTTTACAATTTGTACATTTCTTTTCAGTTTTTTCTTCTATTTTAATATTATCAAATAATTCTTTTTCATAAATTTTATCACATTCTTTACATTTTGAATGTAACTTATTTTTATTACATTTATAATATTGAGTTTCATTTTTATACAATTTACATCTTGTACATTTCTTTTCCATTTATATAGAAAAAATATACAAATTATTTTTTTCAATTCATATTCATAAAAATTTAAAAATTACTTCAGTATAATCAAAAATAATATTATACAAATTAATTAAAATATAATCAAAATTATCACTATTTTAGTCAAATTTTATTGAAAAAATACTATTAAAATTTTAAATTAACTTATAAAAATTCAACTGTTAATTTTATTGAAAAAATACTCTAGAAAACTTAAATTGACCTATGAAAAGTCAACTACTGATTTTGTTTAAAAAAATACTCTATAAAATGTGATAATTTTACTTATTTTAAAACAATTTTATTTAGTAAGAAATTTTATAAAAATTTTGGCATATTTGTTAAAAAATTCATTAAATTTACATATTTTTTATGACAATTTGACAAAAGCTAAAAATTGGCCAAAAAATGGCAAAAATATTGCATAATTGTATTAAAAAACTGTGAAATTTGTTTGATTTTCTTTGAGTATCCAAAGTGAGCCAGGAACCCCATATTACTATCTACCTATATACATATATATCAATTTGAACGAATGGTGTTTTTGGCTTCTAGGGACCTCAAAACGAAAAAGTATCATGGTCCCAAGCTTAGGTCTTACCGTGACTACTACCGTAATAGCGTATTCCCTATATAGGGAAATTCGCTAAAAAAGTATTTCTATTTACCAAAGTGACATTATTTGCAGTTGTTTCTTTAGAATTAAGAGTACTAGTCACCCTTCCAGAAAAAAACATGACCTTGGTTCAAATTAATTTACTATGGAGAGCGCAATTTGTGTACATAGCAGTGCTTGCTTATGTCTCTAGCTTAAACACTAATTGAGGGAAAAAACTTAATTTTTACCTAACAATACTATAAAAACAATATATTTTTTAAATTCAACAATGTAAGAAATCAACAGCATTAAATAAAATATAAAAAATGGTTGAAGTGAGATAACGTTAAAATATACCATATAAATTAAATAAACATTACAATAACAAATAAAGTAAATCTAAATCTAAACCTAAATTCAATAGCAACTATAAACCACAAAAAATATTATTTAAGTATCAGGAAATTCCACAATTAATTAATTCTATCCTTACTCTGTGCCATCGATATTTCTCCCGACATCATTCGATCATTCGATGTTCTTCGTCCAGGCATTAGGCACTGACTCAAGATTTAAACTTTCACTTTTCAGTTTTATTCCTGTTCAATTTCAAAACAAATCCTATGTACAGCAAAATAAAACTATGTTTATGGTTCTCAAAGACCCCCCCCCACACCCCTCACCCCTCCCCCGTCACAGTAAACCTGCGTACTCAACGAATTTACAATAAATCTTTTTTTTTGTTCATCAGATAGGTTGACTTCTTTGCTCCAGGTATTCTTCAACAGAGTAGAAGTCTCCCTGCAGCATGTTTCAACAAGTTTATTTATGGCCCTTAATTCGAATTTCAGAGGCATATGGGATTGTAGTTCAAACTGTACATATTGACGACTTAGAATTTTTTAGGTAATGATACAAACCACGTCAACAAAGTTTGAATCAAAAAGCTCAAGTAAAAACAAATTCAAATTATAGAGGCTATATTTTGCAAATACATCAAACTATCAGTGAATGGTTTATCAATGAGAGGTTTTCTGAAGGGAACGGAAAACAATTTCTAATTACAGAGGTTTTAGAATTATTGAGGTTCAAATCCATGAGGTTCTACTGCATAAAGTAGGCTGATATAATATTTTTAAATATTCACAGTGTAACCATTGCATATTCCATAAAATTAATAATTTTCTATTAGATGCTACTGAATATGAATTTACTTACGGTTTTGCGATTGGATGGAATTCTTATTGAATACCGTAAAATATGATTTTTTCAATTATTTACCAACCTTTAAAGAGTGTTAGGATCTGGAGTTGAAACAGCTGCGTCTGGAAAGGCCGATCTTCCATCATGTTGCTCTCGAGCGGGTGGTTGGAGGGCTGAGAAGCAGCGGACGTCCATGTACATGTCCTTCTGTTGTGGTCCTAGAGGGTCTCGCTGTTTCAATGTGTTGAGAAGATAGTGGTGAAGGATCTAATTTCAGAAGACAGTTTGTCGGAGAGTCAGCTGTGAGTCGCCTCGTTGGACACCTAGTGGTGTTCGTTCCACCCACAAGGGTGAACAAATACTTCCTCTAAGGTGTAGGAGCCTTAAGTCTCGATAACCGTACCAAAAAACCCCACCCCCCTTAGGGTATCGGTCAGTGCACTTAGGCCCAACTATCCTATTAATATGTCGCGGTAACAGGGGTAGGATAATAAAGGGATAGGGAGACAAGGTGGCCAAAAATGTTGAGGCTGAAATAAAAAGTTTAAAGTCACAGAATGTTTATGGAAGGAAGGTCATAATTTAAATAGTTGATTGAAAAATTGAGAAATGGAAGCTTGAAAAGAAATTCATTTTAACACCTGGAGGAAAAAATAGTGGGGGATGATGGCTTGAAAACTTTGATTTCTCTTTGATATGGATGGGGACTGGAATAGTTAATTTAACAGAGCTCCTTCTTTAAGAGCCATAACATTTAACAACATTTAAAGAAGTCCTAAAAAATGAACTTTCAAGATAAGTAAAGATATTTTACGGGACTAGGCTAGGTCATCCAACAGAACCCCTCTCTCAGAGCCATAGGCATTTAATGACTCTTAGAGCCATAACATTTAATGACTGGGGAAAAGTACTAAAGGATGACCTTTTGGGCCACCTTGGTGTGGGGCCTATGTGTGTCATGTGTGATGAATAAAACTGATTTTAGAAACGGTTATAGGTTGATAAAAGATAAACTGTGAGGGAACCATCGTTTTGAAGATCATCTGCAACAAAAGAGAAAACCAAACACATTAGGACATTTGATTTTGTAGGAATCAATATTAGATGTAAACACTGCATCGATCCAAAATCATATAAATTTGTTTTTTTCTGAAATTTATAAATATTTAGCTGGTTATTTGGTGTTCAAGCCTGCCTTATAAAATGGTAGGTAGTTTTATAAAGCCTGCATTATAAACCCATGTTAATTAGCCGAAGATGGAATTAGTTATTAAGTTCAAATGCTCTGGTTGCGAAAAAAATATTTTTGTAACCATTTAATTTGTGTATGTAGGAAACTTCCATCATGACAAATACTGAAAATAATTCATTGTTTAGCTGGATTTAAAGAATACACATACAAAAGCAAATAAAAGAGTATCCACAAGGAAGTCTTAGCTGGACAAAGAAATGAGCAAATGGGAAAATAATATTTCTACCCAATATGATAATACCAGAAACCAAATCAAGTTCCTAAAATATATATTTTTGTATTTGTGTTATGTTTGGGTATTCTATTTTTCATCCAGGAATTGAGTTTCAACCTTGAAGATTATATTACACTCTTTTTTACAATGAAGCGGAAAATATGAGAAAAGTAAAGGTAGTTGCAAAAATCTTGAATTTAAATAATAATAAAAAGGATTACCATGGTCTTCATATTCTCATTTATAATGCTATGAAATATTAAAAAAATTACCTGATTTACTGCAGCGTCCATTGAATGATGATGGCCTTCTACTTCATTACAGTCATTTTATGCTACAAGTAATTTTTTGGAATACATGGTTACTCTGTATATTTACTTCAAAACGGTGCTCAAACAATGAAAGTTGTTAAATATCAGGGAAGTAGCTCAAAGTAATTTTTTTACTCAATGGAGAGTGCAACAATTTTCTTTTAGGGAATTGATCACTATCTATGCTCTAGCCCATTTCACATGTGTAAAATAGGCTGCATGTTTTGCAATAACAATTATTTATGGTAACTTTTATAATCATTTACCAAGATCTGGTTCGATAAGGGCAACATTATTTGTGAAAAAAATAAAAATGGACCACCATCTCCACTTTTACTCAACTAAAATATTATAGTGGTTTTGTTTATTTTTAATTTTTAGATGCCTTTGCCTGTGAAGAAGCCTTACGAAGGGTATTACAGTTGCCTTCCTACACACCACCTTATATGTTAAGGATAAATAGGTTTAACCTCTATGATTTTGATCAGGGCCGATTTGGTAAAAGGGCCCAGGGAGGGGTAAAAGAGGCTTTAGGTTTGGGGCGCAAGCAAATGGAAAGATTTTAGATTGTACGGCAATGAAATCCTTCCCACTCTCTGTTCTCACTCATGACTCATCACTGCCCCTGTCTGCGTCCTGCGTGTTGCTACTTAATCATTGAAAACATTGTCTTTCTTTGTCAGTTCATTTTGTTCAACCTCCTGAAAATCGTGTTCCACCGCAGTTGGCTTGAGAATAAGTTTATTGTTGTGTTTTTTCTAATAATTTAACATGGTTGTATCTATGTTCCGATTTATCCTTTATCATAAATTGTGCTAATCATAGATTCACTTGCTTCTTTATGAAATAAGTAACAAACTAAGGGGCAATGGTTTACATTTACTTCACAATGCGGGTAGCCTACTCTTATTAACAATTGAAAGTCAAAAGATAACACATTAGTTCTGTTATTGTTACCTATTTTGCGAATTCACGGGTCAAATGCCTATTGCATTAGCAATTTTTATTTTTTGATTCATATCAAGAGTGGGGAGGGGGGCGCAGGTATCTCTCGGGCCCAAAGTGTGTCAATTACAAATGGTGGGCTTCATTTTGATGTAAAAAAATATCAAAAATATATTTTGGTAAAGTATTTTTACTTCTGACATCAAATACAAAATCTATATATTAATAGGCAAGCATGTTTCTTTTCCTCCTTTTTTCTCAGCTTGTGAGCATCGTAGGGGAATCCATCATGCATACTGTTATAAGGGTATTGTGCTGTAGATGAGCAGAATCGCATTATAATTCCCTTCGGCCCTCAGGGCTTTGCCCTACAGGCTTTCAAAGTTTCAATGTTAATCTTATGAGAGAAGGATAATCGTATGAATCATAAGACAGCAATAACAAATTCAAGCAAATCAGGAAGAACAGATGTTTCAGCGATCTCTAGTTACTATAATAAGCTATACCCATATGTATGAACCCTTTTTTTAATAGAGATTTTATAACAAATGCAAATGTTTTCTATATCCTCTGCATATGAGGAGTTTCAATTGGATTTGGAAGCAACGGCACAGTTTTCAACTCTGACTAATATGATAAAACCAATCTTTTATCATATGGGACCTTGGTCCCGTATACAAAATTGGTCCCTTTATTATATTTGTATAGTTTCTATAAAGAGATACTTGTTTTAATAGATAACAGGTAGCTGGACCCTACAATAATGGTATGATGTTATAAGTACCTATTAAAAAAATATACAAATGGAAGCTATAATCATTGACCATACAAACTAACGTGAGTAGACTTCTCATATCAAAGACGTTTTGGAAACCAATTTATGGTGGCGCGATTTTCCGCACCGAACATGCGAACAAGTGACATATGTAGGCAAATCAGTAGTGAACTACCACTCTTATTGTTAACTAATGAGGAAACATGTTATAACTGAAGGTTATGTTTATGCTGTGATTAAGTGTTTTTGCAGCACTGTAAATCTAGCTGAATAATTATATCGATTGCAACTCCACTATCATAGCGAACCTTCCAAATTTTGCTATCAAAGAAAATGCATTGAATGAGAAGTCTATACACTACTTACTTCTTTATATTTACTCACAAATAGATGATCAAAGTAGAAACTGCTTTTGCAAATATGTCTTCGTTTTACAGTTATCAAAGATTTAAAAAAATAAATATTTCAAACCATCTCGTTACTATGCAACAAAATTAACAATAAAAATTATTGTTATCAATTATTCTTTACAGAAGTACATTTTTTTCTGTTAAACCTAATGATAGAATTAATTTTGAATATAATTTGCAATGTTGAAAACGACAGCTTCCAAGCAAATAATTAATTTTTTTTGTTTAACCACGCCGCCCATGCAGGGTTTGTAAGGCCAGGAGTTAAGTGTACCAACCATCATCAAAAGAGCACAAAACAATATATGGGTGTGGAATGCGTCAGAGATACACAATACACTATTGATATGCAATGACAATTACTCGTATTTTAGTCAAAATTAATTCAGTCCAAATAGAAACAAAGAAAGACTTTTTGATCCAAACAATATCCCCGTCGCAGCAGACCTGCATATTAAGCAATTTTCCAAAGGAGATTGAGATTTTGCATTTTCCACATAAACACCACAGGAATGAGTATGTAGGTTTGATGCCATGAAATGTTGTTAGGAAATGTAATGGTTAGGTAAAGTAAATATCATACTGTATCAGTATTCGGCACTTTTTAATTTTCCCCATATACTCCATGGGGGTACGGTAAGTGTAGGTTTGCCGCCAAAGGTTTTGTAAGCAAATATCAATAAACCCTACCTAGTGAATGTACACACCAAATTTTATAATTGATTTTGTATTTTAATAAATGCATTTAAGGTTACTTCAATAGAAAAATCACAATAACTCAATTATTTGTTGCCAGATGCTTTTCGCCCCTCTTTAGCTCAATACTGGATCTGCCACTGATTTTATTTCAGCGAATATTTGGTTGCTGGAGAAATACTGTGGAGGAAGGAAACGGCAAAAATAACATAGGATGGTACATCAGTTTATTCTACTTCTCCCTATTCATGAACATTAAACATTGGGTCATAGTTTTTACAATTCTATGGCGTTTGCACTACAATTAGTATATAATGAGAAAACAGTTATATAAACATTATTTTTGCATTGGAATAGTTTATTTTCTCTTAAAAACAAATACTATACGGGAAATTAAGGCTTTGTCACCATGTAAAAAATTTTAAAGCTTTTTATAAAATGTCTCCTTTGAAGAGACAAAAGACACTTTTTAATTTAACAGTCACCAGCAAGCATTACGTTTTTCCAACACTTATGTTTATATTTTACTATATCAAACAATAAAATTTCATACATATGTAGAATTTAAAATAATTACAAATTATATTAATTGAAATTTATTAAAAAAAAATAGGGAACTGTAAACTTTCATCTGGGAAGATATGGTAGAGCGTGCTAAGAGGTGGGGGGGGGAGAGGGCAGTAGGGAGCAGAGAAGATTTACCGCCTATCCTGCAGGTGTGGGCGTGGGTGTTCCAGTTGGAGAAAACTTCGGAACTCCCCTGGGGCTGAGCCGGTGGCGTCACTTTCCTTATAAAGATTTATTTCTCATTTACCAACTTGCACTGAGACAATAATACCTTCTAATCTTTAATCTCCCAATTAACAGAGACTATCACAGAAGAACATCCTGTGAATTACGTTTTAATCTTGTAACATGCAAGATGTCTGCTTAAATATTGAAATATTTTATTTGTTTGGTGAGAAGTAAACGTCACATTCGTATGTAACCGTTTCATATGAAACATTTGTGTGGAGGTACATTTAAAGAATAAGAAATGCATATAGAAAATAAAGTCCCTAGGAAACTCATGTTTTCTCCTTGATTAAATAATAATTTCAATTCATTATGCAAAAGGGGAAACCTCTATGGAGTAACAAGTTCCCTTGCTTGGATATAAAGTTAGTTAATGTAAGTCACCTTTGTAATCTGTAACTTCAAATATTTTCAGAGGTGTAGGTGATGGTGTTCCAATCCCCCACCCTACTTTTTCATTGCTGCTCGTTTCATTTAGGGTATTATTAATCATAAGCAAAACAAATTTAATAACAAAATCTAAAGCCTAGAGTTTAATTTTTATAATTTTTAATTATTTTTTCAGGGATTCATAACTCAACAAGTAAGCATGCAGCTACCATGGGAGTCCTAATGGGCATTACTTATGCATGAGATATGGTTATTGAAATGTCTTGTAATAGTTTGCAACAGCTTGTAATAGGTTGTTGGTTCTTGAACATATGTGTATATATTTCTTTTTATGCTACACATATGCTACCATATGTGCTAATTGTGTTGCTATTTGGGTAAGAAAACATATATATAAAACATTTGATCAAAATCGGCCTACCACCATGATAACCTTGTTTTTTATTTATGCAATATGATTTGTTGCAAAGTTTGAGAGACCTTTAATTTGATGCGCATATCAACCTATGCTACATTTTAGATTTTCTTCTGACTCCTTGTGGACCGTCTCCCCTTGGAGGTTTAAGGGCAATCAATACATTGGGAAGTAGACGTTGTTACTCAAAATCGTTTTGTAAAGTTTTAGTTATATTACTTAAATACTTTTAAAGATATTATATCGTTTCCAGTCTTTTTTCCATCCTGTATAACAGATATATTTTTCAAAATAAAAATTTAATAAATTTATTTCTAACCTACTAGGATTTTACCACTTGAGCGGGCTCCAAACACAATAAACAATAACCACAAAATATAAAAAACCTATCCATCAAATCCTACAAGACAACACAAAAATAATTTTAGCTGAAAATCGTATTTATAAGTGACTTTTTTATCATTCTGCAAGAAATCAGTCTGTTTTTCGTTCTCACAATAGTATCCAAAACGTTTCTTTTTTGTCCTAGGACTGAAAAACCAGCTGAAATTTTTTTTAAGTTGTACGACTGAAAAGTCAGCTCTTTGCCAAGTGTTATCTATTAATTTTCTATGAAGAATAGTAAAATTCAAACATTATAAAAAGCATTGTTTAAATATAACAGAAATGAAAATACTGTATATTACTTACTTTGTAAGTATAATATAGAAAATACAACTTTATGGTTAATATTTTGAACGAATAAAAGTGTAGTTGTTCATTATGATAAAAAAACGTCCATCACTCTGAGCAAAAGTGCCTTTTTGGTGCTTAATAGTTTTTAAAAACTTAACTGCGCCTCGTTTTTAAAACGCCACTCTTTGTTCCTAGTTGGCCTCAGCATCAACCCATTTCCCAGACGACTGCTGAACAGCCCACACGCTGGAAGTCCCATTCGACCTTGTGTTCGTTTTGAACCCTAAAGTGCCTTTTGCCGTGGTTGGGCTGGTGTGGCGGATGCCAGCTGATTTTAGTTTCTTTAAATATGTTGCTTAGCGACCAGTTTGTTTTGTTTTTATCAGAGTTGTTTTCTTGACCTCATCCATTGTACATGCTTGCACTTTAATAAAATTAATTTTACCACTTGTTTCAACATCGGATTTATTTCCAGACTTTATGTGTGGGATTAGATTTAGTGTATTGTTAACCATCCCCACAAAATCAATCTTTATTCAACACATACAAAAATACGTACCGTATGTGAAAGCGCCCTTGCAAAAAAAATACTTATTGCCTGCAACTAAACATACCTAATATTTACAATGATATTACTATATTTTTCCTTGTATCGTTATAAATCACGTTACCTATTATGGTTCTATAAATTCTTCTAAACTATAAAATTTGCAATCAATTGAATATCCTGTTAGTTTATTTAAAATTTGTAAACATTTTCTAAATTTCTAATACTACAATGGAGGGAATTCATGAATTTAATTCCGATATACTTAGGACTTTCCTTAAAATTTTCTTAATTATGCTTTTAATTTTAAAATTGAATTTGTTTCTTGAATTATAATTGTGTATGTCTTGCTGTCTTTGTAATTTGTACCCTCCCAGTCAAGTACATACCATAAATCCCTTTGGTGTGAGTATAGGTTGCCGCTAAATGGGTGCTGAAAGCATATATAAGTTAAATCCTACCTAGTGAATGTGTAAAAAAAATGTATCAGTTATGACAATAAATAAGTGAGATGCATTATTTTTTTGATTTTACATTAGAATAACATGGGAAACCCATGTTTGGATTTTCTCTGTAACGTAACCTGTTAAGACGAGTTAAAAATTCAAAATATTGTGATGGTTCATTTTTTAAGCTCTTTAAAATCCTATACTCTTATACGAGCAATGTTTGCTTGTTTGCTTGTTTGCTTGCTTGCACAATTGTCTCAAAAACGGCTCCGACGATTTCCTTCAAATTTTGGAATAAACTTAGTTTTACCTTAAAAATACGATTGAGATGGGTCACGCCCCCAGGGAAAATCTAATTTTGCTAAAAATTAAAGTTTAAAATTACAAAATTTTAACATTGGGCTTATGGGTTGCCATGTTGGCAACGAATTAACAACATATAAACAAGAAGTACATTCAGAACTTCAAAAAGAAATGTAACAGCTGTTTATGTACTGCATATTAAATGTCAATAAAGTTTATTCTGATATTTAAATTTACTAATATTTCACCGAGCAACGCTCGGTCCTCCTGGTACTATCTTATCTTATACTCTAAAACAAGCTCCGTTTGTACGGGCAAAGTTTTTTTTCGCTCCAAGGATTTTTTATTTTTTGATTGAATATGGGGGTTCTGGCCACCAGAAATCGATTGGAGCTGGTCCCATAGCTGGGAAAAATCCGGTTTTCACGCTAGAGCCCTTCAAAGATCCCATGTTATCCTTATGGAGATTTTTAAATAGAAAAAAAATCAGCTGATAACTGTAGATAAAATAAACCAATGTGTTACATCTTTAACCTGTGGTTTTAGGAAAATCATACCAATGTGCAGCAAACCTGGCGAGTGAGCGGAGCGAACGAGCTTTGTGTGAGAAACGAAAGTAATAATTTTACCGAGCTGAAGCTCGGTCCCCCTGGTACTTATACTCTAAAACAAGCTCCATTTGTCCGGGCAAAGTTTTTTTTCGCTCCAAGGATTTTTGATTTTTTTATTGAATATGGGGGTTTCGGCCACCAGAAATCGATTGGAGCTGGTCCCATAGCTGGGAAAAATCTGGTTTTCGCGCTAGAGCCTTTCAAAGTTTCCATGTTATCCTTATAGAGATTTTATTAATTGAACAAAAATCAGCTGATTACTGTAGATGTAAACTAATGTGTTACATCTTTAACCTATAGTTTAAGACAATTATACCAAAGTGCAGCACCCGTCGGCTTGGCGAGTGAGCGAAGCGAACGAGCTCGTCTCGAAAATGGAAGAGGGCGAGTGAGCGGAGCGAACGAGCTAATAATCTTACCGAGCTTAAGCTCGGTCCCCCTGGTACTATTTAGTAAAAATGGCAGATAAATTTTATAGTTATTTTTTACTATAAATCTATAATACGTGAAGCATTTTTTGTAAACACTACACTCCCTTATTTCTGGACCAATTTCAACGTTTGAGGTGTCAATAGATTCGTCTTAGTTCGTAGTTTTGCAATAAGGTTTTAGATTTTTTAAATTATAATTCTGAAGCCCAGGGCAAGCCCTTAAAGTTCGTTTTTTGTCCTTAAAACTAACATGGGGACGGGGAACAATTTGTATTGAATTTCAAAATAAAACAGCTGTTGATAGTATAACAGACAAACACATGTTAAAAGTTAAATAGAACTTTGAATTTTTTATTCAATGGGGCAAGGTTTTATTTCCAGGTACACGAGTAGGCATGCTGAGAGTATAGGCCCGCCCTCTGATTGGTCGAGAGCAGGTCACGTGACCGATGACGTCATCACGCCCCGCCTTCTGGAGCAAGTCACGTGACCGATGACGTCATCACGCCACGCCCCCAAGATGGCGGCCTCCTAGACCACTCCCCCAAGATGGCGGACCACGTGATCCAAGATGGCTTCCTAACCTCACTTTTACCACGTGTTTGACCACGTCTGTAACTACGTGAGTCAAGATGGCGTTATTTTTTACGAATAAAATTTTCATTGAGTTCTGCCGGGGTTTGAACCCGGGCTGCCAAGTTGGTGCGCCGCAACGCTGACCACTAGGCTACCACACTGTTGTGCTGAGAGCGTTGCAATGAGTCTGGTGACGCTGTAGTTTGATTTCTGCAGAGCGTATGGTCTTTAACGATTCTCCATAAGATTGTATCACTATCATTGTGAGAAATTTGAACTTTGTGAGCTTTTAGTTTTATAATTCTCCACCAGATTGAAGCACTATCTCGTAATTTGATGATTCACCACCAGAGTGTATTATCACTACCTTGGAGATTTCTCGTAGTTTTATGATTCCCCACCAGAGTGTGCCATGAGAAACTTTCATTTTTTAACTCAGCTTTATAATTCTCTACCAGATTGTAGCACAGATGGCCAGAGAACCCAGTGATATACATCCATATAATACACATTTTTATACACTTTGAGTGGTTTTTTTAATGTTCAGCTGGATTTTGCTTATAACATCTTAAAATTAGACAAGGAGAGGGTAAATGAGAACATTTCTGTGTTTAACATAAATAATTTATTAAAGTCTATTTGAAAATACAAACATTAGGTGCGGAGCCTGAGGGGCTTTCGGTTACATGCATCTTGTATCCTTCTTGGACCATTATTTCAAGATCGCTGTCTTCTAAGGCCTCGTTGTACTTGTTCGGTAGGAACACCGATGTTTTCATGTCGTTATCCTGGATCTCCAAGACGACAGCCATCCTCCCGAAGCGTGTGGTGACTCGTCGGGTAATCGTTCGTTGTATGGTACAGCACGTGTTTTTGTTGAGTCGTTATCTTCATGACCCTGTGAGCACACAAGATAGCGCTTTAGTTTTTCCACTTATAATTAAGCTAATCTAAGTTTATTAAAGTTAACTACAAATAGTTTCCTGTTGCGTAATCTCAACGGTTTTGTCAGTTGGTTTGAATTTTTAAATTTTATCAAATAACCAATGGAAAGGTCATAAAGGTCACCAATATATAAAGCGTGCATTAAGCTGTAAATTTCTCTTTATTTTCGAGCTCTCGTGTGAGAACGTCTTTCTGGTGATTACAAATAGTTTCCTGTTGTGTAATCTCAACTGTTTTGTCAGTTGGTTTGAATTTTTAAATTTTATCAACCGACGGAAAGGTCATAAAGGTCACCAATATATAAAGCGTGCATTAAGCTCTAAATTTCTCTTTATTTTCGAGCTCTCGTGAGAGAACGTCTTTCTGGTGATTTTTAATAACATTTTTAAAAAAACTATTTTTAATTGCTGCCAAATGGAGCCGATCAATGTTGCCCATACCAGCGAAACGTACGTCCGTCGTTTTAGAGTTCACGGGCAAAAAACTGTTTTTAAATTTAACGCCCCTCCAGAGGGGGTGACGGAGATTGAATGGTTGAGACGTGGGTTTTCTAGTTTGGTTGATAAAATGAAAGCCGATGCATCCGATGGGGATCAGTTGGGGTTCACACTACGCAGTTTAAATTTAAAAAGTAAAGAGCCTGGGTTTGTAAATTTCCGTCCAGCTTCTGAGGTGGATGGTGATGTTCTCTGGGAGATTTTTGGCGGGATTCTCCAGAGTAACGCCGATTCCATCACCTCAGCCGATACGTTCCAAGTCCAATGTACTCGTGTGAATCTCCCCGTTGGCACCGGTAGAATACGGCCAGGGATGTTTAGAAATTTCAATGAAGAATGTCACAAACGGCGGGGCATCATTGCAATAAATAATAAAGACCGACTCTGCCTGCCCAGAGCAATCGTTGTGGCTAAAGCTAAGGCTAAAGGAAGTCCTGAGTTTCAGGCCATTCGTAAAGATAAACGGAACAGACAGCTTAACAAGGCGACAAAACTGATGCAAAAGGCCAGGGTGGAAATACCTGAAGAGGGGGCGGGTATCCAGGAGCTAGTTAAATTTCAAGAACACCTTAAAAAGTACAAAATAACAGTGTACAATTATGACGCCTGAGGCAGGGACGAATATTATGAAGGAAACAACCCTGAAGCGCAGTATAAAATCAATCTGCTATTTCATAATGGGCACTTTAACGTGATCACTTCTTTGACGGCTGCCTTTGCTTGTGCCTTCTATTGTGAACCCTGCCATACACCTTACAGCAATAAGGGAGCACACAGATGTGCAAACATCTGCCCCGAATGTCAAACTGTCTCTCCACCTTGTGTTCAAGACAACGAGGGGGTACTGTGTCCTGAATGTAACCTGACTTTGAAGAACCGCATATGTTTTCTGGCCCACAAAAAGGAGCGCTGCAAATCTGTTAAAAAATGTTTGGACTGTAACAGATTGATTAACCTGAGAATCAGAAAATCCCCTCATGTCTGTGGCGAAGTCTATTGTGTGATCTGTACAGAGTTTATGCCGCCGGAACATCAGTGTTTTATGAAAGTGGATAAAAACCGTCCCAAGACAGAAAATTCGCTGTACATATTCTTTGACTTGGAGACACGCCAAGATGAACCTCTATCGGCTGACGATCCCGAGACAAAGGTTCACAAGGTTAATTTGTGTGTCTCACAGCAGTACTGCTGGAAGTGTATCGGGGGACAAGAGTGTGACACTTGTACGGATCGCACCAGAATATTCAGAGAGGAGCCTATAGCTAGATTTGTTGACTACGTAATGGAGTCCCGCAAAAAATTCAAGAATGTATGCGTGATTGCTCACAATGGCCAGGGATTTGACTTTCAATTTATTTTGAAACATATAATTGAAGAAACTAAATTCACACCCGAGTTAATCATGCGTGGGACGAAAGTAGTACTCCTGAAGTTTGACAAGGTGCGCTTCGTCGATTCGTTGAACTCCTTTCCTATGGCCCTCTCTGCATTGCCTAAAGCCTTTGACCTTCCTCCAGAGCGTAAGAAGGGTTATTTCCCCCATCTGTTCAACACGCTTGCAAATCAGAACTATGTTGGACCCATTCCCGCTAAACAATTTTACTGTCCTGACACAATGTTTGAGAAAACCTATAAAGACTTTGAAAATTGGCACAACGAACAGATGGCTCAAAATTACATTTTTGATTTTCAAAAGGAACTTATTGAATATTGTATTTCCGATGTTGAAATTCTAGCCCAAGCGTGCATTAAATTCAGACAACTTTTCATGCAGGAATGCAACGTAGAGCCCTTCTTAGAGTCCGTTACGATCGCGAGCGCTTGTAACTTAGCGTTCAGGCGTAATTTTTTGAAACCCAACACGATTGGTCTTGTTCCCAAAAATGGTTATCGTATGGCTGACAACCAGTCTGCCATTGCATTGCAATGGTTGACCTGGGAGGAAGACCAGCGAAACGTTTCCATTCAGCACGCTGGGCGCGGGAGAGAGAAGAAAATTGAAGGAATGAAAGTGGATGGGTTTGATGGTGATCGCATTTATGAGTTCCATGGTTGTTATTTCCATGGATGTCCTAAATGCTTTCCCTACAAACGAGAGGAGCCTCTGAAGGAGGACCCCTCTGACAGCCTACATCTCAGATATGAAAAAACGAAAGCAAAAATTCAAAAACTCTCTGACACCCCGTATGAGGTAGTTGAGATGTGGGAGTGTGATTTTAGGAAAATTAAACACGACAAAAAACTAACATATTTAAATTCCCTACCAATCCTTAACTCTCTCCCGCTTGAACCCCGAAACGCCTTTTTTGGAGGAAGGACAGGCAATGCCAAGACCTACCACAAGTGTGGAGAAGGAGAGACGATACAATATGTTGATGTCTGCTCCTTATACCCCTACGTATGCAAAAGAGGACACTACCCCCTAGGACACCCCACCGTACACGTAGGGGACAGAGTTTGCCGAGAGCTAGGGTTGGATGTAAACGGCCTAATGAAATGCAAAGTGCTGCCCCCACTTGACCTCTACCACCCAGTTCTACCGACAAGAATGAATGATAAATTGATGTTTGTACTGTGTCGTAAATGCGGGGAACAGATGAACCAAGAAGATTGTATTCATAGCAGTGATGAAAGAGCCCTGACCGGTACATGGACGATGGATGAGATACGGAAAGCTGTGGCTAAAGGCTACGTGATCCTAGATATTTTTGAAATATGGGAATACAAAATGGCGACGTACGAGGACGGAGGGCTTTTCACGGATTTCATCAACAAATTTTTGAAAATTAAACAAGAGGCGTCGGGTTACCCTTCTTGGTGTGTAACACAAGAGGATAAAGAGAGATATGTGAAGGAATATTTCGATCATGAAGGCATAAGTCTGGACCCCGCCAAGATTGAAAAGAACAGTGGCCTTAGATCCCTGGCCAAACTAATGCTGAACTCGTTCTGGGGCAAGTTTGGACAAAGAGAAAACCAGACAAAAGCGTCACTAATCCGAGATCCCAAAGAATTTTTCAGCCTGATGACGAACCCTACGATTCAGGTGAACACTATCAGAGAGTTGAATGAAGATGTTATCTTGGTGAACTGGCAAAATATTGATGAGGTCGGTGAATCACTGCGGACAGTGAATGTTGTTCTGGCAGCGTTCACCACAGCACAGGCTCGTTTAAAACTCTACGAACACCTTGAAGCTCTCGGTGGTCAGGTGCTTTATTACGACACAGACTCGGTCCTCTACGTGTACAAAAACGGGTTGTATAGGATTTCTACAGGTGACTACTTGGGTGAGATGACCGACGAACTGGCGGAATACGGTCCAGGCTCTTATATTTTGGAATTTGTATCTGGCGGCCCAAAGACGTACGCTTACCTGGTATGGTCAACAAATCGGAATGAACTAGTTGAAGTGTGCAAAATTAAAGGGCTCACACTTAACCTCAACACCTCAAAAAAGCTCAATTTTGCACAACTCAAAGAAATGGTTTTGAGTGAGTCGAAACTTGTTGTTGAGACATCAGAAAACCGAATTAGAAGAACTAAAAATAAAGATGTTATTACAGTGAGAGAAACTAAGTTTTTCAGGATAACAGGTCCTAAAAGACGACATGAGGGGGAATATGACACCTTGCCTTTTGGCTACAAAAAAGCCAGACTTACCTAATCCCACCAGTCAATCCTCTCCTCCAGCTCGTCCAGTCTCTTCCTCATCCTTGCTATTGCGCGTTCCAGCTCTCTGTACTCGAACAAATCGTAGTTGCACTCTGTATAAGGTCCGTGTAGCCACTGCATTAGGGAGAATACTGTGAGAAACATGTTGTCTTGTTGAAAACTTTCGTATTACTGAAGGAGAGCTGGTAGGGAGAGCGCGTGATAAGATTGAACCGTGTTATCATCATTCTCTAACCCCGTGGTGTAACATTTGTACTTTTGCTCTCTTACACAACAGCGCATCAAGTATTATCACTATTAATGCTGATGACATTTTTAACGTTTTACATAACGGCCATTGCTTTTTGATTAAAAAAATAAATGTTTGAAAAATTAAACTTGCGTATTTTTACATTTAGCCTAAATTTAGAGCAGTAATTTATGACTTTTATAAAATCAGATTATTTATACCATTACGACGTTTCACTGGGATATACGAGTGAATGAAGGTCACTGGCGTGGAACTAAAAAGCCCGTAAACCATGTGTGGAGTGAGTCATTTGCACTGGGAAGTTCAGTTGATGACTTTGTTTGTGAGAATGTTTGAATGAATGGTGTGAAAGATGTGAGTGAATGAAGGTCACTGGCGTGGAACTAAAAAGCCCGTAAACCATGTATGGAGCGAGTCAAATGCGTTGAAAATTCACGCAACGACTTTGTATGTGAGAATGTTTGAATGAATGGTGTGAAAGGTGTGAGTGAATGAAGGTCCCTGGCGTGGAACTAAAAAGCCCGTAAACCATGTATGGAGCGAGTCAAATATACTGAACGGAACAGGCAATGACTTTGTGTGAATGTGTGTGTGAATGGGGGCTTAGTCGACTGAGTAGCCCGAGTGACTCTTTGGAACGACCCTTTAATCCTTGTGAAACGTCGTGTTGGTACTTTGACGGAAATTCCTGATCTTGGTCAGGTCGCCGGCAATCATGGCTGCTGACGATCCCTACGGTCAGAAGGGAGGTGAGGTAGCTCACCACGGCATGCAGCGAAGGCAGGGGCTGTATGGGTATTCCACAAATGATCATCGGTCACGCACCGGTGATCTTTGGGGGATATCAAGGGGGAAATGGAGGCGACAACTAGTTTTTGGAGGTCGTCACAGTCTGCGGCGGTGGTAGGGGCCGCAGAATCTCGGGGGGTAAAAAAAGTATTGGTTGTTAGTCCGGTACATAAAGTGATTTTGTAACGTACGTGTTAGTTTCCTCTGCATAGCCGGACTGTAAACATCTACACGATGGATACCTACTGTTGTGAAGCGAAATGTTTTGTAATACCTACAATGCAAGTTGACGGAATTGCATGTAGAACTTGTGAGCGTTTTAGCTTTTGCATGTGTCGATGTAAAACCTATCAGCTGCCGACACCTGAACTCAAATCATTGAAAGTGTACAAGTCAAAGTTTTTCCACACCTGCTGTCCGCAACGATGTGTCAAGTTCCATCTTGAAAATCTTCTCCATTGCAGAAAATGTTATACGCATGCTGATGAATTTTGCAATTGTCACATAAACCTATGTAAATATAGAACAAGCTGGACTGCTGATCCAAGTAAATCCGTAAGCACAGAGGGGAACGTAGGCGACCACTAGTTTGTTTTTGGAGGTCGTCGGCGGTAGTGGGGCCATAGCATCCCGGGGTGAATATAAATTGATGAAAAACCTTCTTAGTCTATCATTATAACAATGAATGTCAGAAATACAATAGCTGAAGAGTTGCATAAACAGGCGCGTAAAAGATATCCTCGGCGACAAGTTACCCTTAAGGGGATTAATGATCTCTATCAAGCGGATTTAGTTGAAATGCAACCTTATGCTCGAATAAACAAAGGTTTTAAATATATAATGACGATGATTAATTGTTTAACTAAATACGCGTTTGCAGTTCCGATAAAAAATAAGACAGGTGCTGAAGTGGCCAAAGCTTTAGAACCTATTTTCGCAAAGCACAAAATGAAACACTTTCAAACAGACGATGGTAAGGAATGGTTTAATAAAAATGTCCGAGAGTTAATAAAAAAACACGGAATAAATCATTATGCGACATTTTCAGATATGAAAGCAAGCATTGTGGAAAGGTTAAACCGAACATTAAAATCTCGAATGTGGAAAGAGTTTACAGCTAGGGGTTCTCATGAATGGTTAAACATATTACCAGATATCGTAAAATCTTATAATAATTCAAAACATAGAACAATTGGTATGAAACCTAAAGACGTGAGGCAAAAACACGTTAAAGATATACTGGCTAGGATTAATAAGAAGTCAAAAGTGGTTAAGTATAAACCAAAGTTTAAAGTGGGCGATAGTGTCAGGATAAGTAAGTATAAAAGGGTTTTTACGAAAGGCTACCTTCCTAATTGGACGAATGAAATTTTTAAAATACACGCAATTAAACCTACGAAACCTGTTACTTATATTTTACAGGACTATAAGGGAGAAATACTTAAAGGTGGGTTTTACGAACAAGAACTGAATCATTCAAAAACTGGTAACGTTTACCTAGTTGAAAAAGTGTTACAACGCAAGGGGGATAGAGTTAAGGTGCGTTGGTTGGGTTTTGATAAATCACACGACTCGTGGGTGCAAAAGAGTTCTATAAAATAGTAGTACATACTGAAAATACTTTCACTTTTTCACAAGATGCGTATTGTAAAACATACCATACAGATACCAATTAAAAATTTTGATTCTTTTATTGGTTCAGGTATGGGCACAGAGAAGAGACATGGGACGCTTCTTCCAAACACTATACGGTGTATTATTTGTGGACCGTCAAACTGTGGCAAAACAAACGTGCTTTTCAACATGCTTTTTGACCCAAACGGTCTTCGATTTAAAAATATATATGTTTTTTCAAAATCCCTTTATCAGCCAAAATATAAATTTTTACCCAAAACAATGCCCAAGGAAGTTGGATATTTTGCATTTAATGAAAATGCTAAGGTCCCCCTGCCAAATGATGCTAAACCCAATTCTATTATGATATTTGATGATATCGCATGTGAAAAACATAACAAAATTAGAAATTATTTTACTATGGGGCGTCACAACGAAATAGATACATTTTACTTGGGTCAGACGTATAGTCGTATTCCGAAACAGTTGATTAGGGATAACTGTAATTTATTGATAATTTTCAAACAAGATGATATGAATCTTCGGCATATATATTACGATCATGTCAACACAGACATGAAATTTGAAAATTTTAAAGAAATATGTAGCGTAGCGTGGAAAAATGATCATGGGTTTATCGTCATTGAGAAAGATAGTGAAATTGATAAGGGGAGATACCGGGTGGGTTTGGACAGTTTTATACAAGACTTATAATGGTGCGCATCTATACATACTCTGATCTTAGAGGATTTAACAGTAAACTGCATAATGTTAAGTCCAACTTATGTACCTTTTACTATCGGGAAAAGAAAAGGTTTTGTGGTAACTACTGCAGTAGGAAGGGTAAATATGGACATCCGTTCAGCCGAAGGTGTTGGAGGCACAGAAAACCCGCGAGTTCAGCATTAACTCCGCCGGTGGTGTTGCTTATGATTTCTGCAGGTGAAAGGATCTATAACCGTGATATTTGGATTCGTTTCTTAAATAAATGTGAAGATAATAAAGTTCCACTGGAGTTGGTTATTTATCATGAAGATATGATTAATTCCACAGTTAGAAACCCTCAGAATTTGATATCTCGATTTAGACCGTTTCCAAACATGTTTGGCAGTGTACTACCACTGCGAAACCTACATGGAAGTATTAATTTTGCTCAAATAGTCTTGAAAATGTTAGACTATGGATGTAAAATACCGCATGCGTTAAGATGTATTGTGTTGACCGAAAGGACTATTCCGATCAGACCACCCCTGGAAATTTATCGTACATCCATGTCGCTCAATTGCTATATTGATATTAGTTATAATACTGCTTGGGGACCGATTCCCGATGGTACACCAAGAGGACCTAGAGGAAAACCGTTTGCAGCTGTCAATAACTACTGTCAAGGCTTATACACGGTTGAGTTTTTGAAACAAGCATTACCGACAGTCCCATCACAATGTGAGAGATTCGGTATAACACAAAATAAAGGTGTATACACCGTATCAAATAGAAAGCTGTTTGAACAGTGGCGCACTTTTACAGGGACCAATCCGTGTGAGTTTTGGCTTTTAAATTCTTATCTCATGTATAACAGACGTCATGATAAACCGATGGCAAAGTTGAAAAAGTACATGGAGAAAACTGTGGAAAGTGATAAGTATATTGTAACGCATGTTTCGGAATGGAGAGATGATGTTAAGAGATCTTGGGTGTTTAAAAGTTTTACGCGTCCTTACATGATACCGCGATTTGATGCAAGGGAACATAGGCATTTCAGAGGGTTAGATTTTAGTAAGGGGGTTTCACTTTTGGACGTTATCAATTATATAAAAAGATATAAGAGGCGTGCTATGTTTTTCAGACAGGTTGAGATGCCTTAAACTATTAATTATCCATTATTTGTGTTGTAAAAACAGTCGTTATCATGAAGTCGAACAAGAAACATCTAATTTTACGTATAGCCAAGCTCAAAGAAGCTATTCGTCGAAAGTATAACAGTTTCAAGACGGGCGTTAGTGAAAGTGAAAGGTTTTTCGAAAAGAAATATAAACCAATAATATCAGAAATTAAAAAGGCCAGTTTTACACCTAAAAATGAGTTGACAGTTAAAAAAGAAGAACCAAATGAGGAGGAGGAGGAGGAGGAGGAATATCATGAAATGGAACAGGATGAGGAGGAGCAGGAGGAGGAAAGTAAAGATTTTAGTCCACCGGGGGATACAAGTCAGATTGATACGCTTCTTTCTACACCGCAAGGAAGGAACAC
The DNA here is from genome assembly GCA_030545055.2 of Neoaliturus tenellus. NCBI lineage: Eukaryota > Metazoa > Arthropoda > Insecta > Hemiptera > Cicadellidae > Neoaliturus > Neoaliturus tenellus. The sequence goes on from CM061532.1 coordinate 214,500,000, forward strand.
TGTTTCAATGTACATAAATGAACAGTTTCAGAACGATTTAACTAAACAGTATATGGACTTATTTATGAGAGATCGTGGTGGTAGAAAAACTATGATTGATCATACATACGGCCCAAGACTTAATGAAAAAGGAGAACTTCTTATGATTGGAAATAAAAAGTTAGAGTTTGATGAAGATGGTTCAATAATTATAGATGGCACTGCTTATAACGGTACAGAAGGTTTCTACGAACTAATATTCAAAAGAACACCATATGGGTATGACGAAAACGACAAAGAAATTTATAAGGAAATATTAGAAAAAACTAACGCACATAAGAAAGGCTATAAAAGTACGGCGAATATTAATAGAAATACTTCCACAAAATATAAAGCATCATAGAGAAACTATTTCCAAATACAAAGCAAGGCTCAGGAATGCAGTGGAAGTCCCCGGTTTCACGTGACATATTGCACTGGGATGATCCGAATGAACTTGTTGATAGATTACGTTTACTTGTAATGTCCGCAGAAACAGGGAATAACTCACATAGTAACGAAATTATAAATATTATCGAAGAACTGCGAGAAGGTGGGTATATAAAAGGTTCTGGTAACAACAGATTTAAATCATTGTTAAAATGAACGTGGACAAGTTCGGTCGATATACCTATACAGGTATGAGCATCGATAAATTCGGTCGTCATACGTCTACGGAAAGACTTAGAGGTTCAAAGGGCGAGGGGTTTAAAATGATAGAAGATAAAAGTGGGTATGACATAGACAACAAAAGACTAACTAACGTAGCTGATCCACTTAGTGAAAACGATGGAGTGAACTTAAAAACACTGCAGACACATACAAGTCCTTGTTTGAAATTAAATAATAAAAGTGGGTATGACATAGGCGATAAAAGACTAACTAACATAGCAGATCCGCTTCATGAAAATGATGGAGTGAACTTAAAAACTCTGCTGACACAAACAAGTTCTTGTTTGAAACTAAATGATGAAAACGTATTTGATGTTAACGGTAAAAGAATCACTAACGCTATTGATCCGGTAGACAATAATGATGTTGTAATAAAAAAGTATCTACATTCACGAATACCCATTAAAATAGATCCTTTGAAAAGTTATTCATTTCATCAATATACAATTCAAGATGTTGGCCCCCCAATGGCTGGAGGTGATGCAGTTAATTTAAAATATTTAACAGACAATACGCTTGTAAGAAGGGGATATACTTTTAGTGCCAACAAAAAAAGAATAGTTAATCTTGGAAAACCGATTGAATTAGACGATGCTGTTAATAAACAATATCTAAAAATGGCATTGGGTGATTTAGCCTATGTTGTGTATAAAGGCATGCACAAAGATAGATCTTCCATTGTACCGGCTGATGTATGGAAGCAAAAGGTTTTAGAATCATCATGGGAAGATCTATTTAGCGATGATGCATTGTGGTTAATTACTTAGTAATAAAATGGCAGGGGTTAAAGAAACATCAAACAGTCGAAAGCCAGCTCTCGTCACAGGAGGAGGTATTTTAAGTTCTGCCGTCAACAAAGCAATAGATTTGCTACCCATTGAACTTCATATTCCGGGTTATAATTTTTGTGGACCAGGAACTAAATTAAAAAAGAGATTAGCTAGAGGTGATCGAGGAGTAAATCCTTTAGACGAAGCGTGTAAAATTCACGACATTGCCTATTCGAAATTTTCCGACGCGGAAAGGAGACAACAAGCTGATAAAGAGCTTGCAGAACGAGCGTGGCATAGATTTAAGGCAAGAGACGCGAGTTTAGCTGAAAAAGCGGCTGCTTGGACCGTGACAACAGCGATGAAGGCAAAAACAAAGTTTGGTGGTGGGACTAGTAAGAAACGAAGACGCTGTGTAAGAAAGCCTGCGAAGAAAGGCAAGGGATTGTACCTAAGACCATATCCAAAGAGAGGAGCTGGTAAAAAGAAAAGAGGCGGAGGTAAAAAAAACGTTCATCCCATTAAAATCTCTTACTAACCACGAGCTCGAGTACTATGCAAGCAAATTAAACATTCCAAACTTTAGAGGTGTTTTCATGAGAGATACTCTACCCGTTCGTCCGAGAAATTACGAGACAGCTATAGTGAATTTAGATTCTATCAACGGGGCTGGTACACATTGGGTGTGTTATAAAAAACAAGGCAATCGAGTTTTTTATTTTGATAGTTTTGGTAACCTTCGTCCTCCTGTAGAAATGCTTAAATATTTCGGACCCTCAGCTGAAATTAGGTATAATTACGATCGACAGCAAAACTTTAACTCAGTTATTTGCGGACATTTGTGTTTAAAGTTTCTAACCAATGTTTTGCCTTAGCGGTTGCGGTTCCACCATTAGTTGTGAAATCTTCCCTCCTGTTGATGTGAGCACAGGCAGTTGGGAGATAGGGCTGGTAGACCTGTCTACATATAATTCGATTCCTAACATAGAAAAGGGTGTGAATGATAAATTTTACTATGGCGATAATAAAGAAATAACCATCCCGGAAGGGTCTTATGAAATTGAAAATTTAGAAGAGGTGATTAAAAAACATGTACATATTAGATTACACGCTAATAATAATACATTAAAGGCAGAGATGAAGTGTGTGGAAGATGTACACTTTGAGAAAGAAAATACGATAGCCAAACTTTTGGGATTTGAACAAAAATTGTACCCTAAGAATAAGCAACATGTATCGACAAACACGGTCAACATTATAAAGGTAAATACAATCAGAGTTGAATGTAATATTGTGCGGGGTTCGTTTCAGAATGGTGTTGAGGGTCATACAATCCACGAGTTTTATCCCACTGTCGAGCCAGGGTATAAAATCCTAGTCATACCAAATCCAATCATTTATTTGCCAGTGAACGTCCAGCGGATAAGTAACATTTCGATTCAGCTCAAAGATCAGGACGGAAATTTTGTAAATTTTAGGGACGAGATAATATCACTAAGATTACATCTACGAAAGCGGTAGAATGGGTTTAGTATTTAGGCCCGTGACAGATTCGACACCACTCATTGTGCGAAAGGAAACTGAACGATTAACATCGTTCAATATTAAATTTTTGGAAGCTCTAGGATTTAAAGTAGAAAATGTTCGCCATAGAAAGAACAGCCGAGTATGAAAATACAGTGATAGGCTACGAATACCACACATATAAACCGTATGCATCGTGCACGTTTAAAAATAACGATGAAATCAGGATATCCGTCAGTCAACAAGATATTATTACTGCTCCATTTGAGAGTACACTATATATTGCGGGTAAAATTACTGCGAAGAAAGGAGACAATGTTGCCACTAATGCATTACTTGTTAACAATGCTATAGCTTATCTTTTTGATGATATCAGATATGAAATCGGGGGCATTGAGGTGGATCATACGAAAAATCCGGGCATAACGACTACAATCAAAGGCCTCCTGTCCACTCGTGAAGCGGAAAAAGACATTTTAAAAAATGCCTGTTGGTTAGGTGCCGGGCAAACATTGCAAACTGATAAATTTAATTTTTCAATACCACTACGAATGCTACTCGGCTTTGCCGAAGATTACAAAAGAATTTTAGTGAACGTTAAGCAAGAACTTATCTTGTTGAGGTCAGCCTCTGACCTTAACGCTATAACTTCTGCTGACGCAACATCTTGTGAAATAGAAATAACAAGTTTATACTGGCGGATGCCCCACGTATCGGTTGTCGATACTTTTCGTTTAAAACTTTTGCGAATGATTGAAAAAGACACACCCGTTCATTTACCGTTTCGATCTTGGGAACTCCATGAATTTCCCATCCTCCCGCAAAACGATCGTCAGTCTTGGACTGTCAAATCTACGTCACAAATTGAAAAACCACGCTATGTCGTACTAGCGTTTCAAACTGATAGAAAAAATCAGATGAAAAAAGATATGTCAGTTTTTGATCACTGTGACTTGACGAATGTGAAACTATACTTAAACTCACAATACTATCCTTATGACAGTACCCATGGTGACATGGCGTTATTTTACGAGATGTTTTCGAGATTTCAAAAATCTTACTATGGTAGCGATACTTATCCTTGTGTCGATTTAACAACATTTAAGGATAAAACTCCTCTGTACGTGATTGATTGTTCGAAACAAAATGATACAATCAAGTCTGGACCTGTTGATGTGAGACTGGAATTTGAAGCTAAAGAAAATTTTAAAGATAAAACCACAGCTTACTGTCTAATCTTGCATGACTCACATCTAATATACACTTTACTCACAGGAACAGTAAAAAAAGTTATGTAAAATATTCTATGGTGGGGGATCATGGTAAAAAGAAACATCCCGAGTAAAATTACTCAGATTAAAACATGGATCCGTACGGTAAGGTAGTCCCTTCTGTCTCCTCTGACAACAGAGTTGCTCGTGTGTTTTTAACGCTTATAAGAGATAATTCAGTTGTCGGGCGAATTGAATATGATGGGACACCATTAGTTTTAGATGTGGAATCGAATGGAAATTTTGACACAATTCTGGTAGAACCTCTTACAGTCGGTGATTTAGAACAAACTGGCGTATCCAGTGACCCTGAAAAGGTGGATTTTTTTGATAAAAACGAATGGATTGAATTTGACTTTTACATTAATGGTGAATACAATGAGAGTGACAATGACTACGTATGGCTAAAGGAACCATCTAATGTTGATGATGAAGAAGAAAATTTCAATGTCATCCCGTTATTGCCAGACACAGAACGAGTTAAAGTGTATTCCGAAGGGGAGGGGGAATATTCCTGTGATGAAGAGGAGGAGTATATCGTGTAATAATGTAAAAAGTTCAGTTGTAGCTATGGAGTCGACCGGTGAAGAGGTGCGTGGTGAAACTTTGGGAGCTGAGGTAAGTATGGACACAGATCTAATTCGTTTCCCTCGGCGCAAGGAACCAATTGATATTCTAAACGGTATTTTTCTAAAAACTGTTCACTTTCTAAACACTGAATTGACCAAATGCGTGATTCTCGGTATTTTTAAAAATAGGGGAACAAGTCTAGGCCTTTTGTTTAAGGGGCGTAAAGGGTCAGCATTCTGGTCTCTTGATGCATTCAATCAGTTTTCACCACGATTCAATGAAATTACTAATGCATTGGAAAATAAAACCAAATTTTACGTGAATCTCGATGGAGGGGAGGATATTAAAGTAAAAAATATTTTTGGCAAATCTTGTGTATTTCTCTATGATGGGGAGCATACTTTAACTCTGAATCACAGCGAGTGGGTTCAGTTTTTGAGTTACCTTCCTATCGTGCACAGGGTCATTAACGAGTTATTTTACAACGAACTTTTTATTCAACAGTACATTCATGACATTATAACCGGTTCGGAAGACGTGTTGAAACCTGAAAACCTCCCCAGTGTTATAGCCGACCGTTTATTGGACGAGGTGCGAAGGTTAAAACATGGAGGCGGTAGTTGAGTTTCATGGTTTCAAAGATAACAACAATCGTTTTATCGTAAAGGAATTGTCTATTGTCGGAAAGTATATACAGAGTCAAATAATATTCCAGACTCCGTATTATTTTTATAATTTAAATTCAAAAATGCAACGGACCGCTCGTTGGCTTTCTCGTCATTTCCATCACATGAGATGGGACGACCCCGGTGTCCCGTATAACGAACAAATTATTCGTGATTTGTGTAGACCTTTTGAAACAATCTACACTAACGGTCTTGAAAAGTGCGAGTTTTTACGCGAGTTTCATCACGATGTCCGGGAAATAACTTGGGATCGTAGTCAATCGTGTGAAGTGCACTGTCTAATACCTAAACACAGAAATTGTGACACAGAGTGTGCACTACAAAGTGCCGTGTCCTTTCAACAAAATCTATAAAACCTGCAGTATTGAACAATTTTGTTCATTCACAATGGAGTCTGCGTGGCAGTTACTTTCAAAGGAGCCAAAAGCTCCCATCGGTGTAATGACGGACAGTTTCATTATGAAATTTGATCGGTTTTTGGATTGGAATTTACTTTCCGAGTATTATGATTTCTCTCTTGATATGCTGAGAACATATTTCCACAAAGTCATTTGGGCAAGGATATTACGTAAAAAACTATTTTCTGAAATATTCCTAAGGGAAATGGCACTCAGCTTTGACAGTGCAGCCTGGGAAGTTCTTAGCAGATATCAGTTTCTATCAGAACAATTTATTCATGACTTTTCTGATAAGGTTGATTGGGACAATATCGCGTTGTATCAAAATGTTAGCGGTAAATTCCTAACTGATCACAAGTATATGGAAAATGAATAAATCTCTACCGGTGCTTAGTAAAGGGCGGGGGTGCTCGGCATTCGGTTGAGGGCTCACCTGACTTGAACGGACCGCTGGAGATATGTAAATAGTTGTAAGTAGTATACCTCACCACTGGTGTTTAGTAAAGGGGCGGGAGTGCTCGGCATTCGGTTGAGGGCTCACCCGTCTTGAACGGATCAGTGAGGGGTTGTAAATATCTGTTTGTAGTATACCACTGAGGGTGTTTAGTAAAGGGGCGGGAGTGCTCGGCATTCGGTTGAGGGCTCACCCGTGATGACTTGGACGGATCATCAGTGGTCGTTAAATAGATTTAAGTAGCATACCTCCGCGGGTGACTGGGAGTCTGACCCGGCCTGCGGAGGTCTTAAAAACTCCATTGTGTAAAAGGGAGGTAGCAATTTGGATTTTTGGTTTGGCTACCACCGTAAGTGGGCGTTGTTGGGGCCCCTTACCCCAGAGGATAGGACTCCTGGTGATGCTCTGGGTTAACAAAAAGAACGCGCCGGGACCCGTACAGCCTGACCTATATGGTCTACTGTGGTGTGGAAACTTGGGTCAACATTGCAGCTGAGACGGACACAAGTATCACTCTCTCTGCAGGTGTGAATAGGCTATGATTGGAAAATACGCCACTAGGGTTCGTACAGCAATAACTCGGGTCAATAAGGTCGGCGATAATGCATGTAAAACATTTGTATAAATACGAGCTGTGCGCGTTCACTATCAGTCATGAAGCTGGTAGTTTTCCTAGCCATCATCGCTCATGTTTCGGGCACAACTCCAGACAGAAATGTAAGTTGCAGTGTGTGTGTGTGTGTGTGTGTGTGTGTGTGTGTGTGTGTGTGTGTGTGTGTGTGTGTGTGTGTGTGTGTGTGTGTGTGTGTGTGTTACAAATATAATAATTATTTTCTTATAGATTTACAGAATGTTCTCATCAGACGAGGAGCTTCTGACTGCTGTCGAAAGGTCTGAAGAGGGGCTCCATACATCAACCCCACGAAGAAACCGCCTTAATCTTCCTAGAGTCTACGGTTCCAGCAGAGAAGACCTTGACGAACAATTAAGAAGAACACCTGGTGCTAATCGTCCTGTAACTCCGCGTCCTCCACTATCAGAATTATTCACAGAAACAAGAGACGGGGGACCAATCATGAGGAACTTGAGAACAAATAATGTAAGTTATTTTCAGTAGGCAGCTTAGTTTGGTTATTCAGCATTTTAACAGTTTACAATTTATTAATATCATTACAGTTGAGAACTCCGGAACATCAAGAGTTAATGGAACAGTCAACGGGTTCAGGCAATTCTGCATCATCACATCGAAGACAATATCCACAATCGCCGGACCCATTCCAGTTTCCTCCTCGGCGACAAAGATTAAACGAACCTCAACCTATAGTAAGTATAACTAAATAGGTTTAGTATATAATTTAACTTTATGTATAATATTAATATACTTGTTATATTACAGATAAGAGGGGTAACTTTCAGCACGTCAAACAACCAGTCACAACAAACACTACCTCGTAACATTGACCATTCCCCTGGCAGAAATCCAGAAGCATCCCATCGAGTTTCAGAAGAGTTTCCACCACGTAGAAGGCTGTTTCAATATTCCTCACAGGTGGGTTACAATAATATTACACATGTATAACTAGGTTTGATTTCTGTTTATTGTTTTATTAACATTATTTGTTTTACAGTTTAATACGGACGCTCAAAGACAGCCTGGAAGAGCTGAATGTCAAAGCAGAGGTCGTCTGACTGCTGGAGCCTGTCGACTTTGTTTGAGTACCATAGACAACGCTATGGGTGACAGCATCCTCGCAGTCCTGCTACACTCTGAATGTGCTCGTGTTGACAGTTTAATACACGTAAGTGAGTTATTAAATTTTGTGTGTGTGTGTGTGTGTGTGTGTGTGTGTGTGTGTGTGTGTGTGTTTCATAATTTTTAACTGGCTAATACTTATTTTTACTTTTCAGAGTGAAGCCGCTTTGTTCCCTCAGTGGCAGTCACCAGAGGTCATCGACGTACTTTTAGAGTGGATGCTGGAATTGGCGGGAACATTAGGGATGTTAAATTATTTTTTTGTGGAATCAAACGATCAACAGCGCCTCGCTCTAGCCCCAACAATATGGCAAGATCTGTATAATCGTATTAGTAGGCCCCTCGGTGCTTGTAGCGAAAGGATGGCTCGTCTGGCCGAAAGCCATGGCGTAATTCCGTTTAACCCTCTTGCCACGCAGATGCGGGCGGAACAACTTGAAACTGACATAACTGTATGCAGGGTTTGTCTTGACCGTCGACCGACAATTGTTTTGCGCTCTTGCGGTCATGTCTTTTGCCCCATGTGTGCTTTTCGCATCCATAGATGTCCTGTATGTAGAGAAACTGCACTAGGGAGATTAAGATTATTCTTTTAAGTAGTGATAAAAATAAAACCACAGACATGTAGTAAGAATCAATAGCGTAGTTACATAATAGCAATTGTGATAGTGGGGAGACGGCCCGCTGATATAAAAACCCTGCTGCACAGCATGAAATCAGTCCGCTCACAGCTCCCTCCCTAGTCAGTCACCACTACTAGACATCTACATTCAACCGTGAGTACTATGGCATTATGTTCAATAATTTCAATGGCAGACAGACTTTTTGTACTGACCATTTTTATCACGAGTTTAATTTTTATTTATTTAATACGGATTACAGAAATATCCGCACTGGACAAACTTAATAAATCAACATATTTTAACTGCAATATTTAGGTAGGTTATAGATAACTTAACAATTTAATCTCTCTCTCTCTCTCTCTCTCTCTCTCTCTCTCTCTCTCTCTCTCTGTGTGTGTGTGTGTGTGTGTATGTGTGTGTGTATGTGTGTGTGTATGTGTGTGTGTGTGTGTTTGGTTCAATATTTTAATTATGTTGTGTTTTATAGATGTCGCTCGACGCAAAGCTAGTTGCTCTCAGCAAGAGCCCGGAGACGATTCAACTTAAAGACCTCGTCGGACGTCCGGAGGTTTTGATCGTCGGAGCCCGACGAGTCACCACACGCTTCGGGAGGATGGCTGTCGTCTTGGAGATCCAGGATAACGACATAAAAACATCGGTGTTCCTGCCGAACAAGTACAACGAGGCCTTAGAAGACAGCGATCTTGAAATAATGGTCCAAGAAGGATATAAGATGCATGTAACCGAAAGCCCCTCAGGCTCCGCACCTAATGTTTGTATTTTCAAATAGAATTTAATAAATTATTTATGTTAAACACAGAAATGTTCTCATTTACCCTCGCCTTGTCTAATTTTAAGATGTTATAAGCAAGATCCAGCTGAACATTAAAAAACCACTCAAAGTGTATAAAAATGTGTATTATATGGATGTATATCACTGGGTTCTCTGGCCATCTGTGCTATAATCTGGTAGAGAATTATAAAGCTAAGTTAAAAAATGAATGTTTCTCATGGCACACTCTGGTGGGGAATCATAAAACTACGAGAAATCTCCAAGGTAGTGATAATACACTCTGGTGGTGAATCATCAAATTACGAGATAGTGCTTCAATCTGGTGGAGAATTATAAAACTAAAAGCTCACAAAGTTAAAATTTCTCACAATGATAGTGATACAATCTTATGGAGAATCGTTAAAGACCATACGCTCTGCAGAAATCAAACTACAGCGTCACCAGACATATTTCAAAGCTCTCAGCTCAACAGTGTGATGGCCTAGTGGTCAGCGTTGCGGCGCACCAACTTGGCGGCCCGGGTTCAAACCCCGGCAGAACACAGTGAAAATTTTATTCGTAAAAAATAACGCCATCTTGACTCACGTAGTTACAGACGTGGTCAAACACGTGGTAAAAGTGAGGAAATTTCAAGCCGCCATCTTGGCGGCGAAATAACGCCATCTTGACTCACGTAGTTACAGACGCCACGTGGTCAAACACGTGGTAAAAGGTAATTTCCCGCCGCCATCTTGGGGGAGTGGCCGCCATCTTGGGTGCGTGGCCTGATGACGTCATCGTTCTCTCGACCAATCAGAAGGCGGGGCGTGATGACGTCATCGGTCACGTGACCTGCTCTCGACCAATCAGAGGGCGGGCCTATACTCTCAGCATGCCTACTTACACGGGTAAATGCAGCGCATTGCGCTGCACAGGTACCCCTAGTATGCAATAAAAAGGTAACTTGGTCTCGGGCTTAGGTCTTACCATGGCTACCGTAATAGCTTATTCCGTATAGGGAAATTCGCTAATTAAATTAATGGCACCACATCCTTTTAAGTTAAATTTAACTCAATTCGTTACAGTAAAACTGAATATAATTAGTGAAAATTCATTGTTTTCCTTTTATTATGTGATTTAGTTTTGGCGTAGTTGGTCTGTTCTTAACTGGAAAAAGCAAACATATCGTCCTTACTTTTTATTAAATAAATATATAAAATAATTTTGCACGTAAAAGTAGTAAGTGATGTAGACATGTAAAGTAGACATTGTTAGGTAAATTAAGGACGGGTCTTTTGTTAAGCGAAACTCTCCAATCACAAAGTGTTTAACCCCCTCTTGTGCACGCTTAAAGATGTCTGTTCCAATAACGTTTGTAACAGAGATTCTCTTTGTGCTAGCAAACGCGGTACTTTTTAAGTTTCTGGTTCCATATTTGAGACACATTCCAACGGTTAAAAATATGTGAGGGCTAGGTGGGGATCACTTATTACTTCCAAAAACATACAAACAATTCTTTTCTCTCTCTCGCGTGTGTTTGTGTATTGAACTTCTAAGATTTTGGTGCCCTTATGAACAGAATGCACACTTTTTAGTAACCGATAGAATATCATTAATCAGATACATTAATTGTATTTTCATTGGTAATCTGGAGGCTAACATTCTGTCATGAAAGGGTTTTCAAGGGAACTCGGGAGCGTATGGTCGCTAAACAGACTTATAATTTTTTTTAAATGAATGGTTATAAAACTTACTATTCTAGGTAGAAAACATGGATGGCACCTCTGAATTCTTCAGCTCAGATAGTTTTATTTACAAATGGGCGTTTCATTGTTATCGGTTAAAAATTGTGCCATAACTTCAAATTTTCTATTCTGATCAAAAAAGTTCAAACTAAGATGGATTTGGTCGAGGTGGATCAACAGCATGTATTTCTAGATGCACTGATTGACTCAAGTTGATTTTTTCCTGTAGGGATCTGCAAAAAAACATCGTATACTCTCTGACAACCAGTGATGCTGCTCATTTAAAGAAAGGAGTTATGATACAGCATCATTGATTACAAGTGACATGCTGTATACCGCGTTTACCGACCGAGATTAACCTTATAAAAGATGGGTGTGGAGCTATATCGGTGGTAGACACAATGAAATTTTCTAAATATATCAGTGTAAAACTGTTTTTATAGTGAGGATTCTAATGAAATAAGTATTTTAAATGTACTTTTTATTTAATGTGAATAAAACTGCACCATTCATCTACAAAAACCCTATGTAATGTTTTGTAAATTGTGCGTTTATTTCATCTTGGAGAACAACAAGTATGGTTTTGAAACCGTTGAAAACAATATACGGTTTGAGGTAACACTCCACAAGAAGTTATACTGTCACATTTGATTGAATTGATTTAAATAAAAAATATGACCTTATTTAAAATAAAAAAGTAACATGGTCCCGGGCTTATGGGGAAGGAATATATATATGTGTGTGTGAAAATAAACAAATGGTGTTTTTGGATTCTGGGGACCTTAAAATGAAAAACTAACTTGTTCCCGGGCTTAGATGTATTACCATGCCACCGTAATAGCGTATTCCCTATATGGGGAAATTCGAATAGAATAAACAAGAAATCCTTCCTTTTGATCTTTTGTGTACTAAAAGCAAGGTTTGTTTGCAATAATAAAGAATGAGAGAGAAATCAGCTGGTGTCACGTGACTAATGGAGTGCAAACTTTCTACGACAAATGGCGGCAATACGTCATACGGCGCGGCGGGGCGTAGTGCACGAAGTGGCAACGCTGCTGCATGGCCGAGAGAAGAATGTTACTAATGACATGTTTGCATAAAAAAATAAATATATTTTTTAATATACCGGTACCCCAAACTATATTTTTTAAGACTAAAGAATCTTTTAACCATCGATAAGTACCAAATAATGTAATGAGGTTTGTGCAATCTCTTTGTTAAGGGTTTCAAAGGTAACTGGGCAGTCAAGTATTTGCTAAATTAATTTGCAGGCATACAATTATTTTATCCTATATCCTACATTCCAATACAAGTAAGGTATATTTGTATGTATGTATGCACACGGATCTCGAAAACGACTCGAACGATTTTCTTCAAATAGGGACACTAAAGTAGTTGTGGAATGAAAATAATGTTTCTGTTATTCTATAAGCTAGAAAAATCTTATTTCGTTATAATCTTGTAGGCCTATTCTAAAAATTTCACCATTGGTCTTATGGGGTTTGAAATAAAAACAAAAGAGTTGCTGAAAACACCTGACCAAACTGTCAAAGCACAAACTACGTGTTTCAGTATATATGGTTTATTCAATTGTAGCCAGTAAATAAATTAGCGATACTATAATAATAAAAGTAATATATAGGTTTTTAAATAGTACTTTGTGACTAGTGATTATGACTATTTAGTTAAATAAAAGTAAAGTAAAAGGTAAAAGTATAATTAACTAAGCATATTGTGCAATTATTGCAATTCAATTTTAAAACAAAAGAATTGCCAACAATGACGAAATCAGAAGTTAACCTTTAAGGTAAAGTCCATGTGTTATAGTTTCAACAAACTCATATCAGAGTGCAGCCCCCTTATAGGCATACATTAAAACATCCTGAAGAGGGAGTGAGCGAAGCGAACGAGCTCGACTTGAAAGAAGCAATTTGGGCTTGGCATTTTAGCATAAAGTCTATGACTGATATTATTATGACTACAAAGAATTGTAATTGTTTAGTAAAGTATTTTGGACAATTTCCATCACTGATTAGTAAAAATAAAAATGTGCGCAATAATTGACAAAATAATAACATAAACTTACCAAATCACCAACAAAGAACCTAAACAAAGAACTGTTTATCAAGCTAATGCTCGGCCCCCAGGTAATAAATCACAGTCACATACTCTGAAACGCGTAGCCCAACAATTAAGTCTTGTTCCTTCTCAAGAAGATATCATTTGCTCCGCTCACTCGGTCCTGTGAAGAGCTCGTTAATTTGTTTACTCGCCTTTCAAAATGTTTTAAAATAAGGTTACATACCAGAAGTGGAGTATGTCAGAGGACAACATATTCTGCGTTAATAAGCTTGAAAAAAAAAAAAAAAAACATTTAGTACCTTGAATTTTTAATGAGATTTACTTACGTCATACAATCCTTAGTTGTTAATGTCATTCCCAACTAAGGATTGTATGGCCTAATTAAATCCCTTTATAAATTAAACACTCCAGGCTACTATACAAATCAATTGGAATTTTTAATTTTTGTTTACTGATTATTTACTGATAAGATCCAAAAATAAATTACCGGTTCCCATGTCGGTAATTCAAAACAACCTTGCATCTCGCTTTAATATTGACATTACTTGATTTTATGACATTACTTGATTAAAAAAAAAAAACGTTTGACATAATTTTTTGTGTGCACACACACCAGGTAAAACATATAAAATTTGCTTACAACTCCCATGTGACCGTATACCTATATGTATATATTGTCTTGGTGTTTAGGGGGAAAATAAAAATATCGAATTCCGCTGTAAATTCGCTGAATGCACAGCTCTGCTATTATGATTGTATTTTATTTATATTTATTCATAAAACATAAGTAACAAATATAATAAAGGTCAATTAAAAAACTTATAAATCATTTGTATGTAGTATTATCTTATCTCATACTCTAAAACAAGCTCCGTTTGTACAGGCAAAGTTTCTTTTCGTTCCAAGGATTTTTGATTTTTTTTTATTGAATATGGGGGTTTGGCCACCAGAAATCGATTGGAGCTGATTCCATGACTGGAAAAAATCCGGTTTTCGTTCTAGAGCCCTTCAAAGTTTCCATGTTATCCTTATGGAGATTGTATTAATTGAACAAAAATCAGCTGATAATAGATATAAACCAATGTATTACATCTTTAGCCTGTAGTTTAAGAAAATTATACCAAAGTGCAGCACCCTTTGGCTTTTCGAGTGAGCGAAGCGAACGAGCTCGTCTTTAAAATGGAAGAGGGCGAGTGAGCGGAGCGAACGAGCTTTGTGTGAGAACGAAAGTAATAATTTTACCGAGCTTAAGCTCGGTCCCCCTGGTACTCTTATACTCTAAAACAAGCTCTGTTTGTACGGGCAAAGTTTTTCCCCCCTCCAATGATAGTTGATTTTTTGATTGAATATGGGGGTTTTGGCCACCAGAAATCGATTGGAGCTGGTCCCATAGCTAGGAAAAATCCGGTTTTCGCGCTAGAGCCCTATAAAGTTTCCATGTTATCCTTATGGAGAATTAATTGAACAAAATCAGCTGATAACTGTAGATATAAACCTATGTGTTGTATCTTTAATGGAAAATTATTTCAAAGTGCAACACACTTTGGCCTGGCGAGTGAGCGAAGCGAACGAGCTCGTCTTGTAATTAGGAAAAGTAATCCTGGCATCAGCGCTTTTATTTTCCAATGGATTTCAAAGCAAAAGTAAAATGTTTTTACATGGAACGTCCCTAATTATTTGCAAATGAGTTTTACCTTCATTTGACTGATCTTAAAAACGTTTTTACTAAATTAACTAATAGACTAATGTTACATTATTTTACTACAATAATGTTTGTGCTAAAAATAAATATTTATTTTCATCCCACTTTTGCATTATTTTCAAAGTTAAAAGAAAACAAGTGTAACCACTTTTTGACCAATGTGAAATTTAATTCATATTAGATTCTAAGATTACAAAAATTCAAGCCACAAGGATTCATTCGTGTTACGTACATGTAGTTATTAAAAGGGACGTTTACAATTCATATTTGCATAAACCTTTTGATGATGTTTTGAAAAAAAAACAAGAAAATAGATATTTAAAAAATTATAATAATCGTAAAATACGATTAATTTCGGATTTCTGTGTTTCTTAGGTACAGAGTTTGAAAATAGGCTTTTCCATTATCAGATTGAGTATATTGTTGATTTTTAAGGCATAATATTTGTTGGTAATGGTTAGTGGGAATATAATCTTGTGAAAAGTAATAAATGTGGAATGAAAAGGCTACCCAACAAACAATAATAAAGCTTGACTTAATAATTTATGGCTAAGTACAGTATGGAGTGCGCCTTCTCTTCACAATAATATAAACAGCACTAGTGAAACAGACACCCGGTAACCGTGGCCCTTTGTAGCACCTCCCACACGCCGCTGGAGCGCAGCGCCGCCGGGGGTTGCCCTCTGGCACCTCGCGTTGTCGGTGTTTGTGTAAATTAAATTGTTTACGCTGCCCATTATTATAACACACAGTGCAGTCAACTATATAACAAGCTGACACAGTTTATGCGAAAGGAAAATAAGATGAGAAAATATTACTTAGTCTAGCTGTAATAATGTTTGTTTATTTTATGAAGTTAAGTCCAAAGTCAACCAAAGTTTTTTCCGGTGAAAATGTGAATCAATTAAAATTATTCTTATACAAGCTTCGACTTAATTGTTACATAAGCTTTCTACAATCTATCTTCTTTTTTATATAAGGGTTTCGTCTGTTACGTCCCTTTTTCTCTCGACCTACTGAACCGATATTTAAGATTGAGGTGTCATTTTAAAGCTTAGGGTATTCCGCAGTGACGAATCGTAATCAAAAAGGTCACATTGTTTCGGGCTTCGCCCCCCTCGCCTTTGATTTATTTCTAGAGGGCGCTTTAAAATGTTGATCAACTTTTTTGCAAATTCTTTAATGTGAATTGTAATTTAACATCACCTTCAGATGAATTTTAAAAGCCAGATAGTAAGCAAAAATAGATCTCTGTCACTTCATAATCAACATTCACGTAGGCTACTGTAGGTGAGTTTCACTCATACAAAATCATAAAACGCGCAATTTGCGCACGGGTGACCTCATCTTATCTTCTTAGTACCAGGTTAACCGAGCCTTGCTCGTTTGTTTTAATTCACCTTTGTCATGGTAATAAAACTATTAAATTTTCGCCAACAACCAACTATACCTCTTCACAGTTAACAGCTGTTTCAAAAAGACTGCTTAACATTAAAGTTCCTTTACTTTTGTATACCTTTCGTTGTTGTTTCGTTACCAAAATAGCAACCCATAAGACCAATGTTAAAAACTACGATTTTTAAGCTTAAATTTAGACCAAATTTGATTTTTTCTTGAATTGAGGCTGTTTCTAAATTTATTTTTGGACCAAAACATTTTTAAATGCAAAGTTTAAGCAAAATCTATCCGCTAGATCTCGAGATCATGGAACACACATCCCTTTAGACATTGCTCGTATTATAGTATGGGATTTCTATAAGGCTTTCGTCTGT
This sequence comes from Neoaliturus tenellus, assembly GCA_030545055.2. Lineage (NCBI taxonomy): Eukaryota > Metazoa > Arthropoda > Insecta > Hemiptera > Cicadellidae > Neoaliturus > Neoaliturus tenellus. Next base: position 214,516,812 of record CM061532.1, read on the forward strand.
TACGTCCCTCTTTCTCTCGACCTACTGAACCGATTTTTAAGATTGAGGTGTCATTTTAAAGCTTAGGATATAGCGCCTGTGCGAATCGTAATTAAAAAAACCATATCGTTTCGGGGTTCGCCCCCTGGCCATTGATTTATTTCTTGGGCGCTTTAAAATGTTGACCAACTTTTATTACAAGATCTTTAATGTAAATTGTAATATAACAGGTGATTAAACCTACCTTGAAATGAATTTTAAAGCCAGATAGTAAACAAAAATAGACCTCTGTCACTTCATAAGCAACATACATTTACTTTGGGTTAGTTTCTCTCACACAGAATCATGAAAATGCGCAATTTGCGCAAGGGCTACCTCGTAATTAATAATGGATTCAAAAGTGATCATAGCTATGAAATAGATCTTCTGTTACTAATTAACAGTTATATATTCCCCCTAAAAATAATATACTTTATTATCATGTCTGATCTCAATTCACGTTTAATAACGTTGTTACTGGAGATAATAGAGGCTAGGATACTTTTTTTTCAATTTATCTAATGAAACTAAACAAAAAAGTTTTAAATCTAGCGGTGAGAGAATTGATAAAGAGGTCCATTTTAGGTAAGTCTAACAAGGTGATAACTTGGTAAGTGGACAACCAAATCCACCTCTTCGGGGAAGATAACTCAAACCACCCCTACACTGTCGTGCGGCGCTCAACTACTCGTGATGGATTATGCACGTTACACGTCGTCTACCTAAACTAAACGTCATATCGGGCTTTGTGGCGAAGATAACTCAAACCACCCCTACACTGTCGTGAGGCCCCTCAACTACTCGTGATAGATTAGGCACGTTACACGTCGTCTACCCATACTACAAGACACATCTGGCTTTGTGAATAAGATAACTCAAACCACCCCTACACTGTCGCTTGGCGCTGAACTACTCGTGATGGATTATGCACTTTACACGTCGTCTACCCAAACTACACGACACATCTGGCTTTGTGGGGAAGATAACTCATACCACCCTAACACTGTCTTGCGGCCCTCAACTACTCGTGATAGATTAGGCATGTTACACGTCGTCTACCCAAACTACACGACCCATCTGGCTTTGTGAATAAGATAACTCAAACCACCCCTACACTGTCGCTTGGCGCTGAACTACTCGTGATGGATTATGCACGTTACACGTCGTCTACCCAAACTACACGACACATCTGGCTTTGTGGGGAAGATAACTCATACCACCCTAACACTGTCTTGCGGCCCTCAACTACTCGTGATAGATTAGGCATGTTACACGTCGTCTACCCATACTACAAGACACATCTGGCTTTGTGAATAAGATAACTCAAACCACCCCTACACTGTCGCTTGGCGCTGAACTACTCGTGATGGATTATGCACTTTACACGTCGTCTACCCAATCTACAAGACCCATCTGGCTTTGTGGGGAAGATAACTCATACCACCCTAACACTGTCTTGCGGCCCTCAACTACTCGTGATAGATTAGGCACGTTACACGTCGTCTACCCATACCATCTGGCTTTGTGAATAAGATAACTCAAACCGCCCCTACACCGTCGCTTGGCGCTGAACTACTCGTGATGGATTATGCACGTTACACGTTGTCTACCCAAACTACATGACACATATGGCTTTGTGGGGAAGATAACCCAAACCACCCCTACACTGTCGCGTGGCGCTGAACTACTCGTGATGGATTATGCACGTTACACGTCGCCTACCCAAACTACACGATACATCTGGTTTTGTGGGGAAGATAACTCAAACCACCCCTACACTGTCGCGTGGCGCTGAACTACTCGTGATGGATTATGCACGTTACACGTCGCCTACCCAAACTACACGATACGTCTGGCTTTGTGGGGAAGATAACTCAAACCAACCATACATTGTCGCGCGACGCTGACACGGTACTTTTCGTCTACCCAGTACCAAGCCTACAACATATCTGGCCGGGCCTTTGCTTATGTGTAATGGGTTGATGCAATGTTTAGAATCAAGAATGATTATCGCCTTAAAAACGTTTTACAACTTGATATTAAAATTATTATTGTCGTGTTTTAAATAACCATGAATAATAAGTTTATAACATCTCCATTTATTAGTTGAGTAAGTTAAACAAGTAAAAATTAAACAGTGAACTGTTATTATTTTTTACATACATATGAAACAATATTTTGATAACTGTAAAAATAGTAAAAATGGAGTTCTTTTGTATATAACACCTCCCCTTCATAGATTTAATCTGTCTCCCGGCCTCCTGGCTCGTGTTGATCTTCTTAAAGTTTTGTTCTGCTGGACATTCTGTTATGTTCTCTCGATTTTCAATTGAACTCCTTTTTCCTCCGCCAGTAGGATCTTATTTACTGTCTCTTACTAGAACTTCATTTTCTATGTCCTCCCTAAGGTTTGCTAATCCCATGCCAGTTCCTTTAAGCGATGAACCTTCACACAGATCTGATCCCGAGCGTCGTATTTGGTCCAGATGTCGTCTTGCTGTTCCGTTGTTAGTACGAATTTGATAATTTCTGGGGCCTTCTTGTCTTATGATTTTTCCAAAACTCCACTTGTCGTGTCCGTAAGTCCGGTATGCCTCAGGTTCATTAGTGTCAAACTTTCGATGGTAATTATGATCAAATTCTTCGTCATACTTGTGATTCATTTTGTTTGATAGATTTCGATATAGCAAATCAAGTCGGGAGCGTATTTGGCGACCTATGAATAAATGTGCAGGTGACTGTTCAGTAGTGCAATGAGGTGCTCTTCGATACGCCATGAGATATCTTTGCAATTTCAACTCAACTGATCCTTCTTCATAATTCATTGCTCTTATTGACTCCTTCAAATCTTGCACATACCGTTCTGCTTGCCCGTTCGTAGCAGATCTCTTATGTCTAATTCCATTTGACTTGAGAAACTGTTGAAACTCGAATGAAACAAACTGTCCTCCATTATCAGATACAAGTATATCTGGAATTCCAAAAGAACAAAAGAACCTCCTTAAAGTTTCTATTAGTTGATTAGTATTAATGGTTTTGAGTGGTAAAACTTCTGGCCATTTGCTATAGGAATCCACGATAATGAGGAAGTAGTAGCCGTAGAAGGGTCCTGCAAAGTCCACATGGATTCGTTGCATCGGCCTTGAGGGATACTCCCAATGGTGTACCGGAGCCTTCGGTGGTTGATGGTTCACTTCTTGACACCCCGGGCAGTTTAAGGTCATGTTTTCAATATCGTTATCAATCTTGGGCCACCAAACATATGAACGGGCGAGAGCCTTCATGCGAACTATACCCACATGAGCCTCATGAAGTTCTTTCAAAATTCTTGGGCGAAGCGCCCTGGGAATTACTAAGCGGTTTCCTTTCAATAAACACCCGAGTTGAATTGACCATTCTTGTTCCTTCGACGACATTGGGTGTTGTATTGTTTCCCCCCCCTTATTAAAGAGTGGTATATGTGATTTAATTCCTGATCTGATTGAGTGTGTTTGGCAATCTCTTCTGCTGTCACTGGTAATGTGCAAATTAGTTCTATTTCGTGTACGTCAGCCGAGTCAAGAACAGTTGCTTCTTCCACATTTTTAGGAAGTCTCGATAAAGCATCAGCATTTCCACTATCACTTGTTTTATTATATTTTATATCAAATGTAAATGCTTGAAGGAAAATGGCATAATGTTGCAATCTTGTGGCCGCCATGAGAGGTATTCCGTTTTTAGGTCCAAATATTGATACGAGAGGTTTGTGTCCGTGAGTAGGGTAAAATGTCGCCCGTACAAGTAAGAATAGAAGTGTTTCACTCCGAAATATATAGCCAATGCTTCTTTCTGAATGACACTGTACTTCCTTTGTGTGTGAGATAATGTCTTAGATGCAAATGCTACTGGTCTTTCACTCCCATCTGGGAAAATGTGTGAAAGAATATCCGAAATTCCATGTTGGCTAGCGTCAGTGGCCAGTATGAGAGGTAATTGAGGATCGAAATGACACAAGATCTTTTCAGACATCATTTCATGTTTTACTAATTTGGAAGGCACGTTCACAATCGTCTGTCCAAATGAACGGAGTTTCGGCCCTAGTGAGGTTTATTATTGCATGTAGCTTTTCACTCAAGACTGGAATGAACTTTCGGTAATAACTTATCAAACCAAGGATCTGCCTAACTTCTTGCAAGTTACTGGGTCTTTTGAGCTCTTGTATTGCTTCTGTAATATGTTTACTCTTACTTATCCCCTTGTGTGATACATGATAACCAAGAAAATCAATTTCATTAACAAGGAATTGTGATTTACTAACATTAATATACAAATCATTCTCTTTAAACCGGCCAAGAACTTCACTTAGTCGTTTAAAATGCTCTTCATCATTTGGGGCTGTTATCGAAAAATACGTCAACTCCTTCGATTCCCTGTAAGATGTTCTCCATCGCAGACTACCAGATGGCTGGAGCGCTGGCTATTCCGAAAGGAAGACGGTTTACCCTGTAAAGACCTTTGTGAGTATTGATGGTTAGTAGTTCCCTGAATTCCTCTTTAACGGGCATGTGAAGGTAAGCTTCAGAAATATCAATTTTAGTAAATTTAGAAGGGTTGCCCATCCTTGCCAGAATGTCATCTATTCGAGGCATATTGTGTTCGGGAATGATCAAGTGTGGATTGAGGGTGACTTTGTAATCTTCACATAATCGTATGTTCCCATTAGCCTTTATTATTGGAACAACCGGAGTGGCCCACGAACTTTGGTTGACCTTTGTAACTATACCTTCAATCTCCAACCTATCGATTTCTGCCCTAACTTTTGGTAATAAAGCATAGGGTAACGGCCGAGCTCTTTTGAAAACCGGTGTTGTGTTTGGTTTCAAATGAAGATGAGCTTCTCTTCCTCTGAAGAGACCCACCTTAGGTTCAAATATTGATTTGAATTCTGTCAATATCGCTTGAAGTTTCACGTTAGTATTTGTACCCTGACCATGGTTATTACTCTGAGTTTGGTTTATATCAGACCAATTGATTTTGATCGATCTGAGCCACTCACGACCAAATATCGTATCCCGATTGCCCTCGACAATGTACAGCGGTAGGTATTTAATTTGATTGTTGTAAGAAACTTGAACTTTCCCCAGGGGAATGAATTGGTTTTTGTTAAAATCCCTTAGAACTACATCAGGTTTCATCAAGGGCCTGTGGTTTGTAAAATATTTGTGAAAGTTTTTACTTGACATTAAGGATACCCCTGCTCCTGTGTCTAGCTCAAACGGAATTGGTTTACCATTTATTCTGACACTTAACATTATCTTTTTAAATTTATCCCCAGGCACATTCAATGAACAGATATTGACCATGTCCACATTGCTTACAAGCGTATTACGTCCCACCTCAATTTGGCTTAAAGATGTCGGACCGGAATTAGTTTCTTCTTGAAACTCCAATTGTTTTACATTTCGCGGAACAACTCTGTCATTATTAGAGAAGTTTTTCTGCCTGGGTAATTTAATAGTTGCATTTAAGTTACTAAGACAAACTTTTGATAAGTGACCTGTTTTGCGACAGTAATTGCAAACTGTACTTTTGTATTTGCAATCGAATGGGTAGCCGTGTACCTCCCCGCAACGAAAACATTGTTTTGAGTTTGCTTTGTGTTTCTGAGCGCCTTGCACAGAGGTAGAATTTACTTTATTGCATGAACTTTCATATTTCACTCTAGATTGAATTGTTAAAGCATCACCTTGAGCCTTTTCAATGACTTGAGCCATCTCTAATGCCTTCTCAAAGGTTAAGGTGTCGTCACTTAAGGAAATCAATTTAGTTTGTATCTTATCATCATTAAGACCGAAGATGAACTGATTGCGTAAAGCTTTAGTAAGAAATGTACCGAAATTACAAAATCGAGACAGTTTCCTAAGATCTTCTGAGAATTGAATGACATTCTCACCTTCCTGTTGATGTCTAGAGTGAAATTTAAAAGTCTCTGAAACGTCATTAGGTTTGGGTGACAGATGGGCATTTAAAGTTTCTACAAGTTCAGCGTATGACTTAGTCAAGGGTGAAGTGGGGTACAATATATCCCTAAGTGTTTACGCCAATGCAATGAAGAAGAATTATTATCTTTTTATCTTCAGGAATATTATGATAAAGAAAAGCAATTTAGAGTCTTTCTAAATACATTTCTCATGTTTCCAATTTGTCATTAAAAGGTTCAACTAAGATTTTATTGTTTCCATGCGTGTGTTCACTCACCTCCGACGTCGTCATTTGTCGTGTTTTAAATAACCATGAATAATAAGTTTATAACATCTCCATTTATTAGTTGAGTAAGTTAACAAGTAAAAAGTAAACAGTGAACTATTATTATTTTTTACATACATATGAAACAATATTTTGATAACTGTAAAAATAGTAAAAGAGTAGTTCTTTTGTATATAACAATTTTATATTTAACAACATTCGTCATGTTTATTATAATGCAAGTTCTGATCTAATAATTTAGCTTTGAAATGGAGTTTGTTTGAATAGGAGAATATTAAATTATTGCACTTGTTAGCGGACAAACTTAAATAACAAGAAGAACTTATAAAACCGTTCCTGAAACATGTGTGGTTGGGACATGTATATTTGCTAACTCCTATGTGGTAAGTTTGACGAGTAGTCTGTCTCTATTTTCTGGTGTGAAATGAACATATTTTAAAATAATCTTTATTGAACAGACTTGTAAAAGTTTTTTTCTTAATATTTTATAACAGTGTATTTTTTATAAATTTGTTGTCAACCAAGTAATGTTTTGTCCCTTTGGTTAATTTTTTATGGTTATTATATTAGTTAAAATTACATTTACAGATGGATCTTTTTCCTTTGTGTCATTATATTTGAAGACTACCGTTTTTCATTTACCCCTAATGTTTGTTTTTTATTTATTTTTTACAGGCTCAGCAGGTAAAAGTTTATATTTTTAAGTTAAATTTGCTAAGTTTTTCAATTTGCCAGTTACCTTGATAAACAGATACACGGCCAATAATACTCATGCGGAGGCCAGCTCCCCGTGTTTAAGTTTTTACTAGGTCCAGTCCGCAATGAATTCTATGTTTTCAGGTTCAGTGTTTTTGTCACATGTCTGTATACTTTTAATTGTTTAAATCACGACGAAGCCCACAAGATGGATTACGATACGACTATGGACCGTTAAAAAGGGCCGAAACCCGAGTAACTGAGACGGAACAGGTTTGTAAACCACTTTTGTCATATTCTTTAGTTACAGTTAAGGGAGTCTTATTCACAATGTATATATATATATATATATTTTCATTCGTCTGTGTGAACTATGATATTTACTAGCTATACTATATACGATAGGAGAGTATATTGGACAAGAAGATTAAATAATGCAAGTAAAACGAAACAAGAAGAATTGATATGAAATTAGTGTTGTTTACTATTTTATAGTCGGGGGCAATAGAACAGGCGGGTGAAGGTCAAGCAAATTAACATGTAGTTAAATGAGCAAAAATTAGCTGGCTTATTTGAACTTTTTACTCTATGGAACATAGAGGATAAAATTCTAAGTTTAAATTTCACTTAGGCGAATTTTAGACCCCCAAAAGGCTTTTTTATTACTAATTTGATTTCAATGAAATTCTCAGGTTAGATTTTAAGTATTTTAAACTAGGTAATAAACTATAATCGAACAATTATTTTTAAGTATTAAAAAAGCTTATTTTCCGGAATTTTTGACAGAGCTTTAGTTGTTTAGGCTACATGATTTGACTAATGTAGTTGCTATTATCAGTTTATTTTCTCCCATCGCACCTGAGTTGTCGCTGTATGCTGACAATAACATAACCTTATCAGATTTGTTTATATCTGCTCGCCGTTATGTTACTTAAAAAAAATTTGATTGATATTTTGACAGACCTATTTGTTAAATTAAATAGATCAACACTGATGTATGCTTGATGAAGTTATAAATTATACCAAAAGATAGGCATGTTGATGTGGAATGAATTGCTGACGTACGGAATTATGCGATTAACTAATTTTTGGGATACAACTAATATTTATTTGGGAGAATGATTTAAATTAAACAACTAATTAGAATGTGTTGTGCCATTGTAGCCTATGTCTCAGGTAACAAAATATGCATTAAGTGTTATAAGTAAGCGTAATTCTACAATACTTACATTACTTGATTTTTATTAATTTGCAATCATGGATTTTAAATTGTATTGTTTTTTCGCTCTACAATCTATTTGCCTTTAATATTATAAGCTTAATTATTATTAAGTTACTTGCTTATTTTGAGGTCTTAGCTAAAATCATTGTTTGTATGTATTTATTTGTAGGCTAGGCCTAGGATGTACGCCGGTTGACTTCGGACGGTTAGATGACGTTCCGCTCTTCACATTCGAGGAGATGGAAACCTCCGTTCTCTCCCTAAAGAGCAACAAGGCTCCTGACCCGGACAGATTAACAGCGAGGCTTTAAAGAAAGTATTTTCAATTAATGCTGACTTGTTGTTGAGAATGTACAACTCCTGTTTGGTAGAAGGGGTGTTTTCGGCTCCCTGGAAAACCGCCAGACTTGTACTCATCAGCAAGGGCAAAGGTGATTCCGAGCTGCCGCGGTGGTCGCACATCAACTGCGCGAAAAATTCCTTCGATTTACATCAACTGCGTGAAAACCGAAAAGGGTCCCCCAAAAATGTGCATCAACTGCGCGAAACCCGAGCCAGGTATACGGTAGTTGGTGGCGGAAGAAATCTCCTAGTTTAGAGGTTCATCCCAATCTCCCATAGCACAACGTGTAGTCAAACTCTTGGCTTTGGCACTAGTAGGCCTATTCGTATATATTTAAGCGATTTTCTTAACTCTACTCCCAATGATAATTTATTGGTTCTTTCGGTCTGTTACGGTGTAGTTTTTAAAGGGACAACATCACCCACGTTGCCTTGGATATTTCGTAAATAGCCTATATGTTTTTTGAATGTGTGCGAAATGTAAATATTTTGTTGTTTGCTTTGTAAATGTTGGCTCACTTATATTTGTTAAAAATAGTGGAATGATTTTGGATTTAACCTATTTTATTCACGGAGAAATTTATCAGCGAAAGAGTATAAAATTTATTCGTTAAGGCCGAATACAGGTTCCAAAGAGTTTTAAAACCGCCAGAGTATAATAATATATCGTTCGTATGGTAACTAGATACAAATAAAAAAATGTATCCACCAGTAATGGAAATGAACATAACCATTAGGCCTACGCTACTCCGTTTCATCAGGTAAACAGATTTCCCATCAACAAATTTATACATAGCGTCAAGAAGAAGGCAGTTGGTATTGACGAGCGGCCTACTAAGCTTTTTAACAGGAAATAAGTCAACAAAAAGAAAAAGTAATAAACATATTTTAGTTTTTCGTTTAGTTTTAATCTAATGTAAAATTATCTAATTTGCAAATATTAAAACCCTATGTTGTCTTATAATGTGATACTGAAATAGACCCACCACTTCGCGCAGTTCTGAACGTCCGCCTTAGAGCGTTTCGCGCAGTTGATGCATCCCTGGCTACCTGGCTCAGGCCAATTCGCGCAGTTGATGCACGCCCGCCGTCTTCCCACAGGCCTTTTTGCATGTTGGACACGGCTGGGAAGCTGTCTGAGAAGCTGATCCGTTCCCGCCTGACGTCTGCCGTGGAAGCTGCCGGGTACTTTTGCCCCCGTCAGTACTACTTCAGAAAGGGACGGTCAACGATTGACGCTATCACCGAAGTCCAGAGAGCTGTGAAGAGAGCCGAGAGCCACAACCATTTCCCTCGCTGAGTAGTGCTTTTTGTTACGCTTATGTCAAGAATGCCTTTAACTCGGCGAGGTGGGTCGAGATGCTGGATGCGCTTCGCAACACCTTTCGCGTTCCTGCATATCTGTTGCGACTCATCTTGTTGCGGATTATCTACGCTCTCGAAGCCTGATTTGCGACACAAGGGACGGAACGTGGACGATGGAAGTCACTTCTGGTGCCGCGCAAGATTCAATACTCGGCCAGGATCTCTGGAACGTTGCCTATGACAGCCACCTGAGGTCGGGGATGCCTGATGAAACCACTTTGGTTGGGTACGCCGATGATATCGCAGCTCTCATTGTCGCACGCAACGTTGAGCTGACCTAACTAAAGTTGAACCAAGTCATGCGTGTGGTCAACACATGGATGTCCGATCACGGTCTCTCGCTTGCTCTCCGTAAGACGGAGATTGTGATCCTTACGAAGAAGAGGATGGACACCGTCGTTCCGTTCCGAGTGGGAAGGGAGGTGGTCCAATCAACTCGTGCTGCTAAGTACTTCGGGATTATGGTGGACACCAAGTTAAGCTGGAGGGGTCAGATATTCCGTACGGCGGACAAGGCCGCTAAGGTAGTCACTTACCTTAGTAGGCTGATGGCCAATGTCGGGGTTCCACGATCCAGCAGAAGACGTCTGTTGATGTCCGCGGTTCAGTCCATGCTTTTTTATGGAGCAGAGATGTAGGCAGACGCTCTCGATAAAGAATAGTTCAGGTTGCGACTCGCCCGGGTTCAACGTCGAGCGGCGCTCGGGGTGTGTTCCGCCTACCGGACAGTGTCCGAGCCTGCCGTCCTGGTGGTCGCCATAGTTTTCCCTGTCAAGCTTATGGCAGGAGAGAGGAAGGCAATTTATCAGAGACATGGCGAGATTAAAAGGACACGGCAAGAACAGAAGAGCGCTCCAGAATCTTCCAGCAGTGGCAACTCAGCTGGGAGCACGATACCCGAGGACGATGGACTGAGCGACTTATCAAGCACGTCCAACCATGGGTGGAACGCGGCCAATTCTTGACAATTCACGGCTATCTCGGTCGTACCTGAACTGGATGGGCAAGACCGGTTCACCGGACTGCATTTATTGCTCGGGCGTTTCCGACGATGCGGAACAAACATTCTTCCTCTGCCCCCGTTGGGAAGGGCCCCGCCTGAAGGCCACACACATTTTTGGTGCATTTTCGGTGGACTCGGCCTGCCAAAAGATCTTGGAGGATGAGGGCAACTGGGATTGTTTATCGCAGTTAGTCCGGGCCATCCTCCTGGAAAAGAAACACGATCTGGATCGCGAAGTGGCCCCAGTCTCCTTGATAGAGTGACTGGATAAGGAGTGAGCCCAACGGACATAAGCCAAATTTAGGCCTAGTTAGGCCAGGTTACTAGGTTAGAATCCTAAAGAGTAGAGGCGAGGTTTTTTAGTGGGTAAACCCGTTTTTAGAGGAGCCCCACACTACAGGCTTGCCACCTGTGTGCGTAATGCATTTTTCTCACCTCTCCCTCAAAAAAAAAAAAAAAAAAAAAAAAAAAAAAAAAAAAAAAAAAACATAAAAAAGGGTTACCTAATAACTCAAAAAGTGAGTAAAATTCTTGTACGGGACGGACATCGGAGCGTATTCCTAGTAGAAGACTTGACCTTGACACGCCTGTTCTATTGTCCCCGACTATAGCTTGTTTTATACGTATCGTTCAACTTCAAAACATACAATGGTATGTATGCCTAGGCGTTTTAAATAAATACTTTCAACCTAATCTGCACAGTTATCAACAGACAGATTTCCGTAAACGTGCGTAAATCTTATTCAGTTCAGAGGGAAATTACATTTAGGCCTATTTATGACACCGAGATTCCGTAATTACAGGATTGGTCGAGTGTGTGTCAAGTGTTTGCTATTCTCCGTGTCGGCCGTCACGTCACGTCTATCGCAAGTTAGTATCCTAGCAACCGGGACCGGAAATATAACTTTGGCCGATCACGTAGCGCTGACCGGGATGTGGCTGTTCGGCTGACGAGTCCACATCTATCCACTTGGTTCGTTACACTGGTCAATGTCCCAAAATACTTTCCCCATAACCCACAGTAGCAGTTTATCGCACTGATAAAACTCTAGTTGTTTACTGCTAAGCGAAAATAAATTTACTTTACTTGTTCACCTGTTTCCGCTTCTATTTTTATTTTAATGAGCTTTATTTGAATTGTTAAGAGTCATCTTCACCCTTGTAAAAACACTGAAAACACGCCTCCATAAAAACTTTTCCTGTTTCGGACGGTGTTTGTAGATATTTATTATATTATTTATTTATTATTATGGATATTATTAGATATATATTGGTAAAATTTGTTTTATTGTAGATTAAAGTTAGATTTAGGTCCCTCATACCTAATATATGAGTAAAAATTAATGTAATCAGTACAAAACAAATCTTCAAAGCAAAGAAAATCGAGCTACTTTGCAACGTCACAGGGAGTAATATTTGTTGAATTTTCAAAATTTTGAGGTATGAGGGACTTAATATAACTAATCAAATAAACAATTACCAAGTTTAAAGAAAATCTGTTGAAAAACGGCGTCCAAAACAGAGGAATAAAATACCATGTTTTGAATAAAAGCCATAAGGTTAACATTGCCTACTGCGCAAAAATGGGCTACTAGCCCAGAGGTGAAGGCATAAAGCTGGGTTTACACGTGAGAGTTTCAGAGAGTCTGGAGAGACCATCCAATTTTCCAAGATAGTTTATGCTAGACAGTTTTCTGCGAGTACTATCAACAACTGTCTAAGATTTGTATGAGAGTAACTTACTCTCCGAGAGTGAAAAATCACGTGTAAACCTAGCTTAACCAACAGCACATTTAGCTACCTGTTATCTGTTACCTTCGTTGTATGTCCCGTCGTCCTCCTTGGCATGTGACCCGTCTAAATAGTTCCGCCGGATGGCTTCATCCAATCAGGTTATAAGGAAAGGTTAAGGTAGGGGTAAAGCTAGGTTTACAAGTAAGATTTTTTTGCTCCTGCAGAGTTTTTGCGAGTGATACGCGTCGTGTAAACGGTGCTGAGAATTAACTCCCCGACACTATCTGACAGAAACCAATTCTCTCCGAGAGCGAGTTTTGGCATGCTGTGTAAACGAAAAATTTGCCTGTAGTGTAAACACTTCTGCGAGAAATTGCTTAGAGTATCGATCTCTCCAAGAGTTAGAGATGGCCCGTTCACGTGAAAACTCTCACGTGTAAACCAAGATTAAGACAGGGGCAAAATGAAAGAACAATGGAGAAAGATCAGGTTGGGAAGATAGACATTAGACTAAATCAGGGAGCCCATAACAACATTCTTCAATCGGATGCAATTTCAGTTTGTTTCTAAATTTATTTATACCAATAGTCTCTCTAATCACTGATGGGAGTTTTGAGAAATACTTAATTCCTACTTAACTAGGTTTTGTCTCGAACAGTTTTAAATTATGCTGAATAGAAGGATTTACATTGTGATTTCTAGTATTGTATCTATGGTTGTGAGGCTGTACCAGATTATTTAACTTATAACATACACAATTACTTCAAACATGAAAAGAGAAGGAACAGTGATAATCTGGAGTTCTTTAAATTTGTCTTTGCAAGAATCTCTAGGTCTAAGCCTACAGACACATCTGATTGCTTTTTTCTGAAAAGCAAACATTTTATTCATATTCGATTTACTTGACAAACCCCAAAGCACTATGGAATATCTTTAATCTTGAAATAACTCTCAATAAGACTAAAGTATACTAATTTATAGAACTCAATGTTGTTATAAACAGAAAGATTTCTTAGGATGAAAATACTAGATGCTAACGTAGAAGCAAGTTTATCAAGATGATCTGACCACCGGAAACCATCGTCCAATCTCACTCCTAAATTATCAACCGAGTGAGATTAATGGAGGAATTCCTCATCACACATACCCCGACAACCCAATATTTTATTGGTTTTATATATATATAATAACAAAAATTTTGAGGAGAAATTTGAAATTTTATATGGTAAAATCGTTGAGACATTAAATATAGCTTTTCCTTTTAAGCGAATAAAACACTCTACTAAAAGACAAATAAATAAATGGTATAAAAATGACTTAAGGAAATTAAAAGGAGAATGTTTGAAAATATACAAGGAATTTAAAAAGACTGGTTCTCAATGCATTAAAGATAAATATAACAAATTATTAAAAACATATAAAAGAAGTGTCAAAACAGCAAAAATAGAATATAACAGTTACATCATTGAAATGAATGAAAACAATAGATCTAAAGCTATATGGAATGTGATAAAAAATATTACAGGAGCTGGTGTAAGAAAAGTCAACAGTATAGGTCTATCTAAGGGGCATTTGGATGCAGAAGGTTTCAATAAAACGTTTTTAAGCAGTGCGAATAATATAATAAAAAATATACAAAATACTACCAATGACTTTGACCACTTTTTAGAAACATGCAAGAAAAATGAAGATAGTAAATTTGAAATTTAAACATGTTACTGTTGAGGAAGTATTCAGTATAATACAGAGTTTAAAATCTAGCAACTGTCCAGATATTTTTGGTATTAGTCCTAAAATTTTGAAATTAATCTCAAAGGAAATTTGTGAAGTTATGAAAATTTTATCTAACAACAGCCTGGATGAAAAAAGATTCCCAAAAATTTGCATACAAGTGAAAGTTTTACCAATACACAAAGGTGGGAAGATTGAATATTGTAATTTTAGACCAATATCCATAGTGCCAGTAATATCAAAAGTAATGGAAAAAATAATGTATAATCAAATTTATAATTTTTTTGAAGAGAATCAATTATTCAATAAAAATCAATTTGGATTTAGGAGAGAATTTAGTGCAAATATGGCAGTTAATAAATTTATTAAGGATACAATTAATATAATTGAAGAAAGAAAACTGGTTTGCTTCCGATCATTTGATGTGTCGAAAGCATTTAATACAGTAGATCACAAAATTTTACTACAAAAACTAAAATATTATTTCATGATGTTAGCCAACCGAATCACTTTATAGTTAATACTAAATGGTTTATATACCTTACTGTCAAGTGATCCAATAGTAGTAGAAACACTACTGCAGTTTCAATCCATCAAAGGGATCTTCATCAGGTGTGCAGGTTTTCAAGGTTTCATTCAAACTGAACTCGTCAAGTTATAAAAATCACACACTAATAAACAAATAAATAAATACAAACGAAGACACGGACACATACGAAAACACAAACAGTTCATTTTTTACACCGGTACCGGCGACGACGGAATGCGCGGCGCGTGCCAAGGGTTGGTCTAGACTGGCGTTATCTCTGTACGCACATCCGTTGTCCCCCTCCCCCTTCCTTATCAACTGTTGACCATTGTTGGGCTGACCATTCAGTTAATTTTATTGCCGATTCATATATTATATTGGATTTAAATCCCCTCTGTTCGTTGAGGACATTTTGTGGCTCTTTCTTGACGGCACTGTAAATTTCGTATTCCTCAATAGTATTTATGAATCGGCCTTTTTTACAAGTGTGGAGAATTTCGAGATTATCTTCAATTTTAGAATAATTGTGTTTGTTATCTATTAAATGGTTGGCATATGATGATGTCGACTTGGTGTTACGTTTCCCTGGCAAATGCTCCTTAAACCTAATGTTAAAAGATCTGGCTGTTTGACCTATATAAAAACTGGGACAATCGCTGCAATTTAATTTATAAATACCTGTTCTGTTTATATTGTGTGATTTGGAAGGATGGCTTATTTTATCTTTTAAAATATTGCCCAATTTGTCGGATGTTTTAAATGATGTTGTGATATTGTTCTTTGCTAGTTGACGTTTTACTGTGTGATTGAGTACAGTGCCATATTCTATGGAGATATACTGTTGTTCTTGTGAACGAGATTTATTGTTTTTATTTGAGTTCAGATGTTTGTGTACTAGCCGATCGACCATGTTACTATTGTATCCGTTAGAAATTGCAATAAATTTAATAGTGTTTAATTCTTCTTTGTAATCGTCATAGCTAAGGGGAACTGATAGTAGTCTGTGGACAAAACTATGGTAGGCGGCTAATTTCTGGCTCATTGGGTGGTGTGACGTGCTGTGGATGGTTTGGCTGGTTGCAGTGGGTTTTCTATATATTTTAAATTGAAACTTTGAGCTGGATCTGGTTACTGTAAGGTCTAAAAAGTTGATAGAATTGTTGTGTTCCTCCTCTAAAGTAAATTTCAATTGTGGGTGAAAATTATTAAAGTGGTTGCATAGTAGCTTCAACTGTCTTCTGGTGCCGTTAAATAAGATGAATGTGTCGTCCACATAGCGGTAGTAAGTAAGCGGTGGGACAACGGATGTGCGTACAGAGATAACGCCAGTCTAGACCAACCCTTGGCACGCGCCGCGCATTCCGTCGTCACCGGTACCGGTGTAAAAAATGAACTGTTTGTGTTTTCGTATGTGTCCGTGTCTTCGTTTGTATTTATTTATTTGTTTATTAGTGTGTGATTTTTATAACTTGACGAGTTCAGTTTGAATGAAACCTTGACAACCTGCACACCTGATGAAGATCCCTTTGATGGATTGAAACTGCAGTAGTGTTTCTACTACTATTGGATCACTTGACAGTAAGGTATATAAACCATTTAGTATTAAAATATTATGGATTTGGAAAGGATACTTTAAATTTTATAAAGTCTTACCTTGAAGACAGAACTCAATGTGTTAATTTTAGTGGTGAAAATTCTACAGGATTAAATGTTAAGGTTGGTGTCCCACAGGGATCTTGTTTGGGACCACTATTTTTTAATATATTTATAAACGACTTACCATTCAATCTTGAAAGTCACAATTCCTCCTGTTTTTTATATGCGGATGATTTAGGAATTAATATATCGGGAAGTTCAACAAATGAATTAATAGAAAATCTAAATGTAACAACAATGCTATGCTAGTACAAAATTGGTGTCATTCAAATCACTTAAATTTAAATATGGCTAAAACACAAAATATTAAAATTAGTTTTTCGAAGAAATTTTTTCTATACAATAATGTGGCTTCCTTAAGATTTTTAGGAATATTAATTGATCCACAATTAAATTGGCAAGACCATATAAATCATGTTTTGAGAAAAATTTCAAAAGGTACATACATTATTCGACGTCTTCGAGGAAATGTAAAACAAGAAATACTCATAATGGCATATTATGGTTATTTTCATTCTCATCTGACGTATGGAACATCTGTTTGGGGAAACTCTTCAATGGCGAAAAAAGTCTTCATAAAACAAAAACAGGCCTTGAGAATTTTATGTGGGAAGAAAAGAACAAGTCACTGTAAACCTTTATTTCAAAATCTAAAAATTTTAACTTTGCCTTCTATATATATATATATTACAAACTATTATGAATGTAAAAAAAGAAATTCAACATTTTCCAAAAATTTCAGATTGTCATTCTCATTATACCAGACAACATTCAAAATTGAAGAGTGAACTGTATAGCTTTACGAAAAGTAAAAAAAAAACATAAATGATATGGAAATAAAAATATTTAACAATTTACCACAAAATTTAAGAACTTTACCAGGGAAAACACTGAAGAGAAAAATTAAAGATATTTTGTATAAAAAATCACCATATCGAGTTGAAGAATGTTTAGTACAAAAATTTTGGACATTATAAGTTTTCTAAATTATTAATTGTAAACTAGGGGGCCCGTGCAGCGCAATGCGCTGCATTTATTATATGGAGTATTAAATCTTGCTCCATGATAATGGACAGAGTTACTTTGAATATAAATTAAACTATAGTGAAAATCAGATAAAACATAATGGTGTTTCATCAATCGATCTTCATTACTAATTCTGCAACTTGCCAAAGTGACACTGTTGAGATTTGGCGGTTGTTCTTTTAGTTCAAAATTAGCTTAGATTACGTAGTTGTTCTTTTGCCGATTTGTCTTAGGGTCTCTGTCTAAACACTCCTATAAAATCTAGAATAAATTCACAGATGTTGGATCTACATAGTTCATCAAACATAAAACTTAAATGACAACAGAATAAAAATCAACATTTCATTACAACTCCCCGGTCCTGTATGAGTTATGCAACACTCACTGTGGCTGTTATGAGGTATTTGTCGACATAGGGAATGAGCCCACATTACTATTAATAGCTTATTTCCAAAGGAAATTCGCTAAAAAAGAACTAAAGCCCCTGTAATTCGTAATTTTCCATGGTATTACAAAATGTAAATAAAGAAATCACTAAAATAATGAGAATCTACATATTTGTGATTGTGGTCCATTTTGGTTTGATGTGGTATTTATTTTTTTATTGAAATTTCTCTTTGTACAAACCATATTTGAAATAAGCTTGTTTTCTACACTGGAAGTAAAAAAAAAACATTTAAATGTTGTTTCTTTTAAACATGAGTTTTAATATGTGTATCATTCTGCATTAAATTGTTGTATAGTATAATATTAAACAAACAGGTTATAACACCTACAACCAACTAACTATCCTTTTTCCTTATAATTTACAGAGTTTGGAAACCCATGCACACAAATTTAATGTTCTATTTTAATATTTGTAAACTTTCGTTCTTGTTTAAATACCAACCAGACAACCCAAAAGACCAACGTCAAAAATTTCAATTTCCTAACTTGTTTTTGTAGGCCCTGCATGAATTTTTAGGGTTGTGTTACTAAACTTATTTTGTGCCCAAATACACGTAAATAAAATGTTCAAGAAAATCTTCCCGCTAAATTTTGAGAAAAGGTTCAAATACGACAAAAGACACTTCTTGTTTAAAGTATGAAATTGTGTTAATATTTGAGTACCCGTAGTTCAATTGCTTGTATTCAGATTTTAACATGTTTGTCTGTTTTACAATCAACAGCTGTTTTATATTGCAATTCAATACAAATTGTTCCCCATGTTAATCTTATGGACAAAAAATGAACTTTGAAGGCTTAGCGTGAGCTTCAGAATTAAAATATCAAAAATCTAAAACCTTATTGCAAAACTACGAACTGAGACCATTCTTTTGACACCTCAAACTTTAAAATTGGTCCAGAAATAAGGGAGGAGTAGTGTTAACAAAAAAAGGGCATCACGTATTATATGTATATATAGATTTTGTCAATTGCTATGTGTACATTTGTATACCAAATGCAATAAATTATTATTATTATTATTAAATATGGATAATTGTTTAAATGGTAAGTAAAATTAATTAACTTCTAATCTGAGATTCAAAGGAAATATTTGTATATCAAAAAGCATGTATTAGATATATTTATTACGAGCGAAGAGTAATGCGGGGACCAGATGTCTACCCGGTGCGACTGTGCTCTGGCTTGAGATCGACGTGAGCCATAAAACTAGACCATTCCAGATGGTATTTCTCTCTCGCGGCCGATGCTGCACCGAATGTTGACCAGAAATAGTAAATGATTCACATGTATAACATTATAATCAAGCAGGTATAACAAGTAAAATTTTAATTATTTTTTTAAGTTAAAATTATGTCTACAATGACACTATTTAAATGTTGAGGCATCAAACAAAAAGTACACCCGTCGCAGCAAATTTCCGACGGCATTATAAACAACATGGTGGTGAGTATGTAGGTTGAACAAGTCTCCTGTACTAGGCACCTGACGTTAAAACGTGTTGGTGGTCATCAGTGTCATACAAGTTGTATAATTAGCTAGCTTGGAATACTGTTCCAAGAACTGTAGTTCCTACAATACAAACACTATTACGCCCATGTAGTATGTGTTTGCTGTGGTTTAGCTCCTATTCTGCGTTGGCGGCGTCCCATCCTATGTGGTATTCATTGTACATTTCCTTTGTTTTACTTTCATTCCATTTACTTCATTCATTTACATAAAGTATTTCATTTCATTAAAGCATTTCAAACCAATCTAAATACAGCGAAAAACCAACTTAAGCTATTATGTTGCATTCGTGCATGAATTTATAGTATATAATTGGTATTATTAGTCTAAACACATACCTTACGAAGAACGGGTATATCGATAGTATTTTTTAAGCTAATTAGGTCCAAACGATCCATAATAATTGAAATTTTGGTAGAATTTGGAGGTGGCGATCTATATCAACAATTTATTTAACTTTTTCGATTAAAATCTATATGAAAATAATCATTCCAATAAAGGTATTAAGACTTAAAATACTACTATTTTCAATCCATATAAATTTATAAATGCACAATGTCGTCTGCAAAATTGTAATATGCCTAAAACAATAAATATATAGAACCATTACACCACCGGGGATTTTTGTTATAATAATATATTTAGTTTGATTCAATCGTTAAGGACATTCCTAATGAAATATGATTCTCCTTATACTAAAATATAAATCTAGTATTTTATACCTACTAGAAAAGATAAAAAACAATAAACAGTTCTCATAAAGGGAGTAAAAAACAGGCTCTCCTAAAAGTTAGCCCGAAACTAACTTGGTGACAAGGGTAAAGCAAATGGTCCTTTCCAACTCCTACTGACAGCCGCGGTGTGTTTATCTCTAGGTCTAAGGTGTAGGCATGGATAAAAAAATTTAGATTTAGCAACATAATTATGAAATTTAAAAAAGACAATTAATACAGCTATAGGTAGAGTAGTATGTAAAACAATAATAGCATAACATGTGACAACATAATAAACTATCTGACTTACCCTTGCTTCGCAATGGTTCTCAAATTGCGATATTGCAATGCAAGCCCGAGAACTATTTGCCCTTCATGTGAGCTTGTCCGCTGCACTCACTCGCCTAAAGTTTGAAATATCATTTAGTTTACCAATCTTTCCATAATTCTTTAAATGATAACAGTTCAGGTGAGCTCGTTTGCTACGCTCACTCATCGGCACAATCAGCTCGTTCGCTCCACTCACTCGCGTCAAGTTTGTAATATACTTTATATTTTTTTATTTAGTACCAATCTTACCTCAATACTTTAAATTTGAAAAGCAGTTTATAAATTAGTATTCTTAAATGTAATTGTGTTAATCACTAAAATGTTGCTTCCTTAAGAATAACATCGTAAATTTGAAGACATCTGGGGCAGAGCCCTATGAAGATTGGCAGGATATCGTCAATAATTCTAGGGTTTTCACCTGAAGAGCTTTCAATCAAGTATATGGTTGTAGGGGTTTGACTTCCGGGAATGCCCAATCAATTTGTGTTCCATTCGACATTCAAAACCGAACCTCCAACTTTAAAGTGATTTAGTGTGGAAACGGGAAAAAATAGAGCAAAACATCAAAAGCTGTAGATAATTAAATTCCGTACTAACGATTTTCCATCACATTCCAGATCAGATACATCCTTAAGGCTCTATACTGTAAAAACTAAAGAAGAAACCCGAATTATCAGCCACCACAGCAATTTTTAAAGGTCTTTATTTCTTAAACGGATGAAGAGGGTGGGTGATTTACGTCAATTTATCTGGAGTTTTCGTATTTTCAATCAAGTATGATTGTGGAGGTTTGGACTTCTGGGGATGCTTAAACTATTAGTGTTACATCCTTCCCACTTCCATTTATATGGATAGATATGGATGGTTATACTTTTAGTAAATAAAGTACTTATCACATGATCAAAATCGTGCGAAGTCTTATGGAGTTGTAAAACTTTAACATTTTTATTATAGTACCGGGGGGACCGAGCTTAAGCTCGGTAAAATTATTACTTTCGTTCTCACATAAAGCTCGTTTGTTTCGCTCACTCGCCAAGCCGACGGGTGCTGCACTTTGGTATAATTTTCTTAAACTACAGGTTAAAGATGTAACACATTGGTTTATATCCACAGTTATCAGCTGATTTTTGTTCAATTAATAAAATCTCCATAAGGATAACATGGGATCTTTGAAGTGCTCTAGCTTGAAAACCGGGGTTTTCCCAGCTATGGGGCCAATTCCAATCGATTTCTGGTGGCCAAAACCCCCATATTCAATAAAAAATCAAAAATCCTTGGAGCGAAAAAAATCTTTGCCCGTACAAACGGAGCTTGTTTTAGAGTATAAGATAAGATTTTACTGATTGTATTCCAACTTTCATTTTATTTAACACACCTTGCTCCTTTTACGGAATGGAATTAAGTGTAATATAAAGTTTTAGAAATATGAAGTAATGAAAAATGGAAAAGATTTAACAAAAAGTAATATCCAATTGTAACAACCCAACTAATGATCCTAATCTATCCCTCTGTCCATGTAGACCTACTCTACGGTTTGTGCCTTCTTCATACCTCCATGAAAAAATCCCTATCATTATTAGTAAGTTTCGTTTGGATTCAAGGTACAGAACACAAAACACTACTAATTAATTAAATAATTTAGTCAACTTGTCCGCATAATTTATTAACTCACGTGCAATTCTATTTGCATTCTAAATTATTGTTTTAATTAGCTATTAATGTTATTCTGGAAGTTTATTAAATCGATTTAATGAACCTAATTTTTAAAGTATTCGCTATATATAATTGGATACGTTAATTTAACTAAAAATATATAATAATATGTTTTATTCTTATCAATTTTTACCCTCGATGTAGGTACTTGATAATATACTAGTCAACAGAGTTCTCTGTTTGTGTTTACTTGTTTTTAAACACTGTAATTTTAATGTGCAAATGCACCAAAGCTTGTTCAGATGTGCAGCATTTAATTTGTGCATTTTTCCATGTATTGCAAACTTTAGTTAAATAATTTTGCTATGCTAGTTTTTATAGCATTTTTGTATTAGGCCTAACTTACTCGTTTTATAAAGAAATTAAGTTGTTTTAAAAACCTTTTTTTGCAGAAGGAAATCATTTTCAGGGTTCATTTTTATAAAGAAAATTAGTTTTACCATGGGTTCTTTGTCTGAAAATTAATCTGAATACTGCATTAGCTCAAGTTTAATCAACTTTGCATGCAGTTATGTGTTGGGACAGGATTTAACAGGGATTTAGTCAACATAAACATGCCGACAGCTCGGTAATCCTACACCGAGCCAAGCTGAGGCCTCTGGCGGCCACCCACATGGTGTCCAGCCTGCAAATAACGATAACGTGGTTATGATATGGCTTGTGAAACACGTCTCGTCGATGTAAGTAAAAAAAAGCAACGAGGTTAACTATTATATAGAGTGCTCAACAGATAGGGAAAAGTGTAAACTGTTGATTAGCTTCTTTTTACCCATGATTCCCGCTGTTTCCTTGGTAACCATTTCTTTGTTTACACTTTCCCATAAGTTATTTGCCATATTACCCACACCTATGCGACGCTTCTATGGTAACCAATCTCAATTGCCTGTCCACAGACCATAAAATCAATGTGGTTCTAAAAACAAACAACAAAACATCAAATAATCAGATGTTTTTAAATTATAATGTCATGAGGGGCCCCAGTTTCCCCCTCGTTTGACATTTTAATTAATGTAATGAGGCCGGTTGGCACAATTGGCGAAGTATGGTGGGACACCATGGACAGCCTGGAGCAGTGAGTGGCGGTGCAGCGCGACAGCCAGACGGATGCCAGGACGCAGGAGGTGTGACCACGGAGCGACCAGAGGTGCGAGGGGAAGTCGACCGGTCTTCACGTCGCGTAGGTCTTCCTTCTTTCTGGTGGTGTATCAGCAGGGTTTAGATGGATGGCGGTCAGGGCTGACTTGAAAAATTAAAATGAGGTAATGTTTATCTTGATTTTTTTATGTGAGCTAACCCCCCCCCCCACATCCCCCTTTTACGAGGAGGGTGTGACAATAATATGTGGTTTTTGAAGCTGGTTGTGACCATTCAGAATAGCTAAAACTGGTAACTAAGGAAACGGATATAAAGTGTGAGATGTTTACCAAGAAAACGGCTGGAATCGTGGGTAAAATGGCGCCAATCAACAGGGGACACAAAATTGACCTGTGTTAAGGACTCTATATGTAGTTAACCTAGTTGCTTTAAAGATATATAGCCCAATGACAAATGACAACTGGTCCTAGAATGTACCCGCCGGGAATCGCACTGACAACCTCAGAAACGTGAGGTGGGCGCACTAGGCCAAACCAACCCTTCTAGCCAGTCATTTGTACCTTGTAGTATTACAGTTCGATGCAACTTCGATATGAGTTGCACTTTAAAAGAATACAAAAGTTAGCAACAAAGTATTACGAGTTTTATAAGTTTATAAAATTTATTTATTATTTATAACTTTAATAAGTTTCTTAATCATTAAAATCTTAAAACCCCTGACCCCTTTTTGGTCTTTATGTAAAGAATTTTGGTGCAGTTTTTTAATGTTTAGCACAACGGGACACATTTGGGCATTAATGGATTTAGTTAAGAGTCTGCAGTATCGGCTTGGATTTTTATTCCCGTAATACTAATTTTAAATTTAAAACGCACACTACGCCTTTCATATTGGTCGAAAAAGATTCATCTCTAGGTATTTTGAAGGTGACTTTAGTACTTACAGCCCTTTAAAATCAAAAGGTTTATAGTGTTAATTGTTTAAACAACAAAGTATTCTCAAAATTTTTTTGTTCGAAGATGGGCGCGTTTTTTAGCAGTTTAATGTCATAAATCGTTCTATAATTGTAATTTTATTTCCCGGTCCCCTAAATATTAAAATTTTCTTTAAAATGACACAAAGATTAATCTTTTTAGACCATTAATGGCTAGCGGATGCTTCAAATTTAACTTTAGGCTTGTGTAAATACAAATTCAAGATAGTGAGTAGTGTAGATTCTTAATGGATACTACCAGGTTAACCGAGCCTTGCTCGTTGGTTTAAATTCACTTTTGTTATAGTTTCAAGGTAATAAAACTATTAAATTTCCACCAACATCCAACTATTAATATGTTCCTTTATTTTTATACACCTTTCGTTGTTATTTATTTACCAAAATAGCATCCCTTAAGACCAATTTTAAACGATTTTTAAACTTAAATTAGACCAAATGCGATTTTTACTGAGATTGAGGCTGTTTCTAAACTTATTTTTGAAACAAAACACTCTTAAATGCAAAGATCGAGGAACACACATCCCTTCAGACAGTACTCATATTATAGTATAGAATATAGCATTTTGCAAGATTACAAACACCTTAAACCTTAGTTTATAATTTTGTATCTAGTCACTACTTAGTTGTGAGTTTTGGAATAGTGTCATCCTTTCTTTATAACTGCATAACGTGGCCATATTTTGAAAAGCATTGTGTATTTTGTTAATACACAATTTGATTACTTTAATCTTTTTTAAGGGTTGTTTAAATAACTAAATTTCCTCTAAGGGAATAATCTAAAACCTTTACTAACATATGTATAAAACAAATTAACTGTGAAACCTTCAGATCATTCTTGATTGTTATTTCAAGTGTGAGTTATCCCCAACAAAAACGTTACACAGTATAAAAAGTTTGATAAAACATGATGAAGTACTGTAGAGGTTGCAGGCGGACTAAGCTTGTGATATTACACCCAGGGATTACCTTCACTAAATCATCTAGTGGGAGTGCAAGGTGTTCTAATTAATGTTGGCCCTTTTTAACCAATATTACTGGAGAGGCTTGAATACCGTTACTGTACATGGTAAACTTGAACAATAATAAGTTTAATTTTATATAAAAAAACACAATAAAAATGCTACAACGAAAAAAATGTAAAAAATTTAAGTACTAATCATAAAAATGCTAATGTCATCAAAATGTGATGATTAATAATCGTTATGTGTTAACAAACTTACGTAAGCCGCACGGCTTTTATTCCAGTATCTGATTTAGCTGTACATACCGGGTGTCCAGCCTAAAGTGTTACAATAGCTAACTTTTTTATTTTATGCCTGACAGTGTTCTTCTTTTGAGGGACCCCCTTTACTTTTTTATTTTGCTTTTTGGTATGTATTTCACTTTTCAAAATTTCCCGCCATTTTTCCAATATGGCGGCCAACTTTAAAATTTCTTATGGAACACCCTACATGTCATGGTGTTTTTGAAATTTGCATATGATTTTAAGACTTTTTTATTCTTTGTCATTTTCCTCTAAACCTCACGGTTAGGGAGCTAGAGGCAATTAAAGTTCATTTTTAGTTCAATAAGAATAACATGGGGCAAACTTTATCTGCCCTTATCTCCGAAACCATTGATTAAATTTAAAAATACTCAAGAATAAAAATGTCTTAAATTGATGTTTTAAAAACATTTTTTAGTAATAAACAAAAAAATTTTAAAAATTTTTATTTTTTCTGGGCCATCTTGGAAAGAGGATAATTTATGCGTAAATGATAATTTTTATGAGTGAAATGTTCTTAAAACATCAATTTAAGACATTTTTATTCTAGAGTATTTTTTATTTTAATCAATGGTTTCGGAGATATGGGCAGATAAAATTTACCCCATGTTATTCTTATGGAACTAAAAATGAACTTTAATTGCCTCTAGCTCCCTAACCGTGAGGTTTAGAAGAAAATGGCAAAGAATAAAAAAGTCTTAAAATTATATGCAAATTTCAAAAACACTATAACATGTAGGGTGTTCCATAAGAAATTTTAAAGTTGGCCGCCATATTGGAAAAATGGCGGGAAATTACGAAAATTGAAATACACCCTTGTAAGTAACATAAAAAAGTAACGGGGGTCCCCCATAAGAAGTTTACTGTCAGACATAAAATAAAAAAGTTAGCTATTGTAACACTTTAGGCTGGACACCCGGTATTATAGCTATAATAGATTTTGTTTAAAGAATTTTCTATGTATTGAACCATTAAATACCGCCATAAAATCCTTACAAATTTATATTTTAGGATTGTTCGAATAAGAAAACAAAATTAGAATGGGTTAAAAATGTATGCTTTGTAGGGGTCATTTTTATTTTTATTAGAAGGTATTAAATTGAACATCGCTAAACGAGACGTTTTGAAAAACGACAATATCGAATATCATTATCCAGTATTGTTTTCATAAAGCCTAGTGTAACTAGATAACTAGACTGTAAGTAAATTGCGTTGATTTTGGTCCCGATGTGTAGCACAATATTATCTCTAAAATTATCAAAGTAGAAACTCTTTTTAGTATAGCTTCTTCCTAATTAAATCAAAACTAAAATATGTATACATCAATTATGTTTGTATTGCCTTGTGATACAAGGGTGCACTTTACTACGTGCAATAACATATTTTCTAACTAACAAAATTCGGTAGATTATATATGTTTTAATCACCGAATTTAGTTGTCACCAAAAACATTTAGTCTTATTCGTATTGTTCTGTACATAAAATTAACCCCTAAAATGAGAGCTAAGTGGTATGAACTAAAACTACGTCAATACAAATGGTTAAAATACTATATATAGTATGTACCATATATAGTACAGTATATAATACATAAATGTAAAATTTGAAAAAAATATTTAACATAAATTTGATTATTAAACTCAAAGTTAAACAACAAGGCTCCGCTATGCTTTAGGATACTTGCGATTATGAATTGCAAACCCCTAATAAATTAAATATATACTCCGTTGCTTGCTTGACCTACGGAATAAATGTAGACTTTCACTTCATATCTGCCCATAGCTATGTCATTAAAACTGGTGGAGTTGAAAACCTCTCTATTTTAAAATACATAATAAAAAAATCTACAAAGTGACAATTATTTTCTGCGACAAAGATAGATGAGTAAAGTACTGTTTAAAGTTCTTAAGTTAACGTTAACATTTTATAACGCTCCTAATCCCAATACTTAGCAACTTTAAACAATTTGCAAAGCCTGAATTAGCCTATAACATTTGGGTTTATAACTTTTCTGCGGCAATAACTTTTGACTGTCAAAGTTTGTCCAACTAAGTAAAGCTTTGTTACCGATTTAAATTATTCAATTGGCTTACATTCGTTCGTATAAATAGATTCTAAAAGATACAAACCAAATATAACTAGGTGGTATTATCTGATTTAACTCAATAAAACAGTGACCTTTGACCAAAGAGGCTCTGATCAGTGGTGAATTCAGCCGGTTAATCCAATAAACTTTGACCCCGAACAATAGGCTTTATAGCTTTTATCGTTTTTTTGTGAAGTGTGTTATGTGAATACTATGAATGTTAAACTTAGGGTTAACTGGAAATGACCTAAAAATATATGTAAACTAGCTGTTTCCCGTCACGGCTTCGCCCGTGATTAAATTTATTTTTTAGGTAATAAAATCTTTAAAAGACCAACAAAATCTTCTTCCTTAATCTAATCTTAATCCTTAATCTACTTTGAAACAACAAATTACTGTGTGTTGAGCTCTGAAGGAATTTTGCAAAACATTTTCTTAATGAGAACCATTGAGCAAAAAAGAACAACCATGTCAAATCTCAACCCCGTAGGCCCTACAGTCATTTTAAAATCAAACACTTTTTTTATTAGCATGATACGTGTTGTTTGCAATCAGAAATGAAAAACAAACGTCTACAACACTCAAAAATATATTTACACTTATACTGCAAAGAATACAGACGGTAAATATATCAAAAGATGGAAAATGGCAATCGATTTCGACCGGACACACCTGATGATGATCGGTGTGTCCGGTCGAAATCGATTGCCATTTTCCATCTTTTGATATATTTACCGTCTGTATTCTTTGCAGTATAAGTGTAAATATATTTTTGAGTGTTGTAGACGTTTGTTTTTCATTTCTGATTTTAAAATCATGTAGGGCGGAGCCCTAAAGAACATAAAAAACTATATTTCTAAAACTGTTTCTTAGTAAACACCTATAACGGAACATAAACGTTAAATTTCAACACAAGAATCTATGGTAATTTTGAGGACTTGTGGGGTAAGCCCCCGGAATAATTTTGAAGTCCTATGGGGCGAAGCCCTGTAGAACTTCGAAAACTATTTTTGCAAAACCATTTCTAAGTGAGCACCTATTTGCAAAACGGAGCATCCACGTTTTTAATCCCTTAGCAAATATGGTAATTCTGATGTTGTGTGGGGTGGAGCCCTAAAGTAAATTTGCTAAATTGTTACTTAGTGAGCAACTATGAGCAAAGAGGAACGTCCATGTCAACTTTCAACCCCGCGGGCCCAGAGTAATTTTCAAGACTTGTGGGACGGAGCCCTAAAGAATTTCAAAATATATATTTGAAAAACCTTTTCTTATTGAGTAACCTACCTATGAGCAAAGAGGAATGTCCATGTCAAATTTCAACCCGTTAAGGCCCTAATGTAATTCTGAAATTCAGTGGGGTAGAGCCCTAAAGTGCTTTAAAAACTATATTTGCAAACCCTTTTCTTAGTGAGCACCCATGAGCAAAGGGAATCCTCCATTATATTTCAACCCCGTGGGCCCTAGAGTAATTTGAAAGGCCAGTGGCGTGCAGACCTAAAGGGCTTCACAACTATTTGCAAAACGTTTCTTAGATTAGATAGATAGTACCTATGAGCTAAGGGAATCGTCCTTGTCAAATTTCAACACGTAGGCTATACAGCAATTGTCAGCTTCTTTGAGGTAGAGCCCTAAACAATTTCGAAAACTATAATGGTAAAACAGCTTCTTAGTGAGCCCCCATGAACAAAGAGGAACGTCCATGTCAAAAATTTCAACGCCGCGAATGCCCTAAAGTAATTTTGAAATTCAGTGTGGCGGAGATCTTAAGTGCTTCAAAAATTATATTTGCTAAACCGTTTGTTAGTACCTATGAACAGTAAAAAGGTATATAGTAATAAAATACTAAATAAAGTAAACTGCACTTAATACAACCAAAGTACACCAGACTAAAAGTAATAGTACATCACTATAATCTTGACAATGTTTAACATAAATAATAGAATATTTCACCACTAGTCCGGAAAGTGACCCATTTCTGGGCGAGATAGTGTTTTACGCGGGAGGCGAAGCTGAGCGTAGAAAACACTATCGAGCCTGGAAATGGGCTTTCCGGACGAGTTGTGAACGATACTTTTCATCACGACGCAATTATTAATAAATGTGGAAGTTTTAAAGGAGGATTATTTTTGTAAATTCTTCGCCATTGGACGAAGTAAACAAAGCTGGAATTCAAAATTTAATTAGTTTTAAACCCAGCTGATTGTTGCTGTACGGAAAAGTTTGTTTACCTTGGACGGAAAGTAATGTTTACAAACATTACTTTCCGTACAGGTCAGTAAAATCAGCTGACGGTGACAGTTTGGGAAATGACTACTTTCCAAGGTCTCAGCTGTACGGCAAGTTGTCACTTTCGTATACGGAGTGATGAAAACATTATATCTCACACCTGGTTACTTCTATGCTTATAAGCATTTTCTTGAATAAATCATCATGTGGCAGATGTAAACAAACCTAATTCAATTTCCATAATCATATGTTAGAAAACAGAACTGTGCTTCCATAAGAATGACATGGTAACTTTAAGTACGTCTAGGGCGTAGCCCTTTGTGAATATTGATATGAAAATAGTTAGACTTTCCCATTGTAAGCCTAAAGAATGAGTATACCAAATTTCAGCGCTCTAGCTAGTCGGGAAGTTGGAGAATTAGTGATGAGTGAGTGAGTGAGTAAGTGAGTGAGTGAGGGCTTTGCCTTTTATAGATATAGATAGATTTATGGATACTATTTCCTGTTGAACTTTATATTCAAGTATAAGGTAGCGCCCCTTTTGTCAAAATTCGACCAAACTTTTAGTTGATCTGGACAAAAAAATATTAATGAAACATCTTTTCTTTTTGTTTTTTTACCTTTTGTTATTGCAACAACTGTCCAATGATTCAAATTATCTTAAGTACCCTCTTTCCACAAGATTAACACTGAAACTTTGAAACCTAATAGCCCAGCTGGCCGATGTTAATTGTAATGCGATTATGCTCATCTACAGAACATTATAGTAACCTTTCTAACAATGTGCACGGATTTATTCTTCGATACGTACAAGCTGAGAGAAAAAGAGATAATAATTATTCTTGATTATTAATATATTGATATAAGAATGCCTTTACACTACTGTTGATAAAAAAGGACTAATTTAATTTTTAATCACATAAAATTAACCGAAATAACCTTTAGTGGTGATTGTTATGTCAGTTCTTAGGAAATTACTCAAAATTTTGACACAAGTCGTTTTATTCAAGGAATCGTAAATAAATAAAAATAAAAATAATAAATAAAATAAATAAATAAAAAGATTAATAAAGTCTTTATGTGTTTAAGATTCTTTGGTTTTATAGTTGTTCCAAATCCCAGCACCGATATGATTGTTAGACATTGGACGACCGTGCTGTTGTGATTTGTTGGAAACATAATATTTGACTTTTTTTAATAAATCACCGTCATTTTATTGCAAGTACGTTATGTAAAATCTCTACCTGAAATGGCTAAGCATTGTGATAACCAGATACTTTTGGTTTTTGGTGACTCTTTAAACCAAAATAAACTGCCGCCTAATTGGGTCTAGTAATAACTATCAGTTTAAGCAATAAAATCTAGAACTTGTATCGTTTTTACTATTTGGTCAAAACTTGGTATATTCCCAAAAAATGGATACTAAAACACCACTAAAAGTTCTTTAAATTAATTTAAAGTATAATATTTAACGACATTGTTACATGCGTATATGCGTAGCTCTTTAGCAATCAAAAGTGGCAAATTCATTTACACCATGTATATTTTAAAGTTCGTTAATAAATTTATAATCTTACTTTGCTACTATGTGACGGTATGAAATTTAGGTGAAGAAGAGGTATTAGTTAGCCTAAATAAATTTAGGCTTGTCATCTTGGGATCCAGCGAATCGCTGGTTTTGCTTCGGTCTTGGAAAGTCAGTCTTCCTTGTCAGATCGAGCTGATGAGTTCCCGGTGTGTGTGTGTGTGTGTGTGTGTGTGTGTGTGTGTGTGTGTGTGTGTGTGTGTGTGTGTGTGTGTGTGTGTGTGTGTGTGTGTGTGTGTGTGTGTGTGTGTGTGTGTGTGTGTGTGTGTGCGTGTTGGTATAGATGTGCGAGGTAGAGATGAGATGTTCGCTCCCCGGGGAGGCGACAGGCGTAAGCCGCTTACAAGCGATGACACAAGATCGGCGATATACAACGTATCTACGGCGTATTTGCTATACATCCAGATTTAACTTATTTCCTCAACAATTCCTTGTTAAGTGTTCAATACAGTTGTGCATTCAGTTGTGTAAATTCAGTTGTAAATGTTTCATAGCTAAATAAATTTGTTTTTGTGCATAAGTTGTTAGAACTGCAATCCCTATAATGAAGTAAAGAAGTATATTCCTCTGTGGCATTTTTTTCACTTGACGTATAAATCAAGAGTTTACGAACATAATGAGAAAAAAATATTTTTAATAGTTTACTCTTGGTTCAAATAAAAAATGCGGTTATGTTTTAGTTTATTACTATCCGCAATTTCCTTCGGCGATGGTTGATTGTACTTATAAGCTATCAAAATAGCTAAAACAAGAAATGATGCATAATGGAGCGTAGATAATTAACTTCAATCGAATAAAATAAATTCGTCATTATTGTTTACGTTGAAGTGTGCTAAAAGAAATAAGCTGGAAAAAAGGAATAAGTCCTTAATTTATTTTTATTTTGAGTATTGCCTTCTACCGTACTTCAAGGTGTATTCAAGGTGGAATACATGTATTCCATGTATTAATTTTAACATACCAATATTAAGAATTATTTCATTGTTGGGAATTATTTAATGTTTACCACATCGTAAATATTTGAACATTTGATAATTTATAATATTAATTAGAATCATAAACAGTAATATTGAGATAGGCCTATTCATTGCGGGTTGTATCAAGATGTAAAAAATATTTGCACTGATTGCACGAAAGAACGTCGCTGAGTTGTTATCGACTAATTGAGTGCAGACTTCGGCCAATGACAGCAATACGTCACTCATCTGCCACAGCAGGACGGCGCGGGGGAGCAAGGCCTACTACACACTAGTAGTAGTACTAGGCCTACACTAGTGTGTAGTAGGCCGTGGGTGGAGTGGACCTTGTCATTCGTGAGGACAACTGTGAAAACACACATAACTACAAAACAGTACAGTGAAGGTATAAAGTATGGTTGAAAGAAACATGTGAAAATAATTTTGTAACATGACAATTTATGATCAGGTTTATTTATTGTTTCTGAATGTATATGTGTGAGATTTCGAGTGCCTTACATTTTTGTAATGGCTAATTAGTACGTCCGAATACTCGATTAATAACTCTTTAATACAACTAGCATTATTTATATCATTCATAATAAGGGTTCGTTAAGTTTAGCCAACATGGACACTTAAAAATACAATAATATAATTTAAAATTATTATACTAAATTGATGATTAGTATTTTAAACATATGCCAAAAAATTATTAATCTAATTGCAAGTTAAGATGAAATAAAAAAAAAAAAAAAACTATTCTCACTTTATATAATAACAAGGATTTAGGTTAATGTCAAATGTTAAATATTTTTTTTTCTTGGCTTTCTACTTGCAATCCTTTGTTACTTCATTTGCTGATTGTAAAATATTAGTTTTCCGCTTTGTAAGCAGGAATTACTTTGTAAATCAGCAGTGGTGTCAAATTGTTTTGTACGATATGGATTACCTGGTGCAGTAAACAAATTGATAAAATAAATTCTTAGCTTGGTCTAAATAAATAAGGTTTAATTGTAATTTTCCCGACTTATAAGGCATTTGGTTAAGGGATTCCATGTTTAACCACAATCTCGGGGTCATGAGTAATTTATTGACATGATCAGTTCATTAGTTTTCTCTCTAGTAATTGCAATCTTTTATTAGGAGACAGGCATCTGTATATGATTTATTCGTATTACCTAAGTAATATGTTTGCTAAACACAGATATACAGGATGACAATTATAGAAACCATTTAATAGCTTCTACATCACTATAGATTATTTTACGAGTGTAAATGACTTTGAATTTTTTGAATTTTTAAAACGGGTGAATTTGTTAGCATTAGATTTATGGAATGAGCTTGGGAAATAAGATAGGAGCTTATTTAAGGATTTAATTATGATCGGAACGAACACTAATAATCAGATAATAGTTTTATATCCATTCCCATATGTATTCTACTTTTAAGGTATATTAGGTAATAATAAGGTATATAAGGTAATAGTTAAGGTCCAAAGTTTCAATCAATAATAATAAAAATTGTTTTGTATAATCTAAATATAATTTTCTCTTGTTTATTGCTCTTTTTCTGTATATGAAATTGTGTGTTTTTTTTTTTAGGGAATGGACAAAAGAGTTTTATTGCAGCACTGTAGTTACAACCTCAGCAGACGTTCACTTCGTGTCCATTTGCTAAATGTGTCAGTTAATAAGAAACGTTGTAAATACTATACTTGTCATACAACGTAATAAAGACAATAAAAACACTTTTCAATAATTCATTCATTCAATTCGTTCATACACCACTATAGACAAAATTTCCGAAGTTCACAAATTAATGGTGATTAACCGACCTCTCTGTTCCTGGACTATATGGCTCCTCTGAAGGCCAGCACTCAAGAAGTTAGTCGAAAATATTAGAAGTAAGCATTATACGTTGTTACGTCCATCAAATTAAATGTCTTAGTACTGTACAACGCCGCAAACTACACTACAAATGGTCTACCAATACAAAAAGGACATGCATGAACTTTCCATTAAACTCATAAGGCAAAAACTAAAAAATGCAATAACTTTCGAGACCTTCAACCTGTTGCTCTTGTTTGGGTTCATAGCATAAAACTCTAAATTCCAAGACGTTTGAACTTTTGTATGTGTAAAGGCCAATAAAGTTTTTAAAAGGGACGAACATTCAAGAAATCTTAAAAAAGGTAATTAGCTTTAGTCATATCCGACATAAATTTAATAGTAACATCTTGTAATTCAGATCAATATCCCAAAACTCGACTTCAAAACGTTTAGTATTGTGTAAGTTTTTATTTTAAAGTTTTGATCATATGGTTTAAAGGAAAGTTTAACTGTCCACCATTTCCGCCTCAGTCAATTATTTGAAATACAGATTGCGTTAATGTACTATACGAAGTTAGACCTTATTTTATGTACATGTCAATATCTTAGATTTTCGACTGACTTCCGGTCTGCCGTCTCGCAGTGGTGTGGTGGTGGCGGGGGGGAGGGGGGGGGGAGAAATTATCCGGTCAGTTTGACGCAGGTAAATTAGGTTATTGTCACCATTAACGGTGTTTTAACTTGAGTAAATTGTGGTTGAAGTTCATTTGTTGTGGTATAAAAAATATTTATGGTTTATTTATGGGTTTATGGCTCAATTGTCACTCTGTATACTAATATCAAATTAGCACTACTTTATTGACCTTAAATCGTTCACAAGTATTTTACAAAATTGCCAAATACCTCACATGTTGTTGGCAATGGCAATACATTAAAATGAACTGTTAATGTGAAATGCATAGTTTATAAAACAGTTTACATAAATCGATAAATTCGTAATCAGGTATTTATAGTCTTGTGTCACAATTATATAACCATTTTAACTTTTTCCATCTCATGTTCCAATATTGTTTATCCACCTGCTCTCAAAAGAAGTCGAATGGGGAAATCACATTCCCTAACACTGAAAGGAAAGTGATTTACTGAAGGAAACGTTGTTTTGAGAATACTTAAAATGCTACTGAATCATCTTATCAGACCATTTTACAACAACCAATTTAAAAAGAAATGTTAAAACAATTTATACAAAGAATACCTTTTAAATATCTAATTCATTAATCCCATTAATTATTACTGTTCTAATACTTTGAGTTCTATAAAGTAGAATATTGTTTGCACTAATGTTTCGACTTCAAATATGTTTAAAGTTTCTAACCAAATGAATTATAGGCTATTTTAAGTAACAAAAGTAATACGATCTTAATATGGTAAAACTTGCTTTTAAGGGTCTAGAGAGAAAAGTACATAGAAAACATACCTAACCCACCAACAAATGAGCTCTATTTAAAAAAATAAAAAATATTTTATATCGTAAAATGATGTGCCTTTTACCGTATTTCAATGAGTTTACTTTCGTTAAAACCATTAATTTCTTAAAGCTCATTTAGACTAACATACTTCTACATACTTAACCGTTAGTTAACTTTTCTTGCTGATTTAGAAGGGAGTAAAAAAAAGTAAAGATACATAAGGTTAACTCTACAAGAGATACATTAATAAGAAATAAAAGACACAAGAGAAAGTACTAAGAATAAAAAATGAGATGGAAAAAAAGAGCGAGAACAACAAAAACTTTTAAATTTTAAATATTGATTTTGTGACGACGAAAATTCTTAATAACAATTGGCAAGAAAATTGGAGGAATAAAAGGAAATAATGTATACAAATCTGTTATCATTATTTTTGATTTTTGTAAATTCTAATAAAATATTGAAAAACTACTTAAAAGAATGAACTATTATTTTCATATTGCTTGATATATAAAAATTTAAGCTTTCATAAAAGGTTTTCACCATTGACACTTAAAAACATCACATTTCGTAAAAAAAGTAATTATAAAAATGTCTTATAGTTTTTTATGGACTTTTAGCTAGTTTGTTATATTTGTTATGTAACTTTAATTAAATCATAAAATATAAATTATATGATATAGCACAGTTGTCTAGTCAATTCAAAATAAGAAGTTTATATATTAATAAGAAAAGTAAAATGTCATATTACAATATTCAAGCATTCATATTGCATGATGATATACCATACATTTAGTTATACATTGGATATTAAAAATACATTTTGTATTTCAAAATAGTAATCCATACAGTATGTATGAGTAATTCGACATGTTATTTAAAAGGTATTTAATGTGTTGTTATAAGCAAAAGTAATGATTTATTGATCCTTTACTATAATACGAGCAATGTCTGAAGGGATGTGTGTTCCACGATCTCGAAATCTAGCGGGTAGATTTTGCTTAAACTTTAGATTTAAGAGTTTTTTGGCCCAAAAATAAGTTAAGAAACAGCCTCAATCCCAGGAAAAATCAAATTTAGTCTAAATTTAAGTTTGAAAATCGTAATTTTTAACATTGGTCTTATGGGTTGCTATTTTGGTAAAGAAATAACAACGAAAGGTATACAAAAAAGGAACAGTATAGTAGCAGGTGTTGACAGTAACGTTAAGCAGACCATTTGAAACAGCTGTTAACTGTGAAGAGGTATAGTTGGTTGTTGGTGGAAATTTAATAGCTTTATTACCAGACACTATATCAAAACTGAATTAAAACCAACGAGCAAGGCTCGGTTACCCTGGTACTACTTATATAATGTAGTAAGTGTATTACAAGCGCCATGGATTACGAATTGTTATTGAAATTTATGAAAGACAATGCAATCAGTTAATTCTAGAAAATGGATTTGGAAAGTAGAGAAGTGTTTCTCCGGCCGGCCGGGCCGCTCACGTACCGCTGACCGCTGGGTCGGTGTCGGAGGGTCCGGGGTGGAGGTTCAGGCTCAACAATATCTGGCCCGCGGGATTCACACGCCTTGGCGAGATTCGAGCCCCACAAATTTAAGGGCTTAAGTGTAAGTAACTCTCCTTCTTCGATAGTATAAAATACATTATTATTTTCAAATTAAATTTGTTCTAGTTCACTTTCATTGCGTTTCAAAATGAAGTTTTCACTTTTCCTAAAAATAATTGAAAATTCTGACTGATTATTAGTTTTAAGCTTTGATTTTGCATTTTCACTAGCCATGTGATATTAATAAGTTCATTAATCTGTTAAATTTACATGAGCGAATACATGAGTATCTCAAATAAAAAAAACCTGTTGGAGCAAACCGGCATACTTAGCTTACAGTCAAGCTATATGTCAAAAACTTAAATAGTAAATCGATTGTTTTTAAGCTTTATCCAGTTTAGGTTGTAACATTTTTAAGATTAGGTTAAAAGAATTAAAAACCCATATTTTATCCTTTAAAAACCTATTCGTTGCCCTAGTTTGATCATCCTGGTTTTTAAACTCATCAAGAATGCTGCCCTACTCTTTCGCACCAATTTGGTTCGAAATTGAAGGTACTGTATCTTTAAAAAGTTATTATGCAAACTGCCACGTAGAAATTCAGTGTGTCCTACGTAAGGATCCAAAATGCTATCAACAACGTGGCCTACATGGAGTAAAAAAATACTTTTGAAATAAAACTATTTGTCATAAAATTTACCAAAGGATATAATTTTAAATACGTTCAACTACAGAGCGTTCTAAAAACTGGTTGTCACGCGTACGCATCTTTGAAATTTAAAATGTTACTATTTGCCTTATTGTAAATAATTTGAAAGTTAATTTAAAAATCAAACATTTGGGTAAAAAAATGAGTGGCCGTTTTGTGGTCATAATCAAAATTTACAGATCACCATGTTTTAAAATACATATTTGAAATAAGTAATGTTTTACAGTGATAAGACACAAAACAAAAAACCAAAATTTCGTGTTTGTCATATATTTTGTAATTTTACATAAATAAAACTTCAAAATGTTAAATGCAAACATACACTTGCGCTTGCGCCCGTACACACACAGTAAACTTGTACTTTATACATCATATTAAAACTCTCTTTGACATACGTAACATTGTAATTTACATGTGTACCGTATCTGATTTCGTTCTTAATAATAACAAAATAATTTCAATCTAATTTTCGATACTAATTGTTTATTAAAGGTGATCTTGTGGCATATCACTGTAAATATAGATTACTAGCTGTTGCCCGTCACGGCTTCGCCCGTGTTGAATTTGTTTTTTAATTTCTTTTTAAGACCTATGAAATCTTCCTTAAGACATTAATATTAATACATCAAAATAGTGTGAGCGGGGCAAAAACTTTATTTCCAAAACCGTATTTGTGCAATTTAAATAAAGTAATACATGAAGAAAATCACATCCCATTAGTTTAATAATTTACTATCATTATCATATATTTTCAATATTTGTATTTTAACTCACATGTCATTGTTTATAAAATTCTTCACTCTTGTTTTGAATATAATTCCATCTCATCTTTTTTTCAAGGTCTTAATTTCTTTTTAATAGTTTACCTCAGTTCCTTCGAGTATTTTTATTGGTTCCCCTCCAGTATCAAGTGTCTTAGTGAATAGCTATGAGCAAAGATGACCGTCTATGCAAAAAATTAACTCTGTCGGCTCTATAGTAATTTTGAGGTTATTTGGGGCATAGCCCTGAAGGAAGTGTATAAATCACTTGTTATTGAGAACCTATGACTAAAGAGATTACTCCAAATTTCAACCCCGCATTCCCTATAGTTTATAGATTTGTTGTTTCTTTCAATTCGTATTGTAATTGGCCATAATTGTAACATTATATTGAAATTTCGAAGACATGTGGGGTGGAGCCCTGAAGGGATTTTTATGAAAGAGTTTCTTAGTGAGCACCTATGAGCAAAGAGGAACGTCCATGCCAAAATTCAACCCTGTAGGCCCCAAAAGTAATTTTGAAGTGTGGGGCGAAGCCCCCCCAACTTCCATTTCAAATTTCAACCCCTTAGGTCATCTGGCTTTTCATATTCGTTGTTTCCTAGATTCATATTTAAAATTGGCCATAAGAATAACATTAGACCAAAATTTAAATCGTGTGTGGCTGAGCCCTGATAGAATTTTGCAAAACAGTTTATTAGTGAGCACGTACATATGAGCAAGGAGGAACGTCCACGTCAAATTTCATCATCATAGATCCTATAGTTCTTAAGATTCGTTGTTTCCTAGATTCGAACTAAAATTAGCTATGAATAACATTAGATAGAAATTTTGAGGTCTTATGTGGTGGAGCCCTGATGGAATTTTGCAAAACCGTTTCTTAATGAGCATCTATGAGCAAGGAAGAACGCCCATGAAAAATTTTAACATTATAGGTCCTATAGTTTTTCAGATTCGTTTTTGCCTTGATTTGCATAAAATATTGGACAAAAGAATAATATTAAATGGAAATTTTGAAATCTTGTGGTGTAGAGACCTGATGGAATTTTGCAAAATCGTTTCTTCGTGAGCATTTTTTAACACAGAGGAACGTCCATGGCAAATTTCAACCTCCTATACCCTATGGTTATAAAGATTCGATGATACTGAGTTACTGAGTGAGTGGTATTTGACACAGGACATTAAACCTAACCTTACCTAACCTAAACTCTAACTAATAAACATTTTACACCAGTTAAATTGTTTACAAAGATTAAATTTTGTCATATGGTTACGTCATCCTTTAAATGTATTATTTCACTAACAGCTGATACCTTAGAATCTTCAACAGCTAATTACATCAATCTTTGAAGTTGTGTGGGGCGGAGCCCTGAAGGAATTTCGCAAAACCATTTCTTAGTGAGCACCTATAGGCAAAGAGGAACTTCCATTCCAAATTTCAACCCTGTAGGTACTATAGTTTTGGAGATTCGTTGTTTCCTGGATTCGTATTTTAAGTGCTCCATAAGAATAACATTGTAGCGAAATTTTGAAGTCGTGTGGGGTGGAGCCCTGCAGGAATTTCGTAAAACCGTTTCTTAGTGAGCATCAATGGGTAAAAAGGAACGTCTATACCAAATTTCAATCCTGCATGCTCTCTACTTTTGGCGATTCGTTGTTGCTTTGGTTTGTATTAAAAATCCCCCATAAGAATAACATTGTAACGAAATTTACAAGTCGTGCGGGGCGGAGCCCTGACGGAATTTTGCAAAACCGTTTCTTAGTGAGCGTTTTTGAGCAAAGATGAACGTCCATGCCAAGTTTTAACCCTCTAGGCCTTATAGTTTTGGAGATACTCTGATACGTGAGTGAGTGGTATTTGACAAATATATAGTACATTAAGAAAATAGTTTGAAGGTTATCAAAATAAGTCATTTATGATAAACGATGAAAAAATTAGATTTTTTTTTAGAAAATACGAATTTTAATAAAAGTGAAAACTGTTTTTCCTTTCGCAATAACTCTACTATTTTTAATCTTATTTGTTTACTTTCTTGGTATCAGTGTTTAGATATTTAAACTTGCAATTGTAAAAGCTGTGCAATTTTAAAGATTTCTAATGGCGGCCATAAAAATACGAATAGGAAAAAATATTTTCGTGGAAATGGACATTGGTATTAAGAATATCAATACCACATACTAACTTCATTCGACGATCAGTCACAAAAATAAGATTATAAGTAGGAAAACAAAATGTGATGAATATCTCATGAAACGTGCATTTTATTACATAGCTTAAGGTAAAAATGTTGCTTATTTTTACCCAATTAACCATATTATCAAGTTTAGAGACAGACATTACATACACCCTGAGAAGGATACATCTTTTACCTAGTAAGTATTACATGGTAAAAATGACTGAGGGGAGAATCTGACCTCCCAGATGATTATCAATAGCGTTTTGTGTACTTGAATATTGTGAATGGGATATAAAGGAGATAGATGAAACATTAGTCTTGGAGTTACAGTTTACCTAACGTAGTGGAAAATGCAGATGTAACCGATTTCACAGATGGTCTGAGCCAATAAAACTGATCGAATGAATACATAGTTAAAACTGGTAATGTCACAGGTTAATAATAGTAGTATTTCTTTGGAGAGGAATGATTCTGGACGCTTTGACGCAGGGATATAGCATTAAACCATTGACTAGTTATAACTGTATATTAACATAAATTTTGAGCACATTTCATCATCATATCATTGACCTGCAATACAAAGTATGAATGTCCAAATTGTTTTATTCAATAAAAATTGATCTATACCAAACGACTCTTAATAAGATCTATTTTTTTATTTTTTTTTATATAATTTAAAGAAAACTTGTATGTACTCGTATATCCGAAGATAAAAAATGTTAAACATTGGCTTTAAACATGTTGGCCTTAAATATGAATTAAACATGATACCTTAAATTGTTAACATTGGTTAACTTATCAAAAATATCCATTGCGATTATAACCTGATTGAAATTAAAATAAACAATCTTATATAATGAAAGACTGCATTTAAGGGTCTAGAAAGAAAACTACTGAACTGATCAAGACCATTTTGGTGTAAATGAGTTTCTTATGACCTCTAGATGATAAGAAAATTATGGTTAAAAAAATACCCCTATAACCGGGGCCTACGAAAACTAACGGGCCTGCATACATTTTTGGTCACGTGACCAGATGCGGCCGAATTTCAGCTGTTATCTCCATTTGAAAGCATTGCAATAGCCTGACTTGGCATCCGTTTTTACGTGTATTTTTAAACACACGTAAATGAAGTCATAAGTGTTGCATATCCTTCTAAACAT
The DNA here is from genome assembly GCA_030545055.2 of Neoaliturus tenellus. Lineage (NCBI taxonomy): Eukaryota > Metazoa > Arthropoda > Insecta > Hemiptera > Cicadellidae > Neoaliturus > Neoaliturus tenellus. The sequence goes on from CM061532.1 coordinate 214,558,951, forward strand.
CATTAAATTACAAATTGAATGGTACTAATAACGTTCCGCTTTGCAAAAAATAAAACTAACATTTTGGGTAAAAGAAAAACTTGAATTTCTAACATTGTAGGATGCATTGACTTTTTTGTAAACAGATTTCTTCCAATGCTTTTGAAGATATTTCTAGAAACAAGACATGAAATAAACGTCTTAAATCAGTAGTTTGCCAGTTATAATTTTTATTTTCGATAAAACAAATTAAAATGTACCTTTTCGGTTCTAAATTTTTGTTATTTGCAACAAAATATACTCTTATGTAAACAGCTGATGAAAAATGTAAATAACAGAACTATAAACTAAATTAAGTTTTGACTTTATCTCGTAATAAGAAATATCAGGAAAACTATTAACTTTACATTAATGGTATCATTTTGTTCCTTATTTAATCTAGATTAAAATATATAAGTCTTGTCTAGTAACCTACTATATAATTCCTAAGAGGTGGGAAATAAGTGAAGGATGTCACGTTTTCACAATGTTACCTTATGGAAACTTGTGCTGCAAATCGGCCGCAAATAGTCACGTGACTTTGGTGGTGGGGGGAAATATGCAGGCCCGTTAGTTTTCGTAGGCCCCGCTATAACTCTGTAAAATTAAATATAAACCTTATTTAGACCGATCTAATACGTTATTTGGTCGATTTGTTTACTGCCCCAGGTGATCATGTCCTACACTATATTTCACACTACCACTGATATACAAAATAGAATTAGTGAACAAAGCATACAACTCAAATTGTACATGATCATTGACAGATGATAAGAAACTGAAGAAAGGATTTAAGCCGCCTCCGCACTGGCCGAACATGTTCGCCGAACAAAGTTCTTCCAAACATTTGTTTGTTCGTTGCTAACCTTTTAGAATGTAAATCATATGGCCAGTTAATTGTTCGTTAAGAATGTTTGTTGATTTTTGTGTTCGTCGAACAAGTTCGCCACGAATGTTCGCTCAGTGCGGACGCAGCTTAAGATTGCGTCCCTGTCTCAAAATAGTGATATAGTGATATAGTGCTGTGATTTTGAAGATGGTATAAAATAAATAGTTAACAGCTGATATGATTAAATAAAATTTTGGTTACTACATAAAAAGAATTTACTTATTGTAGGTGATTGCATTTACTGTATTTAAACTTACTATGTAGTATACGTGTTGCTCGAAATCGAGCAATTTATTTTTATACAATACAAATTTTACTTTTAGCTCTAAATCAATGACATGCGACTAATCCAATATAATGAATATCTTTAATCCATACACGTATTTACAGCTGATTATTAACAAATGTTTAAAATGCTTTATTCAATCCCAATGTTATTTGTTATCCCAATGGGAAATTTTGAGGTTTCAATGGTGGATAGCGCCTCTATTTTCAGTCCAATTCTCATCAGTTTTTGGCGGAAACAACTACAGACCAAGCCCTATCCAACGACACAAAAAACTTGAAAATCGGTGTAAAATTGTAGGAGGAGTTCTCAAGACAAAAAAAACCCTTAGCGTATTAAATAAGTACTAGGGATCGCCCACTGGTCGAAATTCGACCAAAAACACAAAATCTTTTTAGGTAACTGAAACATCTGTTATTCCTGATTTGCTAGTATTTGGTATTACAACAGCTGTCTAATGATTAACTCAATTCTACCATAAGATTATTATTGAAACTTCAAGAGCCTCTCGGGCGTAGCCTTAGGGTCCGATGTGAATTAGAATGCGATTCTGCTCATCTACAGGACTTAACGGTATGCTCGGATTTCTCCTACGATGCACACAAGCTGAGAAAAAAGGAGGAAATGAAACATGTTGCCTATTAATATATAAGTATAGAGATGATTTATATTATAGATACTTTGTTTACACGACATATGTTTTGAAAACTTAGCCAGCAATTAATACAATTTTATTTTTCGAAAAAAAAAAATAAAAATATAATCTTTTGATTATAAAGTACAGTAGCAGTTATTTTTATTATAACAGAACTTCTTAAAATGGTCAAACTACTCGACGAATCATCATGAAACTTTATACACACATTTTGGGAGGTACTAGAAGTAACATAGGATACTTTTAATCCATATTCCTCCTTAGGGCTCCGCCCCACACGTCTTCAAAGTTACCTTGTTATTCTGATGGAAGCAACATTTTTGTATTGGAACATATTATTTAATGAAGGAATATTAATTTTGTAAACAGCTGTTCTCATATAAATTATTGAGAACTAGAGGATTTATATAATTGCGGCGAGTGAGCGTAGCAAACGAGCTAAACTTGATGGCGGGTAAGTGTGCCGGCGAATGAGCGTAGCGAACGAGGTAAACCTCACAGCGAGTATCTCGGGTGAAGCCGTGGGAAAAAGCTAGTAAATTATAAGTAAAAGACTCAAGAATACTTAGAATAAAGGAGAAGAAATAAATAAAGTCTAATCAAGAGATCGAGAAAAACAAACATTTTGAATAGTGTTTTAATGAAGGAAAAAAATCATAAAACTAATAGGCGAGACAACTGATAGATGGGTGAATGATAAATGATGGAAGCATTGTAAAAATATCTGTTATAATTTTGGTTTGGTTTGGTTTTTAAATTCACCAATTTTTTATTAATTCGCGGTGAGACGTCCAAACTGAAAATAAAATTATGACAAGCGAGACAAACGGCGTGGAAGGAGACACCATAGAAAGGAGAAAGTTCAAGGAAGGAAGAGTAGAATTAAAACCAAACAAAACAGGGATAAGCAAAAAATAATGTGAAAAAATGTCTAGATGAAGAAAAAAGAATGAAGAAAGGAGAAATAAAGAAGAAGGAAGAAAGAAGAAAGAATAAAGAAGAAAAAAGCAATGACAAAATAATTTAAAAGACTTGAAAAAGTCATTAGAGTATGAAATAAATAAACTATGACCTTGGTGAAAAAACCTGGAATTGTGAACAAAAAGAATTAAAAAAAGGAATTAAAAAAAACTTTATGTAAATTTTTCATAAAATGTAAATTCCCATACAGTGTAAATTATTGTTAGCGGAATAAAATTTATTATTATTATTTGCTTACTACACTTTGAAACAATATCAAAGAATGAACTATTACTTACGTATATTCTACACTGATCACATATCTAAAGAAATAGCAAAATTTAAGTTTTAACATTATGTTATCAGGGATTTCAACATTTCTGTCACCATTTAATCTTATAAATCACACCTCTATAGACCAATCTTCATAACAGTTACCTGTGATTTTTGACGGGTTGTTAGCTAGTTTTAAAATAACGTAATGGTGACAAATAACTAAGTAATGTATTGAATGAATTTTAAAAAAATCTGCTAATATAATAAAATATGTATAGTTTTTAAGGTATACAACTATAATACTGATAACACTCAGATTTACTTGTCGAAACTTTACTAAATAAGCAGTTGAATAAGGAAAAAGCGCAAACAAATAATAATTATGCTATAATAGACGTTTATTGCAGTGAACACCGTAATCCCACATCACAAGGGACTTTAGCCCTCTATGTGATATTACAAGCTTACCACCTGAATATGCGATCACATGTAATCAGCATTCATAACTCTTCATTGGTAATTAAACGTAGGTAATATTAATCCAGACAAAAGAATATATAATTTATTTTCAACAGTAATAACAGTAACGTTGTTCTTTGCAATGCTTTGAAATGTTTTATTGGAACGTTTCCATCATTAATTTAAACTTTATTACGGTTACAAACAAAATAGGCTATTAGATGAAAAACAATAACGTAGTACAAGAATAATCCTGTTAAAGTACACGGGTATCAATAAGATAAAGGAGTATTACCCGATCAAAAATAAAACTCAAAAGATTAATTTAAATCAATAGCAATAACACAGCATCAACACAAAGTTGGGGACCCCTATAGTAATCTTGTTGTAATAACATCTTAAATTTGTCTTTATAATATATATGTATTTTGTAGTAGAAGATCATTTTCCCACACTATTATTATTATATTCCTAACTTTATAATAGTTAAAAGGAAGGAGTTCATATTCATCATCCACGCCATGATGTATACATGAACATGTATACAATTAAGCTGGGTTGGATTGAACAATTTTTTTAATGTTATACGTAGTAACTTTTGTTTATGAGAATTCAAGTGTAAGAAATTTCAATTATACATAAACAATTTATCTTAAACGCCTACCATGAATTAATCATTTTTTGTAGGAATAGGTTAGTCATAAAAAATGAGGTCAATAATACCTTGTGTGTTGGGGTTACTTTGAACCCACATATTTTACGGTATGCTGGTAGGTTTTAATAGCACTAGGGTCAATGTTAATACAATACAGTGTATCATTGATCCCGGCAAAAGGGGTCTATGTTACCAAAGACTAATTAAAACCAAACAATTATAAAAAAAGTAATGGAGAAAACACTCACACAATATTATGAACATATGAAAATTGTATCCGAGAAAACAAAAAATACAGCCCTAAAGGGCTCAAGAAGGGAAGAATTAGTAGGTATCGGCTTTAAATATCAATAACTGAGTTTAGAAGTAAAAGCACCAAAATTCCTAAAATAATACTTTTATGGGAACTAGGCAGATTATGGCAAATTATGGGAGAATACACATTTTGAAAAGACCACGCTCCAAAAAGAAATGCTCATTGGTTTTTAAAATACCTACTTTCTGTAAGTCCGGTAACCGGTGTACCATACTTTATAGTTTCAACTTATTTATATTGAGTCATCGCTACCTAGGCTTAGGCAAGTAGCTTCACATTTGGAGGTTTTCATGAAGTAAAATAATTATATATTTATGACAATCTCAAAAGGGGTATATTTTAACTATTAATCTGACCATGCAATGTGCTTGACACGAAATAAGGGTATGCGAGGTTTACAAACCACTGCCCTTATCTTTACGATAAACGATTTTGCATTAAGAGATTAAATAATATGATTTACTGAGAATTCCAGTTTATTGCTACTTAAGACATAGGAATGAAAAATATCTAGCAATTAAAATGACTCATGGCCTGTGAATGTCGATCGATACGGCGGATTGATGCGTGCCGTGACATGTCATGCCTTGGCACGCCTCCTGGAATCTCGGAAACTCACAGGGTGGCCCACCGACCGGTCATTGGAAATTGTGCGAAAAACGGGGTTAAGCATCCGCATTTTCAAACAACGCGTTCATCAACAAAGATAATGTGATGGCTTGGGCTAAATGCATAATTATGATGATCTAGTCAGAAGTAGACTTATCTTGAGGAGTACGCTGTTTTTAAATACAGGATAAATAATAAGTTTTACAGTTATAACACATTTGTAGCTTATTATAGGGAAAATATTCAAGAGATTCTATCCAAGAAATTTTTAGTGTTGGTTATGGACATGAAGAACATCACAAAGTCAGTCTATTCCACTAGCCTATGGTGTCAATAACAGCAGCACCATCACTGTCAATTTTTAGGCCATGTTCTGTACTTATATTTTATTGACACAGTGTTTACTCTAAGATAAAAACAATAATTAGGCTTAAAACATAAAATAAATTATAGATGCTGTAAAATTAAGATAAACATAAACGTGCATGTTTATGTGTGTGTAATATTGTGTAATATTTAAGGCTTGAATTCGGAAGAGGAAAATTATTACATTGTCATTGATTAAAACAAATACTTATCTAAACCACATTTTAAGTTTGGTAAAAGTGAAGAAATATCCAGTTACAATAACTTCAAACTATGACATTTAAATTAGGTTAGTTTGTAAAACAAGTAATCTAAAAAATTGTGACGTATAGGCCTACTTTGTGATTTATGTTACGGGATTTTACAGCGAATAAACACAATAGATGAGTATCCTAATAACTTTAATATAATCAAATGATAAATTTAATTTCTATTTCTTAATTGACCCGAAAGGTAGTAATCATTTTTAAGGGGATGCTTTATAAGTAGAATAACATTCCCAGTACTACTGATGATTAATCAATGCTAAACTAATCAATACCTGCCTATCTAAAATAATTATTTTAAATACATTTTCTGATTCAACTGTTTTTCTCTGTTTACCTCATGACACACGACGATATCGACTGAAGTTATGAACTGTCGTGTTTTCCTAGCCTTTCCAAGAAGTGAGTCATGACATTTTACGAGCAACCGGTGGAATTTCAGCCGAACAACGACCGCACGCCATTGGTTCTTTCCGTCAAGTGAGTCAACACCTTTATAGACATGGAGTTCCGTTTATATCCATCCATATCGGAATACAATAAAAGTTTATAACTACTCATTAAGCGAGTGAATTATTTATTGCTACGCATTCTGAAACCACAATTGAATTTTTTGGCCGAATATAATCAATGACCATCTTTATCTTAAATATTTTTATAGTTGTGTAAGCTATTAGAAATATTTAAGTCCATAACTCTCAGTGATATATTTTTTATGTTTACTATTCGTGATGGACATATGCTTTTCTCGCGTACATGAGAGTATCTAGGACGGAGGTAATGGTGAATTGACGGGTTTAATCAAGAACCCCGCGGTCGCTTTGGTGGGCGTCGTCTTGTTGCCCCGCATTGAATATTTTATTTGTAATCAGGTAGACACTGCTATCCCCTGTTCTAATTGTCACATTGCCCTGGTTCTGAAGAGCCTCTCAAACATCGTAAAAACACACCGAAATTGTAACCAAAATATTATTCTGTTTAAGCTATCATATTTTATAGTTTGTTTACACCCCATAGGCCAAACATGTTGTTCAATTTAATTATTGATTATAAAGTGGCATGGTTATTGACGAAGTTCACAGTTAAAGTTCTGTCTTTGTCAACAATCACATAAGACCAATATTTTACCATTAAACTCTCACTTGCCCCAGGCAAGATGGTGGCTGCCGGCCGTGACTCACCCGGCGTATAATGTCTAAGACTTATTAAATCCATTCATACAAAGTTTCAAAACTTAATTTTTATTCTAAATTTGCTAAATTTCTAGTCATTTGTAAACGAAACATTGAGCTTTTTGCACCAATATCAACGAATTTTGCGTCTATTACCCCAGCCAAGATGGCCTACCGTGCTTCACTCGTTGTAATAATAGTTAGATAGGCGTGCTTCATCTTATGTGATCTTTCTCTACTAAACTGAAAAATAATAAATAGGCCTTACCATTTTGGAAAATCATTACACGTTAATAATTTATTAACACGTTTAGCATAAAAAATAATGATTCCATTCTGAAAAATAAATATTGTTTTTTTATAATGTTAAAATGTAAGGGCGCACCTTACGTTTTTGTCACAGACGTTATACCCATAGTAAACATAAACGCTAGAACTACGTGAATAGTAGTAAATGGAAATTCTTTATAATATGTGATGTATTTTTGTCAGCACAACTACTTCCTTATTATTGACTAATATAAGAAAGTTACAACAATAACTTAATAAGTAATTACTTTCCACCATACTCTCGCAATAAACCATTGTTTTCATCATACCCTGGCGATAAATATTGTTTTCATAATACCCTTACGATAAACATTGTTTTTGGGATTGTCAGCTTTGATCAAAACTAGTCGATTCCCAATAGGTTCGGTAAACAGTCCGGAAAAAATGGTAGGTTTCTTGACACCTAACCAAATTAATTAATTTTTATTTATACTAACAGCTAACAACAGTTCAAATACAAGACAACAAATAACAAAGTAAGAGGGGGTACATAGGGCTATTGGGCTACGCTTCGCACTTGAAACTCGATCTTGCAACGGCAATGACCACTTTTAGGACTAATGACAAAATATACTATTTCAGAACAGTCAGTTGTGGTCGAAACTAGTTGATTCCCAATGGGTTGGGTAAAAAGTCCGGAAAAACCGATTTCCCGGACTAGGCAAGAAAAACCTTCCAATATATTACACCACGAGCATTGATATTCTACTTACGGTAGTACAGCAGCCCTCCATCATACAATTATTCCATTACTAGGGGGCCTGTGCAGCGCAATGCGCTGCATTTTTAGGGTAACTGTTGATCAAACTTTGCTCCATAGTAATACTTTGAAAAAAATTTCACTATCGTGAAAATCAGATAGAACATTATTGGTGTTTCATCAATCGATCTTCGTTACCAATTCTCGTTCTTTTAGGTCTAAATTAGCTAAGATTACGTAGTTGTTCTTTTGCCGATATGTCGTAGGGCCTTTGTTTAAACCCTCCTATAAAATTTAGGATAAATTCACAGATGTTGGATCCACATAGTTCATTAAACATAAAACGTAAATGACAACAGAATAAAAATCAACATTTCATTACTCTGCGGTCCTGTATGAGTTAGGCAGCACTCACTGCGGCTGTTTTTGTAGTACTATACTGTATGAGGTAGTCAATGACATAGTGAATGAGTCCACATTAACTATTAATGCCTAAATCCTCTTTAACTTAACTTTCCATGACATTACATAATTTAAATAAAGAAATCACAAAAATTAAGAGAATCTACATCTTTGTTGGTGTGGTCCATTTTGTTTTTAGTGGCATTTTTATTTTGGTTAAAATTTCTCTTTATAAAAACCGTTTTTGTAATAAGCTTGTTTTTTGTACAGGAGGTAAAAAAATTTTAAATGTCGTCTTTTACACAGGTTTTTCAATATGTGTAGCGTTATGCATAAAACATGTTTATGCTATAATAGTAAATAAAAAGGTTATTAGACTTACAACCAACATATCCCTTTTCCTTATAGCTTACAGCAGTTTGAAAACCCATGCACACAAACTCAGTGTTCTATTTTAATATTTGTTACCTTTCATTATTGTTTCAATACCAGTCGGACAACCAATAAGACCCATGTCAAAAATTTCAATTTCCAAAATTGTTTTAGTAAACAAAAATGAATTTTTCCAGGGTTAAGCTACAAAATTTAGTTTTTTGCCCAAATACGCGTAAATAAAACTTTCAGGCAAAATCTACCTGCTACATTTTGAGAAAAGGTTAAAACCCCAGATTAAACAATCCTCGAATTAAAGTGTGAAATTGTGTTGATATTTCACTACCAGTTCAATTTGCTTCTATTCAGATTTTAACATACGTGTTTGTTTGTTTAACTATCAACAGCTGTTTTATTTAGCAATTCAATATAAATTGTTCCCCATGTTAATCTTATGGACAAAAAATGAACTTTGAGGGCTTCCCGTGAGCTTCAGAATTAAAATATTTGACAAATATTTGACGAATTGAGACCATTCTTTTGACACCTCAAACTTTGAAATTGGTTCAGAAATAAGGGAGGAGTAGTGTTAACAAAAAAAAGGCATCACGTATTATATATGTTTAGATACAATTTTCAGGAACAGCCGATTGTTTCTAGAGAATAAATGAAACAATAACAAACCTCCTAATTTGTCAAAGTCAAATTTTGTTATTACTAACAGCTTAAAGCAGTGATAACACAAGATCTCCAAATGGCAACATAAGGGGGAACTTATAGGTCGACATTAACTAACTTTTGAATAATAAAATAAATCATTTTATTTTTAATATCTTATATTAAATATTATTTTAATATCTTATATTTTGTCATTTTAAACATTAGATTATCAAGATAAGTTACAAAACAACAACACTTTGTAGTATTAAAAACATAACGAGCAAAGTTTATTTCAGAGTAATTATATTACAAGATAAAAGAGCGTCTCTACTTCTAAGCTCTTTATTGTACAACCTACTCCCCAAAAGTTACATTTCCTGCCTTGTTATCGTAGAGCTGCCAGGAAATGCCGGTGTAAGTTGACTTAAATGGTTAAAATGATATGGTGAAGTAAATTTCACTTAACAACCAATGAGCAAATAACAGAATAATTAAATTTTTAACGATCGTTTCAAGAACTTCTTTCGACCATTTTATCTTCTTCAATAAATATATTTTGTTACACAAACCTTTTCTATCGTAGTTAATCTATGCAAATAGTGTAATATAAAATCAATAAACACTTACCCAATCAACATGTCCCCTCAGTTAACTGGGAGAAGGCCTACCTTATTCCGTGCGTATGGGAATGAACAAACATAAAGATAAAGTAAAACTTAATGTAGTATTTCGTAAAAAATAAAATAAAATACATGTCAATAATATAATAATATAGTCAGATAGATTCATACACCTACTAATAAATTTTGCATGATAGGTTTTTACTAATTTGATTAACCCTGGGAAATAGTTTATGGCTTTTAACTTGTCAAAATAAAAAATATGAAATAAACTACTTGCTATACAAACGGATAGGTTATTTATTGGGACAATTTTGCATATTTATTTAAACTCTATTTCATAAATTTTAAGCTGCTGTAGCCTAAGTAAGTATTGCAACATAATCTTTGCCATGAACTGTATGTTTACCATGTTACTTCTGATATGACAAATCCAGCAATTAAATTTGAAATATGACATCGCTTAAAACGTTTCTTAAAACATTATATCCGACCAATGAACTATTTTGATTATCAGTAATCATCACCCAAAACAACTCTTCAGCTGTACATTACCAGCTGTTTAAAATGCTCAAACCAATCCCAGTGTTTTTATTCTAATGAGAAAAATTCGAATTTAAATTATGATGAGCGCCCTTATTTTAAGTCTGATTAAAATAAACTTTTGGCGGAAACAACCCAAGAAGTGCAACGACCCTATGCAACGAAGCAAAAATATTGAAATTTGGTGGAGCATTGTAGGAGGGGTTTCAATTACAAAAAGACCCTTTAGCTTATTCAATCAGTCCTAGTCCGTTTTACTTTCTCCCCCTATACCATAGTATATGGAGAAAGTATTGTTTTCGTAAAACACTTCGCATTAGTTTGATGATGTATATATCCATTTTGGAGCCCCCTTTCCCCCTATAAATGTATATATTGAGAAAGTATTGGTTTCGTCACAATTTTAAAATTTGAGTTGTTGGTAAATTTATCCGTTTTGGTGCCCTCTGAGTCCAAAAAAGTGGTTTTCGAGTGATGTCTGTGTGTGTGTGTGTGTGTGTGTGTGTGTGTGTGTGTGTGTGTGTGTGTGTGTGTGTGTGTGTGTGTGTGTGTGTGTGTGTGTGTGTGTGTGTGTGTGTGTGTGTGTGTGTGTGTGTGTGTGTGTGTGTGTGTGTGTGTGTGTGTGTGTGTGTGTGTGTGTGTGTGTGTGTGTGTGTGTGTGTCTGGATGTATACAGAGCTAGAGAATGCCCCAATGATCCGATTTTGGTGAAATTTGGTACGTAGGTCCAAACCCATGACAATTCCATGAATTTTTTTCATTTTTTGAATTTTTTATTTTTAAGGGTGTTTTGCCCCCAAAACCCTCAAAAATCCAAATTTCTTAAAAACGGCTCTAACGATTTTGATTGAAATTTTGTGGTTTATTAAGCTTAAAATGGTGAATAAAATGACACCACCCGCATCTCCGATAAAATGCTCGTTCAAAAGTTATGGCGTAATAAGTGTTTCAAAAATCAATTTTTTGGATTTTCAAAATAATGTTATTTTGAAATAAATTTTACTTATCACCTTTAAATCAAGCTCAAAAAACTAAATAATCCAGTATTTTAAATTTTTGCTCTATGTCAAGTGGTCAAGTGTCAAGTGGGAGAAAATTCAATTTTTCGTTTAGCGGTAAACGCAGTACGTTGTTAAAAGACACAGACGCGCGTAGGGTCAAACTCACGCTGCTCAGCTGGTAGCTATCCGACTGAGTCATCAAAACATTAATGTTTGAAGCTTTTAACATCTTTTTAGCGAATTTCCCATAGGGAGTATTAGCGAATTTCCCATAGGGAATAAGCTATTACCGTAGGTCTCATGGTAAGACCTAAGTCCGGGACCACTTTTTTGTCCGGGTTACTTTTTCGTTTTGAGGTGCCCAGAGACCAAAAATAAGTCATTAAAATTTATATATATATATGTATGTATGTATGTATGTATGTATGAATGTATGTGTCCCTAGACACGATAACTCTCGTAAAAACGGTCCGATCGACACCAAATTTGGTAGAGATGTGTAATCCTAAGTTTATTCGGATGAGTTCGTAAACCAGACATATCGACCTGTCGGAAGGGGTAGTTTTGGGGGGTTTTGTACCCCAAAAATGGGTTTTTTGCATTTTTTACATATAATTTTTAAAAATATTTAATTTTTATTTTCACCATTGGATTTAGCTCAAAAAAACACACAATTTAGTATCTTGAAGCTTTGCTCTATCTCCATTGGTTACCGAGATATTAAAAAGTCTAAAGACAGTACGTTGTATTTTGAGGCTCCAATGTTAATCTTATGGAGGATAAGAATTTGTTCATATTTCACTTATTAACCAATATTTTTTGGGTAAAACTTGGTATTTAGCTTCATTTGGTTGAGCTTCATTTATTTATGGTAAAAAAATCTTGGTTTTTGTGCTTATCATGGCAGCAAACCTGCATACTCTTTTCCCATGTTAATCATATGGAAAATAAGCGAACTTGTTTATTTATGGACATATATAGATGAAACTAAGTTTATGGCTTCATATGTTCGAGATAAATTTTTTTATGCTAAAAACGTACTTTTAGTGTTCCCCATGGCAGCATACCTGCATACTCTTTCCCTATATTTATCGGTAGAATAGATGTTTATTTCCCTATTTATGAGCACGTGATTAAATTTTGTTTACAGATTTATCTGGTTAAATTAATATTACTAATTTGGAAATTCGCTGAGTACGCAGGTTTGCTGCGACGGGGTGTATTTTTATATTGTTGGGAGAAAGTATGTGTCAGTTTACTGATACCGTTTATTTTAAACCTGACCCTACGAGGGAGAGATGGTGGAGGGGGTTCGTTTTATAATTGTTACTAACCCATTGGCTGAAGCCTCTTTTTAAATTTAATTTTACTGTTACATACCAGCTGGTTATTTCATATGACAACATGTTGTGTATCAGTTTTACAATATTATTGGCAACAGTTGCTTTTTAATCAGTTTACTTTAGAACTGTTACTTTTTAACTAAGTATATATTTGGCTTTAAATCATAACAGCTAACTATGAGTTATTTAAAGGTATTATAAGTTATAAAAAATTTTATTTAAGTAAATTTGCTACTCGAACATCTTTGTCACGAGTTTAAATTATTTGTTTACAGTTTAAATCTTTCCCCCACCCCAATTTTCTCGAGAAGGATCAGGTTTTAAAAAACGGACTATAGTGCACTTGCTGCTCGAAATCGAGCAATTATTTAATCCAGACTATCAAATGTCATTGCTAACTATGTTATGTTTATAAATCAATGCACCAAACCAGTCCAATATTGTGATTACCAGTATTCGCCAAAGGCCCAAAACTATACTTGTTTTCAGCTATATGTTAATAGAAGATGTTTCAAATTCTCAACCCAATTCCAACGTTATTCTTATGGAAAAGTTTACAATTTCAGCTATGGATAGCGGCTTTATTTTAAATTAAATCCTCATCAGTTTTTAGCGGAAAGAACCATAGACCAAGCAACTATCAATAAATACTAACGGTATCAACGCCACCAAATACTTGAAAAATGGTTGAAAATTGTAAGAGTAGGTCAAATTATAAAAAAAACCTTCAACGTATTAAATCATTATAGATAGATATAAAATATAGATAACCGTTAAATTATTTTTACTGTATTTAAAAAGTTTATTACAGGTGTCACATGGTGCAAGAAAATCGGCGATAATGTTTTGGTTTTTTGAAGTACAGTAATTAATTTACATTGTTTTAAAAATCAAATTTACAAATTTTATTCATTATAGTTTTAGTAAACCATGTTTTAGCAATCATAATAATTAATCGTACTGTTAATAAAACTCAACTAATCAATATGAAATGAAACTGAGTATATTAGTATAAGTATAATGATTTGTTCTGTATTTTACAGTAGAAATAAAAGAAAATATATTTCAATCTTTCGCACGTGATCAGAATTAAAATAACTTAAAAGGCTTCAATCTTATTTATCGTTTCTGACAGTCTGACTGTACCTACCTCAGACCGTACCTTTAAAGTAATCTCATTTAAATACAAACGTCAGAATCCATTTTCGCACTAGGAACATTTTTATGACACGTTCATTTGCCATTAGTTTTTAAAGAAAAAGTTTTTTTTTTAGTTTATTTAAATTCTTATTTTGTTTTATTGGACTTTAAAAACACATATTTAGTAATATTTAAATAAAAATATTGGGCGAATATGAAAAAACTTTCAGAATAAACTGTGCTGTAAGTAGTTTCAGTGTAAACTGCTGCAAAATATAATTCTGTAAGTACAAAGCTGCGACCGCAAAATGTCCCTTGTGGTACGGACAGAACGCAAACACCAATATGAACAACGTGTTGAGCGTAACCACCCTCAACACATGCTCCAGGTGTCTATCCTCCAAAACAAACACTTATGCTTCTATTACATACAGCATATTTGTTCTTCAGTGAGATTAGAAGCTTAACCATTTAAATTGTTCTTACTTGTTTGTTATTCCGTTGCCACTAGTTTTTAAATGTTATTTTTGTAGTAATAAAAAAAAAAAAACTATAATTTAAATCTGTTCCAAATGGTATAAAAACGGTCCCAATTAGTGGTATTGAATGCTTATTCTGTTTTATATTTTTATTTATTATTTTTTTTAAGACCAACCAGACTTTGTTCCTTTTTGGTATAAAATAGTTATACCGTTAAGTTAATAATTTATAACTCAAATTATTGATATTATGTTCTTATGTATTAATTTTTTTTATTTTATAAGTTTATTATAAAGATGAAAATAATATTTACTTTAAACTTCCAAATTTATGTTTATAAAGATTGTTTATAAAGGAATGCCGGGATTCTGAACGGTGACTCATGAAAATGTTGTAAAGATACTTAGACAATTTAAATAAGGAATCGAAGAGGCAATAACAATGTTTTTCACCTTAAAACGTCCCATTGTTTGATCCATTTTTGTTGCTCTGCAAACATCTTAGCGATATACGATCTGTTGTCAATTGTTTTACAGCATCTCTGGTGCTGCAGTCGGGATCGCTGTTGAAATTCGCTCACACAGATGCACCCAATCATCATTTTAAACAAGTAAACAACTTACTTTTTTAACTTCAGCGGACGTTAAAATCGTTTAGTTATCATAAAAAAATCTTTCAGTAGTACCTTAGTGCCCGTTAAAAATTCCGGTATTCTTTTATTAACACAATATATAAAACTAGATTTAATTTACGTATCAGACTAGAGATGTTGACTTTTAAAACTAGAAACTCGTATGCAAGAATTAAATACATAGGTTATTACTATAATTGAGATAACAAGGTGGAGGTAACTTGATCCCGATGGGTATGCAACGGGAACAGAGAAAACCCATGGAACAAACTACATTTATAATTCAGTATACAGTATTAAATACCTCATGGTGCATGAAACATTAGATTCATTGTTTGATTAAACATTAAATGACATTTTTGGTATAGTTATTGTAATATTGGATTTTTTTTTTTTTTTTTTTTTTGAGGGAGAGGCGGAAAAATGCATTACGCACACAGGTGGCCAGCCTGTAGTGTGGGGCTCCCCAAAAAACGGGTTTACCCACTAAAAAACCTCCTCTACTCTTTAGGAATCTAACCTGGAATTGTTTGTCACATTACGTCAGGCTAGGCCTAAATTTGGCTTACGCCCGTGGGGCTCGCTCCTTATCCAGCCGCTCGATCAAGGGATCTGGGCCACTTCGCGGTCCAGATCGGTTTTCTTTTCCAGGAGGATGCCCCGGACGAACTGTGACAAACAATCCCAGTTGCCCTCATCCTCCAAAATCTTTTGGCAGACCGAGTCCACCGAAAATACACCAAAGATTTGTGTGGCCTCCAGGCGGGGCCCTTCCCAACGGGGACAGCGGAAGAATGTGTGTTCCGCATCGTCGGGAACACCCGGGCAATAAATGCAGTCCGGTGAACCGGTCTTTCCCATCCGGTTCAGGTACGACCGAAAATAGCCGTGACCTGTGAAAAATTGGGTCAGGTAGTAGTCCACCTCCCCATGCCGCCGTTCCACCCATGGTTGGACCTGCTTGATAAGTCGCGCAGTCCATCGTCCTCGGGTGTCGTGCTCCCAGCTGTGTTGCCACTGCTGGAAGGTTCGGGAGCGCTCTTCTGTTCTTGCCGTGTCCTTGCCGATCTCGCCTTGTCTCTGATAAATCGCTTTCCTCTCCCCTGCCAAGAGCTTGACAGGGATGACTCCGGCGACCACCAGGACGGCAGGCTCGGACACTGTCCGGTAGGCGGAACACACTCGGAGCGCAGCTTGACGCTGAACCCGGGCGAGTCGCAACCTGTAGCACTCCTTATCTAGAGCGCCTGCCCACACCTCTGCCCCGTAAAGAAGCACGGACTGGACCGCGGACATCAACAGACGTCTTCTGCTGGATCGGGGACCCCCGACATTGGCCATCAGCCTACTAAGGTAAGTCACTACCTTAGCGGCCTTGTCCGCCGTACGGAAGATCTGATCCCTCCAGCTTAACTTGGTGTCCACCATAACCCCGAGGTATTTGGCGGCACGAGTTGATGTGACCACCTCCCTTCCCACTCGAAACGGGACGACGGTGTCGATCCTCTTCTTCGTGAGAATCACGATCTCCGTCTTACTGAGAGCAAGTGAGAGACCGTGATCGGACATCCAGTTGTTGACCACCCGCATAACTCGGTTCAACTTCAGTTGGGCCAGCTCAACGTTGCGTGCAGCAATGAGAGCTGCGACGTCATCGGCGTACCCAACCAAAGTGGTTTCCTCAGGCATCTCGGACCTCAGGAGGCTGTCATAGGCAACGTTCCAGAGATCCGGGCCGAGTATTGAACCTTGTGCGGCACCAGAAGTGACTTCCATCGTCCGCGTTCCGTCCCTCGTGTCATAAATCAGGCTTCGAGAGCGTAGATAATCCTCGATGAGCCGCAACAGATATGCAGGAATACGAAAGGTGTTGCGAAGCGCATCCAGCATATCGACCCACCTCGCAGAGTTGAAGGCATTCTTGACATCAAGCGTAACAAGAAGCACTACTCGGCGGGAGAAATGGTTGTGGCTCTCGGCTCTCTCCACAGCTCTCTGAACTTCGGTGACAGCGTCGATCGTTGACCGTCCCTTTCTGAAGCCGTACTGACGGGGGCATAAGTCCCCGGCAGCTTCCACGGCAGAAGTCAGGCGGGAACGGATCAGCTTCTCGAACAGCTTTCCAGCCGTGTCCAACATGCAGAGAGGCCTGTGGGACGACGGCAGCTCGGGATCACCTTTGCCCTTGCTGATCAGTACAAGCCTGGCTGTTTTCCAGGGAGCCGGAAACACCCCTTCTACCAAACAGGCATTGTACATTCTCATCAACAAGTCAGCGTTGATTAAAAATGCTTTCTTTAAAGCCTCACTGGGAATCCCGTCCGGGCCAGGAGCCTTGTTGCTCTTCAGGGAGAGAACGGAGGTTTCTAGCTCCTCGAAAGTGAAGAGTGGAACGTCCTCTACCCGTCCGAAGTCAACCGGCGGTCGCTGTGGATGTTCAGGAAACAACGCAGCGACGATCCTCCCCATGGTGGCGCCCTCCATGATGGAAGGTGGAGAGCGGGCGCCGAGTTTCTGTGTTACAAGTTTGTAACCCAGGCCCCAGGGGTCGGAATCAACGTCGTCACGAAGTCTCCTCCAGCTATTCGCCTTGCTCCTGTTGATCGCCTGGCGGAGAGATTTTCTCGCAGCTTTATAGGCCTCCGACTTACGAACTCTGTCTGCGGGGATTCTCGCTCTTGTGGCGGCTCGTCTAGTTCTTAAACATGTTCTTCTGAGTTCCGCAATCTCTTCAGTCCACCAGTAAACGGGTTGTTTGTCGCGTCGGGGTTTCCTTCGCGGCATAGACTGGTCGCAGGCCGAGACGATCAGTTCCATCGTGGATGTTACTAGTGCCTCGGCCCCAGCCTCACCAGGATTCCCCTGCGCTCCCCGAGAGATGACTTCGGTGAACTTGACCACGTCCAGTTTGTTGGTGTTCCACCGGCGTGGCCCTTCCCGAGATGCGGAAACTCGACGATTTGCCTGATCATGCAGGTCAAACACGACGTATTGGTGGTCGCTACCCGTGTAGTCCTCCACAACCCTCCAGCCAGAGATCCTCGGAAGGAGCGACTCAGACGCAAAGGTGACATCGGGGATCGTGCCTCTCTGCCCGGGGCGCCGAAAAGTAGGTGTGTCGCCCTGGTTGAGGACGACAAGACCGGCCCTGGCGATGAAATCCAGGATGTATTTCCCCCGGGAGTTGGTAGAGGGCATTCCCCAATCGACGGCCCTGGCATTGAAATCGCCACCAACGACGACATGCCCGGTGGTGCCGAGAACGCACTCCTCTAGGTTATCTATCTTGTCGCGGAAGTCCTGGACGGCCTCGTTGGGTGTGAGGTAGCAACTGAAGATAGTCACGTCCCCACACCGAACCCAGACGAATCCTCGGCCGCGCCCGTGACTCCGCACCAAGACATCTCGTGTATTACGTGCCCAAAATGCAGCAGTACCGAGGCTGTCCGAGATCCAAATGTTTGGGTCTCTGTCCCGATACTGTTCGCTGATAAGGAGCGCGTCAGCACCAAGTTCTAGGGCGAGCTGATCTAGAAGGTTATCAGCTCCCCAGGATCTATGAAGGTTGGCCTGGAGGATGCGAATTACCGGCCGCTGCCTTTTGCCTGTTCAAGTGCGGCTCTGAAGGCACCGCACTGACCAGACCCGGGTAAGTGACCGAGGGCACTGGAGCCTGAATCCTTGCAGAGGAAGCAGGAGGGGCTCGAGGAACATTCCTTGCGTTTGTGGCCCTGGCTTCCACACTGGAAGCAGTTGGCACTCCTGTCGGGCCCTTTACAGTTTCGGGAGGAGTGGCCGAAACCGAGACAGCGAAAGCATCTCGAAACTACCACCCTCCGTTTGAGCCTGCAACTGACCCAACCGACTCTGAGGTGCTGAAGGCTAAGCAGCTTATTGGCGTGCTTTTCGCCCATTTCAGCAACAGCCATCCGGAGTTGACTTCGGTTGGGCTTTGTTAGCCATACCCTCACTCCATCAGCTGGTATCTCCGGGAGTGCCACCTGGATCGCACGGGTCACCTCCTCTTCGGTGGAGAGGGCATCAAGGTCCCGAATCTCGACCGAACACTTCGGTTCTAGGGCCTTGATTGAGCCTTTGTCCCCAAGTGCAGTCTTGAGGGAAGCGGCAAAACCGATCTTGTCACTCGACTTCCCCAGTTCGAGGAGGACATCCCCGTTCTGGGTTCGCCGAATAGACTTGATAACGGTGTCGGTCTCCTCCGGTTTGGCCTGCGATCTAATCTGACCCAGAACATCGGCAAAAGATCGCCCCCCTAAAGGCTTGATCAAGATTGCCTCTGTCCTGGGCTTCTTAGGCCTGGGTTGTTTAGGCTTTCTGACAGACTTGCCAGAGGCCTCCCCAACCGGTTTCGAGACTTGCGTCCGCTCCACCCTCGACGCACTTTTCGAAGCCGCCTCCGCTTGCTTCTGCCTCCTCCTTTCTTTCTTAGACAGGCGCGTCTTCCAGCCCCCCAAAGGTGTTGAGGCAGAGTTTGCTGCCAAGGCAGGATTAGCCGCCGGAGCAGGAAACTCTGCAGGAGTAGCCGCTGGAATCACGGCAGCGCCCGGGGCGGATTCAGTAGCCTGGACAGGAGATGTCTGCGATGCCGCAGTGACAAAAACCGGTCTCGGCACCGAGTCCACCTCGACAAGCTCAGGGCTTCCAGGCGAAGAACCGCTCTGCCTCTTCTTTCGCTTTCTGGCTTGAGTCTGGGACTCAGCCAGGTGAGCTTGAGGCGAAGCAGAGATGACTCGGTTCGTGACATCGCGCTCCTGCTTCACTGCCTTTAGCCTGATTTTCCGGCATTCCTCGATTTCTTCTAGAGCATCTTCGAGTTTCGGGATCCCCTCTTTTATCGCCTTGTTCACGTTCTTTTGAATTAAGAGGGCCTTGGCCATCTCCTTCAAAAGAGCTTTCATCTTCTTCAGAAGTGAGTCTTCCTCCTCGTGGGCGTCGTCCTGCTGCTGACGAAGCATTTGCAGCTCGAATGCCGCACGAAGAGGGCTCTTCCTGGGAGGAATCCCTTGGATATTGGCTAATGGTGTTGCCGGCTCGGCCACCTCCATCGCCATACCGATCTCCTCCTTCTTCTGTCCGGTTTTGGACGACGATCCGACACCACCAAGAGCCTTGAATGGCATCGGCGGGGGGGTGGTTTTAATACCCTTCGTCGGCGTTCCAGTGTTCAAGGTCGGAGACCTCTGCAGTCTTGAGCTGCGCTTAAAGGCGGCCTGCTCTATCTCATCATCGTTCGTGTTTTGCATTTTAAAATCCATACTTTTGTTTCACCAGCGCATCGTGCGGCAAGAGGCGGCCCTTCATCGGTCGAGAGCGGGTACACCCTCGGAGGTCTACCCCCCGTAGGAGATAAGACACCCCTACCCCGGGACTCCGGGGCCCGAACCTCCGTTTGCCCAGCACCGATACACAAAATGTGCCGGACGTGCTGGGGGTCGCACCGTGGCAATGCAGAGTCCGATCCCTGCATCCATGCCGCACTCCCTGACTAAGGTCCGAAGCGGCTGGCTTCTGACGACACACTGGAGGAGACCATCGGCAGTGCGAGGCACACATCAGTCCCTGCAACACAACAGGGACACTCCCAGGACCCCCCAGCATGCGCCGGTCGAAAGAAGGTGGAAAGACACCCTTGATTCGGGGTCGAAAACAAGAAGGTGAGCAAGGTTAGCTCAGGAAAGAATAAAGACGGTGAGCTAAGACCTGAAAGATGAGAAGAAAGGCCCTAGCTCGGGAAGAACTGTGAGGAGGGTCTCACAGCTTGGCTCAGGTACCCCGGGGTTGCCAAGAAACACCCGTACAGTGGAAAGCCCACTGCCCCTGAGGGAATTGTAATATTGGATTATTGGATTTAAGTAAGAAAATTTTACACTATAAAATAATTTCATTCTTGAATTGCAATGTTTTACAAAGTCTTCTCGTTTACGCATAAATTGTTTATTTTGAATTGTAACAAAGAAGTTTCTGTCAATCATAATTTATTCTCATTAAGCTAAACTGAAATACCGGAACCGAAAGTTTTATTAAAATAATCTCGCGTTACTGTTTGTTCTTTAACAATAACTTGATCTTGCTAATATCAAACAATTTGTTTAATCATACTAAACAAAGTCAAGAGATTATTAAATAAAATCAAATTAGAAAAATATCTTATGAATTATGAATGTTCATGAGAACTAAACATTGAGTGTTTAAATTTGATTATTTTGATGTTTAATTTATGTTTGTTTCATATGTTATTGCACTTACTGTTTACGGTATATATCACACGTCGTGTTGTGGTTGGCTATGTTTGGTCAGTAGATTTAGTGCTGTTTGTATTTAACCTCATATGGTTTTAAGATTTTTCGGTTTTCAGCTTTATTTATGATTTTAACTAGGTTTCCAAGTATACACTATTTATTTACTATTAGTTCACTTGGTTATGTAATAAGTATTTCATCAACCAGTAGACAGGATTTTGTTTTAAATAAAAAACACCTCAAAACTTAACAAACAAAGGCTTTTACAAAGATTTGCCATAAGATGAATTTAAACTAATTTAAAATAGGAATTAATGAAATTATCATTTAATTTTTAAGAAAGCGAGCTTAAATAATATAGAAACCTTATTGATAGAATAGATAAATTTTATAAGATATTAAAAAAAAGATAAATTTATCACAATTTTAGTGTTTAAGGTCAAAGGTAATGTTACACAGTATCTGACACTCACTTGTTAGTCGACTCTTGGAAAACATTACCACAGGATATTCCAGCATGACAGGTTTCCTCTCTCTAACAGCAAAATTACCATAAATAATCCAAAATTTACCAACGTTTTTTTATAAAAAAAGAGATTTTCCAAGTTTATCTACATTATAAAATTAATCGTCCTAACTACATTTCAAAACCTTGGACAGTAATGGACAAAGTAATTTTAAGTACAAATTCAAAACAATATAATAATAATTATGAATTTTTGTGTTTTCAAAAAGTTTTTATGCATATAATCTTGTATGTTTTTAGCAGTCGACCAGTTTTAAACGGTTTTGATTAAATTTAAAACAATAAAAATTAATGAAAAGTAATTTTATACTTGTATCTAGTATTAAAATAAGAATATAAAAAGTCGGTTTTAACTACTAAACTCAATACATCATTTTATACAACACATTTCACCTTTTTGTGATCTAGAGTTTTTTACCTCACTATACAAATATTTATTTCTTCTGGTTAACCGTCGACATGGCGTTGCCCCACATTAACGTCGCAGTGATGGCCATTATCAATGGCTCGGACACTGTACATCGCAGGCTACCTGTTACCACCCACTCTGGATGATTCACTGGGCCGCCTTCTGGACACCAATTACATATAGTGTGGGTGTCCAACCTTCGTGAGACCTCAGCAATCACAGTAATGGACAAGCCTCGTCAAACCTTGCAGATGTCGACCAATGCTAGCAAAAACAATAAATAAAATATACCACAATCTATCTGACATGTAGGTTTGGATGTATAAAACCTCTAAAAGAACCAAATATAGGTTATATTTAAATATGATATTTTACTTTTTTTCTTTAACAAGCATTGAAAAATTAGTTGTGTTTCGCCACAAATATCACCGAGCATTCCTCAGTAACTGAAAGTTCTATAGTTAACAATATCATGTCCCCGTGTCCGTGGCTGGCCCCCAGGACAACTTTAAAACTGGTTTATTCTAGGTGACACTGTGTACAGTAAACGAAGTTGCCATAAATCTTTTGGCTGTCAACTATGACAATTTCCCCTCCTTCATGATCCATTCATGTTCTAGACAGCGGGGATGAATGTTGTGGGCATTGAAACCGCTAGCTATGGAACATGAATTGACAGTCGGTTGGTTGGCAATTTAGGGGACAGAGTGGACCACCTGTTTGAGCCTGAAAATCAGTTGTGACAGGAGATCGGGAGTTGGCCCACTGAATTGTTAAAAGACGTCTGATGTCCCGTGATCCACCCTTTCGCTGCCTTCGATATCCCGTCCATCCGTTGCACGGGAGCTTGGGCAAAATGCCCATTAGAGGCAAACGTGCTTAACGGTTCGACCGGGGTCTCCTTACCCACCAATAACAAGTGCAAATAATTAATGATTTTTTTCAGAAACTTATATTTATTTTACCGATTGCTTTTCAGTGTAGAGTTTTCTGTCACGTTGGTCATGTAGGACCCTCTAGACATTTCAGTAGTTAAGATTCTTACAAAAAATTTGACAATATTGAAAATCTGTGTATTTATGTTTTAAGGGGTGGAACCAAACACTCATGTAAAGGTTTATTCAATTACATAAAATGACAAATTTACATAAAATGACTATAATCCCTGATTTAGAATAATGAAAAAGAAATACAGACAGAAATATCTCAGAAGTTATCTTGGTTTTAAATCGACACAATTTCAATGCGTTTGTGAAATGTGGATTATAATTAAGTTCAATTATAATCCACAGATAGTTATAGTTAAGTGGATCAATTTGTTTACAATTATTCTAAAGTGACTTTTAAATCTACAAATATTTTGTAAAAAAGAGTTATTTGGAATAGTTTGTTCACCTAAGCTGATAAAAGCGCCACATGGAAGTGGTGTATAATTCAATGAATGTTTATTGTAATTAAGACCTTATAATCCCGCACGAGGGCGCGATAAGCCCTGAGTGTAATGACGTCAGCTTAGCGCGCAACCAATCCAGTGTCCCCGTGTGCGACCCACCGCGCCCGTCGCCGCCGCGCCGCTGCCGATATGACATGTGTTAAAATGTTTGAGCTGTAAATCAACATTTATATAACTAATTCAATTCTATTTTTGTGTTTTCAAATGTAATACGTGGATTGAAATGGTTATCAGTTAGTTAGCTTCTGTCATTAGGATAGTCACATTCATGAATGTTTTTTTTTATTTTGTGATAAATTAATAAATTGTATTCGTGTGTCGGAAGACATTTTAAGTCGTTGATTTATCTGCTGAAAAGTAAAAAATTCGGACCTGTGGAGAGAGAAGAGTTGTCAGTCAATTGCCGATCCCCCACACAAGTATTTTATACAAAATATTTTAATATTTTGTATTTCAAATTACTTAAAAAATAACTCTAGCACTAAACAAACATGATATTGATTGGTTTACAATGATAGTAAAATATGATAAACAGGTTTGGCAATGGAATAGTTTTTCCACTAATGTAACAAAATAAATAAAATATTGTAATCCATCAAATAAAACAAATGGTCAATCCATTGTGAGGGTAACTTAAATCCAAAAATAAACTAATTTAACTATTTTGTAATTTGATATCTAATTACAATCAAATGTAGTACTTCAAGTTGTATAGTAGTCGTTTAAAGTAATTAGTAATTAAAGTCTATCATGAAGCACTTGAGGAGGAACACGTGGAAGTTCAAGATAAAAGCAGGATTGGAGTGAAAGCTTTATTCTTACGTATCTCATTTAGTCGCTATCATATTTCTTCGCATGTCAGCAGTAAAGTCAGCGTTGGATGTAAAAGGAAGCAACAACCCGGCGTGTGTATGACGTCACAACTGAAAAATGATGTTCTGCTCGTGACGTCATGTGCACGACTGACGCTCGCATAAACGATCAAATTGATGTGATGACTCTCCTCATACACCGACGCTGAATCCTTAGACAATCTCTTAAGGTAAGATAATTGTTCCATAAAATAAAATCGAGGGTACTTAAATGCTTTTACATCGAATCTCCTCTGCCAATCATGTAATGGAAGTGCAGCCTATTTAATTCGCCTATGTTATAAAGTAGTAGCCCTATAAAACCCTCGTCGTTTCTTTGCTTTAAATTTACTGCACGTTTTTCATAGGTAGTGTGATCAAAACAATAAATATAATTTTTTTACATTACTCTCTGAATTCTATGAGGAAATGCTAATTATAGGTGTGGTTATTTATGTTTTGTTGAGAATGTAGGTTAAACATTGAAATGGTTTAACAATAGACCTAACGTTTAATTAAGACTTTAAAACATTTTTGTACGTATCAACTTATGCTTACTATCGGATTTTATTATGACCCTTTATTGACTTGATTCGCACTAAATCATAAAGTGGCCTTACGGTACTTACGTAGTCGGTGGTACGTTTTACTTAAATCGGATTTGTCAAGTCTCATTTGTGTAGATAATTTTATGTAGGAATTAAACTTGAAAAAATAAAATAAATATCACTATTAATTTTAATAGTGAATTAATTTTAATCTTAGTTAAAATATTTAAAGGGTCACTACGAGCTAAGTAATGAATAAACCTCTATTATTTTTTATTAAACAGAAAATGTAAAACAATAACAGGTTAAGTTCACTATATGTCATTATTAAACTCTCACACTGTCTAAAAATCATAGATGATTTAGATCAAGTGTAATATACTGGCAGCATATTAAGATTCTTGTTAAGTTAATATGGCTTGATGGAGGGACTTTGTTGTGTTGTAGCAGCAGCGCGGGGGCGGAACACCAGAGGGATCAGGATTACACCAACTAAAGCACAGTCAACTACTGTAACATCATTACGATCGTTGTCGAGACATTATAGTTAACTTGATACAACACTTTGCTGACAACCTTTTCGTGTTGTAGCGGCAGCGGCAGCGCGGGGGCGGAACAGGGAGAAATCAGGATTACTTCACTAGAGCACAGTCACCTACCGTCCTATTATTACGATCAATGTTGAGAAATTATAGTTAACTTGATACAACACTTTTTACTGAAAACCTTGTTGTGTTGTAGTGGCAGCGCAAGGGCGCAAAACAGAGGAATCAGGATTACACCAACTACGGCTCAGTCAACTACTGTAACATCATTACCATGGCTGTTGAGACATTATGGTTAACTTGATACAACGCTTTGCTGACAACCTTGTTGTGTTGTAGCGGCAGTGTTTTAGCGCAACACAAAGGGATCAGGATTACATAAACTACAGCACAGTCAACTACTGTAACATCATTACGATCGCTGTCGATACATTATGGTTAAAGTGATACAAGACTTTGCTGACAACCTTGTTGTGTTGTAGTGGCAGCGCGGGGATTGAATGAATGAATGAATGAATAAATGCGTTTATTTATTCACCATTTACAAATACATTTATACACTTCATACATACATACAATTATAATAATACAATAATTTAATACATATATACGATATAATTTAATACATAGTTAAATATATCCATACATTATAATAATTTGCATGTCAATTTTAAATATACAATCAGAATTTTTTCTCTTTCTATTACACAAAAAGGTGAATAAATATAGGGGCCTCAGGCAATGCCAGTATTGAGGCTTCCATAAAAATAATTAACAGTTTTTTTTTTGTGGCTGAAGATAATGTAGTGCGATTAGAATATAAAACTTATATAAAAACTGAATAAATTCAGGAAATTTACTTGTTTTCTGCACAATTGAGACTGTTTTCGTAACATAAAAATAAAATATTACTCAATTTGATTAGTACGTCTAGAATTATTTATTACAATATAAATGATTACTAACATGAAACAACATAAACCAAAAAGCCCAGTCCTTCAAGTGGACAGTTAAAAAAATGAAAGTAAATCTAACAAACAATTTGTAAGAGAAATTCCACACTTTCAAGAGTTCTTAACCATGATTTTAAACCCTTAGAATATTGAGTCAATGTGTTCTTATTTTGTACATTTATCAATGTTAAGTTATAAATACGGGGAGCAATAAAACTGTAGAAATGTCTATAATTGTAAGCTTAGGTCTAGGTACAGATGCCAAGTTAAAATTTCTTAGATTATATTTATCAGCTACAACATGACCATAATTATTTACAAATCTAACATAAAAAAATCTCAAAACTTTTAAAATATAACAATGTCTTAATGGAAGTATATTCAGTTTACAAAATAAAGGCCATGTATGCTCCTTTCTTTTTTTCTTTAACACAATACGAATAAAAGTTTTTTGAAGGACTAAAATAGGTTGTAAAGTAGAAATATATATGCCACCCCAACAACTCAAACCATAATTTAACTTAGAATATACTAGGGCATGATAAACGTGTGTCATTACATTTACGGGACAAATATTTCTTAATAAATAAAATTTTTGTAAAAGACTGCATAAGTCCTTTCTTAACTTATTAATATGACCCTTCCACGAGAGATTAGAATCAATAACAAGACCAAGGTACTTAATTTGATCAACTTTTTCTAAGGCATTGCAATCACAATCACCAGTACATGTGAATTTATGGTTTCTTAGATCTTCTTGGAAATTATGATCACTCCTTAATTTCCTGGTATACCAAGAAAAAAATTGTTAAAACTCTCAGATATTTCGAATGGATCCGTTTTCTCTTCTCCATTGTATATTAATTTTGAAATGTGGGAATCAGTTTTAGGGTTATTGATAATTTTATTTATTAAATTCCATTGGGCTCTAGAATTACCACTGTGTTTTTCAAACTGTGACAAATAATATAGCTCCTTAGCTCTATTGATATCTTGCTTTAACTTGTTTCTAAAACGGATATAATATCTCTTTAGTCTTATATCATTAGGCCTTAATCTAACACATTTATATAATTTTTTCCTCAGTTCACATCTTTTACATAATGTATCGGATATCCAAGGTTTTAGTTTATTTACTCTACTTTTTTGTACAATAGACTCTTTGCAACTATTAATCAATGCATTCAGTGTTTCTATAAATAAGTTAAAAGCTATTGAAGGGCATGACTCACTAAAAACTTTATCCCAGTCATAACTACACAAAAGTTTATCTAATCTCTCAAAATTAATTCTAGTTTTACATAAATTCATAGTAGACTGATGAAAATCAAAGTATAATTCTAAGGATGTTAGAGAATGGTCAGTTATATTTAAATGTAAAACTTTTCCTCTATGGCTTAAATTTGTTTGTCTTAAACTTGAAAAACGGGTGAAAAAATGGTCAATACATGTGCTGCTAAAATCTGTTACTCTTGTAGGTTCATTAATAATAGACTCCAAACCCAGACTGCCCATCAAAGCAATATAATTCTGTGAAGCAGGATTATTGTCCGAAAGGATATCACAATTCATATCTCCAGTTACAATTAAGTTACTTAATTGATGCTGATATAGAAGATCTTCCAGTTCATTAAGAAAAGTATTGAAAGAGTTAGCGTGCAGTCTGTAGAGTGCTATTAATGTAAAAGTCAGATGACCAAAATTTATCGAGAGAGACACACAATCTGCTGATTGAAAGTCCAGTAACAATGTGAAGTCAGTGCATGTAAGTTCATTAATAATATAAACAGCCACTCCACCAGCACGGTAACTCTCATTACATCTACAGTACATCTTATACCCATCTATGCTATAATAACTGCATTCAACATTAGTAATCCAAATCTCAGTTAACACAATAACATGAGGGCGCATAGGCCAATTATTCAGTTCTGTAACAAATACATCGAAATTGCTCCTCATGCTTCTAATGTTTTGATTGACGATTAACAATGAACTCTTTTTAGGGAAAATATTTTCCCTTAATTGAACCTGGAGGGATCAGGATTACATCACTAGAGCATAGTCAAATACTGTAAAATCAATAAGATCGCTGTCGATACATTATAGTTAGCTTCATACAACGCTTTGCTGACAACCTTGTTGTGTTGTAGCGGCAGCACGTGGGGATTGAACATGGAGGGATCAGGATTACATCACTAGAGCATGGTCAACTACTGTAAATTCAATACGATTGCTGTCGATACATTATAGTTAGCTTCATACAACGCTTTGCTGACAACCTTGTTGTGTTGTAGTGGCAGTACGTGGGGATTGAACATGGAGGGATCAGGATTACATCACTGGAGCATAGTCAACTACTGTAAAATCAATACGATCGCTGTCGATACATTATAGTTAGCTTCATACAACGCTTTGCTGACAACCTTGTTGTGTTGTAGCGGCAGCACGTGGGGATTGAACATGGAGGGATCAGGATTACATCACTAGAGCATAGTCAACTACTGTAAAATCAATACGATCGCTGTCGATACATTATAGTTAGCTTCATACAACGCTTTGCTGACAACCTTGTTGTGTTGTAGCGGCAGCACGTGGGGATTGAACATGGAGGGATCAGGATTACATCACTAGAGCATAGTCAACTACTGTAAAATCAATACGATCGCTGTCAATACATTATAGTTAGCTTCATACAACGCTTTGCCGACAACCTTGTTGTGTTGTAGCGGCAGCACGTGGGGATTGAACATAGAGGGATCAGGATTACATCACTAGAGCATAGTCAACTACTGTAAAATCAATACGATCGCTGTCGATACATTATAGTTAGCTTCATACAACGCTTTGCTGACAACCTTGTTGTGTTGT
The DNA here is from genome assembly GCA_030545055.2 of Neoaliturus tenellus. NCBI lineage: Eukaryota > Metazoa > Arthropoda > Insecta > Hemiptera > Cicadellidae > Neoaliturus > Neoaliturus tenellus. The sequence continues at coordinate 214,588,516 of CM061532.1, forward strand.
AGCGGCAGCACGTGGGGATTGAACATGGAGGGATCAGGATTACATCACTAGAGCATAGTCAACTACTGTAAAATCAATACGATCGCTGTCGATACATTATAGTTAGCTTCATACAACGCTTTGCTGACAACCTTGTTGTGTTGTAGCGGCAGCACGTGGGGATTGAACATGGAGGGATCAGGATTACATCACTAGAGCATAGTCAACTACTGTAAAAGCAATACGATCGCTGTCGAGACATTATGTAGAGGCATTATGTTAAATTGATAAAACACTTTCCTGACAACCTTGTTAAACACTAGGTGGGAGACTGATGTTTATAGTAAAACTATTTTCGGGCCTTAATGTTTTATGAACTAAAATCATTGTCCAGGTTAAGTGATGATTCGTAAGGAAAATTAAAGGATGGAAGCCAAATCAAAGCCCAACTAAAAATGAGTTCTCTTGATTCTGCTTGAACAATAAACTGGCCTACCGCATGCTTAAAGTCGTATTTTACACTGTTGACTAAAGCAAAATGACCACTCACCTTACAATGACTGGGAGTCTCTATAGATCGGTCTCTCACATTCAAAAGACAATGACAGCAGTCTGGTTGAGAGGAAGGACTATCATTGTCCATCACCTTGCTGGCTTCACATGGGGAGTAGCGCACAAGTTATGTGAACCACTGCTTTGTCCCAGGTTTAATTAGCCGCTGAGTACTGTGTTGCCGTGTGGTTGAACGGTGTGAATGTCAGAGAGATCGACGACCAGCTAAACTATAAGAGCCATTTGTGGTACACTCATGGAACGCCTGTACCCTGGCCCCCAGTGCATTGTAATATCGTTCCACATGAAATAAGACGAACTGATGCAATTATTGGGGTATAAACTAAGTTCTTACCTCCTCCACAGTTACAAATCCATGATTACCTACACCAGGTGACAGGTCAAGTTTGATCCCAAAAACCACCACTATGGTCAGCATTCCAGTTGATGGACAAGCACTTTTCCATACATACGAACTAGACGTGCTCCTGAGACTCTTTCCAAGGTCGGAATCACTTTTTGGTTGCAAACCCGACCAGAGTTGTTGTTGTTTCTTTTATCTTTTTTTTTTTTAAGGGGAGTTGCATGAAACTGCTATTATGCTATTATACACACGGTTGGACAGACTGTATTATTGCACTAAAAAAACAAAAAAAAAAAAAAAAAAAAAAAACAAACTGTGTTAAGCAATAAAAAACCTCCTACACTTGTTAGGATTCTAACATGGAATTTTTATCACATTACGTCAGGGTAGGCCTGAATTGGGCTTACGCCCGTGGGGCTCGCTCATTATCCAGCCGCTCGGTCAAGGGATTTGGGCCACTTCTCGGTCCAGATCAGTTTTATTTTCCAGGAGGATGCCCCGGAACGCACCTTGACGCTGAAATCGGGCGAGTAGCAACATATAGAACTCCTTGGTGAGGGTGTCTGCCCACACCTCTGCGCCATAAAGGAGCACAGATTGGACTGCGAACATCATTAACCGTCTTCTGGTGGGCCAAGGACCCCCGACATTGGCCATTAGCTTACTAAGATAAGAGACCACCTTAGCAGCCTTGTCCTCCGTACGGAAGATCTGGACTCTCCAGAGTAACTTGTTGTCTGCCATGACTCCGAGGTACTTGGTGACATGCGTTGACTGGAAGACTTCTCTTCCCACTCACAGCGGGACGACATGTCAATTCTCTTCTTTGTGAGGATCACGAGCTTCGTCTTGCTCTGAGCAAGCGAAAGACTGTGATCAGACCGCCAGGCGTTGAAAATGTGCATGATCTGGTTCAAGTTTAGCTGAGCCAGCTCAAGGTTTCGTGCTGTGATGAGGGCCGCAACGTCATCGGCGTACCCAACTAAGATGGTTTCCTCTGGCATCTCTGATCTTAGGAGGCTGTCAAAAGCGATAATCATAGATCCGGGACTAGTACTGAACCCTGCGCGGCACCGGAGGTGACTTCCATCGTCAGCGCTCGGTCTCGGGTGTCGTATAACAGACGCCTACAACGGAGGTAGTCCTTGATGAGCCGGAACAGATCCGATGGAATGCGAAAAGTATTTCAAAGCACTTCCAACATATCGACCCATCTCACCTAGTCGAAGGCATTCTTGACAGCAAGTGTAACAAGTAACAAGAAGCACTACTCGGCGGGAGAATTGGCTGTAGCTTTCGGCTCTCTCAACAGCTTTCTTTACTTCGTCGATCCCATCGATTGTTGATCGTCCATTTCTGAAGCCGTACTGACGAAAAAAGGCCCTCGGCAGCAATCACGCAAAAGTCAGGTGGGAATGAATCAATTTCTCGAAAAGTTTTACAGCTGTGTTCAACATGCAGAGTGGTCTGTGGGACGAGGGCAGCTCGGGATCACTTTTTCCCTTGCCGATAAGGACAAACCTGGCGGTTTACCAGGGGAATGGAACACACCTTCAACCAAACAGGCATTTATAATTTTCAGCAACATATTGGAATTGATTGTAAAAATATTGCTGGGAATTCCGTCCGGGCCAGGAGCCTCGTTGCTCTTCAGGGTAAGAACTCCCCATGATGGAAGGTGGACCCGACCTTGGTAGTAGGTGTTGTGGATCTCTCTCAGAAGCAGTGTACTACTCACAATCGATTATGCACTCGAGTAGGAAGATATAATAATAGGAAATACTAATGGAGAATGACAGAAGACCAGTCATGCGGCCCTGGAGCGGAGTTACAGATTATGACTCACATAGTCACTGAGTGCCCATTGCGTGCTTTCCCCGAAGGCTTGATTGGTCTGCATTGTGCAAGTAGCTTGGCTGCATTGGGTTAGCCAACTGGACTAAGCTTTTTAAAGAGAGTTCGTATATGTTTGTTTTAGTTTAGTTTTAAATGTATTGACGCATGTGCTATTCACTGCAGAGTATCTTTTATATTTTTAGAAGTTGGTGGCTGGCAATGAAAGCCATACGATATACATATAAATAAAATCATTAACATTGTAATTTCTTAGTTGTGATAAATGAACTTTAATTTGTGAATAAAACCAATCAAATATTTTTTATTTGAAATAAATAAATGACTAAAACTAGTTAACATAGACGTTATCTTCACTTCTAATATTTAAATAAACAATCTTCATGTATAATTTTACGGTTTTTGTGTTTTTTTTTTAGGTTTCAACGCTTTTGGAGTTTTAGTTGAATTTCACACAACTAAAATATTTCAATCATTTATTTTAGATGATATATTTTTCATCCTTCTGATTTAATTAACTTGGTTATAATCCTTCAGCGTAAGAGAACTGCGCTAAATTTAATCCTACTGAATCCACATGTCAGAAAGAGTTTTGTAATTATTCATAAAAGTTTACATTCTGATAAAAAGTGAAAAAATACTAGGCAAAATATAGCTAAGCCCCATTGATTTGTTTATATATATATATATATATATATATATAATGATTATAGACTCAACCCATTAAAAAATTTAAATAAATAAATCACAAAAATTAAGACAATCTACATCTTTGTGGGTGTGGTCCATTTTGATTTTATGAGGCGATATTTATATTTTGGTTAAACATTTTCTTTACACAAACCATTTTTGTAATAAGATTGTTATTTATAATGGAGGTAAAATTTTTTTAATTTTGTCTCTTTTTAAACTGGTGTTTAATATGTGTAGCATTCTGCATTAAATTTTGTTATAGTATCATAGTTAGCAAACAGGTTATTACACCGATAACCTATCCCCTTTTCCTATAGTTTATAACAGTCTGAAAACCCATGCACACAATTTTAGTGTTTCATTTTAATATTTGTTGAGTTTCGTTATTGTTCCAATACCAAACGGACAACCTAAATAATACCCATGTCAAAAATCTATATTTACAAACTTGCTTTTGTACAGATAAATTAATTCATCTAGGGTTGAGTTACTTAAGGCTGGTATTGCACTATCATATTTCTATGACATAGATCTATCATCATATATCTTTGATCAAAAATATTACAGTGTAATGGGTCAAATATTATAATAGTTCACCTATAATCAAATGTTAATGACATATTATCAAATATATGATAGTAGATATATGTCATAGAACCATGATAGTGTAATACCGGCCTAACATGTTTTTGTGCCCAAATACACGTAAGTAAATAAAAAGTTCAACTAAAATCTACCCACTACATTTTCAGAAAAAGTTCAAACATCACAAAAGACACTCCTCATATTAAAGTATGAAATTTATTGTGTTGATATTACAGTGCAATTTGTATACAATTGATAGTTCAATTTCTTCTATTTAGCTATTAACATGTGTTTTCTGTTTTACATCAACAGCTGTTTTATTTTCCAATTCAATATAAATTGTTTTCCATGTTAATCTTATGGACAAAAAATGAACTTTGAAGGCTTCCCGTAGGCTTCAGAATTAATATATCAAAAATCTAAAACCTTATTGAAAACTACAAACTGAGACCATTCTTTTGACACCTCAAACTTTAAAATTGGTCCAGAAATAAGGGAGGAGTAGCATTAACAAAAAAAGGGCATCACGTATTATATATATACTAGGGGTACCTGTGCAGCGCGATGCGCTGCATATTTCAGAGTGCTTGGTGATCAAACCTTGTTCCATGGTAATTTACTTATTTAAAAAAAATTAAAAATTTAATCATACTGCGAATTAATTTCTATCTTGTCAGCGTTTGATCAATCAATGTTCTTCACTTATTTTCCAACTTTTTACTGTGATATAGTGTTGAAATTTTGTGGTTTACGTAGGTGTTTTAATACGTGCAAAAATGTGCAGCAAATTTTAATTTATGTTCAAATTTGTCATATAACAGTAAGCCAATTTTTAAATTTTCACCAACAACCATAAATTTTCCTAGTTCACCAGCTGTTTAAAATCTCATGCCCAAATTTAAAGTCTTGCTTTAATTTTTGTAGACTATACTTTTTGTTGTTGTTTTAATACCAATATGTCAACCAATAACCTATGTTAAAATAATTTCAATTTTCAAATGTGTTAGACATGAAAGAAATGTGCAAAATCACAGTAGACACTTCTCATATAATATCTTCTAAGTTGTGTTGACAATTCAGATAATTTCTTCTATTCATCTTTTAATATGTGTTGTCTGCTTTACTATCAGCAGCAGTTTTATGTAGAAATGCAATGAAAATCATTCCCATTTTCATCTTATGGACAAAGAACCAACGTTAAGTGCTTCCCATACCCTTCAGAATAAAATATCACAAATCTAAAACCTTTTTTGCAAAACTACGAACTGAGGAGAATTTATTGACACCTTAAACGTTAAATTTGGCCGAGAAATCAGGGAGGATTTGTGTTAACCTTTCTCCAAGGTAATTTACCGAGTTGCTTTAAATAAAAATTAAAATACAGTGTAAATCAGATTACACTACATTATTTCATCAATCGATCTTCATCACTAATTCCCCAACTTCCCAATGTGATAATGTTGAGATTTGGTAGTTGTTCTTTCAGATCTAAATTAGCTAGGATTACATGATGGTTCTTATGCCGATTTGTCCTAGAGCCTCTGCATAAAAACTCCTACAAAATTTTGAAAAAATTTACAGATGTTAAATTTAGATAGTTCATCGCACAAAAACGTAATTGACAACAAAAGGAAAAGCAATATTTAATTACAACTCCCCGTCCTGTATGAGTTATGCAGCACTCATTGAGACTGTTTTTGTAGTTTAGTACTGTATGAGTTATTAGTCGACATAGTGAAAAAGTCCACGCTATTACAATTTATAACAAACTAACCCCTCTTTAAGTTAACTTTCCATGGCATTGCAGGATTTAAATAAAGAAATCACAAAATTTAAGAAAATCTACATTTTTGTTGGTGAGGTCCATTTTGGTTTGATGTGGCATTTATATTTTTGTTAAAATTTCTCTTTATACAAACAATTTTTGCAATAAGTTTGTTATCTATAGGCCTACTGGAGGGAAAACACTTTTAAATGTTGTCTCAGGTGTTTTAATATGTTCTGCATACATTCTACATTTAATTTCTACATTAAATAGTATCACAGTAAACAGGTTATTACTAAATTTAGACCAAAAACTAACTATTCCTTTTCCTATCACAAATCATTTTGAAAACCAATGTGAATATATTTAGTGTTTTAATTTTTGTCAACTTTCGTTGTTGTTTCAATACCAATTTGATAACCAATAAGAACCACGTCAAAAATTTCAATTTCCAGACTTGTTTATGTACAGGAAAACTAAATTTTCTGGGGTTAAGTTACTAAAGTAATTTTTTGTGTTTAAATACACATAATTACAAAGTTCAAGCAAAATCTGCATGCTTCATTTTAAGGGAAAAGGTAAAACACACATTTTGTTCCACACAATAGACACTCCTTGTATTAAAGTATGGAATTGAGTTTATATTTCAGTACCAGTAGTTCAACTGCTTCTATTCAGTTAATTTTTAACATGTGTTTGTTTGTTTTATTATCAACAGCTGTTTTATTTTGTAATTCAATTGTAATCAAAAGCTGTTTTATTATCAATACAAATTGTTCCCCATGTTAATCTTATGGACAAAAAATTAACTTTGAGGGCTTCCCGTGAGCTTCAGAATTAAAATATCAAAAATCTAAAACCTTATTGCAAAACTACAAACTGAGACCATTCTTTTGACACCTCAAACTTTGAAATTGGTCCAGAAATAAGGGAGGAGTAGTGTTAACAAAAAAGGGGCATCACGTATTATATATATAGATAGATATATTTTTTCCATGAGAATACCATTGGATGTAGCATGTAGAATTGCTGTCATGTGGGTTTTTGGTCAAATCTTAATTACTCACCACCTAGTGAAGGTTCATAAAAATTTTTATTAAGATATGTTGATAAATAAGCGATATATAACTTTTTAAAGATTGACCCATAAGAATAACACGAGGAACTTGATTTGAAATTTCTCTATAACCAGTTAAGCTATTTTAAAGATTCAAAATTGTTTGTTTTTAAGCTCTTTTAAATGGTTTTAGTTACAATTGATGAGTTTTGAAATTTTAGGTCGAAAAATGCCAAACACCCATTTTTGACCCCTTTGAAACTTCATAAAACCCAGTTCCCATAACCCGACAATGCTGGTTCGCGAACTCATGAAAATAAACCTGGTCCTACAACTTCATACCAAATTTCATTAAAATCGGAGGTCCACTTCAAAAGTTATCAGTATCACGGACACACACACACACACACACACACACACACACACACACACACACACACACACACACACACACACACACACACACACACACACCCGATGCCAAATCCAACCACCCGTGGCAACAGAAAGGAGAAAGTTTTAGAGCTATGATTCATAGACTCATAAATGTTCCTAACATAATAAATAAAATGAAAAATAAAAAGAATAACAAACATACCAAAAGAGATGAGATGAAACAAGAATGTGTGCATGCCCTACAACACGGTGCTAAACAAAGGAATAAGGAAAACATTTGAAGGCACAAATTTTAACATAAGCTACCGGACAAAAAAATAATTCATTTAAAATGATATAAAGATTAGCAAACAAACCGGAACAACTAAACGATAACATATATAACATGAGTGGAACATATAAAATAAAGTGTAGCGACTGCCATAAATTTTACATTGGCCAAACGGGCAGAAGTTTTAAGTGCAGGTTTCAAGAGCATATTCAAGCAATAAGATCCAACAATCAAACCTCACAGAAATCGTCATTTGCAGAACATATTCTCGATACCTTACACGAATATAAAAATATGAAAGAAAATATGGAAGTATTAAATTTAGCAAAGAAAGGCGAGAAAATGAATGTTCTAGAAGAGTATCATATATATTGCAAAAAGAAAACAGAAGCTAATAATATATTAAATGTCATGCAAATTCTTAAAGAAAACCCGATTTTTGACAAAGTTGAAGAAATAATGCAAAAAAGACATAAAAATACAAAGTCCACTTAGGAAAACAAGAAATTTCTAAATGTCTGAATGCATTATACTCTAGTCATATGTTTTATTAATTTAAGATGTTTATTTATTCATTTTAAGTTATTCTGTTCACACACTTGAAAATGGCATGAATGCCGAACTGCGTTGTGTGAATTAAAATGAAATTTAAAGGGTACTTTGGAATTTTAATTATTTTAATCTACTATATATTTGTCAAATAATTATATATATATATTATGTTGTGTGAAGCCATATCATTATATATATACATATATATATATATATTATATATATATATATATATATATATATATATATATATATATATATATATATATTGTCTATTTTCAATGATAATGAAACAGTTAAAAATAAAACCAACGAACAAGGCTATAGATAACCCCAGTACTAGGATGTAATAGATTATAAACTTTTTGTGCCTTCAGCATATCTGACTCAATATTTGGGTTTTTGTGACAAAACACGTTTTGATTTGTCTTCACATTTCATATTAACATATCAAAATAATAGTTATTATTATTAACTTCATTTTAGATATGTAAAACAGTTTAATAGATATAACTAACTACCTGAGCTATATCAAAGCATATCTTCTAAAACATCTATTTTATCACATGTGTAGATTTGAGAAGTGTTAGTTGTACAACAAACAATCATAGCAATATTACATCGAGATCATTGGCATTTGTTTGAGTGAAAACTTTTGTTAAAACTTAATATGAAACATGTGTGGAGGAATTTCAAGTAGGCTACTTTGAGAGTCGAGAACCATGGTGTCACTGTGCACAATGAGAATGACGCAATCCAAGCGTGGGCACCAACTACGTCATCAAGTCACAAAATTAGATTCTAACAAGACTAGAGATTAACTTTCCTTACATCTGTCTCTTGATATTAGATCACCACCTCTCTTGGTTTTAGTTGTTTCAGTTCTTAACATTTAAATTCATTAAACGTTTAGAGTCGTGGTTTCTAGAAGTAACGTTATATTCAGTTATTGATCTGCACGTTTCACTGATTCAACACTTCCCTCCCAGTAGGGTTAGCAATACAGATTTACCTTTGTTCATTTTTTTACAGAGTTTCAAAAGTGACTTTTAAGTGGGAGTTCATACGAAAATTAGATCTTAGGTGTTCTACACATAGGTTCAATAACAATACGATTAATTTACTATAAAAATATTGTCAACTTAAAAAACTAAAAACTACTATATAGTTATACTTAACAAAAGTATTTTTCGATTGATTGTAAGTCTGATATAAGGTTTCCAACCGAAATATAAAATCGTTTCAGAAAAACAGTTTTGAAATATCTAATGTTTTGTAGGCATATGTTTCCGAGAACCTTTAAACGTGTTTGTTTTATGTTATTTGCAACTTGCCATTAACATCTTAATCAAGTAGTAACAACTACTAATGTGAGTTTCGTTAACAAATGAAAATATTTTAAAATGCCTCTAAACTGTCTAATTACATTTAATGTAAAAACAATTTACGTTAAAGTTTTTAAATACGAAACACATTAATAAGTTTTCAGTTTTTATATTAACCTCATTTCTGATTTTTATTGCTGATTTTTATTGATGTCTTTTAGCTTATAATTTAAATGGTAACCAGATACCCCAAGGTAAAGATACTCTAGAACCAAAGCCAATTTATCAAAATATCTACAATATATGTCAAACAGTTTATCCCATGAACACCAGAAAATATTTGCGAATTCCCAGTTGACGCCCGAACAAGAACTAGTTGACGTTAATGACTTTGTTGTTTTTACTGAATATTAAATTGGATCATGACTGTCGAAACTGCCTGGAAAACATGGAAATTCTTTTTAATCTCAATTTGAATTATATTCTGTACCACGAGAACTGTGAACATAAATTTATTTGACGTCATGTTAAAACAATTCAACAGTTTGTTAGTGGACAGACAAACTGTCGATATTTTGTGGTCGATATTGCCACACTATTCAGCCCACGTGGTTGATCCTGTGCTGAAAGATTTCATTTTGCAGGCTGCTTGAACATGTTCGGCAATGATGTGATGAGACCTATTTATTTTATGTTGTTTTATTTATGTTATGTTATTTTAATTTCATGCAACAAGGAAAAATCAAAGTTACATTGATGAAGTTCAGATACAGGTACTCTTTTAGTAAATTTAAAAAAATATCAGTCCATCTTCGTGTAATATGATGCACTAGCATTCACGAAATCTACACTATGTTTAAATCAGTTAAGCAAGAAAATACACAATGGTTTGCAACTAAATAAATACCGTAAATACAAAGCAAAACACCCCTAATACAGTAGTATATATTATATTAAATATTATTTTTGGAAAATGTAAAAGGGGACAAACAACAGTAATCATTCCATAGAGCTACTTAATTGTCTTATTGGGAACAAAACGTTCAATTAAATTGATGGCAGTGATAAACGAAAAAAAAACTTTAAAACACACATCGCCCACAACATATGTTTTTCTTGTTATTCTTAAAAATCCACATCCCACTTATTTATAAACAATACATGATAAGATTTTGGAAGTATGAACCTACCCTAGTTATTAATCATCCATAGACATCAAGTCTTCCCTAATCTTGATTTTATATAAGAGAAATATAAAAGATCCAAAAACCCCATTTAAATTTATCTGATTAAACAGTCTTGAATAATTGTATGGATATTTTATTTGCAATATCGTTAAAATTATTAAGTTTTAAGAAATAAAAAAAATTGCATCCTTAATATAAAAAAGATATCAATACTGCAGAGAATAATTCTAAACTATTAATCCCTGTTAGCCATATATTGTAAAATAACACAACTAAAATGAGTAAACTTTTGCTGGACTGCAATTAACAATATTTTTGTTTAGGTAAAAAATAAAAGTGAATTATCTGGATTTTGATAACTTGTAAATGTACTGTTTTCAAAAAGAAAGCCACAAACAAATAAAAACAACAGATTAAGCACAATTTTTATATTTGACGACATGATTTTAAAGGACAACATAAATACTCACAAAACCTAACCAGTCTCTTTCTTGGACGTGTCTTCATTTTCATTATTTTTGCCTTTTTCCCCACATTTGCGTCCTTTTCTTTTCCTCGTCATTTTCGGGGTCCACGTCCTGGTACACCCTCTACCTCCTCTCCGCCGACTGGCTCTCCTGCGGCTACGGCGAGACTTGCGGCTTCTGCGTTTGCTCCTTCCTCCGCATCTCTTACTCCGACTTACACTCCGTCTTCGCCGAGTCCTTCGACTTCTCGAACGCTTATTTCCACAGCGAGATCTCCTTTTTCTACTCCTGCGACGTCTAGACTTTCTTGATTTGCATCGACTTTTTCTCGTCCTCCTAGAGCTTTTTCTCCGTCGACTTCTTTTTGGGACCCAGACTCTTGTGCATCTTCTTCTGCACTTGTCCTCGTCATTATCATTAATTTTATATTTTCCTCTCGCCACAAGCACTAAAGATGCATTTTTTATTCCGTATTTTAGCGCTGATTTGATCTGATTTATGGTGGGCTTTGGTTCATTTGAACTGCTTGCGCTATTTTTCAAATAGTTAGTTACCGTCTTCAACGACGACCCCGTGGATTCATTCAGCTCTTTCACAGCCTCCCAGACGGTTCTGGCTATTTTTGATTTGGTTAGTTTTAATTTGGTCATTTTCACGTGAATTTGGAAGCCGGACAGATAATTTACGTTACTTTTAATTTAAATATTTCATTTTGATTTCGTTACCATGGTTTCCAAAAAGGTTTATAAAAGCTTCCAGACGTTCTCTTATTTAGAAAAGCTCTCCTAGGAAATAAACTTTTAAAGTAAGGGGACCTTCTCCATGCGTGTTAAACAAATATGTTCACCAAAAAGGATTTCTTATAATTCTTATATGTTGTAACATAAAAAAATTATAGCGAGTTACAATTTACATCAACTACCTTTTTGCTCTTTCCACAGACGGTTTTACGATTATGATGACCATTGGTATTATTGATGTACATTATTGACGATTAATGTGAATAAAAAAGTTCGTCAACGTATTTAACGTTATAATTAATGACTAATTGTTAGGCGCAAATACTTCAGCTGAACACTAGTTAAATTTTTATATTGAAAATTACTAACACAATGTTATAAAATAAAAATATGGAGTATGTTATTCTAGAAGAAATCACTTAACCGAAATAAAGAACAGAGTGGGGGCGTATGTTTACTATGGCATCGGTCCAGGTTTTATTGACATCTTACTCGTGCCAATGGTACAATAGTCGTTCATTCATAAAACTGACTCAACTTTTACAACATGGTTAGCTTCCTACACATCGATGAGATGCTATAAAATCATTTTATTTCCATAATAATGCATGTGTCATTTATTACCTGTTTGGTCAAACATTTTATAAAAATGTAATAAATAAAATATCAAATAAATAAAAATAATAATATAGAATAAAATCAAGACTGTAAATACAAATCAGAAGTTTGTTGCTTGGAAAATGTTAGCATTTTTGTAATGGATGGGATAATCTCAGGTTTCATACTGAAGCACCTCCTGGGATTTAAATCAATCTGTCGAGTTTATCCTTAAAGCTGCAAATCATCTGATTTATTCCAGATTACGTCGAAGATGTTTCCAACATCTTTTGTAGCAGTTGTGGAAATTGTTTGTGAAAGTTTCTTTTGAAATACGCCTGGCTACTGTTTAGACCTCAATTATTTTTATATTTTTAGTTTTCTTAATTTACATTTTATTATAATTTTACTCGTATTTTTCGTAGATTATATACCAAAATAAATATTACATCAAATTAGGAATATCTAACTATATCTAATCTTTTATATCAATTCGTATATATGAGATCGAAATTGTGGTTCGGGTCCTACGTTAAACTGTAGGTCCCTAGATATCATCGGCTGTTGGACTATTAATTATTAACAGTCAGGGCTAAGGAGAATGAAGGCCTTAGTCAGTAACAAGACTACAAGATCGCACCATAATCATCCTACACTTATCTCCCATTCATTTTCAGATAAAAATACTCACTATGTAAGGTCCCTGTCTCAAAATAGTGATATAGTAATATAGTGATATAATATTATTTTTAAATTATTGTAGGAATTTATCTTATAATGGATATTTTACAAACTATTTTTCGTATGGTCTGTTTTAAAGAGAATATTTTAATCTTGTCGTCAGCACATCGTCAGAGCTATTGTTAGCGGGGTGGGTCTAATTGTTGTCACGCTGAATGTGGCTGTGGTCGAGGTGCTACGTAAATATCCTATCTCTACCGATTACGTCTTTTACCCTAAACGTAACAATATTTAGACATTTAACATTTTAAATGTTAGCTTTAAAAAGATATTTTGGCATTTGGCCAGTCATAAAATTAATTAAAATCTATATTTCGTCAAATAACTAAAATAAAAAGTCACTGCTACGGAAACAACATTTTTCGATACATCCGTTGCGGCGATAAAATCTATACATTTAACACGCTAAGGGATTTTTCCAATTAGATTTCCTCCTACAATTGTCAACCGTTTTTGAAGTTTTTGTTATCGATGGATTGTAATACCTGTAGATAGGCCCTATTTCCACCAAAAGTTTCTCAGAATCGGAATTAAAGTAAAGGTTAAGTAAAGTAAAGGAAAGAAAAGTACTATTCAACATTTAAATTTGAAAATTTCCCGTTATAATAACATTGGGATTGGATTGAGCATTTTAAACATCTGTTAATGTACAACGGATTTACATTGGTTGATTACTGATAAGAACAACTTAGGATTGGTCAGGTGTGATTGATTCCGACTAAAAGTAACATTTTTATATGACATGTTATAATCGTAATAAAATTGCTCGAATTTGAGCAACAAGAACGCTAGTAGTTCTTATTCTCCTTGAGGAGATAAAGAATCATCAGGTGTTGAGGGTATCAGCTGTTATTTATTCCATAGTAAAACTGCAGCAAAAGTAGACCTTCTGGGGTTTTTTTTACAAATATTTATTTCCGGTTCAATTTCAGCATTATACACAGAATGAATAACTAAACAATTTAACATAACGGGATATTAACGATATGGGGCTCGCCCTAGTTAGGATCACCCGGGAACATGGTGATGGGCTTTAACAGCAAAACAAAATGGACTGTCTTTGTGAGCAATTTAAACAAATTTTAAAATCAGCTGTAAAACATTTCGTTAAATTTGACCTGCAACGAAAATAGTCACTTTAGAAACTAAACTGTAAAGGAACAGGAATATGTTAGTGCTTTCCAAAAATTTCTTTATAATCTAATAATAAAATCATTTTATTTCGATTTTGATTAAATTAAATTTACATTATACATATTAAGTACTCAAAATGGTCAGTAAAACTTTTTAGAATGATACAAAGATGGTCAATGAGTGAAATCTAATGACTGGGGAGACAGATGCTAGAGTTAGGGGTGCGCCGCCATCTTGATCAGTCCAGCCCCGACACTAAACTCCCATCATTCCTCCGATCCAAATAGCTTCTCTATTTTGTTTATTGAGCGGAGCGAGCGAAGCGAGCGAAGCTCCTATACTACACTCTGGCTTTTTATTTACAAGTAATCCTCCTGAACGGCTGAAGTGATCCTCACGAAATTTTGCTCGGTCATAGTAACCACCTATGGGAAGGTATAAATCTGAAATGGTCCAAATCGGACATAAGGGTTCTGCCCTACGGCCCTTTAAAGTTACCATGTTATTTCAATAGGAAAAATATTTTATTTGGTTTGTTTACTGTGTGTTGATTATACAGCTGTCATTAGGATCAGATTTAACAGCAGACTGTTACTATCAGATGTTTGTGAATACAGTAGTTTTATGTGAAATTGTTGTTTTGTTTATTTTAGTGGTTTGTTTACCTTTGTAAGTGAATGAAATGCCACGTTTACGGAGAGGAAGTGCAAAATCTTGGACGACGCACAATTTAATATCTTGTAAACATATAATACCCCGTTGCAGCAAACCTGCGTAATCAAAAATTATTAGAGTATTGCAGACTTGTGGCGAGTAAGCGCAGCGAACAACCTAAATCTGGCGACGAGTGTGTGCAGCGAATGAGCCGACCCAAAAGGTGAGTGAGCGCAGCGAACGAACTAAATTGACGGCGAGTGAGCGTAGCGAACGAGCTGATCCAAATTGCGAGTGAGCGCAGCGAACGAGCTCACTTGAATTACCAATAAAACATTTAATATTATTGATTTAAAAATAGTCGCTCCGCTCAATATTGCAAGCAGACAACTGCATTGTATACCTAGTGTAAATACCTAAGACAACAAAGTATTATTATTATTATTATTAATTTTTATTAAATGCATTTATATTGTCATTGTGTTAGAAATATATTATTAAAGTTGTGCTGCAATATAAATGTGATACTCCTAATGTAATGTATGTTGTGTAAAGTTTGATTAAATTCTATTGTATTGCATTTATTAAAGAAAAGCTTCAACATGATAACATTGATGCTCCCTGATAAATTTAAACAGTTCCAAAGGAAATGTCGCTTCGTTGCTTCCTCCCTCCCACACATTGGATATTCGCCATATCTCAATTCTTAATGGGTCCTTCGCCTACTACGTTGTCAGATTGCTTGATTTGTCAAATTTATTGTAAATTTATCTCTAATAACAATAGCATAATATTTAAACTGTAATAATGTTTAAATGGTAAACTGTTAGGGCGCATCTTTATACTCTCAAACCACATGTTTGATTGAAAGTGAAAACCTTGGGGATTTATAAAAGACAGGATTAATATATAAGACAATTACGATGGAATAATTTATTCAAACATTATCAGTGACAATCAACCATATTAGGCTATGTTAATAAACAGAGGTTCCATGTTCTCCAGAACGCTAATAATCTATACTATTAAAAGTTGTGCTTGAAACTAGTATTAGCTCATATCTATGAGACAATTAAATCTAAATCTTATAATCTAAGACAAGCTCCATTTGTCCGGGCAAAATTTTTTTTCGTTCCAAGGATATTTGTTTTTGTGATTGAATATGGGGGTTTTGGCCACCAGAAATCGATTGGAGCTGGTCCCATAGGTGGGAAAAATCCGGTTTTTGCGCTAGAGCCCTTCAACGATCCCATGTTATCCTTATGGAGATTTTATTAATTGAACAAAAATCAGCTGATAACTGTAGATATAAACCAATGTGTTACATCTTTAACCTGTAGTTTAAGAAAATTATACCAAAGTGCAGCACCATACGGCTTGGCAAGTGAGCGAAACGAACGAGCTCGTTTAAAAGGGGAAGAAGGCGAGTGAGCAGAGCGAACGAGCTTTGTGTGAGAACTAAAGTAATAATTTTACCGAGCTTAAGCTCGGTCCCCCTGGTACTAGTATCTTAAAACACCTCATTCTCATCCAACTCATATAAGTGTTGCCTTTTGCATTACTAAGATAAAGACATGTAAATTTATTTTAATCTTTTATATGAAAATAAACTCAAAATAGGTGTTCCTAAAATTTCTGAATAGCTGAGCTCATAGGCCTTACTTTCAATAAGTTTTACCACAGAGGTAGAATTTTTTAAATAGGAAAATTTGATGCTGTACCCCAAAGTTTATAAAACTAGCCTAGTCACACTGACACACTTCCTATACTTAAAAAATTTCAATATTTGTAGGTATTTTATAAAAAATCCTTGCTCTATTTTTTTATCTCCCATGTTATTAAAAGAAAATAGCTACTTTATTCGAACTTCGCCATAGCTACTTCGTCTTATCCTCGCCCTAGAGTTTGAGAAATCCAAAATATATTTAATGGGTATTTTTTATTTAATTTACTGTCCATTAGTTTTGTCATTTGAAATATTTTACAATACAGAGATAGATAATTAAGGAACAACTGTAAAATACTCCTAATAATGAGAAACTCATTGAGTAGAAACATTGTACTTGTTTGTTCTATACTTCATAATTGTGTTGTACCGTTGGGAGAAATAAATAAACTAGGTATACAATGCAGTTGTCTGCTTGCAATATTGAGCGGAGCGACTATTTTTAAATCAATAATATTAAATGTTTTATTGGTAATTCAAGTGAGCTCGTTCGCTGCGCTCACTCGCAATTTGGATCAGCTCGTTCGCTACGCTCACTCGCCGTCAATTTAGTTCGTTCGCTGCGCTCACTCACCTTTTGGGTCGGCTCATTCGCTGCACACACTCGTCGCCAGATTTAGGTTGTTCGCTGCGCTTACTCGCCACAAGTCTGCAATACTCTAATAATTTTTGATTACGCAGGTTTGCTGCAACGGGGTATTATATGTTTACAAGATATTAAATTGTGCGTCGTCCAAGATTTTGCACTTCCTCTCCGTAAACGTGGCATTTCATTCACTTACAAAGGTAAACAAACCACTAAAATAAACAAAACAACAATTTCACATAAAACTACTGTATTCACAAACATCTGATAGTAACAGTCTGCTGTTAAATCTGATCCTAATGACAGCTGTATAATCAACACACAGTAAACAAACCAAATAAAATATTTTTCCTATTGAAATAACATGGTAACTTTAAAGGGCCGTAGGGCAGAACCCTTATGTCCGATTTGGACCATTTCAGATTTATACCTTCCCATAGGTGGTTACTATGACCGAGCAAAATTTCGTGAGGATCACTTCAGCTGTTCAGGAGGAGTACTTGTAAATAAAAAGCCAGAGTGTAGTATAGGAGCTTCGCTCGCTCCGCTCAATTAAAATACATGACAATTGTAAAATATACATAAAATCAATTTTAAGTTATTTATCTATTATCACTATTTCCAGAAATGTTCATTGTATTCCTTCGTGGAATATAGAAAATCTTTTATCAAAACACTTCTATTTTTTTCTTTAAACTTCCTGTCTGACAGTGATAAATTGGCAGTGATAAGCTTTGGGGTCAATCATTAAAAAATTTCCATGTTAAATATTTGATTGATCTTTATATATTGTACAAATGGAACTTTTAATTTTGATGTATTTCTTGTTTAATGATGATGAATATCCAAGTTACATTTAAATTAAATATGGTTATTTTTTTAAATATATTAGATTTTGCAGAACATAAAGGGATGTTAATGTCATGATTCTATAACTTTCAAAGAACGTTTACAATGTGTTTTACTTTTTACCCCTGCAATAATTCTTTTCGCCGTCTTTTGTAATTTCAATATATTTTTGGCTTCTGAAGAATTGCCCCATATTATTGTTCCATAGTTTAAATGACTTTGTTCATATACATAATAAGCATTCAGAAAAACATCCAAATTTACATTGCCTATCAATCTTATTAAAATGTAAACATATATTAATGTTTTTGTTAAGGCTTCACTTTGTTGTACATTACAAGAAAGGGACACAATTAATTGTTTTTTAAATTTAAAATTCTCGAAAGTAAAATTGAAATAAGAATGAGAATTAAAAGCTCACAATGCCACACGTGTATCAGACAACCACTACTATTGGGTACTGAAAAACCAGAGTCCATAAATTGAGGTTGGGAAAGTGGAGAAGAGAAAAATTAGGCTAAACTCCTTAGAATTTATTTAGGTATACAAATGTTTAAGATGTAAAAAAAAATATATTGTAAATATAGGATCTCATGTTTTAAACAAAATGTAACCACAAGTTATCAGAACCTTTAATTTATTGTTATTCTTTTCATCTTCGAGCGGCTTGGGTGTTGGGCTCCAGTTTGTGTCTATTAGTGACAGACTTAAGATGAACCGTAATGTTAGCATGTATAAGTTTCTCAATGAAAAATGAACACAGTTACATACAAACACACTTTTTAAAACAAATAGTCAAAGTCGTAACCTAACTTTTACCACAATACATATTTTTTTGTGGAAACAACTAATATTTACATAATATACATGAGTAATGTGTTAAAAATAAAAAATTAAACAGCTGGTGTTATTTCTAGAATTTTCTGGTATCTTTCCTCCAACAGATAATTTGATTGTTTTGTAATGAAGGGCATAATACGGTATTTGTATCATAACTACCTTAAAGTAGTGCCTGGAGAACGAACAATTGATCGGTAAACTTAAACAATTCTTCGTAATAATGTCAGTAACAGACAGTGCGCTAAAACTCCAAGTTCAAAAGGCTTGTTTCTATTCAAGACGATCTCGTTGGCTCGTCTTACTCACCTTAAGACTGTTTAATGTAAGCCTACGGGTACAGGGTGCTGTACTGTGGTATATATTTGTTGAACCACATCTGTAACACGTGGATTCTACTTCTTCGGTTTACAGCTGATTCCTTTATTGTTACTAATAAAAACAATCAAATGCAAGTCTAGCTAATGCTTAGTTATTTTATCATTTACTTGACTTTCTTTTAACCTTGCATTCTTGATCACTTTTATAAAATACTATTTAAAAATTATATATTATTTTGTAGAGTATCATTCAGTAATTCAGTGGTACTGGAAAATGTGAATTGTACTTTGACAGTTAATTCAGCTAATTTCGTAATTTCTTGACTTTGATTTTTAACTCCATAAAGCCGGTGTTAAAATTTTTAGCATTTAAATTAAGGACTAAATAATTTATTTTTTTTTGCATAAATGCCTGTAAATTTTATCCCAAAACTAAATTAAATGAAAAGTTTGAAAAAGAATTATATGGGTTTTAGAGATCTGAATGCATACATACATACAAATATACATTGCGCGCATTAGACTCTATTGATTAGAGTATAGAATAACTCCAAACGAGCCGTTTTCCAGTTTTCACAATTTTTTTTATATTATGAAATTCATATTAAAATTGAATATTGAATATTGTGGTCTAAACCTGATTGATAATATAGGCCTACTACTGAAATACACATTACCCAAAACTAAGCATAATGGAATAAAAGAGCTTTAAATGATAAGTTTCGCACTGAATGAATGTTGGTTTGTTACCCCTTAACATAAAGCTTTTATTGCTCGTGGTTTATCTCCACAGATACAACGCTGTATCTCAAACAATAATATACTTCGTTGTCCAACTCTTTTAGACTATGAATAATTAATTTTAATATTAGTGAAATTAATAGTAAAACTGTTTTTTAAAGAGTTAGTCTTTAAAATAGTTTTTGGCATAATACTATATTTTAATTTATATTGTTGTTTATGGGGATGAGTTTATGTTACTAATGTAAATATTTTGGAAAAGAGAAACTTTTAATTTGGTCGTACTTATGCTTTAAATTGGATTGGAATAAATTAAAACATTAGACTACTAAAGTATTGTTGTTGTTCTAGTCCACTTGTAGTTGTTGTAGGCTATTTTTTAAGAGTCGTGTTATTTATAAATATTTATAAGCGTTTAGTTGATCTCTACTGTAAAAATGAGGTAACTGAATGTGATTTCAAAATGTTTAAGTTCATGTATCTTACATTTAGTAAATGTATGTATCATGTAGAGACACAGTTGTATCTCTATTGGAAGGGAATAGGTTCCAACATAATTAAATAATTCAATGGAACGACATTAGTAAAAATCAATAAAATATAACTAAAAGAAAACAAAAACGAGACAAAATGTCTGGCTAAGGCATTTTACAATACATTTCCTTCAATAAGAATTAATTTGAAATAAAATTTGCTTCCGGTATTAATCAAACTTATTTAGTGCATGAATTTATTCAAAATATTATTTTTTTATTATTCGGAATATGAACAGTTGTAGTTCAACCACACTGAAACATACACGAAGTATTGGTTGATGAAAATAAATATATGTAATTATGAACTCATGCATGTTTGTTACCCATTTATTTATAATGGTTCGCCATTATAAGCCAATGAATATATGATGAGATCAGAAAGAGGGTGAGCTTACAAATAATGACCGAGGGCTGACCTTTTCCTTCATTGGTATACTTTGTTTTAAAATGGAAAGGTTCTTATCAAAGACAACTTTCACCCTTGAAAAAGTCACGAACACAATGTACTAGTGGATAAGCAATAATGCCTTTATGGTTAAAAAAAGTAAGACATATACAACGGAAAATAATACAATTTTCCTTTAACCAAAGTAGGAATCCTGGGACTCGCCCAATTGATGTAATGACAAGACTGCATTGTCCTATGATCTATAAAACATAGTTTCGAACGTATGTCTTTAAACTTTAAAATATACTCCACAAAAGTATGACCTCAAAAGGAGTAAGGTATACTCCAACTTTAGTTGACATTTCAAATTCTATGTCAAAGGTTTTGCATTTTGAAAATTCGGTAATTCAATTTTAATGAAAAGTTTGATTACCTACTACACTGCCAACTTGTTTATTCGTCTAGAATCGGGTTCGCACTATTGTACCCTCCAAGGTTATATTTTTATTTCTAAGTAAATAGTAGCATATGGATGCAATAAAGCTCTCTACTGTTTTGCAGTTGACATTGCTGATAATAGCTTGTAATTTAACCCACAATTACTGAATTATGAATTAATGCTTGCTCAGAATTACATCCCTTGGAAAAAGTTGCCAAAGTAACGGGTGAAATTAAAATTATACCACTATAAAAGAACTATTTGTATAGATTTTTACTTATCAGTGATGCAAAATGCCCACAGTAATTTACTAAAAAAATAATATTTGTATTAGCTTCCAAATAAGGTTCAATGTTGATAGAACTACTAGAAGGTATATTTTTCAAGTTTGATTCGAACGGATTTGAATATTATGAAATTTTAAAAGATTCTGCCAGATAATGGATATAAAAAAGAAAATTTGGAAATCTTTAAAGTCTAAGATTAAAGATTATGATCAAGATTAATTATGAATACAAATATTTTTTACTTAAATCTATATTTAGTTACAGTATTGATAAAATTATAATAAAAAATGCAATTGTTGCATGTAAATCTTTATTTTTAACAAACATACGAATTTTTAAGGATTTTATAGAAATCTAAAGATTACATCTTAAATCTACTATATATTTGTCGAATACCACTCACTCACGTATTAGAGTATCTCAATGACCATAGGGTATAGAGGTTTGAAATTTGGCATGGACGTTCCTCTTTGCTAAAAAACGCTCACTAAGAAAAGGTTTTACGAAATTCCTTCAGGTCTCCGCCCCACAGACTCATCATGAACATGGTTCAGTTAAAACTATTTTTACATCATCCGGTAGTATGATAGTGCATTTTTTTCTTTTTTCCACAAAATAGACAACTGGACTTTAATAAAGGAGGAATTATTGGTAAATTCCTGATTTGATAACTCCAAAATGTTTCGTCAAGGTTAGTTTTTTTTTAGTAGAAAATCCAAACGTGTAAATTCACACTACAGCTTGAGAAAAATACAGTAATACTGCAAGGAGGTGATAAATTGAAACTGATTTTGGAGACAACATCTTCATTTTTAATTTTAGGGGCCTTTGCCCCTACAAGCCACTAAATTTTTTATTATTGAGTACATATGAGTAAAAAGGAACGTCCTCATCAAATTTCAACACCCTATACCGTCGAGTAATTTTGAAGTTCAGTGTGGGGCAGAGCCCTAAAGGACTTCAAACCCTATATTTGCAAAACCATTTCTAAATGTGTACGTATGAGCAAAGAGGAACATCCACCTCAAAATTCAACTATGTATATTGGCTGTATAGTAAATTTGAAGTCCTTTGGGCGGAGCCCTAAAGGACATAAAAACCTATATTTGTAAAACCATTCTATTCTTAGTGAGTAATTATAATGAGTAAATAGGTATATATTTGTCGAATACCACTCACTCACGTATCAGAGTATCTCAATGACCATAGGGTATAGAGGTTTGAAATTTGGCATGGACGTTCCTCTTTGCTATTATAATTATAAATTACTATACTTCAAATTTACTATACAGCCAATATACATAGTTGAATTTTGAGGTGGATGTTCCTCTTTGCTCATACGTACACATTTAGAAATGGTTTTGCAAATATAGGGTTTGAAGTCCTTTAGGGCTCTGCCCCACACTGAACTTCAAAATTACTCGACGGTATAGGGTGTTGAAATTTGATGAGGACGTTCCTTTTTACTCATATGTACTCAATAAGAAAAAATCTAGTGGCTTGTAGGGGCAAAGGCCCCTAAAATTAAAAATGGAGATGTTGTCTCCAAAATCAGTTTCAATTTATCACCTCCTTGCATTTTATTTACTCATTATAATTTATAATTTATAAAATGTATAGTAAATTTGAAGTCCTTTGGGCGGAGCCCTAAAGGACATAAAAACCTATATTTGTAAAACCATTCTATTCTTAGTGAGTAATTATAATGAGTAAATAGGTATATATTTGTCAAATACCACTCACTCACGTATCAGAGTATCTCAATGACCATAGGGTATAGAGGTTTGAAATTTGGCATGGACGTTCCTCTTTGCTAAAAAACGCTCACTAAGAAACGGTTTTACGAAATTCCTTCAGGTCTCCGCCCCACAGGACATCAAAATTTCTATCTAATGTTAACCTTATGGCCAATTTTTTATCCAAACCAAAGCAACAACGAATCTCAAAAACTATGGGACCTACAATGTTGAAACTGGGCATGGGCGACGTTCTTTGCTCATAGATGCTCACTAAGAAACGGTTTTGCAAAATTCCATCAGGACTCCGCCACACAGGACTTCAAAATTTTTATCTAATGTTATTCTTATGGCCAATTTTTTATACAAATCTAAGAAACAACGAATATGGAAAACCATAGGACCTATGATGTTGAAATTAAGCATGGACGTTCTGCTTTGCTAATAGGTGCTCACTAAGAAAACGGGTTTACAAAGTTCCACCAGGGCTCTGCCCCACAAGACTTCAAAATTTCCATCTAATGTTATTCTTATGGCCAATTTTTCATACGAATCTAGGAAACAACGAATCTGAAACACTCTAGGACCTTTGCTGTTGAAATTTGGAATGGACGTACATTTTTGCTTATGGGTCCTCACTAACAAACGGTTTTTCAAAATTCAAACAGGGCACCGCCCCATAGGATTTCATATCTGATCTAATGCTATTCTTATGGCCAATTTTTAATATGAATTGAAGAAAGAACGAATGTGAAAAACAAGATGACGTAAGGGAATCATTTGGAACATTTGGAATGGGAGATCCACTTTTCCCATCATCGGTGCTCACTTTAATACGCTGTTGGAAAGCACCTTCAGGGCTCCGCCCCACATGACTTCGAAATTACTCTACCGCCAACGTGGTTGAAATTTGGCAGTGTACCTCTTTGCTCATAGGTATGCATTAACACACGGTTTTTGAAATATAGTTTTTCCAAATAATTTAGGGCTCCGCCCCATTGGACTACAAATTTACTCTAGGGCATACAGGTTGAAATCTTATGTGGACATTCCTCTTTTCTCTTATGTACTCACTAAGAAACGGTTTTATAAATACTAGAGATCGCCTCCTGATCGAAATTCGATCAAAATTTCATTTGATCTGGACCCAAGAAGATTAAACCAGTTTAGAACCGAAACATCTGTTCTTCCTTATTCTCTACCAGTTGTTTTTTACAACAGCTGTCTAATGATTCATTCAATTCTCCTTTCTCCATAAGATTAACATTGGAACTTTGAAAGCCTGTGGGGCTTAGCCCTGGAGTCCGATGTGAATTAGAATGTGATTCTGCTCATCTACAGGACTATACCTTTCTAACGGTATGCGCGGATTTCTCCTACGATTCACACAAGCTGAGAAAAAAGGAGGAAATGAAACATGCTTGCGTATTAATATATAGATAGTTTTTATGCCCTTTAGGGCTCTGCCCCACTGGACTTCAAAACTACTCTATTGCATATGTTTTTGAAATTCGTCTTGGACGTTCCTCTTTGCTAATAGGTATTCACTAAAAAACGGTTTTGCAAGTATTGTTTTTTTTAGGTTTTTAGGGCTTCGCCACACTGGACTTCAAAATTCTTTGGGGCTTCGGGGTTCAATTTTAACGTGGACTCTTTACTCATATGTACTGTAGGTTTAGAAGTCCTTTAGGGCTCTGCCCTACTGGACTTCAAAATTACTATTGAGCCTACGGGGTTCAACTTAAACGTGGATGTTCCTCTTTACTCATACATACACATTTAGAAACGGTTTTACAAATATAGTTTTTGAAGTCCTTTTAGGGCTCTGCCCCACTGGACTTCAAAATTACTATTGAGCCTACGGGGTTCAACTTTGACGTGGATGTTCCTCTTTACTCATACATACACATTTAGAAACGGTTTTGCAAATATAGTTTTTGAAGTCCTTTTAGGGCTCTGCCCCACTGGACTTCAAAATTACTATTGAGCTTAGGGGGTTCAACTTTGTAGTGGATGTTCCTCTTCACTCATATGTACTCACTTAGAAATGGTTTGTAAATATAGATTTTGAAGTTCTTTAGGGCTCTGTCCCACTGGACTTAAAAATTCTCTGGGGCTTACGGGGTTGAAATTTGACGTAGACGTTCCTATTTACACATTATAATTACTCACTAAGAATAGAATGGTTTTACAAATATAGGTTTTTATGTCCTTTAGGGCTCCACACAAAGGACTTCAAATTTACTATACAGCCAATATACATAGTTGAATTTTGAGGTGGATGTTCCTCTTTGCTCATACGTACACATTTAGAAATGGTTTTGCAAATATAGGGTTTGAAGTCCTTTAGGGCTCTGCCCCACACTGAACTTCAAAATTACTCGACGGTATAGGGTGTTGAAATTTGATGAGGACGTTCCTTTTTACTCATATGTACTCAATAAGAAACGGTTTTGCAAATATAGATTCCTGTAGAGCTCTGCCCCACTGTACTACAAAATATCTCTGGGGCCTACGAGATTGAAATTTGACATGTACATATAGGAGATCACTTAGAAACGGTCTTGCAAATATAGTTTTTGAAGTCCTTTAGGCCCCCTCCCTACAGGTCTTCAAAATTACTATATGGTTTATGGTTCATGGTTTATATGGTTTGAAATTAGACAAAAGATTCAGCAAAATTTTGTGCTCTGCTTACACTTCTTCAATATTTTAATATAACTCTTAAGGATGGAGATTTCGTTTCTCTTTAAAGAGATTTTATCACATATGAAGTAAATCCAATCACGGGCGAAGCCGTGACGGGCAACAGCTAGTTGAATATAAAAGTAGCAATCGGCTTTGAATATGATCTCTTTATCACATAAACCCTCCAATCCTTTGTTGACAAGACTTTGATCGCAGGGCCAATCGTTAATTTCGAAAATAAACAAATCTAAATTTTCCAAACAAATGTATGTATTGTACATATTACAATACATATAACTATAAAATACAAGGTACATTTTGTATAGGTATTTTGTGTTCATTAAAGCCACTGGCTTTTTTAGGTTTTGCTAGGTAAAATAAGTACAAGAAATCACAACTCAAGACTCATTTACTGTAAAACAACAATATCACTTTTTTACATAAACCTAATATTCTAAACAAAATAAATATTGGATGAGGACACTACCAGACCATTTCCTGACACAAAACAGACCCAAAGAAGCGGTTTTGAATCCTCTGCCAGAATAATCTTCTGTTTTGCATGAGTGCAAACAGCTTCTCTTTTTCCGACTACTGTTTTATTGTTTAGTGCCCTCGAGTTAGAAGGTGCAAAAGAGAGCGCAGGTCATCTAGCCTCAATTAATGGAATTTGAAAAATACTTTAGCTGTTTAACGTTCTTTGGCAAAGGTGTTCTGACTTTATGAATTTGGCAAGCTTGAGGACTGATTTTATCAATTTGGCCAGTCGTTGGGTGTTTCTTTTTCCATTGATAACATGTCCAAGATGCTTAACCGATCTTTGCATAAACCTACACTCTTCCTTCTTAGCCCTCTACCCCATGTCCCTCATCTGTTTAAGATTACAAAAACAACAATTAAGTTCTTGAGATGTTTTCTGTATTTCGACCTGTTATGATCACATAATCCTTAAGCTGGGTTAAACCTCCAAGAATATTTTTTTTTATTCAATCTTCGAAGATACCGTACAAGGACTAGAAGTGAAGTAACAAACGGCTGCTTACTGTACCTGCAAAAGGCAATCATGAGTAGCTACCAAAATAAATAAATAAATAAAATTCCTTGTTGCTACTCATGATGGTAGCAAGCATGAAGAACAAGAATGGTTTTCCTCAACCACATTCATTTGGAGATTTGCGTCCTTCAATTTTATTACTGTATTCTCTTTACCTTCTATTGTACTTGTCAAATCTTCAAAGGTAGGCAACATAGTTAAATGTGAAATGTTTGGGTTTCAAGGTTCAAGGTTGGGGTTATACATTCAATCGCTGTTATGGAAGGATCCACTTTTTTAAATCTCACTATCTGGTTTACTAATTGTTCCTGCATAACTAGCTTTTTAGTGGAAAGGGTACTCTGCGAGCACAACACACTTTGGCTCCGCATCACTTCTTACGTGTTTGTTTTCTTGGTAATCTTGAATTGTTTTGATTGTTTTTTGGAAACTTCCTCATGTTCCGATACTACTCGGCATATCTCTAGTTCTGTTTCTTTGACCGAATGGCCTTCCATAAGCTATCAATTTTCGAATGGCAACACTAAAAGGCGATTTCATTTCAGTAGGCCAATGAAAGATTTATCTTTTATATTTCAACAATTTTATAAATAATAATGTCATGGATGGGATGTTTTGTATTCCTTTTTCCACAAAAAAAAACTCAACAATTCACAGCAAAACCAAAGGGTTTGTTTGAATTAGGTTGACTAAGTTCGACTAAGTTGACTTACTGATAGGTTTGATAACAAAATATTCAAGACTTTTGAATTGTTTTCCACTGTATCAAGAAATTGATTAAATAATTTCTCCTTTGACTAGACTTCTAAATAAAGTAAATACATAACTAAAATAAAGGGGGGTTTCATACATAACTATGCATTTTTTATATAGTTCATAAAAAAGTATTGCCAGCTGTGTATTTCTTATGTAAAATTGAAGTGGCTTTAATAGGTTTATATGTAAATCATGGCTGCGGGGTAATTGTGTAGTTATGTATCAAACACCCTGTAAGTTTATTTAGTTAAGCGCTTTGCAGATTTAGAATACTTTGAATGTTTTCAACAACTGCTTTAAATTAATCTTGGATTGGCGCGAATTCTTTTGTATTCCCCTGTAGACTAGATGTCCAAAAATAACATCACAATAACAAATATTAAACATGATTAATATGACTCAAACCGATAAATACTCTTCAAAACTTTACATCTAATACCTTTAAATTACTTTGTGTGTATTGTGTAACATTTTCTTGGAATCATTTTTTAAATATAGTAAAAGCAAATATTAACTGATACCAAATGCATAAAAATAAACAACCCGTGTTTGGCTTCCATAAGTGCCTTAATATTTGATTAACTGAACCCAAGTTGGTTCAATGATTGTAACGGTGGATAGATCAAAGATAATTGGGTCCGTTTGTCGCCCACCAACATCTCTTCACACAAGTTCAATGAAAATATTTCCCATTGTGTACACCCACACTTTGGGTTGTCGCCATTTGACAACCACGGTCTTAATGGACTACACTCCTACTTCAGTTGTACAACTGGCCGTATGCCAGATTTAGATTGCTGTGGGGTAATCGTATGTATCAAACACCATGCTATGTATCAAACACCATGTAAGTTTATTTAGTTAAGCGGCTTGCAGATTTAGAGTACTTTGAATGTTTTCAAATACTGCTTTAAATTAATCTTTGACACAATTTCTTTTGTATTCCCCTGTAGACTAGTTGTTCAAAAATAACATATTATACAAATTAAACATAATTAATAGGACACGGATTTAAATAAATTAAAAAAATATTTTTTGTAAATGAGTTATATGACAACATAAAATTTAAAATAAATTTATTCTTTTAAACAAACATAATTTGGTTACTTAGGAAAGATTTAAAAGCAAACTGGGCAAATTAGCTTACAGAAATGTTTCTTTTAAGACGATAGAAGTTGAATGTAAAAAGTTTGAAAAAATACAATTTTAAAAGAAAAGAAAATATAAGTGTAGATGTAGAATTAGAATATGCACCAGAACCCTACCAGTTAAGTATAACCAAACAATCGAAATATTTCTTTAAACGATGTTTCCATAGGTTTTGTTTTATTGGAACGTAAGTGAGTTTATAAAGGTTTTAATATGAAAAGCTTCGCCTATTGTGTCAGAGGTCGGTCCGGTGTGACAACAGCAGATTCCAACATGGTCTCCGCCGGTAAACAAACGCTTTGTTCCCGCTGAAGCACCCGACTTCCAGCTCAGTAGTGTGAAATTGTTGGTGCTGGCCCAGTTCAAGGTCACCTGAGGGATGACGTCATCGAGGTCAATGACCTCACCGATGACGTCATCGATGACGTCATCGATTGCGTCATCGATGACGTCATCACCAATGACGTCATTTCTATGACGTCACACCCATGACGTCACAGAAATGACGTGCTGATGACGTCATCACCCCTTACGTCATCAAAATGACGTCACCGACGCCACTGAGGTCAAGGTCACGCCGAAACTTAAAATTTTTTGGCACTTTTGCCGTTTCTCGCACTACGCTCCGAGTTTCAGTCAGAGTCCCCGTGACCTTGACCACTTGGAGCGAATTTTCGACGAGAAACGGCAAAAGTGCCAAGTTAAACTCGAGTTTCTGGCATGACCCTGCCTAAATGGGCAATCGGTTATCCCTCAGGTGACCTTGAACCAGCACAACACCAACAATTTGATATTACTGTGACCTTGAAAACCTAACAACGGAGCGCCGACACCGATGCGCACCCCACGACAGCCACCGAGTGACTGACTGTCAGGCTCTGTGTACTCTAGGTATATGGGGAAGTGGAGGGGGAAATCTCAAGGTCATCCAAATGGAGTTTTAAAAAAGTTGAAGAGTAGAAAGACTACTCTTGTGCTTATTGGGCGACCTCATCAATTTCCAACGGATCTGTAAACCAATCCGATCTGTAGCGGCAGGAGTCCAGAAAACAGGTGCACCACCCATCAGGTTGTCCGTAGCACTTCCGACAATTGGTAAGATTGGAGAAATGAAATTTAATACACCGCTGCGGACAACAAGTGTAAAAGTAGTTGGATTTGTAGATTTTGAAAGTTTGTAGTACCGGTGGTGGCAGCTGTTGGTTCTTGCATCTACACCTGCAACATCCGAAGCATTCACATTGCCGGCAGGCCAGCCCGTCCACTTGCCATCTTGGTAGTAGGAAACACTTGCCCTCGCAGCAATAGGTTGTCCCTGTCTCTTCCTCCCAAAGCTTCTTTGCACAATGGACGACGCCTTGTATCTCTAAACACTTATGCTCGCAACATGAGACACGCTTAGTTTCCATACTTGATGTTGCTTTGGCGAGGGAGCAAGATGAAGTGATGCCGTGGCCAGCAGGAATGGAGCTTATATAAACTAAGGTGAGTGGAGGGGGAAAGGTCAAGGTCATCCAAATGGAGTTTTAAAAAAAGAAAAGAGTAGAAAGACTACTCTTGTGTATCTATAGCGATTTCATTGATAGTGAGTGCTTCTGTATGCCAAGTTGATCTGTACTGACAGGCTCCTAAATAATGTTTGCAAAAACCTGCAAAATGATTGTTGCACAATTTGCAGCCAGTTAGCTGTTTTAATGTGAATTCAATGCAACGTTCAGGGCAACAAGTGTACTTATGCCCTCTCATCTGGTACACATGGAATGTCTTCAACTCCGGTTTCGGCTTCTTCCAAGACTTGCACTTACACATGCATTGACCAAAAGCTTCACATTTTCTACACGCCAGGCCATCCGCAACATCAATGTCATTCGGCCATGAAAAACATTTCCGTTCGCAACAGTAGTTGAGTTGACTCTCCATGTTGCTGTGGTGAAGGTGCGCGATGAAATGATGCTGCAGTCATTGAGAGTGCACCTTAAATAAACTCAGTGGAGGGGGAAAGGTCAAGGCCATCCAAACGGAGTTTTAAAAAAGATAACTAGTCGTCCTCCTCCTCCTCCTCATCCGTTGTACTTAGAGAGCTGTCAGACGAAGAGCCCCGTGCAGGTGCTCCCCAGATGAAAAACAAATCAATTTTAAAACGAAGACCAGGATCTTGCATCATCAATTCCTTTAATTTGTCACATACTAAGTCGACCTTGTGTAAGGTGTCAACAACAAGCTTCCAATTCGTTGGTTCAATATAACTTGTAGTAGAGTCTGCCTCGCTGATAACCACATCCTCCGGCCGTATTGGAGTGTAAAGATGTGTAAAGTTCTTTGGCTGTAGCTGAGGTTCAGGCTGGCTGGAAGTGGAAGGTTGAGTGTGGACCCCTGTCGCATCGAAATCCATAGTCATTCTACATTCAATGTTGGGGTTTTCGTTTAATACATACACCAATTTCTCATGCAACATATCCACTTCTGCCGAGTCTTGCAGATGAACATTCCAGGAAAATGGCCATTCTTCATCCGTAGTGGAGTCAACTCGAGAAAGAGTGCTGTCCGCCATGATAGCTAAGCAAGGAATGATGTGAGCTACAGACTGTGGTAACAGTATTGAAAAGTAGAGGGGGTAAACCAAAAGTACGTGGAGGGGGTATTTTCAAGGTCATTTAATTTGGGTTTTAAAAAAAAGGAAATAGTGGAGGGGGAATTCTCAAGGTCATCCAATTTAGGTTTTAAAAAAAAGGAATGAAGCTTACTCCTCTTCAGCCTCGTTGTCCCCTGCATCTTCATCAGCCTCATCTTCATCGACGTCAGACTCGCCGTAAGGATAGATCGGGGACATGGGCGAATATTGTGGAGATTGTTGACCGTTGTTGTCGTCCCCTTGCATTCTAACTTGGGACCAATCATAATTTAAATTCATTTGTATTATGATCCCAGGGTTGTCCCGCAGTATTTCCTTCATACGTTCGCAAATTGACTCCAAATAGTGTACACTATCGACCGACAGTGTCCAACCCGTACTTGTACCGACATCAGTAGTGGAGTCAGCTTGGCTGATGGTGTTGTTGTCTGCCATGGTTGCTTGTCGGACAAGGAATGACGGTTGATGTGATGCTCATGCAGGAACATGGTGAAGTGGTGGGGGGTGTGGTGGAGTAGTGGGGGAATTTTCAAGGTCATCCAAACGAAGTTTTAAAAAAAGGAAAACTTACAAAGTAACATTGAAACTTTCCAATTGATGGTGGCGAGCGTTTTCTTCTGCAACCTTGCCGACACATGTGACTATGCCGTACAGTATGAAAAGTACAACCATAATAAGGCCGAACAATAAAAGATAGCCGTTGACTATCATGATATTTTCTGAGTGGATCTGTTTTCTTCTTATCGCCCTCTCCTGCATCCTCTTCTCCAACTCGTGGACGAAGTCACAACATGCGTGAGGACACCTTTCATCTGTTGGTAGGTTTGCCATTGTTGATGTTGTCGGTGTGGCTGTTGAAGATGGAATGAGGTTTCCAATTGCGATGTGCCATGTACACCAATAGTCAAGTGGTGGGGGTAACAAAGCAGTGGAGGGGGAAGTTTCAAGGTCATCCAAATTGTGTTTTAAAAAAACCTATCTTGTTACTGAGCTTATATGTCAGTAACAAGATAGGTGTTTCTGCTCTTTTACTTCTTTAATATAATGAAAAAATATACATATTCTACAATGGTTAGGACAAGAAATACAACTGCTAGTCAGCTGAAGTAGTCCAAGTTGTCTGGCTCGGTCTTCATGGACGCTGGTGAGGAAGCCGTCGAGGAGTGTCCAGGCTCTTCCTTTGACTGCCGGGTGTTCCGTATATTGCAAGCGTAAACTTGCACATTTATACGGTAGCCTCGTGCCACCATCAGCTGCAACTCCTTGTATAAGTCGTTTAGCTCCTGCTGAGTCTTGATGCTCACCTCCTCGTAACTTGCGCAACTAACGTTCAGAGACATCTTGATGTTGCTAGGTTGGCTGCTGGAGTAGAAATGAAGCCGAGGCACAGCGCTTGGAGGTACATGAAAAAGTGGTGGGGGTAATAGTGGTGGGGGTATAGAAAATCCAATTAAACAGTTCTAAACTTTTTCCATCGATACAATGGAATGGAACAAATAGCGCAGGTGTCCTTGTAATTTTCAAATCGAAACAGTGGCGCTAGAAATCCGAATTGTTTTATACCACCATCCTGTACGAATCGCCGAAGGTCTCTGACGGCGGCCTCGCCACAAGGCCTACAAAACTTTTCCCCGTCGTGGAACTTATACCAGGAGTATTCCGAATACCCTGTATTTTCCCTCCTGTAGCGTTTGACATCTTCTTTTATTGTTAGTGGGATGTTGTCTTGTAAACATGTTGGGAACAAGTCCTTGTGAGTTATAACTCGTTGTATGCAAAGCTCGTACAAGGTGCTCATCGTTTGCTAGTTGGCAACAGACTGACCGTTTTTCGCATTCAAGCAGGTTTGAATCCTAGTGCGGTAGTGGGGGTAATTACAGTAGTGGGGGTAATTGTGAAATGCAAAGGTCAAAGGTCAAGGTCACCCGCGAAGTTTAAAAAAAATGCAACATATCAATACGTGAAGTCTGTCACATATTGATATGTTGCATTTTTTGTTTTTTTTTATTTATAAAACATTACAACAACAACATATGTACAACATTAAAACTTAAATCTAACACTGCTGCTTGTCAGCGATGTGGATGGTCAACTCTGTAGAATTGCTACCCGTGCAGCCGTGGGACACCAGGTATAGACACCCGGGTTGAATAGAGCGAAGATCCTCGTTTTGTAGAAGATGGACGAATCTCTTGGGCAGGTACACCTGGAACTTTGGTTCATCCCCCGGAGTAAACGGTGCCTCGCTGAGACTGCAGCAGATGGCCTCCCCAACTGTAGTCTCCATCTTCTTCATAGCATGGATTATGTAGTGCTTCTCGTCTTTTAGTTCCGAGCACTTCTTTACAGGTAATATTGTTGACTTGGAGTGAGCATTGAACTGCTCGACCAAAGTCTGAAGGAACTGGTGAGATGCCATGGTCAGGTTACAGATCGTCTTCTTGCTCGGAGATGTTGTCGTCTCGGAATCTCGAGTAATACTCATGCCAGGTCCCTGTCTGCTCCCCACTTATATACTCTCCGTTACCCCCACCACTCCCCAATTCCCCACTTTGAAGGTAAGAGGCGAGTTTATAGGCATTTTTCAAAGCGCAATGTCTATCTTTATCATGTTCTGGGCTTTTTGTACAAATACATATGGTTTCCAGCATGTATTGATAATTCTTATCCAATTCCACATCATTAACCGGAACATGAGTAAATCCTTCGATCCATCTTTTCTTTTCCAGCCCCTTTGTGTAAATATTGGTAAACTTGTCTGAAAAGTGATGCATAATGTGATACAAGTCCGTGTAACTTGTAAATCCATCATACCAATCGATATGATGGAAGTGTTTTGAAATCCAT
The DNA here is from genome assembly GCA_030545055.2 of Neoaliturus tenellus. Lineage (NCBI taxonomy): Eukaryota > Metazoa > Arthropoda > Insecta > Hemiptera > Cicadellidae > Neoaliturus > Neoaliturus tenellus. The sequence goes on from CM061532.1 coordinate 214,623,000, forward strand.
CTGTTGGTAGTAGCGGCTTTACTAGTTAAAGACGAATAAGAACATGGTGGTTTAAATAAAAACGAATAAGGAACACTTGTATTCATGTCCAAAAACACAAGTTCTTTTATAATGAATCTATCATCATTACCACGAAACGCTTGAAACTCAATAATACCAGGCTTGGACTTTACTTGTTGTTCTTCTCCCTTGTCCATTTTGAAGGTCACACGTCTGCTCATTACGAAGTCAGGAGGTCAACTGATTTCCACACCACGGTAGGTACTACTTTTATACCAGGCCGTACAGTTGTTGGCGCGTTGGTGTATATTTAACGTGGGCACCGTCCCCAATAGGCCTAACCCCACAAAATGTTGGCTATTGTTTTAAAAACTAACCATTGTCATTTAAGTTTCCATCTTTATATTTTCCTTATTTTCATTTTCATCACTAACACTTGATTCTTCTCCTCCATCTTCCTCTTCTTCCTGGTTTACTGATTTCTTATGTAGTTGAGCGTACTTTTCCAATTGTCTCCACATCTGTACTTCATGAGGAACTCTATTAAATATAGAAGTATCCACAGGTCCGTATAATATAGGTGCGTCCGGTTGTTTGTCCAAAGTGTCTTCCAGATAATCTTTAATAATCGAACTTGAAAACACCAGTTGTCTCAAGTATCTTGTTATAGGTTCAGTAGCACAAGTTAAAATGAAAAACTCCTCTCGATTAAGTTGAATTTTGTTATCATGTCTTGTTGTGTCTCTAAACCGTAGCTGATGATCACCACGTTGTTTAATGATATCAATTTCCACATTTGAATCCAAAAGTCCTACTCTTGTCTTTCTTCCAAACATGTTACTACTTAAATAGCATTCTAGTAGATGCAAATGTTTCATAAACGATTCCCAAGCACTGTCCGTAAACAAAATCATTTTGGGTCCATGAGTTAAAATTACAGTAGGGGAATAATCTGTAGATTTCATAACACCGATTAAAACACTTTTATCCAAACTGGAAGAGATTGGGTAAAATATTCGCAAAAATACCTCACTCAATATGTTTGGAGAAATATTATCTTCAATATCCCTTTTTCTCTTTTGTATAGTCTTTCTTCTTTTACCTTTTTCTTCAACATTATTACTGGCGTGAAGTTGTCCGCAAACGTTTTGTTCACCTCCTTCCTGGTGACCTTGAGGATCTAAAAACTCAGATATCTCCTTCTCAATATCTACCACATTTTCAGGTGTACCACTAGGAGAAGCCATATTGAATACGATGCTACCCATACAACAGTAGGCAACAAACTGATGAGGAGCGGTCTGTACGCTCTGCTTTTATACTCGCGGAATGAAACAAAACCGGTTCTTACAATACATTTTTAACAATTCCAGTTAAAGGTGTGTATGTTACGATTTTATCATGTAGAATTAAACAGTATGCAGTTGTATTAGCCGGTATAGCATCGTTGAATTCCATTTCTATTTTTATATCCACACTTGAAGACTTTACTGATTCATTTTGTTTAGAACAATCGATTACAACTATTGGGTAGGCATCGAAATATTTGTCAGGTGGTAATAAAGGTGTATTTGTTTTACCGTAATATGAACTTTGGAATCTCGCGTACATATCGTACAATATACTGTATTTCTTCTTAGTGAATGACACATTTAAATTGTCGTATGGAAAGAATTGTGAATTTAAATAAACTTTAATATTTTTCAAGTCACAATGATCAAATTGTCCTGCATGTTTAGTAATGGCGTCTCTTCTACCTGTTTGTAAACCAAATATAATATACCTGGCTCGTTCTACATAATTCGATGTTTTAACAGTCCAAGTGTGTCGATCCGTAGTAGGTAAACTGGGATGCTCATGAAATTCCCAACTTCTAAATGGAATAACAATATCACGATCGGCTTTTAATTTTCTTAAAAGTAGCATTCTATGCTCGTCAGCCAATTTAACATGTGGAACTCTCCATACAATTTTGTCTAATTTTAATTTCCATTCTAAAGTCGCATCTGTAGTAGCATCTGCAGCTTTAATAATGTCTTTATCGTTAGAAGATCTCAACAAAACTAATTCTTGTTTAACGTTTAATATTATTTTCCTATAATCTTCAGCAAAACCAAGCAGCAAACGTAATGGAATATGAAAATCAAAATATCCATTTGGATTTGGAGTGATCGTGTCAATCGTAGGTAATACCCATCCGGCAGGTTTAAGTAAATTGGTTTCATTGGGTGTTATAGATGTTAATCCTTTTAAAGTTGTCGTAATACCTACTTTTTTAGTGGAATCAACTGTTACACCTGATATTTCATATCTAATTTCATCAAATAGGAAAGCCATAGGATTATTTATAAATGGAACTGTTGTACCAACAGTAGTACCGTCCTTTTTAGTAACTTGTCCTTCAATATACAAGTAACTTTCACATGGTAGTGTGTAAATGTCTTGATTTTGTATGGGAATACGGATTTCATCGTTATTGTTTAATTTCGATGAAGTGTAAGGGTTGTGGGGTGTGATATTCTTTTTCCCATAGGGTTTCGTCGAATGTTGGACCCTGCGCTATATCCAGTATATCCATACTCGGTTAATTTTAATCCAATTCTCTCTAAGAAACGAATGTTCTCGCGTGTTAACTCCTCCACAGCTGAAGAGCTACTAATGCGGTTTCCCGTAGGTTGTTCGCTTTTTAAATGTTAAACCCATGGTTTTGTATTAAAGTGTCGATTTTAAATGTAATCTAATCGTAATAGGCTCTTCTCTGAAGTCTACCAAGTTACCGTCTTGATCCAATACGCTCAACACGATGTCTGAAATGAAAGTGGTGTTCAACGGTAGATATACCAGGTTTTGTGGCTTTTCAACAATTTTAAATCCAGGTGGTACACTTGGGTAAAAAGTATGTATGATGTGGGTGTTAGCCCCATCCCTGTAAGCACCTTGTATAATGTTACAAGTTATGTCTATACTATTGACTTTTAATATTGTTACTGTTTTCTTACCGGAATGTGTTACATCTGGTTCTAAAACAGGCTCATCGTTGGAAAATCCTAATAAATCACCAATTGAGTTTGGTTGAGTGAAATCTTAATATTTGGAAGTAATTTCAGCTTTCATCGTATTATTATTACCTTTTAATGTTATATTGTCTTTTCCCATTTTAGTTTGCAAAAATTCATTTATATGATCAATTTCATAAGAACCTGTGGGTAACCTGCACTCTTGTAAGTCTGTAAATTTTCCACTGGCATCCTTTCCCTTATAATAATGCAATACGTTATTTTTACCTTCCGTAACATTGGGGATAGAGTTGTAGGTTGTAAAATCCAATAGTGCCGCCTCCCAAAACCTTCCTTTTTGCAAGCGTAACGCTGGAAAAAGGATACTTCGTAAAGTGGACGATTTTCCTGTTAATGATACCGTATAGGAAGACATCTCAATAGTGACTGATACTTTTAGCTAGAAATTCCAAACATAAATGGCCGCATATTGAAGTATTATCAGGTTGTTCTCTTTTATAGTTATAATATATGTTTTTAGCAGATTTAAAGTAATTTTGAAGTTCTTTTGGTGGTGGCAAATTACCGAAACTATCAAAATAATATACATTGTTATTTAGTTTCTTATAACAAACCCAATGGGTGCCAGGCCCTTCAGTATTATCCAAATTTACAATTCCAGTCTCATTTTGCCACATTTTCTTTGGTAAACTGTCTTTCATAAACACACCGCGGAAAAATGGTATTTTTAAACAGGAAATATATTTAAATAATTCAATATTGGTTAATGCTTTATGTGGTATGACCAATTGATTTCTTTCATTTAATATGCACGATAAGGTCTTAGGTAAAGACCTGCCCCGTTTTTTACCATTGACCACACGGTGGGCTTCTTCCTGCCTTTTCTTGTAGATCGTCGTCTTCTTTTTATATTTCCTCCATGTTTTCTTGTGGTTGACCTCCTTTTTACTCTCCTTCTCCTCCTTCTTCCACCTCCTACTGCTGTTTTAGCCTTCATACCTGCTGTTACTGCTAAAGCTGCTGCTTTTTCTGCTATGCTAGCGTCACTTGATTTTACTCGTTGCCAAGCTATGTCCGCAAGCTTTTTGTCAGCTATTGATCTATTTTTTGAATCGGCAAACGTGGAATATGCGATATCGTGTTCTTTACAAGCCTGATCTAACTTATTTATGCCAGGATCGCCTCTTTCCAGTCGTTTTTTTCAATTTAGTTCCTGGTCCGCAATACTGATAACCTCCCGGTATATGAAATTCGTATGGTAATGCGTCTATTGCTCTATTTACTATGGATCCTACTGGAATTCGTTTTAAAGCTTTACTTAACAGAGAAACCGCTGTGGACGTGATCCCACCTCCTCTCCTTACAGTGTCTCTATATGGACTGATGTACTGGAACGTCATTATTGTCCTTTTATAATCGCAATGTACAACTTATGTGTTACCTCTATGACAAGTTGGACATAAATGAAGTCGTTTATTGTGTTCTTTTATTAAATATCAAAATCACCCCAATCCGATGATCTAAACTTTTTTGTACGAGGGTTGATAAAATAGTTTTGAACAATTTCCCGTTTAATCCAAGTACCTCTCTCAGATTCCAACAAAGGAGTACGACCTGAACCAATACCAATATGATTGTATACATCAAATAATGCATTTCCTAAAACTTTTACAAGAAAATTAACAGTGACAGCATTATCCACATGTTCAGGGTCTTTAAGGTCTGTTATACGTTTATTATTACAAGTATACACTTTGCTATCCATTTGTGATAATGTGATAGCCTGTCCTACAGTTGCAGCATCATTTGCTTCTCTTCCTTGCGCCATGTTTGTTAATTTTTTATTACTACATATAAAAAACGCATAGTAATTATTTGGATCTAGATGTACTGTTTGTCCTAAGGCAGCCGCGTCTCTATCTGCATGACCCCATGACACATTTGATAACCTTCCATGCCTGCAATCCCAATAAGCGTTTTTGTATGTCAATAAACGAAATTTTTCATTACCTTGAATAAAGTCATCCCCTTGCTTTGATAATACTTCATCTCGTTTTGCAAATCCAGTTGTTTCTTGTTTTAAAGTCTCTTTCATTTGACCCACTGTTGCACCATCAGATGGTGCTGAACCATCTTTTACATTCGCCAACACAACATTGCCAAGACAATCGATAACTCCCACATCACGTATGACACAATGATCTTTTATATATTTGAGATTTACAGCATCATTTTCATTTTTTGGATAACCTATATCGTTAATAACAAATTTATAAAAAGAAAATCCATCTTTTGTCTTTTCAGGTATCAAAGAATGTAAATAGCGTCTATTTACGCTGTCTTTTGCATCTTTAGGGTCATCTACGTTGGATATACGTTTATTGTTGGCACTATACGTTTTCCCATTGAATTTTAACGTATTTTTTAATTCAGATGACAAATAACCTTTGTTTATCGCATCACCGTTTTGATTTGGTTTACCAACGTTGATAATTCTATGATCTTCTGCGTCATATGTGTTATTTTGTAGTTTTAATGTTGGCGATATCTTTTCCTTTAATATTTTTAGATTTATTGCATCGTTTTCATCCGTAGGATCTTTTATGTTTTTTAACCTTTTATTACTCATATCATAATCTCCATCAGGTGTTTGTGGTAAACCAGCACTTCTTTTTAAACTATTGGCATAATATAACCCATCCGAGGAGTAACGTCCGAACTTGTCGACACTCATGGTGCAACTGAATAGTATTCTAGGGAGTAACGCATTTTTATGAGATTACCCCACGGTTTCGGAGTTCATCCACTAAAGCCACCCATTCGTTTTCCAATCCAGTATGACCCGCTTCTTTAGCTTCATGTATTAGTTTCATTCTATCCACCAATTTATTGATATTATTGTAATAAATCACATTTGTGTTATATAGTTTCTTCATTAAACCTGTACCCGTAACGGACTTACTTCTTTTTCTTCGTTCCTGAGCACTTACATCCAAAGTGGATGCCATAAATCTTCGTTTTACAGGTTTTCTTTGTGTTAACGGCATTGTTTGTCTTCTAGTTGGTATTAACTTGGATACAAATTCTTTATATTTTAAAGACTTAGATCTAAAAGGAGGCTGGTCAGGTAAATACTTTCTCCTATATGCATTTGTCTGTTCCAAAATATTTTTATATGCTTCCATGTCTTTTTCTTTCACTACCGATACTGAAGGCTTATTTTCAAATAATAATTCAAATAATCCTTTTGTGCCCTTATACCTTTGATCACCAATGACAATATTATCATGTTCGTCAACGTTTAACGGGCTATTACCTATCATTAAACCGTCTTCTGTTAATCTCGCTCCATAACTATGGTAATTCTTATTAGGAATTGTTCCGAGTAACATTTTTACCATGTATTTCCTTCCTAAAGGTCCTTTGTTATGAATGTTTTCACCCAATAAGCTTATGTTTGACGGACCTTCCCTTGTCTCTTCTTCTTTTTCCTCTTCACTAGCAGTTGATACAACTTCATGTCCTCTTTTGGCTTTTACTTCATATAAATCTTTTATTCCACTATAGCCCGGTGATTCTAGCTCTCTTTCGGGTTCTCCACCGGTAAAACCACTATACGTAGAGGATTCCAGGTCTTCATCACTAAAATCTTCTGACTTTACATTTTCTCTTTCAAACTTCGTAATAGGTGCAATCGCATCTCCTTCCAATACAGGTTTAGCAAATTTTTTGTTTAATTGTTTCAAGGGTTCAGTAATAGGTTTAAAAGTAGATTCAAGGAATTTCTCCCTCTCGCTAATACCTAGTTTCAATGCTCTGTTTTTAGCCCGAATAGAATCACTAAGTGATTTTATTTCTTTTACTAATTTTTCTTGGTTAACCATGTTTGTAGCAAGACGTGTTGTACAACAATGAATGTGTTATACCACGTTTAATGTATTAATATAAATTTATCAAATCCTATCCTGTATCGACCATTGTTTAGCGGTTGTTCCTTCATAATTGTTAGGAACCCATACTTTTCAGCCCAAGCCTTTCCACACAACTCTTTAAATCGTTCAAATGTCATATCCGCATTTACATGATCAAAATATATATGTTTTAGGTTGGTTTCGTCCTGTTTAAATACAATTAACATGTTTGCATTGTCTCTAATGAGTTGTTTAGGTATTTTGCTGTAAGTTTGGCCAATATAAATGCTATCTATGTTGTTATGTCGACCCATAGCGAAGTAATTCCTTATTGTGTTTTGGTTTTCACAAGATACATCGTCGAATATAAACACGGAGAATGGTTTAGCTTCTTGTGGCTGCATGACACTCTCGCTTGCATTAAACTTTAAATATTTAACTTCAGGCACATTAGTCAGTATTTTTTCCAATAATTGATACTTTGGTTGTTGTAGTGATTTTGAAAATACATATAGATTGTTAAATCGTAATCCTTTAGGGTTTGTAATCAAATTGAATACTACATTAGTTTTTCCACAGTTGGAAGGTCCGGTAACCAGACAACGAACGGTGTTTGGTAACAAATTGCCATGCTTCCCACTATTGAATTCTGAATTATCCACTGTGAGTTCATCTATATTATTAATAGTAAAACTCTCTTTTTGTGGTACTATCTCCATCCTTTGTAATGGTTCAACCTAAAATGATTCTCTATGGTTATATCAAATCCTTTTTAGCTATCCAAGAATCTTCCGTCTTATTAAATCCTAACCATCGTACTTTGACCTTATCTTTTTTCCGTTGCAACACCTTTTCAACTAAATATACATCGCCTACTGTTGATTTTAACATTTCATGTCCATAAAACCCTCCTTCAAGCAATTGTCCTTTATTATCTTTTAAAATATATGTCTCAGGTACTGTAGGTTGTACTTTGAATACAGTAAAAACCTCATTGGTCCAATTTGGCAGGTATCTTTTACTGAATACACCTTTATATTTACTTATTCGCACTTTATCACCCACATTAAATTTTTTAGGCTTTAGTTTTTCAACTTTTGGTTTAGTATTCGTTTTTATACGTTTTAATACAAGGTTTTCATTTTTACTAGTTACTTGGTTTGGTTTCATCCCGATAGTCCTATGAAATTTGTTATTGTAATCGTTTATAAGTTTTGGTAACATATCAATCCATATGTGCGATCCTCTGTTGGAAAACATTTTATACATTGCACTTTTTAAAGTTCTGTTAAATCTTTCGATTATTGAGGCTTTTACTTCTGAATTGGTTGAATAATGGTTTATATTGTGTTTTTTCATTAAATTTGCAAATTCCTTATTAAAATATTCTTTTCCATCATCTGTTTGTAAATGTTTAATAGTATGTTTGTCTCTTTGTATAGCTGTTTCCATTGCTTTTGTAACACTTTTACCACTTT